>OZ035874.1:22777587-23977587 GCA_964034865.1 Eristalis intricaria
CCCGAGGCATAGGAAAAATTTTATGAAAAAATTTCGACCTCGCGCTACGCAGTCCAAAGTCTCGGATTCGATTAATATACGTAAGAGCACATCACAAAACGTGCGCAGAAGTCATCGGTAGGCCTAACACGGCCGGTTTGGCAGTCGGGAGGTGATGAGGAAAAACGGCCGAAAATCGACCTCGAGGCATAGGAAAAATTTTATGAAAAAATTTCGACCTCGCGCTACGCAGTCCAAAGTCTCGGATTCGATTAATATACGTAAGAGCACATCACAAAACGTGCGCAGAAGTCATCGGTAGGCCTAACACGGCCGGTTTGGCAGTCGGGAGATGATGAGGAAAAACGGCTGAAAATCGACCTCGAGGCATAGGAAAAATGTTATGAAAAAATTTCGACCTCGCGCTACGCAGTCCATAGTCTTGGATTCGATTAATATACGTAAGAGCACATCACAAAACGTGCGCAGAAGTCATCGGTAGGCCTAACACGGCCGGTTTGGCAGTCGGGAGATGATGAGGAAAAACGGCCGAAAATCGACCTCGAGGCATAGGAAAAATTTTATGAAAAAATTTCGACCTCGCGCTACGCAGTCCATAGTCTCGGATTCGATTAATATACGTAAGAGCACATCACAAAACGTGCGCAGAAGTCATCGGTAGGCCTAATACGGCCGGTTTGGCAGTCGGGAGATGATGAGGAAAAACGGCCGAAAATCGACCTCGAGGCATAGGAAAAATGTTATGAAAAAATTTCGACCTCGCGCTACGCAGTCCATAGTCTCGGATTCGATTAATATACGTAAGAGCACATCACAAAACGTGCGCAGAAGTCATCGGTAGGCCTAACACGTCCAGTTTGGCAGTCGGGAGATGATGAGGAAAAACGGCCGAAAATCGACCTCGAGGCATAGGAAAAATTTTATGAAAAAATTTCGACCTCGCGCTACGCAGTCCAAAGTCTCGGATTCGATTAATATACGTAAGAGCACATCACAAAACGTGCGCAGAAGTCATCGGTAGGCCTAACACGGCCGGTTTGGCAGTCGGGAGATGATGAGGAAAAACGGCCGAAAATCGACCTTCGAGGCATAGGAAAAGTTTTATGAAAAAATTTCGACCTCGCGCTACGCAGTCCAAAGTCTCGGATTCGATTAATATACGCAAGAGCACATCACAAAACGTCCGCAGAAGTCATCGGTAGGCCTAACACGGCCGGTTTGGCAGTCGGGAGATGATGAGGAAAAACGGCCGAAAATCGACCTCGAGGCATAGGAAAAATTTTATGAAAAAATTTCGACCTCGCGCTACGCAGTCCAAAGTCTCGGATTCGATTAATATACGTAAGAGCACATCACAAAACGTGCGCAGAAGTCATCGGTAGGCCTAACACGGCCGGTTTGGCAGTCGGGAGATGATGAGAAAAAACGGCCGAAAATCGACCTCGAGGCATAGCAAAAATTTTATGAAAAAATTTCGACCTCGCGCTATGCAGTCCAAAGTCTCGGATTCGATTAATATACGCAAGAGCACATCACAAAACGTGCGCAGAAGTCATCGGTAGGCCTAACACGGCCGGTTTGGCAGCCGGGAGATGATAAGGAAAAACGGCCGAAAATCGACCTCGAGGCATAGGAAAAATTTTATGAAAAAATTTCGACCTCGCGCTACGCAGTTCAAAGTCTCGGATTCGATTAATATACGTAAGAGCACATCACAAAACGTGCGCAGAAGTCATCGGTAGGCCTAATACGGCCGGTTTGGCAGTCGGGAGATGATGAGGAAAAACGGCCGAAAATCGACCTCGAGGCATAGGAAAAATTTTATGAAAAAATTTCGACCTCGCGCTACGCAGTCCAAAGTCTCGGATTCGACCCGAGGCATAGGAAAAATTTTATGAAAAAATTTCGACCTCGCGCTACGCAGTCCAAAGTCTCGGATTCGATTAATATACGTAAGAGCACATCACAAAACGTGCGCAGAAGTCATCGGTAGGCCTAACACGGCCGGTTTGGCAGTCGGGAGGTGATGAGGAAAAACGGCCGAAAATCGACCTCGAGGCATAGGAAAAATTTTATGAAAAAATTTCGACCTCGCGCTACGCAGTCCAAAGTCTCGGATTCGATTAATATACGTAAGAGCACATCACAAAACGTGCGCAGAAGTCATCGGTAGGCCTAACACGGCCGGTTTGGCAGTCGGGAGATGATGAGGAAAAACGGCTGAAAATCGACCTCGAGGCATAGGAAAAATGTTATGAAAAAATTTCGACCTCGCGCTACGCAGTCCATAGTCTTGGATTCGATTAATATACGTAAGAGCACATCACAAAACGTGCGCAGAAGTCATCGGTAGGCCTAACACGGCCGGTTTGGCAGTCGGGAGATGATGAGGAAAAACGGCCGAAAATCGACCTCGAGGCATAGGAAAAATTTTATGAAAAAATTTCGACCTCGCGCTACGCAGTCCATAGTCTCGGATTCGATTAATATACGTAAGAGCACATCACAAAACGTGCGCAGAAGTCATCGGTAGGCCTAATACGGCCGGTTTGGCAGTCGGGAGATGATGAGGAAAAACGGCCGAAAATCGACCTCGAGGCATAGGAAAAATGTTATGAAAAAATTTCGACCTCGCGCTACGCAGTCCATAGTCTCGGATTCGATTAATATACGTAAGAGCACATCACAAAACGTGCGCAGAAGTCATCGGTAGGCCTAACACGTCCAGTTTGGCAGTCGGGAGATGATGAGGAAAAACGGCCGAAAATCGACCTCGAGGCATAGGAAAAATTTTATGAAAAAATTTCGACCTCGCGCTACGCAGTCCAAAGTCTCGGATTCGATTAATATACGTAAGAGCACATCACAAAACGTGCGCAGAAGTCATCGGTAGGCCTAACACGGCCGGTTTGGCAGTCGGGAGATGATGAGGAAAAACGGCCGAAAATCGACCTTCGAGGCATAGGAAAAGTTTTATGAAAAAATTTCGACCTCGCGCTACGCAGTCCAAAGTCTCGGATTCGATTAATATACGCAAGAGCACATCACAAAACGTCCGCAGAAGTCATCGGTAGGCCTAACACGGCCGGTTTGGCAGTCGGGAGATGATGAGGAAAAACGGCCGAAAATCGACCTCGAGGCATAGGAAAAATTTTATGAAAAAATTTCGACCTCGCGCTACGCAGTCCAAAGTCTCGGATTCGATTAATATACGTAAGAGCACATCACAAAACGTGCGCAGAAGTCATCGGTAGGCCTAACACGGCCGGTTTGGCAGTCGGGAGATGATGAGAAAAAACGGCCGAAAATCGACCTCGAGGCATAGCAAAAATTTTATGAAAAAATTTCGACCTCGCGCTATGCAGTCCAAAGTCTCGGATTCGATTAATATACGCAAGAGCACATCACAAAACGTGCGCAGAAGTCATCGGTAGGCCTAACACGGCCGGTTTG
Source organism: Eristalis intricaria (assembly GCA_964034865.1). NCBI lineage: Eukaryota > Metazoa > Arthropoda > Insecta > Diptera > Syrphidae > Eristalis > Eristalis intricaria. The sequence continues at coordinate 22,781,041 of OZ035874.1, forward strand.
GCAGCCGGGAGATGATAAGGAAAAACGGCCGAAAATCGACCTCGAGGCATAGGAAAAATTTTATGAAAAAATTTCGACCTCGCGCTACGCAGTTCAAAGTCTCGGATTCGATTAATATACGTAAGAGCACATCACAAAACGTGCGCAGAAGTCATCGGTAGGCCTAACACGGCCGGTTTGGCAGTCGGGAGATGATGAGGAAAAACGGCCGAAAATCCACCTCGAGGCATAGGAAAAATTTTATGAAAAAATTTCGGCCTCGCGCTACGCAGTCCAAAGTCTCGGATTCGATTAATAAACGTAAGAGCACATCACAAAACGTGCGCAGAAGTCATCGGTAGGCCTAACACGGCCGGTTTGGCAGTCGGGAGATGATGAGGAAAAACGGCCGAAAATCGACCTCGAGGCATAGGAAAAATTTTATGAAAATTTCGACCTCGCGCTACGCAGTCCAAAGTCTCGGATTCGATTAATATACGTAAGAGCACATCACAAAACGTGCGCAGAAGTCATCGGTAGGCCTAACACGGCCGGTTTGGCAGTCGGGAGATGATGAGGAAAAACGGCCGAAAATCGACCTCGAGGCATAGGAAAAATTTCGACCTCGCGCTACGCAGTCCAAAGTCTCGGATTCGATTAATATACGCAAGAGCACATCACAAAACGTGCGCAGAAGTCATCGGTAGGCCTAACACGGCCGGTTTGGCAGTCGGGAGATGATGAGGAAAAACGGCCGAAAATCGACCTCGAGGCATAAGAAAAATTTTATGAAAAAATTTCGACCTCGCGCTACGCAGTCCAAAGTCTCGGATTCGATTAATATACGTAAGAGCACATCACAAAACGTGCGCAGAAGTCATCGGTAGGCCTAACACGGCCGGTTTGGCAGTCGGGAGATGATGAGGAAAAACGGCCGAAAATCGACCTCGAGGCATAGGAAAAATTTTATGAAAAAATTTCGACCTCGCGCTACGCAGTCCAAAGTCTCGGATTCGATTAATATACGTAAGAGCACAACACAAAACGTGCGCAGAAGTCATCGGTAGGCCTAATACGGCCGGTTTTGCAGTCGGGAGATGATGAGGAAAAACGGCCGAAAATCGACCTCGAGGCATAGGAAAAATTTTATGAAAAAATTTCGACCTCGCGCTACGCAGTCCAAAGTCTCGGATTCGATTAATATACGCAAGAGCACATCACAAAACGTGCGCAGAAGTCATCGGTAGGCCTAACACGGCCGGTTTGGCAGTCGGGAGATGATGAGGAAAAACGGCCGAAAATCGACCTCGAGGCATAGGAAAAATTTTATGAAAAAATTTCGACCTCGCGCTACGCAGTCCAAAGTCTCGGATTCGATTAATATACGTAAGAGCACATCACAAAACGTGCGCAGAAGTCATCGGTAGGCCTAACACGGCCGGTTTGGCAGTCGGGAGATGATGAGGAAAAACGGCCGAAAATCGACCTCGAGGCATAGGAAAAATTTTATGAAAAAATTTCGACCTCGCGCTACGCAGTCCAAAGTCTCGGATTCGATTAATATACGCAAGAGCACATCACAAAACGTGCGCAGAAGTCATCGGTAGGCCTAACACGGCCGGTTTGGCAGTCGGGAGATGATGAGGAAAAACGGCTGAAAATCGACCTCGAGTCATAGGAAAAATGTTATGAAAAAGTTTCGACCTCGCGCTACGCAGTCCAAAGTCTCGGATTCGATTAATATACGTAAGAGCACATCACAAAACGTGCGCAGAAGTCATCGGTAGGCCTAACACGGCCAGTTTGGCAGTCGGGAGATGATGAGGAAAAACGGCCGAAAATCGACCTCGAGGCATAGGAAAAATTTTATGAAAAAATTTCGACCTCGCGCTACGCAGTCCAAAGTCTCGGATTCGATTAATATACGTAAGAGCACATCACAAAACGTGCGCAGAAGTCATCGGTAGGCCTAACACGGCCGGTTTGGCAGTCGGGAGATGATGAGGAAAAACGGCCGAAAATCGACCTCGAGGCATAGGAAAAATTTTATGAAAAAATTTCGACCTCGCGCTACGCAGTCCAAAGTCTCGGATTCGATTAATATACGTAAGAGCACATCACAAATGGTGCGCAGAAGTCATCGGTAGGCCTAACACGGCCGGTTTGGCAGTCGGGAGATGATGAGGAAAAACGGCCGAAAATCGACCTCGAGGCATAGGAAAAATTTTATGAAAAAATTTCGACCTCGCGCTACGCAGTCCAAAGTCTCGGATTCGATTAATATACGTAAGAGCACATCACAAAACGTGCGCAGAAGTCATCGGTAGGCCTAATACGGCCGGTTTGGTAGTCGGGAGATGATGAGGAAAAACGGCCGAAAATCGACCTCGAGGCATAGGAAAAATTTTATGAAAAAATTTCGACCTCGCGCTACGCAGTCCAAAGTCTCGGATTCGATTAATATACGTAAGAGCACATCACAAAACGTGCGCAGAAGTCATCGGTAGGCCTAACACGGCCGGTTTGGCAGTCGGGAGATGATGAGGAAAAACGGCCGAAAATCGACCTCGAGGCATAGGAAAAATTTTATGAAAAAATTTCGACCTCGCGCTACGCAGTCCAAAGTCTCGGATTCGATTAATATACGTAAGAGCACATCACAAAACGTGCGCAGAAGTCATCGGTAGGCCTAATACGGCCGGTTTGGCAGTCGGGAGATGATGAGGAAAAACGGCCGAAAATCGACCTCGAGGCATAGGAAAAATTTTATGAAAAAATTTCGACCTCGCGCTACGCAGTCCAAAGTCTCGGATTCGATTAATATACGCAAGAGCACATCACAAAACGTGCGCAGAAGTCATCGGTAGGCCTAACACGGCCGGTTTGGCAGTCGGGAGATGATGAGGAAAAACGGCCGAAAATCGACCTCGAGGCATAGGAAAAATTTTATGAAAAAATTTCGACCTCGCGCTACGCAGTCCAAAGTCTCGGATTCGATTAATATACGTAAGAGCACATCACAAAACGTGCGCAGAAGTCATCGGTAGGCCTAACACGGCCGGTTTGGCAGTCGGGAGATGATGAGGAAAAACGGCCGAAAATCGACCTCGAGGCATAGGAAAAATTTTACGAAAAAATTTCGACCTCGCGCTACGCAGTCCAAAGTCTCGGATTCGATTAATATACGTAAGAGCACATCACAAAACGTGCGCAGAAGTCATCGGTAGGCCTAATACGGCCGGTTTGGCAGTCGGGAGATGATGAGGAAAAACGGCCGAAAATCGACCTCGAGGCATAGGAAAAATGTTATGAAAAAATTTCGACCTCGCGCTACGCAGTCCAAAGTCTCGGATTCGATTAATATACGTAAGAGCACATCACAAAACGTGCGCAGAAGTCATCGGTAGGCCTAATACGGCCGGTTTGGCAGTCGGGAGATGATGAGGAAAAACGGCCGAAAATCGACCTCGAGGCATAGGAAAAATTTTATGAAAAAATTTCGACCTTGCGCTACGCAGTCCAAAGTCTCGGATTCGATTAACATACGTAAGAGCACATCACAAAACGTGCGCAGAAGTCATCGGTAGGCCTAACACGGTAGGTTTGACAGTCGGGAGATGATGAGGAAAAACGGCCGAAAATCGACCTCGACGCATAGGAAAAATTTTATGAAAAAATTTCGACCTCGCGCTACGCAGTCCAAAGTCTCGGATTCGATTAATATACGTAAGAGCACATCACAAAACGTGCGCAGAAGTCATCGGTAGGCCTAACACGGCCGGTTTGGCAGTCGGGAGATGATGAGGAAAAACGGCCGAAAATCGACCTCGAGGCACAGGAAAAATTTTATGAAAAAATTTCGACCTCGCGCTACGCAGTCCAAAGTCTCGGATTCGATTAATATACGTAAGAGCACATCACAAAACGTGCGCAGAAGTCATCGGTAGGCCTAACACGGCCGGTTTGGCAGTCGGGAGATGATGAGGAAAAACGGCCGAAAATCGACCTCGAGGCATAGGAAAAATTTTATGAAAAAATTTCGACCTCGCGCTAGGCAGTCCAAAGTCTCGGATTCGATTAATATACGTAAGAGCACATCACAAAACGTGCGCAGAAGTCATCGGTAGGCCTAACACGGCCGGTTTGGCAGTCGGGAGATGATGAGGAAAAACGGCCGAAAATCGACCTCGAGGCATAGGAAAAATTTTATGAAAAAATTTCGACCTCGCGCTACGCAGTCCAAAGTCTCGGATTCGATTAATATAAGTAAGAGCACGTCACAAAACGTGCGCAGAAGTCATCGGTAGGCCTAACACGGCCGGTTTGGCAGTCGGGAGATGATGAGGAAAAACGGCCGAAAATCGACCTCGAGGCATAGGAAAAATTTTATGAAAAAATTTCGACCTCGCGCTACGCAGTCCAAAGTCTCGGATTCGATTAATATACGTAACAGCACATCACAAAACGTGCGCAGAAGTCATCGGTAGGCCTAACACGGCCAGTTTGGCAGTCGGGAGATGATGAGGAAAAACGGCCGAAAATCGACCTCCAGGCATAGGAAAAATTTTATGAAAAAATTTCGACCTCGCGCTACGCAGTCCAAAGTCTCGGATTCGATTAATATACGTAAGAGCACATCACAAAACGTGCGCAGAAGTCATCGGTAGGCCTAACACGGCCGGTTTGGCAGTCGGGAGATGATGAGGAAAAACGGCCGAAAATCGACCTCGAGGCATAGGAAAAATTTTATGAAAAAATTTCGACCTCGCGCTACGCAGTCCAAAGTCTCGGATTCGATTAATATACGTAAGAGCACATCACAAAACGTGCGCAGAAGTCATCGGTAGGCCTAACACGGCCGGTTTGGCAGTCGGGAGATGATGAGGAAAAACGGCCGAAAATCGACCTCGAGGCATAGGAAAAATTTTATGAAAAAATTTCGACCTCGCGCTACGCAGTCCATAGTCTCGGATTCGATTAATATACGTAAGAGCACATCACAAAACGTGCGCAGAAGTCATCGGTAGGCCTAACACGGCCGGTTTGGCAGTCGGGAGATGATGAGGAAAAACGGCCGAAAATCGACCTCGAGGCATAGGAAAAATTTTATGAAAAAATTTCGACCTCGCGCTACGCAGTCCAAAGTCTCGGATTCGATTAATATACGTAAGAGCACATCACAAAACGTGCGCAGAAGTCATCGGTAGGCCTAATACGGCCGGTTTGGCAGTCGGGAGATGATGAGGAAAAACGCCCGAAAATCGACCTCGAGGCATAGGAAAAATTTTATGAAAAAATTTCGACCTCGCGCTACGCAGTCCAAAGTCTCGGATTCGATTAATATACGTAAGAGCACATCACAAAACGTGCGCAGAAGTCATCGGTAGGCCTAACACGGCCAGTTTGGCAGTCGGGAGATGATGAGGAAAAACGGCCGAAAATCGACCTCCAGGCATAGGAAAAATTTTATGAAAAAATTTCGACCTCGCGCTACGCAGTCCAAAGTCTCGGATTCGATTAATATACGTAAGAGCACATCACAAAACGTGCGCAGAAGTCATCGGTAGGCCTAACACGGCCGGTTTGGCAGTCGGGAGATGATGAGGAAAAACGGCCGAAAATCGACCTCGAGGCATAGGAAAAATTTTATGAAAAAATTTCGACCTCGCGCTACGCAGTCCAAAGTCTCGGATTCGATTAATATACGTAAGAGCACATCACAAAACGTGCGCAGAAGTCATCGGTAGGCCTAATACGGCCGGTTTGGTAGTCGGGAGATGATGAGGAAAAACGGCCGAAAATCGACCTCGAGGCATAGGAAAAATTTTATGAAAAAATTTCGACCTCGCGCTACGCAGTCCAAAGTCTCGGATTCGATTAATATACGTAAGAGCACATCACAAAACGTGCGCAGAAGTCATCGGTAGGCCTAACACGGCCGGTTTGGCAGTCGGGAGATGATGAGGAAAAACGGCCGAAAATCGACCTCGAGGCATAGGAAAAATTTTATGAAAAAATTTCGACCTCGCGCTACGCAGTCCAAAGTCTCGGATTCGATTAATATACGTAAGAGCACATCACAAAACGTGCGCAGAAGTCATCGGTAGGCCTAATACGGCCGGTTTGGCACTCGGGAGATGATGAGGAAAAACGGCCGAAAATCGACCTCGAGGCATAGGAAAAATGCTATGAAAAAATTTCGACCTCGCACTACGCAGTCCAAAGTCTCGGATTCGATTAATATACGCAAGAGCACATCACAAAACGTGCGCAGAAGTCATCGGTAGGCCTAACACGGCCGGTTTGGTAGTCGGGAGATGATGAGGAAAAACGGCCGAAAATCGACCTCGAGGCATAGGAAAAATTTTATGAAAAAATTTCGACCTCGCGCTACGCAGTCCAAAGTCTCGGATTCGATTAATATACGTAAGAGCACATCACAAAACGTGCGCAGAAGTCATCGGTAGGCCTAATACGGCCGGTTTGGCAGTCGGGAGATGATGAGGAAAAACGGCCGAAAATCGACCTCGAGGCATAGGAAAAATTTTATGAAAAAATTTCGACCTCGCGCTACGCAGTCCAAAGTCTCGGATTCGATTAATATACGCAAGAGCACATCACAAAACGTGCGCAGAAGTCATCGGTAGGCCTAACACGGCCGGTTTGGCAGTCGGGAGATGATGAGGAAAAACGGCCGAAAATCGACCTCGAGGCATAGGAAAAATTTTATGAAAAAATTTCGACCTCGCGCTACGCAGTCCAAAGTCTCGGATTCGATTAATATACGTAAGAGCACATCACAAAACGTGCGCAGAAGTCATCGGTAGGCCTAACACGGCCGGTTTGGCAGTCGGGAGATGATGAGGAAAAACGGCCGAAAATCGACCTCGAGGCATAGGAAAAATTTTACGAAAAAATTTCGACCTCGCGCTACGCAGTCCAAAGTCTCGGATTCGATTAATATACGTAAGAGCACATCACAAAACGTGCGCAGAAGTCATCGGTAGGCCTAATACGGCCGGTTTGGCAGTCGGGAGATGATGAGGAAAAACGGCCGAAAATCGACCTCGAGGCATAGGAAAAATTTTATGAAAAAATTTCGACCTCGCGCTACGCAGTCCAAAGTCTCGGATTCGATTAATATACGCAAGAGCACATCACAAAACGTGCGCAGAAGTCATCGGTAGGCCTAACACGGCCGGTTTGGCAGTCGGGAGAGATGAGGAAAAACGGCCGAAAATCGACCTCGAGGCATAGGAAAAATGTTATGAAAAAATTTCGACCTCGCGCTACGCAGTCCAAAGTCTCGGATTCGATTAATATACGTAAGAGCACATCACAAAACGTGCGCAGAAGTCATCGGTAGGCCTAATACGGCCGGTTTGGCAGTCGGGAGATGATGAGGAAAAACGGCCGAAAATCGACCTCGAGGCATAGGAAAAATTTTATGAAAAAATTTCGACCTTGCGCTACGCAGTCCAAAGTCTCGGATTCGATTAACATACGTAAGAGCACATCACAAAACGTGCGCAGAAGTCATCGGTAGGCCTAACACGGTAGGTTTGACAGTCGGGAGATGATGAGGAAAAACGGCCGAAAATCGACCTCGACGCATAGGAAAAATTTTATGAAAAAATTTCGACCTCGCGCTACGCAGTCCAAAGTCTCGGATTCGATTAATATACGTAAGAGCACATCACAAAACGTGCGCAGAAGTCATCGGTAGGCCTAACACGGCCGGTTTGGCAGTCGGGAGATGATGAGGAAAAACGGCCGAAAATCGACCTCGAGGCACAGGAAAAATTTTATGAAAAAATTTCGACCTCGCGCTACGCAGTCCAAAGTCTCGGATTCGATTAATATACGTAAGAGCACATCACAAAACGTGCGCAGAAGTCATCGGTAGGCCTAACACGGCCGGTTTGGCAGTCGGGAGATGATGAGGAAAAACGGCCGAAAATCGACCTCGAGGCATAGGAAAAATTTTATGAAAAAATTTCGACCTCGCGCTACGCAGTCCATAGTCTCGGATTCGATTAATATACGTAAGAGCACATCACAAAACGTGCGCAGAAGTCATCGGTAGGCCTAACACGGCCGGTTTGGCAGTCGGGAGATGATGAGGAAAAACGGCCGAAAATCGACCTCGAGGCATAGGAAAAATTTTATGAAAAAATTTCGACCTCGCGCTACGCAGTCCAAAGTCTCGGATTCGATTAATATACGTAAGAGCACATCACAAAACGTGCGCAGAAGTCATCGGTAGGCCTAATACGGCCGGTTTGGCAGTCGGGAGATGATGAGGAAAAACGCCCGAAAATCGACCTCGAGGCATAGGAAAAATTTTATGAAAAAATTTCGACCTCGCGCTACGCAGTCCAAAGTCTCGGATTCGATTAATATACGTAAGAGCACATCACAAAACGTGCGCAGAAGTCATCGGTAGGCCTAACACGGCCAGTTTGGCAGTCGGGAGATGATGAGGAAAAACGGCCGAAAATCGACCTCCAGGCATAGGAAAAATTTTATGAAAAAATTTCGACCTCGCGCTACGCAGTCCAAAGTCTCGGATTCGATTAATATACGTAAGAGCACATCACAAAACGTGCGCAGAAGTCATCGGTAGGCCTAACACGGCCGGTTTGGCAGTCGGGAGATGATGAGGAAAAACGGCCGAAAATCGACCTCGAGGCATAGGAAAAATTTTATGAAAAAATTTCGACCTCGCGCTACGCAGTCCAAAGTCTCGGATTCGATTAATATACGTAAGAGCACATCACAAAACGTGCGCAGAAGTCATCGGTAGGCCTCATACGGCCGGTTTGGTAGTCGGGAGATGATGAGGAAAAACGGCCGAAAATCGACCTCGAGGCATAGGAAAAATTTTATGAAAAAATTTCGACCTCGCGCTACGCAGTCCAAAGTCTCGGATTCGATTAATATACGTAAGAGCACATCACAAAACGTGCGCAGAAGTCATCGGTAGGCCTAACACGGCCGGTTTGGCAGTCGGGAGATGATGAGGAAAAACGGCCGAAAATCGACCTCGAGGCATAGGAAAAATTTTATGAAAAAATTTCGACCTCGCGCTACGCAGTCCAAAGTCTCGGATTCGATTAATATACGTAAGAGCACATCACAAAACGTGCGCAGAAGTCATCGGTAGGCCTAATACGGCCGGTTTGGCACTCGGGAGATGATGAGGAAAAACGGCCGAAAATCGACCTCGAGGCATAGGAAAAATGCTATGAAAAAATTTCGACCTCGCACTACGCAGTCCAAAGTCTCGGATTCGATTAATATACGCAAGAGCACATCACAAAACGTGCGCAGAAGTCATCGGTAGGCCTAACACGGCCGGTTTGGTAGTCGGGAGATGATGAGGAAAAACGGCCGAAAATCGACCTCGAGGCATAGGAAAAATTTTATGAAAAAATTTCGACCTCGCGCTACGCAGTCCAAAGTCTCGGATTCGATTAATATACGTAAGAGCACATCACAAAACGTGCGCAGAAGTCATCGGTAGGCCTAATACGGCCGGTTTGGCAGTCGGGAGATGATGAGGAAAAACGGCCGAAAATCGACCTCGAGGCATAGGAAAAATTTTATGAAAAAATTTCGACCTCGCGCTACGCAGTCCAAAGTCTCGGATTCGATTAATATACGCAAGAGCACATCACAAAACGTGCGCAGAAGTCATCGGTAGGCCTAACACGGCCGGTTTGGCAGTCGGGAGATGATGAGGAAAAACGGCCGAAAATCGACCTCGAGGCATAGGAAAAATTTTATGAAAAAATTTCGACCTCGCGCTACGCAGTCCAAAGTCTCGGATTCGATTAATATACGTAAGAGCACATCACAAAACGTGCGCAGAAGTCATCGGTAGGCCTAACACGGCCGGTTTGGCAGTCGGGAGATGATGAGGAAAAACGGCCGAAAATCGACCTCGAGGCATAGGAAAAATTTTACGAAAAAATTTCGACCTCGCGCTACGCAGTCCAAAGTCTCGGATTCGATTAATATACGTAAGAGCACATCACAAAACGTGCGCAGAAGTCATCGGTAGGCCTAATACGGCCGGTTTGGCAGTCGGGAGATGATGAGGAAAAACGGCCGAAAATCGACCTCGAGGCATAGGAAAAATTTTATGAAAAAATTTCGACCTCGCGCTACGCAGTCCAAAGTCTCGGATTCGATTAATATACGCAAGAGCACATCACAAAACGTGCGCAGAAGTCATCGGTAGGCCTAACACGGCCGGTTTGGCAGTCGGGAGAGATGAGGAAAAACGGCCGAAAATCGACCTCGAGGCATAGGAAAAATGTTATGAAAAAATTTCGACCTCGCGCTACGCAGTCCAAAGTCTCGGATTCGATTAATATACGTAAGAGCACATCACAAAACGTGCGCAGAAGTCATCGGTAGGCCTAATACGGCCGGTTTGGCAGTCGGGAGATGATGAGGAAAAACGGCCGAAAATCGACCTCGAGGCATAGGAAAAATTTTATGAAAAAATTTCGACCTTGCGCTACGCAGTCCAAAGTCTCGGATTCGATTAACATACGTAAGAGCACATCACAAAACGTGCGCAGAAGTCATCGGTAGGCCTAACACGGTAGGTTTGACAGTCGGGAGATGATGAGGAAAAACGGCCGAAAATCGACCTCGACGCATAGGAAAAATTTTATGAAAAAATTTCGACCTCGCGCTACGCAGTCCAAAGTCTCGGATTCGATTAATATACGTAAGAGCACATCACAAAACGTGCGCAGAAGTCATCGGTAGGCCTAACACGGCCGGTTTGGCAGTCGGGAGATGATGAGGAAAAACGGCCGAAAATCGACCTCGAGGCACAGGAAAAATTTTATGAAAAAATTTCGACCTCGCGCTACGCAGTCCAAAGTCTCGGATTCGATTAATATACGTAAGAGCACATCACAAAACGTGCGCAGAAGTCATCGGTAGGCCTAACACGGCCGGTTTGGCAGTCGGGAGATGATGAGGAAAAACGGCCGAAAATCGACCTCGAGGCATAGGAAAAATTTTATGAAAAAATTTCGACCTCGCGCTACGCAGTCCAAAGTCTCGGATTCGATTAATATACGTAAGAGCACATCACAAAACGTGCGCAGAAGTCATCGGTAGGCCTAACACGGCCGGTTTGGCAGTCGGGAGATGATGAGGAAAAACGGCCGAAAATCGACCTCGAGGCATAGGAAAAATTTTATGAAAAAATTTCGACCTCGCGCTACGCAGTCCAAAGTCTCGGATTCGATTAATATAAGTAAGAGCACGTCACAAAACGTGCGCAGAAGTCATCGGTAGGCCTAACACGGCCGGTTTGGCAGTCGGGAGATGATGAGGAAAAACGGCCGAAAATCGACCTCGAGGCATAGGAAAAATTTTATGAAAAAATTTCCACCTCGCGCTACGCAGTCCAAAGTCTCGGATTCGATTAATATACGTAAGAGCACATCACAAAACGTGCGCAGAAGTCATCGGTAGGCCTAACACGGCCGGTTTGGCAGTCGGGAGATGATGAGGAAAAACGGCCGAAAATCGACCTCGAGGCATAGGAAAAATTTTATGAAAAAATTTCGACCTCGCGCTAGGCAGTCCAAAGTCTCGGATTCGATTAATATACGTAAGAGCACATCACAAAACGTGCGCAGAAGTCATCGGTAGGCCTAACACGGCCGGTTTGGCAGTCGGGAGATGATGAGGAAAAACGGCCGAAAATCGACCTCGAGGCATAGGAAAAATTTTACGAAAAAATTTCGACCTCGCGCTACGCAGTCCAAAGTCTCGGATTCGATTAATATACGCAAGAGCACATCACAAAACGTGCGCAGAAGTCATCGGTAGGCCTAACACGGCCGGTTTGGCAGTCGGGAGATGATGAGGAAAAACGGCCGAAAATCGACCTCGAGGCATAGGAAAAATTTTATGAAAAAATTTCGACCTCGCGCTACGCAGTCCAAAGTCTCGGATTCGATTAATATACGTAAGAGCACATCACAAAACGTGCGCAGAAGTCATCGGTAGGCCTAACACGGCCGGTTTGGCAGTCGGGAGATGATGAGGAAAAACGGCCGAAAATCGACCTCGAGGCATAGGAAAAATTTTATGAAAAAATTTCGACCTCGCGCTACGCAGTCCAAAGTCTCGGATTCGATTAATATACGTAAGAGCACATCACAAAACGTGCGCAGAAGTCATCGGTAGGCCTAACACGGCCGGTTTGGCAGTCGGGAGATGATGAGGAAAAACGGCCGAAAATCGACCTCGAGGCATAGGAAAAATTTTATGAAAAAATTTCGACCTCGCGCTACGCAGTCCAAAGTCTCGGATTCGATTAATATACGCAAGAGCACATCACAAAACGTGCGCAGAAGTCATCGGTAGGCCTAACACGGCCGGTTTGGCAGTCGGGAGATGATGAGGAAAAACGGCTGAAAATCGACCTCGAGTCATAGGAAAAATGTTATGAAAAAGTTTCGACCTCGCGCTACGCAGTCCAAAGTCTCGGATTCGATTAATATACGTAAGAGCACATCACAAAACGTGCGCAGAAGTCATCGGTAGGCCTAACACGGCCAGTTTGGCAGTCGGGAGATGATGAGGAAAAACGGCCGAAAATCGACCTCGAGGCATAGGAAAAATTTTATGAAAAAATTTCGACCTCGCGCTACGCAGTCCAAAGTCTCGGATTCGATTAATATACGTAAGAGCACATCACAAAACGTGCGCAGAAGTCATCGGTAGGCCTAATACGGCCGGTTTGGCAGTCGGGAGATGATGAGGAAAAACGGCCGAAAATCGACCTCGAGGCATAGGAAAAATTTTATGAAAAAATTTCGACCTCGCGCTACGCAGTCCAAAGTCTCGGATTCGATTAATATACGCAAGAGCACATCACAAAACGTGCGCAGAAGTCATCGGTAGGCCTAACACGGCCGGTTTGGCAGTCGGGAGATGATGAGGAAAAACGGCTGAAAATCGACCTCGAGTCATAGGAAAAATGTTATGAAAAAGTTTCGACCTCGCGCTACGCAGTCCAAAGTCTCGGATTCGATTAATATACGTAAGAGCACATCACAAAACGTGCGCAGAAGTCATCGGTAGGCCTAACACGGCCAGTTTGGCAGTCGGGAGATGATGAGGAAAAACGGCCGAAAATCGACCTCGAGGCATAGGAAAAATTTTATGAAAAAATTTCGACCTCGCGCTACGCAGTCCAAAGTCTCGGATTCGATTAATATACGTAAGAGCACATCACAAATGGTGCGCAGAAGTCATCGGTAGGCCTAACACGGCCGGTTTGGCAGTCGGGAGATGATGTGGAAAAACGGCCGAAAATCGACCTCGAGGCATAGGAAAAATTTTATGAAAAAATTTCGACCTCGGGCTACGCAGTCCAAGGTCTCGGATTCGATTAATATACGTAAGAGCACATCACAAAACGTGCGCAGAAGTCATCGGTAGGCCTAACACGGCCGGCTTGGCAGTCGGGAGATGATGAGGAAAAACGGCCGAAAATCGACCTCGAGGCATAGGAAAAATTTTATGAAAAAATTTCGACCTCGCGCTACGCAGTCCAAAGTCTCGGATTCGATTAATATACGTAAGAGCACATCACAAAACGTGCGCAGAAGTCATCGGTAGGCCTAACACGGCCGGTTTGGCAGTCGGGAGATGATGAGGAAAAACGGCCGAAAATCGACCTCGAGGCATAGGAAAAATTTTATGAAAAAATTTCGACCTCGCGCTACGCAGTCCAAAGTCTCGGATTCGATTAATATACGTAAGAGCACATCACAAATGGTGCGCAGAAGTCATCGGTAGGCCTAACACGGCCGGTTTGGTAGTCGGGAGATGATGAGGAAAAACGGCCGAAAATCGACCTCGAGGCATAGGAAAAATTTTATGAAAAAATTTCGACCTCGCGCTACGCAGTCCAAAGTCTCGGATTCGATTAATATACGTAAGAGCACATCACAAAACGTGCGCAGAAGTCATCGGTAGGCCTAATACGGCCGGTTTGGTAGTCGGAGATGATGAGGAAAAACGGCCGAAAATCGACCTCGAGGCATAGGAAAAATTTTATGAAAAAATTTCGACCTCGCGCTACGCAGTCCAAAGTCTCGGATTCGATTAATATACGTAAGAGCACATCACAAAACGTGCGCAGAAGTCATCGGTAGGCCTAACACGGCCGGTTTGGCAGTCGGGAGATGATGAGGAAAAACGGCCGAAAATCGACCTCGAGGCATAGGAAAAATTTTATGAAAAAATTTCGACCTCGCGCTACGCAGTCCAAAGTCTCGGATTCGATTAATATACGTAAGAGCACATCACAAAACGTGCGCAGAAGTCATCGGTAGGCCTAATACGGCCGGTTTGGCAGTCGGGAGATGATGAGGAAAAACGGCCGAAAATCGACCTCGAGGCATAGGAAAAATTTTATGAAAAAATTTCGACCTCGCGCTACGCAGTCCAAAGTCTCGGATTCGATTAATATACGCAAGAGCACATCACAAAACGTGCGCAGAAGTCATCGGTAGGCCTAACACGGCCGGTTTGGCAGTCGGGAGATGATGAGGAAAAACGGCCGAAAATCGACCTCGAGGCATAGGAAAAATTTTATGAAAAAATTTCGACCTCGCGCTACGCAGTCCAAGTCTCGGATTCGATTAATATACGTAAGAGCACATCACAAAACGTGCGCAGAAGTCATCGGTAGGCCTAACACGGCCGGTTTGGCAGTCGGGAGATGATGAGGAAAAACGGCCGAAAATCGACCTCGAGGCATAGGAAAAATTTTATGAAAAAATTTCGACCTCGCGCTACGCAGTCCAAAGTCTCGGATTCGATTAATATACGTAAGAGCACATCACAAAACGTGCGCAGAAGTCATCGGTAGGCCTAACACGGCCGGTTTGGCAGTCGGGAGATGATGAGGAAAAACGGCCGAAAATCGACCTCGAGGCATAGGAAAAATTTTATGAAAAAATTTCGACCTCGCGCTACGCAAGTCCAAAGTCTCGGATTCGATTAATATACGCAAGAGCACATCACAAAACGTGCGCAGAAGTCATCGGTAGGCCTAACACGGCCGGTTTGGCAGTCGGGAGATGATGAGGAAAAACGGCTGAAAATCGACCTCGAGTCATAGGAAAAATGTTATGAAAAAGTTTCGACCTCGCGCTACGCAGTCCAAAGTCTCGGATTCGATTAATATACGTAAGAGCACATCACAAAACGTGCGCAGAAGTCATCGGTAGGCCTAACACGGCCAGTTTGGCAGTCGGGAGATGATGAGGAAAAACGGCCGAAAATCGACCTCGAGGCATAGGAAAAATTTTATGAAAAAATTTCGACCTCGCGCTACGCAGTCCAAAGTCTCGGATTCGATTAATATACGTAAGAGCACATCACAAAACGTGCGCAGAAGTCATCGGTAGGCCTAACACGGCCGGTTTGGCAGTCGGGAGATGATGAGGAAAAACGGCCGAAAATCGACCTCGAGGCATAGGAAAAATTTTATGAAAAAATTTCGACCTCGCGCTACGCAGTCCAAAGTCTCGGATTCGATTAATATACGTAAGAGCACATCACAAATGGTGCGCAGAAGTCATCGGTAGGCCTAACACGGCCGGTTTGGCAGTCGGGAGATGATGAGGAAAAACGGCCGAAAATCGACCTCGAGGCATAGGAAAAATTTTATGAAAAAATTTCGACCTCGCGCTACGCAGTCCAAAGTCTCGGATTCGATTAATATACGTAAGAGCACATCACAAAACGTGCGCAGAAGTCATCGGTAGGCCTAATACGGCCGGTTTGGTAGTCGGGAGATGATGAGGAAAAACGGCCGAAAATCGACCTCGAGGCATAGGAAAAATTTTATGAAAAAATTTCGACCTCGCGCTACGCAGTCCAAAGTCTCGGATTCGATTAATATACGTAAGAGCACATCACAAAACGTGCGCAGAAGTCATCGGTAGGCCTAACACGGCCGGTTTGGCAGTCGGGAGATGATGAGGAAAAACGGCCGAAAATCGACCTCGAGGCATAGGAAAAATTTTATGAAAAAATTTCGACCTCGCGCTACGCAGTCCAAAGTCTCGGATTCGATTAATATACGTAAGAGCACATCACAAAACGTGCGCAGAAGTCATCGGTAGGCCTAATACGGCCGGTTTGGCAGTCGGGAGATGATGAGGAAAAACGGCCGAAAATCGACCTCGAGGCATAGGAAAAATTTTATGAAAAAATTTCGACCTCGCGCTACGCAGTCCAAAGTCTCGGATTCGATTAATATACGCAAGAGCACATCACAAAACGTGCGCAGAAGTCATCGGTAGGCCTAACACGGCCGGTTTGGCAGTCGGGAGATGATGAGGAAAAACGGCCGAAAATCGACCTCGAGGCATAGGAAAAATTTTATGAAAAAATTTCGACCTCGCGCTACGCAGTCCAAAGTCTCGGATTCGATTAATATACGTAAGAGCACATCACAAAACGTGCGCAGAAGTCATCGGTAGGCCTAACACGGCCGGTTTGGCAGTCGGGAGATGATGAGGAAAAACGGCCGAAAATCGACCTCGAGGCATAGGAAAAATTTTACGAAAAAATTTCGACCTCGCGCTACGCAGTCCAAAGTCTCGGATTCGATTAATATACGTAAGAGCACATCACAAAACGTGCGCAGAAGTCATCGGTAGGCCTAATACGGCCGGTTTGGCAGTCGGGAGATGATGAGGAAAAACGGCCGAAAATCGACCTCGAGGCATAGGAAAAATGTTATGAAAAAATTTCGACCTCGCGCTACGCAGTCCAAAGTCTCGGATTCGATTAATATACGTAAGAGCACATCACAAAACGTGCGCAGAAGTCATCGGTAGGCCTAACACGGCCGGTTTGGCAGTCGGGAGATGATGAGGAAAAACGGCAGAAAATCGACCTCGAGGCATAGGAAAAATTTTATGAAAAAATTTCGACCTTGCGCTACGCAGTCCAAAGTCTCGGATTCGATTAACATACGTAAGAGCACATCACAAAACGTGCGCAGAAGTCATCGGTAGGCCTAACACGGTAGGTTTGACAGTCGGGAGATGATGAGGAAAAACGGCCGAAAATCGACCTCGACGCATAGGAAAAATTTTATGAAAAAATTTCGACCTCGCGCTACGCAGTCCAAAGTCTCGGATTCGATTAATATACGTAAGAGCACATCACAAAACGTGCGCAGAAGTCATCGGTAGGCCTAACACGGCCGGTTTGGCAGTCGGGAGATGATGAGGAAAAACGGCCGAAAATCGACCTCGAGGCACAGGAAAAATTTTATGAAAAAATTTCGACCTCGCGCTACGCAGTCCAAAGTCTCGGATTCGATTAATATACGTAAGAGCACATCACAAAACGTGCGCAGAAGTCATCGGTAGGCCTAACACGGCCGGTTTGGCAGTCGGGAGATGATGAGGAAAAACGGCCGAAAATCGACCTCGAGGCATAGGAAAAATTTTATGAAAAAATTTCGACCTCGCGCTAGGCAGTCCAAAGTCTCGGATTCGATTAATATACGTAAGAGCACATCACAAAACGTGCGCAGAAGTCATCGGTAGGCCTAACACGGCCGGTTTGGCAGTCGGGAGATGATGAGGAAAAACGGCCGAAAATCGACCTCGAGGCATAGGAAAAATTTTATGAAAAAATTTCGACCTCGCGCTACGCAGTCCAAAGTCTCGGATTCGATTAATATAAGTAAGAGCACGTCACAAAACGTGCGCAGAAGTCATCGGTAGGCCTAACACGGCCGGTTTGGCAGTCGGGAGATGATGAGGAAAAACGGCCGAAAATCGACCTCGAGGCATAGGAAAAATTTTATGAAAAAATTTCGACCTCGCGCTACGCAGTCCAAAGTCTCGGATTCGATTAATATACGTAACAGCACATCACAAAACGTGCGCAGAAGTCATCGGTAGGCCTAACACGGCCAGTTTGGCAGTCGGGAGATGATGAGGAAAAACGGCCGAAAATCGACCTCCAGGCATAGGAAAAATTTTATGAAAAAATTTCGACCTCGCGCTACGCAGTCCAAAGTCTCGGATTCGATTAATATACGTAAGAGCACATCACAAAACGTGCGCAGAAGTCATCGGTAGGCCTAACACGGCCGGTTTGGCAGTCGGGAGATGATGAGGAAAAACGGCCGAAAATCGACCTCGAGGCATAGGAAAAATTTTATGAAAAAATTTCGACCTCGCGCTACGCAGTCCAAAGTCTCGGATTCGATTAATATACGTAAGAGCACATCACAAAACGTGCGCAGAAGTCATCGGTAGGCCTAACACGGCCGGTTTGGCAGTCGGGAGATGATGAGGAAAAACGGCCGAAAATCGACCTCGAGGCATAGGAAAAATTTTATGAAAAAATTTCGACCTCGCGCTACGCAGTCCAAAGTCTCGGATTCGATTAATATAAGTAAGAGCACATCACAAAACGTGCGCAGAAGTCATCGGTAGGCCTAACACGGCCGGTTTGGCAGTCGGGAGATGATGAGGAAATACGGACGAAAATCGACCTCGAGGCATAGGAAAAATTTTATGAAAAAATTTCGACCTCGCGCTACGCAGTCCATAGTCTCGGATTCGATTAATATACGTAAGAGCACATCACAAAACGTGCGCAGAAGTCATCGGTAGGCCTAACACGGCCGGTTTGGCAGTCGGGAGATGATGAGGAAAAACGGCCGAAAATCGACCTCGAGGCATAGGAAAAATTTTATGAAAAAATTTCGACCTCGCGCTACGCAGTCCAAAGTCTCGGATTCGATTAATATACGTAAGAGCACATCACAAAACGTGCGCAGAAGTCATCGGTAGGCCTAATACGGCCGGTTTGGCAGTCGGGAGATGATGAGGAAAAACGCCCGAAAATCGACCTCGAGGCATAGGAAAAATTTTATGAAAAAATTTCGACCTCGCGCTACGCAGTCCAAAGTCTCGGATTCGATTAATATACGTAAGAGCACATCACAAAACGTGCGCAGAAGTCATCGGTAGGCCTAACACGGCCAGTTTGGCAGTCGGGAGATGATGAGGAAAAACGGCCGAAAATCGACCTCCAGGCATAGGAAAAATTTTATGAAAAAATTTCGACCTCGCGCTACGCAGTCCAAAGTCTCGGATTCGATTAATATACGTAAGAGCACATCACAAAACGTGCGCAGAAGTCATCGGTAGGCCTAATACGGCCGGTTTGGCACTCGGGAGATGATGAGGAAAAACGGCCGAAAATCGACCTCGAGGCATAGGAAAAATGCTATGAAAAAATTTCGACCTCGCACTACGCAGTCCAAAGTCTCGGATTCGATTAATATACGCAAGAGCACATCACAAAACGTGCGCAGAAGTCATCGGTAGGCCTAACACGGCCGGTTTGGTAGTCGGGAGATGATGAGGAAAAACGGCCGAAAATCGACCTCGAGGCATAGGAAAAATTTTATGAAAAAATTTCGACCTCGCGCTACGCAGTCCAAAGTCTCGGATTCGATTAATATACGTAAGAGCACATCACAAAACGTGCGCAGAAGTCATCGGTAGGCCTAATACGGCCGGTTTGGCAGTCGGGAGATGATGAGGAAAAACGGCCGAAAATCGACCTCGAGGCATAGGAAAAATTTTATGAAAAAATTTCGACCTCGCGCTACGCAGTCCAAAGTCTCGGATTCGATTAATATACGCAAGAGCACATCACAAAACGTGCGCAGAAGTCATCGGTAGGCCTAACACGGCCGGTTTGGCAGTCGGGAGATGATGAGGAAAAACGGCCGAAAATCGACCTCGAGGCATAGGAAAAATTTTATGAAAAAATTTCGACCTCGCGCTACGCAGTCCAAAGTCTCGGATTCGATTAATATACGTAAGAGCACATCACAAAACGTGCGCAGAAGTCATCGGTAGGCCTAACACGGCCGGTTTGGCAGTCGGGAGATGATGAGGAAAAACGGCCGAAAATCGACCTCGAGGCATAGGAAAAATTTTACGAAAAAATTTCGACCTCGCGCTACGCAGTCCAAAGTCTCGGATTCGATTAATATACGTAAGAGCACATCACAAAACGTGCGCAGAAGTCATCGGTAGGCCTAATACGGCCGGTTTGGCAGTCGGGAGATGATGAGGAAAAACGGCCGAAAATCGACCTCGAGGCATAGGAAAAATTTTATGAAAAAATTTCGACCTCGCGCTACGCAGTCCAAAGTCTCGGATTCGATTAATATACGCAAGAGCACATCACAAAACGTGCGCAGAAGTCATCGGTAGGCCTAACACGGCCGGTTTGGCAGTCGGGAGAGATGAGGAAAAACGGCCGAAAATCGACCTCGAGGCATAGGAAAAATGTTATGAAAAAATTTCGACCTCGCGCTACGCAGTCCAAAGTCTCGGATTCGATTAATATACGTAAGAGCACATCACAAAACGTGCGCAGAAGTCATCGGTAGGCCTAATACGGCCGGTTTGGCAGTCGGGAGATGATGAGGAAAAACGGCCGAAAATCGACCTCGAGGCATAGGAAAAATTTTATGAAAAAATTTCGACCTTGCGCTACGCAGTCCAAAGTCTCGGATTCGATTAACATACGTAAGAGCACATCACAAAACGTGCGCAGAAGTCATCGGTAGGCCTAACACGGTAGGTTTGACAGTCGGGAGATGATGAGGAAAAACGGCCGAAAATCGACCTCAACGCATAGGAAAAATTTTATGAAAAAATTTCGACCTCGCGCTACGCAGTCCAAAGTCTCGGATTCGATTAATATACGTAAGAGCACATCACAAAACGTGCGCAGAAGTCATCGGTAGGCCTAACACGGCCGGTTTGGCAGTCGGGAGATGATGAGGAAAAACGGCCGAAAATCGACCTCGAGGCACAGGAAAAATTTTATGAAAAAATTTCGACCTCGCGCTACGCAGTCCAAAGTCTCGGATTCGATTAATATACGTAAGAGCACATCACAAAACGTGCGCAGAAGTCATCGGTAGGCCTAACACGGCCGGTTTGGCAGTCGGGAGATGATGAGGAAAAACGGCCGAAAATCGACCTCGAGGCATAGGAAAAATTTTATGAAAAAATTTCGACCTCGCGCTACGCAGTCCAAAGTCTCGGATTCGATTAATATACGTAAGAGCACATCACAAAACGTGCGCAGAAGTCATCGGTAGGCCTAACACGGCCGGTTTGGCAGTCGGGAGATGATGAGGAAAAACGGCCGAAAATCGACCTCGAGGCATAGGAAAAATTTTATGAAAAAATTTCGACCTCGCGCTACGCAGTCCAAAGTCTCGGATTCGATTAATATAAGTAAGAGCACGTCACAAAACGTGCGCAGAAGTCATCGGTAGGCCTAACACGGCCGGTTTGGCAGTCGGGAGATGATGAGGAAAAACGGCCGAAAATCGACCTCGAGGCATAGGAAAAATTTTATGAAAAAATTTCGACCTCGCGCTACGCAGTCCAAAGTCTCGGATTCGATTAATATACGTAAGAGCACATCACAAAACGTGCGCAGAAGTCATCGGTAGGCCTAACACGGCCAGTTTGGCAGTCGGGAGATGATGAGGAAAAACGGCCGAAAATCGACCTCCAGGCATAGGAAAAATTTTATGAAAAAATTTCGACCTCACGCTACGCAGTCCAAAGTCTCGGATTCGATTAATATACGCAAAAGCACATCACAAAACGTGCGCAGAAGTCATCGGTAGGCCTAACACGGCCGGTTTGGCAGTCGGGAGATGATGAGGAAAAACGGCCGAAAATCGACCTCGAGGCATAGGAAAAATTTTATGAAAAAATTTCGACCTCGCGCTACGCAGTCCAAAGTCTCGGATTCGATTAATATACGTAAGAGCACATCACAAAACGTGCGCAGAAGTCATCGGTAGGCCTAACACGGCCGGTTTGGCAGTCGGGAGATGATGAGGAAAAACGGCCGAAAATCGACCTCGAGGCATAGGAAAAATTTTATGAAAAAATTTCGACCTCGCGCTACGCAGTCCAAAGTCTCGGATTCGATTAATATAAGTAAGAGCACATCACAAAACGTGCGCAGAAGTCATCGGTAGGCCTAACACGGCCGGTTTGGCAGTCGGGAGATGATGAGGAAATACGGACGAAAATCGACCTCGAGGCATAGGAAAAATTTTATGAAAAAATTTCGACCTCGCGCTACGCAGTCCATAGTCTCGGATTCGATTAATATACGTAAGAGCACATCACAAAACGTGCGCAGAAGTCATCGGTAGGCCTAACACGGCCGGTTTGGCAGTCGGGAGATGATGAGGAAAAACGGCCGAAAATCGACCTCGAGGCATAGGAAAAATTTTATGAAAAAATTTCGACCTCGCGCTACGCAGTCCAAAGTCTCGGATTCGATTAATATACGTAAGAGCACATCACAAAACGTGCGCAGAAGTCATCGGTAGGCCTAATACGGCCGGTTTGGCAGTCGGGAGATGATGAGGAAAAACGCCCGAAAATCGACCTCGAGGCATAGGAAAAATTTTATGAAAAAATTTCGACCTCGCGCTACGCAGTCCAAAGTCTCGGATTCGATTAATATACGTAAGAGCACATCACAAAACGTGCGCAGAAGTCATCGGTAGGCCTAACACGGCCGGTTTGGCAGTCGGGAGATGATGAGGAAAAACGGCTGAAAATCGACCTCGAGGCATAGGAAAAATGTTATGAAAAAATTTCGACCTCGCGCTACGCAGTCCAAAGTCTCGGATTCGATTAATATACGTAAGAGCACATCACAAAACGTGCGCAGAAGTCATCGGTAGGCCTAACACGGCCGGTTTGGCAGTCGGGAGATGATGAGGAAAAACGGCCGAAAATCGACCTCGAGGCATAGGAAAAATTTTATGAAAAAATTTTGACCTCGGGCTACGCAGTCCAAAGTCTCGGATTCGATTAATATACGTAAGAGCACATCACAAAACGTGCGCAGAAGTCATCGGTAGGCCTAATACGGCCGGTTTGGCAGTCGGGAGATGATGAGGAAAAACGGCCGAAAATCGACCTCGAGGCATAGGAAAAATTTTATGAAAAAATTTCGACCTCGCGCTACGCAGTCCAAAGTCTCGGATTCGATTAATATACGTAAGAGCACATCACAAAACGTGCGCAGAAGTCATCGGTAGGCCTAACACGGCCGGTTTGGCAGTCGGGAGATGATGAGGAAAAACGGCCGAAAATCGACCTCGAGGCATAGGAAAAATGTTATGAAAAAATTTCGACCTCGCGCTACGCAGTCCAAAGTCTCGGATTCGATTAATATACGTAAGAGCACATCACAAAACGTGCGCAGAAGTCATCGGTAGGCCTAACACGGCCGGTTTGGCAGTCGGGAGATGATGAGGAAAAACGGCCGAAAATCGACCTCGAGGCATAGGAAAAATTTTATGAAAAAATTTCGACCTCGCGCTACGCAGTCCAAAGTCTCGGATTCGATTAATATAAGTAAGAGCACATCACAAAACGTGCGCAGAAGTCATCGGTAGGCCTAACACGGCCGGTTTGGCAGTCGGGAGATGATGAGGAAAAACGGCCGAAAATCGACCTCGAGGCATAGGAAAAATTTTATGAAAAAATTTCGACCTCGCGCTACGCAGTCCAAAGTCTCGGATTCGATTAATATACGTAAGAGCACATCACAAAACGTGCGCAGAAGTCATCGGTAGGCCTAACACGGCCGGTTTGGCAGTCGGGAGATGATGAGGAAAAACGGCCGAAAATCGACCTCGAGGCATAGGAAAAATTTTATGAAAAAATTTCGACCTCGCGCTACGCAGTCCAAAGTCTCGGATTCGATTAATATACGTAAGAGCACATCACAAAACGTGCGCAGAAGTCATCGGTAGGCCTAACACGGCCGGTTTGGCAGTCGGGAGATGATGAGGAAAAACGGCCGAAAATCGACCTCGAGGCATAGGAAAAATTTTATGAAAAAATTTCGACCTCGCGCTACGCAGTCCAAAGTCTCGGATTCGATTAATATAAGTAAGAGCACGTCACAAAACGTGCGCAGAAGTCATCGGTAGGCCTAACACGGCCGGTTTGGCAGTCGGGAGATGATGAGGAAAAACGGCCGAAAATCGACCTCGAGGCATAGGAAAAATTTTATGAAAAAATTTCGACCTCGCGCTACGCAGTCCAAAGTCTCGGATTCGATTAATATACGTAAGAGCACATCACAAAACGTGCGCAGAAGTCATCGGTAGGCCTAACACGGCCAGTTTGGCAGTCGGGAGATGATGAGGAAAAACGGCCGAAAATCGACCTCCAGGCATAGGAAAAATTTTATGAAAAAATTTCGACCTCGCGCTACGCAGTCCAAAGTCTCGGATTCGATTAATATACGCAAAAGCACATCACAAAACGTGCGCAGAAGTCATCGGTAGGCCTAACACGGCCGGTTTGGCAGTCGGGAGATGATGAGGAAAAACGGCCGAAAATCGACCTCGAGGCATAGGAAAAATTTTATGAAAAAATTCCGACCTCGCGCTACGCAGTCCAAAGTCTCGGATTCGATTAATATACGTAAGAGCACATCACAAAACGTGCGCAGAAGTCATCGGTAGGCCTAACACGGCCGGTTTGGCAGTCGGGAGATGATGAGGAAAAACGGCCGAAAATCGACCTCGAGGCATAGGAAAAATTTTATGAAAAAATTTCGACCTCGCGCTACGCAGTCCAAAGTCTCGGATTCGATTAATATAAGTAAGAGCACATCACAAAACGTGCGCAGAAGTCATCGGTAGGCCTAACACGGCCGGTTTGGCAGTCGGGAGATGATGAGGAAAAACGGCCGAAAATCGACCTCGAGGCATAGGAAAAATTTTATGAAAAAATTTCGACCTCGCGCTACGCAGTCCAAAGTCTCGGATTCGATTAATATAAGTAAGAGCACGTCACAAAACGTGCGCAGAAGTCATCGGTAGGCCTAACACGGCCGGTTTGGCAGTCGGGAGATGATGAGGAAAAACGGCCGAAAATCGACCTCGATGCATAGGAAAAATTTTATGAAAAAATTTCGACCTCGCGCTACGCAGTCCAAAGTCTCGGATTCGATTAATATACGTAAGAGCACATCACAAAACGTGCGCAGAAGTCATCGGTAGGCCTAACACGGCCAGTTTGGCAGTCGGGAGATGATGAGGAAAAACGGCCGAAAATCGACCTCGAGGCATAGGAAAAATTTTATGAAAAAATTTCGACCTCGCGCTACGCAGTCCAAAGTCTCGGATTCGATTAATATACGTAAGAGCACATCACAAAACGTGCGCAGAAGTCATCGGTAGGCCTAACACGGCCGGTTTGGCAGTCGGGAGATGATGAGGAAAAACGGCTGAAAATCGACCTCGAGGCATAGGAAAAATGTTATGAAAAAATTTCGATCTCGCGCTACGCAGTCCAAAGTCTCGGATTCGATTAATATACGCAAGAGCACATCACAAAACGTGCGCAGAAGTCATCGGTAGGCCTAACACGGCCGGTTTGGCAGTCGGGAGATGATGAGGAAAAACGGCCGAAAATCGACCTCGAGGGATAGGAAAAATTTTATGAAAAAATTTCGACCTCGCGCTACGCAGTTCAAAGTCTCGGATTCGATTAATATACGTAAGAGCACATCACAAAACGTGCGCAGAAGTCATCGGTAGACCTAATACGGCCGGTTTGGCAGTCGGGAGATGATGAGGAAAAACGGCCGAAAATCGACCTCGAGGCATAGGAAAAATTTTATGAAAAAATTTCGACCTCGCGCTACGCAGTCCAAAGTCTCGGATTCGATTAATATACGTAAGAGCACATCACAAAACGTGCGCAGAAGTCATCGGTAGGCCTAACACGGCCGGTTTGGCAGTCGGGAGATGATGAGGAAAAACGGCCGAAAATCGACCTCGAGGCATAGGAAAAATTTTATGAAAAAATTTCGACCTCGCGCTACGCAGTCCAAAGTCTCGGATTCGATTAATATACGTAAGAGCACATCACAAAACGTGCGCAGAAGTCATCGGTAGGCCTAACACGGCCGGTTTGGCAGTCGGAAGATGATGAGGAAAAACGGCCGAAAATCGACCTCGAGGCATAGGAAAAATTTTATGAAAAAATTTCGACCTCGCGCTACGCAGTCCAAAGTCTCGGATTCGATTAATATACGTAAGAGCACATCACAAAACGTGCGCAGAAGTCATCGGTAGGCCTAATACGGCCGGTTTGGCAGTCGGGAGATGATGAGGAAAAACGGCCGAAAATCGACCTCGAGGCATAGGAAAAATTTTATGAAAAAATTTCGACCTCGCGCTACGCAGTCCAAAGTCTCGGATTCGATTAATATACGTAAGAGCACATCACAAAACGTGCGCAGAAGTCATCGGTAGGCCTAATACGGCCGGTTTGGCAGTCGGGAGATGATGAGGAAAAACGGCTGAAAATCGACCTCGAGGCATAGGAAAAATGTTATGAAAAAATTTCGACCTCGCGCTACGCAGTCCAAAGTCTCGGATTCGATTAATATACGTAAGAGCACATCACAAAACGTGCGCAGAAGTCATCGGTAGGCCTAACACGGCCGGTTTGGCAGTCGGGAGGTGATGAGGAAAAACGGCCGAAAATCGACCTCGAGGCATAGGAAAAATTTTATGAAAAAATTTCGACCTCGCGCTACGCAGTCCAAAGTCTCGGATTCGATTAATATACGTAAGAGCACATCACAAAACGTGCGCAGAAGTAATCGATAGGCCTAACACGGCCGGTTTGGCAGTCGGGAGATGATGAGGAAAAACGGCCGAAAATCGACCTCGAGGCATAGGAAAAATTTTATGAAAAAATTTCGACCTCGCGCTACGCAGTCCAAAGTCTCGGATTCGATTAATATACGTAAGAGCACATCACAAAACGTGCGCAGAAGTCATCGGTAGGCCTAACACGGCCGGTTTGGCAGTCGGGAGATGATGAGGAAAAACGGCCGAAAATCGACCTCGAGGCATAGGAAAAATTTTATGAAAAAATTTCGACCTCGCGCTACGCAGTCCAAAGTCACGGATTCGATTAATATACGTAAGAACACATCACAAAACGTGCGCAGAAGTCATCGGTAGGCCTAACACGGCCGGTTTGGCAGTCGGGAGATGATGAGGAAAAACGGCCGAAAATCGACCTCGAGGCATAGGAAAAATTTTATGAAAAAATTTCGACCTCGCGCTACGCAGTCCAAGGTCTCGGATTCGATTAATATACGTAAGAGCACATCACAAAACGTGCGCAGAAGTCATCGGTAGGCCTAACACGGCCGGTTTGGCAGTCGGGAGATGATGAGGAAAAACGGCCGAAAATCGACCTCGAGGCATAGGAAAAATTTTATGAAAAAATTTCGACCTCGCGCTACGCAGTCCAAAGTCTCGGATTCGATTAATATACGTAAGAGCACATCACAAAACGTGCGCAGAAGTCATCGGTAGGCCTAATACGGCCGGTTTGGCAGTCGGGAGATGATGAGGAAAAACGGCCGAAAATCGACCTCGAGGCATAGGAAAAATTTTATGAAAAAATTTCGACCTCGCGCTACGCAGTCCAAAGTCTCGGATTCGATTAATATACGTAAGAGCACATCACAAAACGTGCGCAGAAGTCATCGGTAGGCCTAACACGGCCGGTTTGGCAGTCGGGAGATGATGAGGAAAAACGGCCGAAAATCGACCTCGAGGCATAGGAAAAATTTTATGAAAAAATTTCGACCTCGCGCTACGCAGTCCAAAGTCTCGGATTCGATTAATATACGTAAGAGCACATCACAAAACGTGCGCAGAAGTCATCGGTAGGCCTAACACGGCCGGTTTGGCAGTCGGGAGATGATGAGGAAAAACGGCCGAAAATCGACCTCGAGGCATAGGAAAAATTTTATGAAAAAATTTCGACCTCGCGCTACGCAGTCCAAAGTCTCGGATTCGATTAATATACGTAAGAACACATCACAAAACGTGCGCAGAAGTCATCGGTAGGCCTAACACGGCCGGTTTGGCAGTCGGGAGATGATGAGGAAAAACGGCCGAAAATCGACCTCGAGGCATAGGAAAAATTTTATGAAAAAATTTCGACCTCGCGCTACCCAGTCCAAGGTCTCGGATTCGATTAATATACGTAAGAGCACATCACAAAACGTGCGCAGAAGTCATCGGTAGGCCTAACACGGCCGGTTTGGCAGTCGGGCGATGATGAGGAAAAACGGCCGAAAATCGACCTCGAGGCATAGGAAAAATTTTATGAAAAAATTTCGAGCTCGCGCTGCGCTGTCCAAAGTCTCGGATTCGATTAATATACGTAAGAGCACATCACAAAACGTGCGCAGAAGTCATCGGTAGGCCTAACACGGCCGGTTTGGCAGTCGGGAGATGATGAGGAAAAACGGCCGAAAATCGACCTCGAGGCATAGGAAAAATTTTATGAAAAAATTTCGACCTCGCGCTACGCAGTCCAAAGTCTCGGATTCGATTAATATACGTAAGAGCACATCACAAAACGTGCGCAGAAGTCATCGGTAGGCCTAACACGGCCGGTTTGGCAGTCGGGAGATGATGAGGAAAAACGGTCGAAAATCGACCTCGAGGCATAGGAAAAATTTTATGAAAAAATTTCGACCTCGCGCTACGCAGTCCAAAGTCTCGGATTCGATTAATATACGTAAGAGCACATCACAAAACGTGCGCAGAAGTCATCGGTAGGCCTAACACGGCCGGTTTGGCAGTCGGTAGATGATGAGGAAAAACGGCCGAAAATCGACCTCGAGGCATAGGAAAAATTTTATGAAAAAATTTCGACCTCGCGCTACGCAGTCCAAAGTCTCGGATTCGATTAATATACGTAAGAGCACATCACAAAACGTGCGCAGAAGTCATCGGTAGGCCTAACACGGCCGGTTTGGCAGTCGGGAGATGATGAGGAAAAACGGCCGAAAATCGACCTCGAGGCATAGGAAAAATTTTATGAAAAAATTTCGACCTCGCGCTACGCAGTCCAAAGTCTCGGATTCGATTAATATACGTAAGAGCACATCACAAAACGTGCGCAGAAGTCATCGGTAGGCCAAACACGGCCGGTTTGGCAGTCGGGAGATGATGAGGAAAAACGGCCTAAAATCGACCTCGAGGCATAGGAAAAATTTTATGAAAAAATTTCGACCTCGCGCTACGCAGTCCAAAGTCTCGGATTCGATTAATATACGTAAGAGCACATCACAAAACGTGCGCAGAAGTCATCGGTAGGCCTAACACGGCCGGTTTGGCAGTCGGGAGATGATGAGGAAAAACGGCCGAAAATCGACCTCGAGGCATAGAAAGAATTTTATGAAAAAATTTCGACCTCGCGCTACGCAGTCCAAAGTCTCGGATTCGATTAATATACGTAAGAGCACATCACAAAACGTGCGCAGAAGTCATCGGTAGGCCTAACACGGCCGGTTTGGCAGTCGGGAGATGATGAGGAAAAACGGCCGAAAATCGACCTCGAGGCATAGGAAAAATTTTATGAAAAAATTTCGACCTCGCGCTACGCAGTCCAAAGTCTCGGATTCGATTAATATACGTAAGAGCACAACACAAAACGTGCGCAGAAGTCATCGGTAGGCCTAATACGGCCGGTTTGGCAGTCGGGAGATGATGAGGAAAAACGGCCGAAAATCGACCTCGAGGCATAGGAAAAATTTTATGAAAAAATTTCGACCTCGCGCTACGCAGTCCAAAGTCTCGGATTCGATTAATATACGTAAGAGGACATCACAAAACGTGCGCAGAAGTCATCGGTAGGCCTAACACGGCCGGTTTGGCAGTCGGGAGATGATGAGGAAAAACGGCCGAAAATCGACCTCGAGGCATAGGAAAAATTTTATGAAAAAATTTCGACCTCGCGCTACGCAGTCCAAAGTCTCGGATCCGATTAATATACGTAAGAGCACATCACAAAACGTGCGCAGAAGTCATCGGTAGGCCTAATACGGCCGGTTTGGCAGTCGGGAGATGATGAGGAAAAACGGCTGAAAATCGACCTCGAGGCATAGGAAAAATTTTATGAAAAAATTTCGACCTCGCGCTACGCAGTCCAAAGTCTCGGATTCGATTAATATACGTAAGAGCACATCACAAAACGTGCGCAGAAGTCATCGGTAGGCCCAATACGGCCGGTTTGGCAGTCGGGAGATGATGAGGAAAAACGGCCGAAAATCGACCTCGAGGCATAGGAAAAATTTTATGAAAAAATTTCGACCTCGCGCTACGCAGTCCAAAGTCTCGGATTCGATTAATATACGTAAGAGGACATCACAAAACGTGCGCAGAAGTCATCGGTAGGCCTAACACGGCCGGTTTGGCAGTCGGGAGATGATGAGGAAAAACGGCCGAAAATCGACCTCGAGGCATAGGAAAAATTTTATGAAAAAATTTCGACCTCGCGCTACGCAGTCCAAAGTCTCGGATTCGATTAATATATGTAAGAGCACATCACAAAACGTGCGCAGAAGTCATCGGTAGGCCTAACACGGCCGGTTTGGCAGTCGGGAGATGATGAGGAAAAACGGCCGAAAATCGACCTCTAGGCATAGGAAAAATTTTATGAAAAAATTTCGACCTCGCGCTACGCAGTCCAAAGTCTCGGATTCGATTAATATACGTAAGAGCACATCACAAAACGTGCGCAGAAGTCATCGGTAGGCCTAATACGGCCGGTTTGGCAGTCGGGAGATGATGAGGAAAAACGGCTGAAAATCGACCTCGAGGCATAGGAAAAATTTTATGAAAAAATTTCGACCTCGCGCTACGTAGTCCATAGTCTCGGATTCAATTAATATACGTAAGAGCACATCACAAAACGTGCGCAGAAGTCATCGGTAGGCCTAATACGGCCGGTTTGGCAGTCGGGAGATGATGAGGAAAAACGGCCGAAAATCGACCTCGAGGCATAGGAAAAATTTTATGAAAAAATTTCGACCTCGCGCTACGCAGTCCAAAGTCTCGGAATCGGTTAATATACGTAAGAGCACATCACAAAACGTGCGCAGAAGTCATCGGTAGGCCTAACACGGCCGGTTTGGCAGTCGGGAGATGATGAGGAAAAACGGCTGAAAATCGACCTCGAGGCATAGGAAAAATTTTATGAAAAAATTTCGACCTCGCGCTACGCAGTCCAAAGTCTCGGATTCGATTAATATACGTAAGAGCACATCACAAAACGTGCGCAGAAGTCATCGGTAGGCCTAATACGGCCGGTTTGGCAGTCGGGAGATGATGAGGAAAAACGGCTGAAAATCGACCTCGAGGCATAGGAAAAATGTTATGAAAAAATTTCGACCTCGCGCTACGCAGTCCAAAGTCTCGGATTCGATTAATATACCGAAGAGCACATCTCAAAACGTGCGCAGAAGTCATCGGTAGGCCTAACACGGCCGGTTTGGCAGTCGGGAGATGATGAGGAAAAACGGCCGAAAATCGACCTCGAGGCATAGGACAAATTTTATGAAAAAATTTCGACCTCGCGCTACGCAGTCCAAAGTCTCGGATTCGATTAATATACGTAAGAGCACATCACAAAACGTGCGCAGAAGTCATCGGTAGGCCTAACACGGCCGGTTTGGCAGTCGGGAGATGATAAGGAAAAACGGCCGAAAATCGACCTCGAGGCATAGGAAAAATTTTATGAAAAAATTTCGACCTCGCGCTACGCAGTCCAAAGTCTCGGATTCGATTAATATACGTAAGAGCACATCACAAAACGTGCGCAGAAGTCATCGGTAGGCCTAACACGGCCAGTTTGGCAGTTGGGAGATGATGTGGAAAAACGGCCGAAAATCGACCTCGAGGCATAGGAAAAATTTTATGAAAAAATTTCGACCTCGCGCTACGCAGTCCAAAGTCTCGGATTCGATTAATATACGTAAGAGGACATCACAAAACGTGCGCAGAAGTCATCGGTAGGCCTAACACGGCCGGTTTGGCAGTCGGGAGATGATGAGGAAAAACGGCCGAAAATCGACCTCGAGGCATAGGAAAAATTTTATGAAAAAATTTCGACCTCGCGCTACGCAGTCCAAAGTCTCGGATTCGATTAATATACGTAAGAGCACATCACAAAACGTGCGCAGAAGTCATCGGTAGGCCTAACACAGCCGGTTTGGCAGTCGGGAGATGATGAGGAAAAACGGCCGAAAATCGACCTCGAGGCATAGGAAAAATTTTATGAAAAAATTTCGACCTCGCGCTACGCAGTCCAAAGTCTCGGATTCGATTAATATACGTAAGAGCACATCACAAAACGTGCGCAGAAGTCATCGGTAGGCCTAATACGGCCGGTTTGGCAGTCGGGACATGATGAGGAAAAACGGCCGAAAATCGACCTCGAGGCATAGGAAAAATTTTATGAAAAAATTTCGACCTCGCGCTACGCAGTCCAAAGTCTCGGATTCGATTAATATACGTAAGAGGACATCACAAAACGTGCGCAGAAGTCATCGGTAGGCCTAACACGGCCGGTTTGGCAGTCGGGAGATGATGAGGAAAAACGGCCGAAAATCGACCTCGAGGCATAGGAAAAATTTTATGAAAAAATTTCGACCTCGCGTTACGCAGTCCAAAGTCTCGGATTCGATTAATATACGTAAGAGCACATCACAAAACGTGCGCAGAAGTCATCGGTAGGCCTAACACGGCCGGTTTGGCAGTCGGGAGATGATGAGGAAAAACGGCCGAAAATCGACCTCGAGGCATAGGAAAAATTTTATGAAAAAATTTCGACCTCGCGCTACGCAGTCCAAAGTCTCGGATTCGATTAATATACGTAAGAGCACATCACAAAACGTGCGCAGAAGTCATCGGTAGGCCTAATACGGCCGGTTTGGCAGTCGGGAGATGATGAGGAAAAACGGCTGAAAATCGACCTCGAGGCATAGGAAAAATTTTATGAAAAAATTTCGACCTCGCGCTACGCAGTCCAAAGTCTCGGATTCGATTAATATACGTAAGAGCACATCACAAAACGTGCGCAGAAGTCATCGGTAGGCCTAATACGGCCGGTTTGGCAGTCGGGAGATGATGAGGAAAAACGGCCGAAAATCGACCTCGAGGCATAGGAAAAATTTTATGAAAAAATTTCGACCTCGCGCTACGCAGTCCAAAGTCTCGGATTCGATTAATATACGTAAGAGCACATCACAAAACGTGCGCAGAAGTCATCGGTAGGCCTAACACGGCCGGTTTGGCAGTCGGGAGATGATGAGGAAAAACGGCCGAAAATCGACCTCGAGGCATAGGAAAAATTTTATGAAAAAATTTCGACCTCGCGCTACGCAGTCCAAAGTCTCGGATTCGATTAATATACGTAAGAGCACATCACAAAACGTGCGCAGAAGTAATCGGTAGGCCTAATACGGCCGGTTTGGCAGTCGGGAGATGATGAGGAAAAACGGCCGAAAATCGACCTCGAGGCATAGGAAAAATTTTATGAAAAAATTTCGACCTCGCGCTACGCAGTCCAAAGTCTCGGATTCGATTAATATACGTAAGAGCACATCACAAAACGTGCGCAGAAGTCATCGGTAGGCCTAATACGGCCGGTTTGGCAGTCGGGAGATGATGAGGAAAAACGGCTGAAAATCGACCTCGAGGCATAGGAAAAATGTTATGAAAAAATTTCGACCTCGCGCTACGCAGTCCAAAGTCTCGGATTCGATTAATATACCGAAGAGCACATCTCAAAACGTGCGCAGAAGTCATCGGTAGGCCTAACACGGCCGGTTTGGCAGTCGGGAGATGATGAGGAAAAACGGCCGAAAATCGACCTCGAGGCATAGGAAAAATTTTATGAAAAAATTTCGACCTCGCGCTACGCAGTCCAAAGTCTCGGATTCGATTAATATACGTAAGAGCACATCACAGAACGTGCGCAGAAGTAATCGGTAGGCCTAACACGGCCGGTTTGGCAGTCGGGAGATGATAAGGAAAAACGGCCGAAAATCGACCTCGAGGCATAGGAAAAATTTTATGAAAAAATTTCTACCTCGCGCTACGCAGTCCAAAGTCTCGGATTCGATTAATATACGTAAGAGCACATCACAAAACGTGCGCAGAAGTCATCGGTAGGCCTAACACGGCCAGTTTGGCAGTTGGGAGATGATGTGGAAAAACGGCCGAAAATCGACCTCGAGGCATAGGAAAAATTTTATGAAAAAATTTCGACCTCGCGCTACGCAGTCCAAAGTCTCGGATTCGATTAATATACGTAAGAGCACATCACAAAACGTGCGCAGAAGTCATCGGTAGGCCTAACACGGCCGGCTTGGCAGTCGGGAGATGATGAGGAAAAACGTCCGAAAATCGACCTCGAGGCATAGGAAAAATTTTATGAAAAAATTTCGACCTCGCGCTACGCAGTCCAAAGTCTCGGATTCGATTAATATACGTAAGAGCACATCACAAAACGTGCGCAGAAGTCATCGGTAGGCCTAATACAGCCGGTTTGGCAGTCGGGAGATGATGAGGAAAAACGGCTGGAAATCGACCTCGAGGCATAGGAAAAATTTTATGAAAAAATTTCGACCTCGCGCTACGCAGTCCAAAGTCTCGGATTCGATTAATATACGTAAGAGCACATCACAAAACGTGCGCAGAAGTCATCGGTAGGCCTAACACGGCCGGTTTGGCAGTCGGGAGATGATGAGGAAAAACGGCCGAAAATCGACCTCGAGGCATAGGAAAAATTTTATGAAAAAATTTCGACCTCGCGCTACGCAGTCCAAAGTCTCGGATTCGATTAATATACGTAAGAGCACATCACAAAACGTGCGCAGAAGTCATCGGTAGGCCTAATACGGCCGGTTTGGCAGTCGGGAGATGATGAGGAAAAACGGCCGAAAATCGACCTCGAGGCATAGGAAAAATTTTATGAAAAATTACGTGCGCAGAAGTCATCGGTAGGCCTAACACGGCCGGTTTGGAAGTCGGGAGATGATGAGGAAAAACGGCCGAAAATCGACCTCGAGGCATAGGAAAAATTTTATGAAAAAATTTCGACCTCGCGCTACGCAGTCCAAAGTCTCGGATTCGATTAATATACGTAAGAGCACATCACAAAACGTGCGCAGAAGTCATCGGTAGGCCTAATACGGCCGGTTTGGCAGTCGGGAGATGATGAGGAAAAACGGCTGAAAATCGACCTCGAGGCATAGGAAAAATTTTATGAAAAAATTTCGACCTCGCGCTACGCAGTCCAAAGTCTCGGATTCGATTAATATACGTAAGAGCACATCACAACACGTGCGCAGAAGTCATCGGTAGGCCTAATACGGCCGGTTTGGCAGTCGGGAGATGATGAGGAAAAACGGCCGAAAATCGACCTCGAGGCATAGGAAAAATTTTATGAAAAAATTTCGACCTCGCGCTACGCAGTCCAAAGTCTCGGATTCGATTAATATACGTAAGAGCACATCACAAAACGTGCGCAGAAGTCATCGGTAGGCCTAACACGGCCGGTTTGGCAGTCGGGAGATGATGAGGAAAAACGGCCGAAAATCGACCTCGAGGCATAGGAAAAATTTTATGAAAAAATTTCGACCTCGCGCTACGCAGTCCAAAGTCTCGGATTCGATTAATATACGTAAGAGCACATCACAAAACGTGCGCAGAAGTCATCGGTAGGCCTAACACGGCCGGTTTGGCAGTCGGAAGATGATAAGGAAAAACGGCTGAAAATCGACCTCGAGGCATAGGAAAAATGTTATGAAAAAATTTCGACCTCGCGCTACGCAGTCCAAAGTCTCGGATTCGATTAATATACCGAAGAGCACATCTCAAAACGTGCGCAGAAGTCATCGGTAGGCCTAACACGGCCGGTTTGGCAGTCGGGAGATGATGAGGAAAAACGGCCGAAAATCGACCTCGAGGCATAGGAAAAATTTTATGAAAAAATTTCGACCTCGCGCTACGCAGTCCAAAGTCTCGGATTCGATTAATATACGTAAGAGCACATCACAAAACGTGCGCAGAAGTCATCGGTAGGCCTAACACGGCCGGTTTGGCAGTCGGGAGATGATGAGGAAAAACGGCCGAAAATCGACCTCGAGGCATAGGAAAAATTTTATGAAAAAATTTCGACCTCGCGCTACGCAGTCCAAAGTCTCGGATTCGATTAATATACGTAAGAGCACATCACAAAACGTGCGCAGAAGTCATCGGTAGGCCTAACACGGCCGGTTTGGCAGTCGGGAGATGATGAGGAAAAACGGCCGAAAATCGACCTCGAGGCATAGGAAAAATTTTATGAAAAAATTTCGACCTCGCGCTACGCAGTCCAAAGTCTCGGATTCGATTAATATACGTAAGAGCACATCACAAAACGTGCGCAGAAGTAATCGGTAGGCCTAATACGGCCGGTTTGGCAGTCGGGAGATGATGAGGAAAAACGGCCGAAAATCGACCTCGAGGCATAGGAAAAATTTTATGAAAAAATTTCGACCTCGCGCTACGCAGTCCAAAGTCTCGGATTCGATTAATATACGTAAGAGCACATCACAAAACGTGCGCAGAAGTCATCGGTAGGCCTAATACGGCCGGTTTGGCAGTCGGGAGATGATGAGGAAAAACGGCTGAAAATCGACCTCGAGGCATAGGAAAAATGTTATGAAAAAATTTCGACCTCGCGCTACGCAGTCCAAAGTCTCGGATTCGATTAATATACCGAAGAGCACATCTCAAAACGTGCGCAGAAGTCATCGGTAGGCCTAACACGGCCGGTTTGGCAGTCGGGAGATGATGAGGAAAAACGGCCGAAAATCGACCTCGAGGCATAGGAAAAATTTTATGAAAAAATTTTGACCTCGCGCTACGCAGTCCAAAGTCTCGGATTCGATTAATATACGTAAGAGCACATCACAGAACGTGCGCAGAAGTAATCGGTAGGCCTAACACGGCCGGTTTGGCAGTCGGGAGATGATAAGAAAAAACGGCCGAAAATCGACCTCGAGGCATAGGAAAAATTTTATGAAAAAATTTCTACCTCGCGCTACGCAGTCCAAAGTCTCGGATTCGATTAATATACGTAAGAGCACATCACAAAACGTGCGCAGAAGTCATCGGTAGGCCTAATACAGCCGGTTTGGCAGTCGGGAGATGATGAGGAAAAACGGCTGAAAATCGACCTCGAGGCATAGGAAAAATTTTATGAAAAAATTTCGACCTCGCGCTACTCAGTCCAAAGTCTCGGATTCGATTAATATACGTAAGAGCACATCACAAAACGTGCGCAGAAGTCATCGGTAGGCCTAACACGGCCAGTTTGGCAGTTGGGAGATGATGTGGAAAAACGGCCGAAAATCGACCTCGAGGCATAGGAAAAATTTTATGAAAAAATTTCGACCTCGCGCTACGCAGTCCAAAGTCTCGGATTCGATTAATATACGTAAGAGCACATCACAAAACGTGCGCAGAAGTCATCGGTAGGCCTAACACGGCCGGCTTGGCAGTCGGGAGATGATGAGGAAAAACGTCCGAAAATCGACCTCGAGGCATAGGAAAAATTTTATGAAAAAATTTCGACCTCGCGCTACGCAGTCCAAAGTCTCGGATTCGATTAATATACGTAAGAGCACATCACAAAACGTGCGCAGAAGTCATCGGTAGGCCTAATACAGCCGGTTTGGCAGTCGGGAGATGATGAGGAAAAAACGGCTGGAAATCGACCTCGAGGCATAGGAAAAATTTTATGAAAAAATTTCGACCTCGCGCTACGCAGTCCAAAGTCTCGGATTCGATTAATATACGTAAGAGCACATCACAAAACGTGCGCAGAAGTCATCGGTAGGCCTAACACGGCCGGTTTGGCAGTCGGGAGATGATGAGGAAAAACGGCCGAAAATCGACCTCGAGGCATAGGAAAAATTTTATGAAAAAATTTCGACCTCGCGCTACGCAGTCCAAAGTCTCGGATTCGATTAATATACGTAAGAGCACATCACAAAACGTGCGCAGAAGTCATCGGTAGGCCTAATACGGCCGGTTTGGCAGTCGGGAGATGATGAGGAAAAACGGCCGAAAATCGACCTCGAGGCATAGGAAAAATTTTATGAAAAATTACGTGCGCAGAAGTCATCGGTAGGCCTAACACGGCCGGTTTGGAAGTCGGGAGATGATGAGGAAAAACGGCCGAAAATCGACCTCGAGGCATAGGAAAAATTTTATGAAAAAATTTCGACCTCGCGCTACGCAGTCCAAAGTCTCGGATTCGATTAATATACGTAAGAGCACATCACAAAACGTGCGCAGAAGTCATCGGTAGGCCTAATACGGCCGGTTTGGCAGTCGGGAGATGATGAGGAAAAACGGCTGAAAATCGACCTCGAGGCATAGGAAAAATTTTATGAAAAAATTTCGACCTCGCGCTACGCAGTCCAAAGTCTCGGATTCGATTAATATACGTAAGAGCACATCACAAAACGTGCGCAGAAGTCATCGGTAGGCCTAATACGGCCGGTTTGGCAGTCGGGAGATGATGAGGAAAAACGGCCGAAAATCGACCTCGAGGCATAGGAAAAATTTTATGAAAAAATTTCGACCTCGCGCTACGCAGTCCAAAGTCTCGGATTCGATTAATATACGTAAGAGCACATCACAAAACGTGCGCAGAAGTCATCGGTAGGCCTAACACGGCCGGTTTGGCAGTCGGGAGATGATGAGGAAAAACGGCTGAAAATCGACCTCGAGGCATAGGAAAAATTTTATGAAAAAATTTCGACCTCGCGCTACGCAGTCCAAAGTCTCGGATTCGATTAATATACGTAAGAGCACATCACAAAACGTGCGCAGAAGTCATCGGTAGGCCTAATACGGCCGGTTTGGCAGTCGGGAGATGATGAGGAAAAACGGCCGAAAATCGACCTCGAGGCATAGGAAAAATTTTATGAAAAAATTTCGACCTCGCGCTACGCAGTCCAAAGTCTCGGATTCGATTAATATACGTAAGAGGACATCACAAAACGTGTGCAGAAGTCATCGGTAGGCCTAACACGGCCGGTTTGGCAGTCGGGAGATGATGAGGAAAAACGGCCGAAAATCGACCTCGAGGCATAGGAAAAA
Organism: Eristalis intricaria; assembly: GCA_964034865.1. NCBI lineage: Eukaryota > Metazoa > Arthropoda > Insecta > Diptera > Syrphidae > Eristalis > Eristalis intricaria. The sequence goes on from OZ035874.1 coordinate 22,820,189, forward strand.
TTTTATGAAAAAATTTCGACCTCGCGCTACGCAGTCCAAAGTCTCGGATTCGATTAATATACGTAAGAGCACATCACAAAACGTGCGCAGAAGTCATCGGTAGGCCTAACACGGCCGGTTTGGCAGTCGGGAGATGATGAGGAAAAACGGCCGAAAATCGACCTCGAGGCATAGGAAAAATTTTATGAAAAAATTTCGACCTCGCGCTACGCAGTCCAAAGTCTCGGATTCGATTAATATACGTAAGAGCACATCACAAAACGTGCGCAGAAGTCATCGGTAGGCCTAATACGGCCGGTTTGGCAGTCGGGAGATGATGACGAAAAACGGCTGAAAATCGACCTCGAGGCATAGGAAAAATTTTATGAAAAAATTTCGACCTCGCGCTACGCAGTCCAAAGTCTCGGATTCGATTAATATACATAAGAGCACATCACAAAACGTGCGCAGAAGTCATCGGTAGGCCTAATACGGCCGGTTTGGCAGTCGGGAGATGATGAGGAAAAACGGCCGAAAATCGACCTCGAGGCATAGGAAAAATTTTATGAAAAAATTTCGACCTCGCGCTACGCAGTCCAAAGTCTCGGATTCGATTAATATACGTAAGAGCACATCACAAAACGTGCGCAGAAGTCATCGGTAGGCCTAACACGGCCGGTTTGGCAGTCGGGAGATGATGAGGAAAAACGGCTGAAAATCGACCTCGAGGCATAGGAAAAATTTTATGAAAAAATTTCGACCTCGCGCTACGCAGTCCAAAGTCTCGGATTCGATTAATATACGTAAGAGCACATCACAAAACGTGCGCAGAAGTCATCGGTAGGCCTAATACGGCCGGTTTGGCAGTCGGGAGATGATGAGGAAAAACGGCTGAAAATCGACCTCGAGGCATAGGAAAAATGTTATGAAAAAATTTCGACCTCGCGCTACGCAGTCCAAAGTCTCGGATTCGATTAATATACCGAAGAGCACATCTCAAAACGTGCGCAGAAGTCATCGGTAGGCCTAACACGGCCGGTTTGGCAGTCGGGAGATGATGAGGAAAAACGGCCGAAAATCGACCTCGAGGCATAGGAAAAATTTTATGAAAAAATTTCGACCTCGCGCTACGCAGTCCAAAGTCTCGGATTCGATTAATATACGTAAGAGCACATCACAAAACGTGCGCAGAAGTAATCGGTAGGCCTAACACGGCCGGTTTGGCAGTCGGGAGATGATAAGGAAAAACGGCCGAAAATCGACCTCGAGGCATAGGAAAAATTTTATGAAAAAATTTCTACCTCGCGCTACGCAGTCCAAAGTCTCGGATTCGATTAATATACGTAAGAGCACATCACAAAACGTGCGCAGAAGTCATCGGTAGGCCTAATACAGCCGGTTTGCCAGTCGGGAGATGATGAGGAAAAACGGCTGAAAATCGACCTCGAGGCATAGGAAAAATTTTATGAAAAAATTTCGACCTCGCGCTACGCAGTCCAAAGTCTCGAATTCGATTAATATACGTAAGAGCACATCACAAAACGTGCGCAGAAGTCATCGGTAGGCCTAACACGGCCAGTTTGGCAGTTGGGAGATGATGTGGAAAAACGGCCGAAAATCGACCTCGAGGCATAGGAAAAATTTTATGAAAAAATTTCGACCTCGCGCTACGCAGTCCAAAGTCTCGGATTCGATTAATATACGTAAGAGGACATCACAAAACGTGCGCAGAAGTCATCGGTAGGCCTAACACGGCCGGTTTGGCAGTCGGGAGATGATGAGGAAAAACGGCCGAAAATCGACCTCGAGGCATAGGAAAAATTTTATGAAAAAATTTCGACCTCGCGCTACGCAGTCCAAAGTCTCGGATTCGATTAATATACGTAAGAGCACATCACAAAACGTGCGCAGAAGTCATCGGTAGGCCTAACACGGCCGGTTTGGCAGTCGGGAGATGATGAGGAAAAACGGCTGAAAATCGACCTCGAGGCATAGGAAAAATTTTATGAAAAAATTTCGACCTCGCGCTACGCAGTCCAAAGTCTCGGATTCGATTAATATACGTAAGAGCACATCACAAAACGTGCGCAGAAGTCATCGGTAGGCCTAATACGGCCGGTTTGGCAGTCGGGAGATGATGAGGAAAAACGGCTGAAAATCGACCTCGAGGCATAGGAAAAATGTTATGAAAAAATTTCGACCTCGCGCTACGCAGTCCAAAGTCTCGGATTCGATTAATATACCGAAGAGCACATCTCAAAACGTGCGCAGAAGTCATCGGTAGGCCTAACACGGCCAGTTTGGCAGTTGGGAGATGATGTGGAAAAACGGCCGAAAATCGACCTCGAGGCATAGGAAAAATTTTATGAAAAAATTTCGACCTCGCGCTACGCAGTCCAAAGTCTCGGATTCGATTAATATACGTAAGAGGACATCACAAAACGTGCGCAGAAGTCATCGGTAGGCCTAACACGGCCAGTTTGGCAGTTGGGAGATGATGTGGAAAAACGGCCGAAAATCGACCTCGAGGCATAGGAAAAATTTTATGAAAAAATTTCGACCTCGCGCTACGCAGTCCAAAGTCTCGGATTCGATTAATATACGTAAGAGCACATCACAAAACGTGCGCAGAAGTAATCGGTAGGCCTAACACGGCCGGTTTGGCAGTCGGGAGATGATAAGGAAAAACGGCCGAAAATCGACCTCGAGGCATAGGAAAAATTTTATGAAAAAATTTCTACCTCGCGCTACGCAGTCCAAAGTCTCGGATTCGATTAATATACGTAAGAGCACATCACAAAACGTGCGCAGAAGTCATCGGTAGGCCTAATACAGCCGGTTTGCCAGTCGGGAGATGATGAGGAAAAACGGCTGAAAATCGACCTCGAGGCATAGGAAAAATTTTATGAAAAAATTTCGACCTCGCGCTACGCAGTCCAAAGTCTCGGATTCGATTAATATACGTAAGAGCACATCACAAAACGTGCGCAGAAGTCATCGGTAGGCCTAACACGGCCAGTTTGGCAGTTGGGAGATGATGTGGAAAAACGGCCGAAAATCGACCTCGAGGCATAGGAAAAATTTTATGAAAAAATTTCGACCTCGCGCTACGCAGTCCAAAGTCTCGGATTCGATTAATATACGTAAGAGGACATCACAAAACGTGCGCAGAAGTCATCGGTAGGCCTAACACGGCCGGTTTGGCAGTCGGGAGATGATGAGGAAAAACGGCCGAAAATCGACCTCGAGGCATAGGAAAAATTTTATGAAAAAATTTCGACCTCGCGCTACGCAGTCCAAAGTCTCGGATTCGATTAATATACGTAAGAGCACATCACAAAACGTGCGCAGAAGTCATCGGTAGGCCTAACACGGCCGGTTTGGCAGTCGGGAGATGATGAGGAAAAACGGCCGAAAATCGACCTCGAGGCATAGGAAAAATTTTATGAAAAAATTTCGACCTCGCGCTACGCAGTCCAAAGTCTCGGATTCGATTAATATACGTAAGAGCACATCACAAAACGTGCGCAGAAGTCATCGGTAGGCCTAATACGGCCGGTTTGGCAGTCGGGAGATGATGAGGAAAAACGGCCGAAAATCGACCTCGAGGCATAGGAAAAATTTTATGAAAAAATTTCGACCTCGCGCTACGCAGTCCAAAGTCTCGGATTCGATTAATATACGTAAGAGGACATCACAAAACGTGCGCAGAAGTCATCGGTAGGCCTAACACGGCCGGTTTGACAGTCGGGAGATGATGAGGAAAAACGGCCGAAAATCGACCTCGGGGCATAGGAAAAATTTTATGAAAAAATTTCGACCTCGCGCTACGCAGTCCAAAGTCTCGGATTCGATTAATATACGTAAGAGCACATCACAAAACGTGCGCAGAAGTCATCGGTAGGTCTAACACGGCCGGTTTGGCAGTCGGGAGATGATGAGGAAAAACGGCCGAAAATCGACCTCGAGGCATAGGAAAAATTTTATGAAAAAATTTCGACCTCGCGCTACGCAGTCCAAAGTCTCGGATTCGATTAATATACGTAAGAGCACATCACAAAACGTGCGCAGAAGTCATCGGTAGGCCTAATACGGCCGGTTTGGCAGTCGGGAGATGATGAGGAAAAACGGCTGAAAATCGACCTCGAGGCATAGGAAAAATTTTATGAAAAAATTTCGACCTCGCGCTACGCAGTCCAAAGTCTCGGATTCGATTAATATACGTAAGAGCACATCACAAAACGTGCGCAGAAGTCATCGGTAGGCCTAATACGGCCAGTTTGGCAGTCGGAAGATGATGAGGAAAAACGGCCGAAAATCGACCTCGAGGCATAGGAAAAATTTTATGAAAAAATTTCGACCTCGCGCTACGCAGTCCAAAGTCTCGGATTCGATTAATATACGTAAGAGCACATCACAAAACGTGCGCAGAAGTAATCGGTAGGCCTAACACGGCCGGTTTGGCAGTCGGGAGATGATAAGGAAAAACGGCCGAAAATCGACCTCGAGGCATAGGAAAAATTTTATGAACAAATTTCTACCTCGCGCTACGCAGTCCAAAGTCTCGGATTCGATTAATATACGTAAGAGCACATCACAAAACGTGCGCAGAAGTCATCGGTAGGCCTAATACAGCCGGTTTGGCAGTCGGGAGATGATGAGGAAAAACGGCTGAAAATCAACCTCGAGGCATAGGAAAAATTTTATGAAAAAATTTCGACCTCGCGCTACGCAGTCCAAAGTCTCGGATTCGATTAATATATGTAAGAGCACATCACAAAACGTGCGCAGAGGTCATCGGTAGGCCTAACACGGCCAGTTTGGCAGTTGGGAGATGATGTGGAAAAACGGCCGAAAATCGACCTCGAGGCATAGGAAAAATTTTATGAAAAAATTTCGACCTCGCGCTACGCAGTCCAAAGTCTCGGATTCGATTAATATACGTAAGAGCACATCACAAAACGTGCGCAGAAGTCATCGGTAGGCCTAACACGGCCGGCTTGGCAGTCGGGAGATGATGAGGAAAAACGTCCGAAAATCGACCTCGAGGCATAGGAAAAATTTTATGAAAAAATTTCGACCTCGCGCTACGCAGTCCAAAGTCTCGGATTCGATTAATATACGTAAGAGCACATCACAAGAGGTGCGCAGAAGTCATCGGTAGGCCTAACACGGCCGGTTTGGCAGTCGGGAGATGATGAGGAAAAACGGCCGAAAATCGACCTCGAAGCATAGGAAAAATTTTATGAAAAAATTTCGACCTCGCGCTACGCAGTCCAAGGTCTCGGATTCGATTAATATACGTAAGAACACATCACAAAACGTGCGCAGAAGTCATCGGTAGGCCTAACACGGCCGGTTTGGCAGTCGGGAGATGATGAGGAAAAACGGCCGAAAATCGACCTCGAGGCATAGGAAAAATTTTATGAAAAAATTTCGACCTCGCGCTACGCAGTCCAAGGTCTCGGATTCGATTAATATACGTAAGAGCACATCACAAAACGTGCGCAGAAGTCATCGGTAGGCCTAACACGGCCGGTTTGGCAGTCGGGCGATGATGAGGAAAAACGGCCGAAAATCGACCTCGAGGCATAGGAAAAATTTTATGAAAAAATTTCGAGCTCGCGCTACGCAGTCCAAAGTCTCGGATTCGATTAATATACGTAAGAGCACATCACAAAACGTGCGCAGAAGTCATCGGTAGGCCTAACACGGCCGGTTTGGCAGTCGGGAGATGATGAGGAAAAACGGCCGAAAATCGACCTCGAGGCATAGGAAAAATTTTATGAAAAAATTTCGACCTCGCGCTACGCAGTCCAAAGTCTCGGATTCGATTAATATACGTAAGAGCACATCACAAAACGTGCGCAGAAGTCATCGGTAGGCCTAACACGGCCGGTTTGGCAGTCGGGAGATGATGAGGAAAAACGGCCGAAAATCGACCTCGAGGCATAGGAAAAATTTTATGAAAAAATTTCGACCTCGCGCTACGCAGTCCAAAGTCTCGGATTCGATTAATATACGTAAGAGCACATCACAAAACGTGCGCAGAAGTCATCGGTAGGCCTAACACGGCCGGTTTGGCAGTCGGTAGATGATGAGGAAAAACGGCCGAAAATCGACCTCGAGGCATAGGAAAAATTTTATGAAAAAATTTCGACCTCGCGCTACGCAGTCCAAAGTCTCGGATTAGATTAATATACGTAAGAGCACATCACAAAACGTGCGCACATCACAAAACGTGCGCAGAAGTCATCGGTAGGCCTAACACGGCCGGTTTGGCAGTCGGTAGATGATGAGGAAAAACGGCCGAAAATCGACCTCGAGGCATAGGAAAAATTTTATGAAAAAATTTCGACCTCGCGCTACGCAGTCCAAAGTCTCGGATTAGATTAATATACGTAAGAGCACATCACAAAACGTGCGCAGAAGTCATCGGTAGGCCTAACACGGCCGGTTTGACAGTCGGGAGATGATGAGGAAAAACGGCCGAAAATCGACCTCGAGGCATAGGAAAAATTTTATGAAAAAATTTCGACCTCGCGCTACGCAGTCCAAAGTCTCGGATTCGATTAATATACGTAAGAGCACATCACAAAACGTGCGCAGAAGTCATCGGTAGGCCTAACACGGCCGGTTTGGCAGTCGGGAGATGATGAGGAAAAACGGCCGAAAATCGACCTCGAGGCATAGGAAAAATTTTATGAAAAAATTTCGACCTCGCGCTACGCAGTCCAAAGTCTCGGATTCGATTAATATACGTGAGAGCACATCACAAAACGTGCGCAGAAGTCATCGGTAGGCCTAACACGGCCGGTTTGGCAGTCGGGAGATGATGAGGAAAAACGGCCGAAAATCGACCTCGAGGCATAGGAAAAATTTTATGAAAAAATTTCGACCTCGCGCTACGCAGTCCAAAGTCTCGGATTCGATTAATATACCTAAGAGCACATCACAAAACGTGCGCAGAAGTCATCGGTAGGCCTAACACGGCCGGTTTGGCAGTCGGGAGATGATGAGGAAAAACGGCCTAAAATCGACCTCGAGGCATAGGAAAAATTTTATGAAAAAATTTCGACCTCGCGCTACGCAGTCCAAAGTCTCGGATTCGATTAATATGCGTAAGAGCACATCACAAAACGTGCGCAGAAGTCATCGGTAGGCCTAACACGGCCGTTTGGCAGTCGGAGATGATGAGGAAAAACGGCCGAAAATCGACCTCGAGGCATAGGAAAAATTTTATGAAAAAATTTCGACCTCGCGCTACGCAGTCCCAAAGTCTCGGATTCGATTAATATGCGTAAGAGCACATCACAAAACGTGCGCAGAAGTCATCGGTAGGCCTAACACGGCCGGTTTGGCAGTCGGGAGATGATGAGGAAAAACGGCCTAAAATCGACCTCGAGGCATAGGAAAAATTTTATGAAAAAATTTCGACCTCGCGCTACGCAGTCCAAAGTCTCGGATTCGATTAATATGCGTAAGAGCACATCACAAAACGTGCGCAGAAGTCATCGGTAGGCCTAACACGGCCGGTTTGGCAGTCGGGAGATGATGAGGAAAAACGGCCGAAAATCGACCTCGAGGCATAGGAAAAATTTTATGAAAAAATTTCGACCTCGCGCTACGCAGTCCAAAGTCTCGGATTCGATTAATATGCGTAAGAGCACATCACAAAACGTGCGCAGAAGTCATCGGTAGGCCTAACACGGCCGGTTTGGCAGTCGGGAGATGATGAGGAAAAACGGCCGAAAATCGACCTCGAGGCATAGGAAAAATTTTATGAAAAAATTTCGACCTCGCGCTACGCAGTCCAAAGTCTCGGATTCGATTAATATGCATAAGAGCACATCACAAAACGTGCGCAGAAGTCATCGGTAGGCCTAACACGGCCGGTTTGGCAGTCGGGAGATGATGAGGAAAAACGGCCGAAAATCGACCTCGAGGCATAGGAAAAATTTTATGAAAAAATTTCGACCTCGCGCTACGCAGTCCAAAGTCTCGGATTCGATTAATATGCGTAAGAGCACATCACAAAACGTGCGCAGAAGTCATCGGTAGGCCTAACACGGCCGGTTTGGCAGTCGGGAGATGATGAGGAAAAACGGCCGAAAATCGACCTCGAGGCATAGGAAAAATTTTATGAAAAAATTTCGACCTCGCGCTATGCAGTCCAAAGTCTCGGATTCGATTAATATACGTAAGAGCACATCACAAAACGTGCGCAGAAGTCATCGGTAGGCCTAACACGGCCGCGTTTGGCAGTCGGGAGATGATGAGGAAAAAACGGCCGAAAATCGACCTCGAGGCATAGGAAAAATTTTATGAAAAAATTTCGACCTCGCGCTACGCAGTCCAAAGTCTCGGATTTGATTAATATACGTAAGAGGACATCACAAAACGTGCGCAGAAGTCATCGGTAGGCCTAACACGGCCGGTTGGCAGTCGGGAGATGATGAGGAAAAACGGCCGAAAATCGACCTCGAGGCATAGGAAAAATTTTATGAAAAAATTTCGACCTCGCGCTACGCAGTCCAAAGTCTCGGATTCGATTAATATACGTAAGAGGACATCACAAAACGTGCGCAGAAGTCATCGGTACGCCTAACACGGCCGGTTTGGCAGTCGGGAGATGATGAGGAAAAACGGCCGAAAATCGACCTCGAGGCATAGGAAAAATTTTATGAAAAAATTTCGACCTCGCCCTACGCAGTCCAAAGTCTCGGATTCGATTAATATACGTAAGAGCACATCACAAAACGTGCGCAGAAGTCATCGGTAGGCCTAACACGGCCGGTTTTGCAGTCGGGAGATGATGAGGAAAAACGGCTGAAAATCGACCTCGAGGCATAGGAAAAATTTTATGAAAAAATTTCGACCTCGCGCTACGCAGTCCAAAGTCTCGGATTCGATTAATATACGTAAGAGCACATCACAAAACGTGCGCAGAAGTCATCGGTAGGCCTAACACGGCCGGTTTGGCAGTCGGGAGATGATGAGGGAAAAACGGCCGAAAATCGATCTCGAGGCATAGGAAAAATTTTATGAAAAAAATTTCGACCTCGCGCTACGCAGTCCAAAGTCTCGGATTCGATTAATATACGTAAGAGCACATCACAAAACGTGCGCAGAAGTCATCGGTAGGTCTAACACGGCCGGTTTGGCAGTCGGGAGATGATGAGGAAAAAACGGCCGAAAATCGACCTCGAGGCATAGGGAAAAATTTTATGAAAAAATTTCGACCTCGCGCTACGCAGTCCAAAGTCTCGGATTCGATTAATATACGTAAGAGCACATCACAAAACGTGCGCAGAAGTCATCGGTAGGCCTAACACGGCCGGTTTGGCAGTCGGGAGATGATGAGGAAAAACGGCCGAAAATCGACCTCGAGGCATAGGAAAAATTTTATGAAAAAATTTCGACCTCGCGCTACGCAGTCCAAAGTCTCGGATTCGATTAATATACGTAAGAGCACATCACAAAACGTGCGCAGAAGTCATCGGTAGGCCTAACACGGCCGGTTTGGCAGTCGGGAGATGATGAGGAAAAACGGCCGAAAATCGACCTCGAGGCATAGGAAAAAATTTTATGAAAAAATTTCGACCTCGCGCTACGCAGTCCAAAGTCCCAAAGAAGTCATCGGTAGGCCTAACACGGCCGGTTTGGCAGTCGGGAGATGATGAGGAAAAACGGCCGAAAATCGACCTCGAGGCATAGGAAAAATTTTATGAAAAAATTTCGACCTCGCGCTACGCAGTCCAAAGTCTCGGATTCGATTAATATACGTAAGAGCACATCACAAAACGTGCGCAGAAGTCATCGGTAGGCCTAACACGGGCGGTTTGGCAGTCGGGAGATGATGAGGAAAAACGGCCGAAAATCGACCTCGAGGCATAGGAAAAATTTTATGAAAAATTTCGACCTCGCGCTACGCAGTCCAAAGTCTCGGATTCGATTAATATACGTAAGAGCACATCACAAAACGTGCGCAGAAGTCATCGGTAGGCCTAATACGGCCGGTTTGGCAGTCGGGAGATGATGAGGAAAAACGGCTGAAAATCGACCTCGAGGCATAGGAAAAATTTTATGAAAAAATTTCGACCTCGCGCTACGCAGTCCAAAGTCTCGGATTCGATTAATATACGCAAGAGCACATCACAAAACGTGCGCAGAAGTCATCGGTAGGCCTAACACGGCCGGTTTGGCAGTCGGGAGATGATGAGGAAAAACGGCCGAAAATCGACCTCGAGGCATAGGAAAAATTTTATGAAAAATTTCGACCTCGCGCTACGCAGTCCAAAGTCTCGGATTCGATTAATATACCTAAGAGCACATCACAAAACGTGCGCAGAAGTCATCGGTAGGCCTAACACGGCCGGTTTGGCAGTCGGGAGATGATGAGGAAAAACGGCCTAAAATCGACCTCGAGGCATAGGAAAAATTTTATGAAAAAATTTCGACCTCGCGCTACGCAGTCCAAAGTCTCGGATTCGATTAATATGCGTAAGAGCACATCACAAAACGTGCGCAGAAGTCATCGGTAGGCCTAACACGGCCGGTTTGGCAGTCGGGAGATGATGAGGAAAAACGGCCGAAAATCGACCTCGAGGCATAGGAAAAATTTTATGAAAAAATTTCGACCTCGCGCTACGCAGTCCAAAGTCTCGGATTCGATTAATATACGTAAGAGCACATCACAAAACGTGCGCAGAAGTCATCGGTAGGCCTAACACGGCCGGTTTGGCAGTCGGGAGATGATGAGGAAAAACGGCCGAAAATCGACCTCGAGGCATAGGAAAAATTTTATGAAAAAATTTCGACCTCGCGCTATGCAGTCCAAAGTCTCGGATTCGATTAATATACGTAAGAGCACATCACAAAACGTGCGCAGAAGTCATCGGTAGGCCTAACACGGCCGGTTTGGCAGTCGGGAGATGATGAGGAAAAACGGCCGCAAATCGATCTCGAGGCATAGGAAAAATTTTATGAAAAAATTTCGACCTCGCGCTACGCAGTCCAAGGTCTCGGATTCGATTAATATACGTAAGAGCACATCACAAAACGTGCGCAGAAGTCATCGGTAGGCCTAACACGGCCGGTTTGGCAGTCGGGCGATGATGAGGAAAAACGGCCGAAAATCGACCTCGAGGCATAGGAAAAATTTTATGAAAAAATTTCGAGCTCGCGCTACGCAGTCCAAAGTCTCGGATTCGATTAATATACGTAAGAGCACATCACAAAACGTGCGCAGAAGTCATCGGTAGGCCTAACACGGCCGGTTTGGCAGTCGGGAGATGATGAGGAAAAACGGCCGAAAATCGACCTCGAGGCATAGGAAAAATTTTATGAAAAAATTTCGACCTCGCGCTACGCAGTCCAAAGTCTCGGATTCGATTAATATACGTAAGAGCACATCACAAAACGTGCGCAGAAGTCATCGGTAGGCCTAACACGGCCGGTTTGGCAGTCGGGAGATGATGAGGAAAAACGGCCGAAAATCGACCTCGAGGCATAGGAAAAATTTTATGAAAAAATTTCGACCTCGCGCTACGCAGTCCAAAGTCTCGGATTCGATTAATATACGTAAGAGCACATCACAAAACGTGCGCAGAAGTCATCGGTAGGCCTAACACGGCCGGTTTGGCAGTCGGTAGATGATGAGGAAAAACGGCCGAAAATCGACCTCGAGGCATAGGAAAAATTTTATGAAAAAATTTCGACCTCGCGCTACGCAGTCCAAAGTCTCGGATTAGATTAATATACGTAAGAGCACATCACAAAACGTGCGCACATCACAAAACGTGCGCAGAAGTCATCGGTAGGCCTAACACGGCCGGTTTGGCAGTCGGTAGATGATGAGGAAAAACGGCCGAAAATCGACCTCGAGGCATAGGAAAAATTTTATGAAAAAATTTCGACCTCGCGCTACGCAGTCCAAAGTCTCGGATTAGATTAATATACGTAAGAGCACATCACAAAACGTGCGCAGAAGTCATCGGTAGGCCTAACACGGCCGGTTTGGCAGTCGGGAGATGATGAGGAAAAACGGCCGAAAATCGACCTCGAGGCATAGGAAAAATTTTATGAAAAAATTTCGACCTCGCGCTACGCAGTCCAAAGTCTCGGATTCGATTAATATACGTAAGAGCACATCACAAAACGTGCGCAGAAGTCATCGGTAGGCCTGACACGGCCGGTTTGGCAGTCGGGAGATGATGAGGAAAAACGGCCGAAAATCGACCTCGAGGCATAGGAAAAATTTTATGAAAAAATTTCGACCTCGCGCTACGCAGTCCAAAGTCTCGGATTCGATTAATATACCTAAGAGCACATCACAAAACGTGCGCAGAAGTCATCGGTAGGCCTAACACGGCCGGTTTGGCAGTCGGGAGATGATGAGGAAAAACGGCCTAAAATCGACCTCGAGGCATAGGAAAAATTTTATGAAAAAATTTCGACCTCGCGCTACGCAGTCCAAAGTCTCGGATTCGATTAATATGCGTAAGAGCACATCACAAAACGTGCGCAGAAGTCATCGGTAGGCCTAACACGGCCGGTTTGGCAGTCGGGAGATGATGAGGAAAAACGGCCGAAAATCGACCTCGAGGCATAGGAAAAATTTTATGAAAAAATTTCGACCTCGCGCTATGCAGTCCAAAGTCTCGGATTCGATTAATATACGTAAGAGCACATCACAAAACGTGCGCAGAAGTCATCGGTAGGCCTAACACGGCCGGTTTGGCAGTCGGGAGATGATGAGGAAAAACGGCCGAAAATCGACCTCGAGGCATAGGAAAAATTTTATGAAAAAATTTCGACCTCGCGCTACGCAGTCCAAAGTCTCGGATTTGATTAATATACGTAAGAGCACATCACAAAACGTGCGCAGAAGTCATCGGTAGGCCTAACACGGCCGGTTTGGCAGTCGGGAGATGATGAGGAAAAACGGCCGAAAATCGACCTCGAGGCATAGGAAAAATTTTATGAAAAAATTTCGACCTCGCGCTACGCAGTCCAAAGTCTCGGATTCGATTAATATACGTAAGAGGACATCACAAAACGTGCGCAGAAGTCATCGGTAGGCCTAACACGGCCGGTTTGGCAGTCGGGAGATGATGAGGAAAAACGGCCGAAAATCGACCTCGAGGCATAGGAAAAATTTTATGAAAAAATTTCGACCTCGCCCTACGCAGTCCAAAGTCTCGGATTCGATTAATATACGTAAGAGCACATCACAAAACGTGCGCAGAAGTCATCGGTAGGCCTAACGCGGCCGGTTTTGCAGTCGGGAGATGATGAGGAAAAACGGCTGAAAATCGACCTCGAGGCATAGGAAAAATTTTATGAAAAAATTTCGACCTCGCGCTACGCAGTCCAAAGTCTCGGATTCGATTAATATACGTAAGAGCACATCACAAAACGTGCGCAGAAGTCATCGGTAGGCCTAACACGGCCGGTTTGGCAGTCGGGAGATGATGAGGAAAAACGGCCGAAAATCGATCTCGAGGCATAGGAAAAATTTTATGAAAAAATTTCGACCTCGCGCTACGCAGTCCAAAGTCTCGGATTCGATTAATATACGTAAGAGCACATCACAAAACGTGCGCAGAAGTCATCGGTAGGCCTAACACGGCCGGTTTGGCAGTCGGGAGATGATGAGGAAAAACGGCCGAAAATCGACCTCGAGGCATAGGAAAAATTTTATGAAAAAATTTCGACCTCGCGCTACGCAGTCCAAAGTCTCGGATTCGATTAATATACGTAAGAGCACATCACAAAACGTGCGCAGAAGTCATCGGTAGGCCTAACACGGCCGGTTTGGCAGTCGGGAGATGATGAGGAAAAACGGCCGAAAATCGACCTCGAGGCATAGGAAAAATTTTATGAAAAAATTTCGACCTCGCGCTACGCAGTCCAAAGTCTCGGATTCGATTAATATACGTAAGAGCACATCACAAAACGTGCGCAGAAGTCATCGGTAGGCCTAACACGGCCGGTTTGGCAGTCGGGAGATAATGAGGAAACGACCTCGCGCTACGCTGTCCAAAGTCTCGGATTCGATTAATATACGCAAGAGCACATAACAAAACGTGCGCAGAAGTCATCGGTAGGCCTAACACGGCCGGTTTGGCAGTCGGGAGATGATGAGGAAAAACGGCTGAAAATCGACCTCGAGGCATAGGAAAAATTTTATGAAAAAATTTCGACCTCGCGCTACGCAGTCCAAAGTCTCGGATTCGATTAATATACGCAAGAGCACATCACAAAACGTGCGCAGAAGTCATCGGTAGGCCTAACACGGCCGGTTTGGCAGTCGGGAGATGATGAGGAAAAACGGCCGAAAATCGACCTCGAGGCATAGGAAAAATTTTATGAAAAAATTTCGGCCTCGCGCTACGCAGTCCAAAGTCTCGGATTCGATTAATATACGTAAGAGCACATCACAAAACGTGCGCAGAAGTCATCGGTAGGCCTAACACGGCCGGTTTGGCAGTCGGGAGATGATGAGGAAAAACGGCCGAAAATCGACCTCGAGGCATAGGAAAAATTTTATGAAAAAATTTCGACCTCGCGCTACGCAGTCCAAAGTCTCGGATTCGATTAATATACGTAAGAGCACATCACAAAACGTGCGCAGAAGTCATCGGTAGGCCTAACACGGCCGGTTTGGCAGTCGGGAGATAATGAGGAAACGACCTCGCGCTACGCTGTCCAAAGTCTCGGATTCGATTAATATACGCAAGAGCACATAACAAAACGTGCGCAGAAGTCATCGGTAGGCCTAACACGGCCGGTTTGGCAGTCGGGAGATGATGAGGAAAAACGGCTGAAAATCGACCTCGAGGCATAGGAAAAATTTTATGAAAAAATTTCGACCTCGCGCTACGCAGTCCAAAGTCTCGGATTCGATTAATATACGCAAGAGCACATCACAAAACGTGCGCAGAAGTCATCGGTAGGCCTAACACGGCCGGTTTGGCAGTCGGGAGATGATGAGGAAAAACGGCCGAAAATCGACCTCGAGGCATAGGAAAAATTTTATGAAAAAATTTCGGCCTCGCGCTACGCAGTCCAAAGTCTCGGATTCGATTAATATACGTAAGAGCACATCACAAAACGTGCGCAGAAGTCATCGGTAGGCCTAACACGGCCGGTTTGGCAGTCGGGAGATGATGAGGAAAAAACGGCCGAAAATCGACCTCGAGGCATAGGAAAAATTTTATGAAAAAATTTCGACCTCGCGCTACGCAGTCCAAAGTCTCGGATTCGATTAATATACGTAAGAGCACATCACAAAACGTGCGCAGAAGTCATCGGTAGGCCTAATACGGCCGGTTTGGCAGTCGGGAGATGATGAGGAAAAACGGCTGAAAATCGACCTCGAGGCATAGGAAAAATTTTATGAAAAAATTTCGACCTCGCGCTACGCTGTCCAAAGTCTCGGATTCGATTAATATACGCAAGAGCACATCACAAAACGTGCGCAGAAGTCATCGGTAGGCCCAACACGGCCGGTTTGGCAGTCGGGAGATGATGAGGAAAAACGGCCGAAAATCGACCTCGAGGCATAGGAAAAATTTTATGAAAAAATTTCGGCCTCGCGCTACGCAGTCCAAAGTCTCGGATTCGATTAATATACGTAAGAGCACATCACAAAACGTGCGCAGAAGTCATCGGTAGGCCTAATATGGCCGGTTTGGCAGTCGGGAGATGATGAGGAAAAACGGCCGAAAATCGACCTCGAGGCATAGGAAAAATTTTATGAAAAAATTTCGACCTCGCGCTACGCAGTCCAAAGTCTCGGATTCGATTAATATACGTAAGAGCACATCACAAAACGTGCGCAGAAGTCATCGGTAGGCCTAACACGGCCGGTTTGGCAGTCGGGAGATGATGAGGAAAAACGGCCGAAAATCGACCTCGAGGCATAGGAAAAATTTTATGTTTTCGACCTCGCGCTACGCAGTCCAAAGTCTCGGATTCGATTAATATACGCAAGAGCACATCACAAAACGTGCGCAGAAGTCATCGGTAGGCCTAACACGGCCGGTTTGGCAGTCGGGAGATGATGAAAAACGGCCGAAAATCGACCTCGAGGCATAGGAAAAATTTTATGAAAAAATTTCGACCTCGCGCTACGCAGTCCAAAGTCTCGGATTCGATTAATATACGTAAGAGCACATCACAAAACGTGCGCAGAAGTCATCGGTAGGCCTAACACGGCCGGTTTGGCAGTCGGGAGATGATGAGGAAAAACGGCCGAAAATCGACCTCGAGGCATAGGAAAAATTTTATGAAAAAATTTCGACCTCGCCCTACGCAGTCCAAAGTCTCGGATTCGATTAATATACGTAAGAGCACATCACAAAACGTGCGCAGAAGTCATCGGTAGGCCTAACACGGCCGGTTTGGCAGTCGGGAGATGATGAGGAAAAACGGCCGAAAATCGACCTCGAGGCATAGGAAAAATTTTATGAAAAAATTTCGACCTCGCCCTACGCAGTCCAAAGTCTCGGATTCGATTAATATACGTAAGAGCACATCACAAAACGTGCGCAGAAGTCATCGGTAGGCCTAATATGGCCGGTTTGGCAGTCGGGAGATGATGAGGAAAAACGGCCGAAAATCGACCTCGAGGCATAGGAAAAATTTTATGAAAAAATTTCGACCTCGCGCTACGCAGTCCAAAGTCTCGGATTCGATTAATATACGTAAGAGCACATCACAAAACGTGCGCAGAAGTCATCGGTAGGCCTAACACGGCCGGTTTGGCAGTCGGGAGATGATGAGGAAAAACGGCCGAAAATCGACCTCGAGGCATAGGAAAAATTTTATGTTTTCGACCTCGCGCTACGCAGTCCAAAGTCTCGGATTCGATTAATATACGCAAGAGCACATCACAAAACGTGCGCAGAAGTCATCGGTAGGCCTAACACGGCCGGTTTGGCAGTCGGGAGATGATGAAAAACGGCCGAAAATCGACCTCGAGGCATAGGAAAAATTTTATGAAAAAATTTCGACCTCGCGCTACGCAGTCCAAAGTCTCGGATTCGATTAATATACGTAAGAGCACATCACAAAACGTGCGCAGAAGTCATCGGTAGGCCTAACACGGCCGGTTTGGCAGTCGGGAGATGATGAGGAAAAACGGCCGAAAATCGACCTCGAGGCATAGGAAAAATTTTATGAAAAAATTTCGACCTCGCCCTACGCAGTCCAAAGTCTCGGATTCGATTAATATACGTAAGAGCACATCACAAAACGTGCGCAGAAGTCATCGGTAGGCCTAACACGGCCGGTTTTGCAGTCGGGAGATGATGAGGAAAAACGGCTGAAAATCGACCTCGAGGCATAGGAAAAATTTTATGAAAAAATTTCGACCTCGCGCTACGCAGTCCAAAGTCTCGGATTCGATTAATATACGTAAGAGCACATCACAAAACGTGCGCAGAAGTCATCGGTAGGCCTAACACGGCCGGTTTGGCAGTCGGGAGATGATGAGGAAAAACGGCCGAAAATCGATCTCGAGGCATAGGAAAAATTTTATGAAAAAATTTCTACCTCGCGCTACGCAGTCCAAAGTCTCGGATTCGATTAAGTCTCGTAAGAGCACATCACAAAACGTGCGCAGAAGTCATCGGTAGGTCTAATATGGCCGGTTTGGCAGTCGGGAGATGATGAGGAAAAACGGCCGAAAATCGACCTCGAGGCATAGGAAAAATTTTATGAAAAAATTTCGACCTCGCGCTACGCTGTCCAAAGTCTCGGATTCGATTAATATACGCAAGAGCACATCACAAAACGTGCGCAGAAGTCATCGGTAGGCCCAACACGGCCGGTTTGGCAGTCGGGAGATGATGAGGAAAAACGGCCGAAAATCGACCTCGAGGCATAGGAAAAATTTTATGAAAAAATTTCGGCCTCGCGCTACGCAGTCCAAAGTCTCGGATTCGATTAATATACGTAAGAGCACATCACAAAACGTGCGCAGAAGTCATCGGTAGGCCTAATATGGCCGGTTTGGCAGTCGGGAGATGATGAGGAAAAACGGCCGAAAATCGACCTCGAGGCATAGGAAAAATTTTATGAAAAAATTTCGACCTCGCGCTACGCAGTCCAAAGTCTCGGATTCGATTAATATACGTAAGAGCACATCACAAAACGTGCGCAGAAGTCATCGGTAGGCCTAACACGGCCGGTTTGGCAGTCGGGAGATGATGAGGAAAAACGGCCGAAAATCGACCTCGAGGCATAGGAAAAATTTTATGTTTTCGACCTCGCGCTACGCAGTCCAAAGTCTCGGATTCGATTAATATACGCAAGAGCACATCACAAAACGTGCGCAGAAGTCATCGGTAGGCCTAACACGGCCGGTTTGGCAGTCGGGAGATGATGAAAAACGGCCGAAAATCGACCTCGAGGCATAGGAAAAATTTTATGAAAAAATTTCGACCTCGCGCTACGCAGTCCAAAGTCTCGGATTCGATTAATATACGTAAGAGCACATCACAAAACGTGCGCAGAAGTCATCGGTAGGCCTAACACGGCCGGTTTGGCAGTCGGGAGATGATGAGGAAAAACGGCCGAAAATCGACCTCGAGGCATAGGAAAAATTTTATGAAAAAATTTCGACCTCGCCCTACGCAGTCCAAAGTCTCGGATTCGATTAATATACGTAAGAGCACATCACAAAACGTGCGCAGAAGTCATCGGTAGGCCTAACACGGCCGGTTTGGCAGTCGGGAGATGATGAGGAAAAACGGCCGAAAATCGACCTCGAGGCATAGGAAAAATTTTATGAAAAAATTTCGACCTCGCCCTACGCAGTCCAAAGTCTCGGATTCGATTAATATACGTAAGAGCACATCACAAAACGTGCGCAGAAGTCATCGGTAGGCCTAATATGGCCGGTTTGGCAGTCGGGAGATGATGAGGAAAAACGGCCGAAAATCGACCTCGAGGCATAGGAAAAATTTTATGAAAAAATTTCGACCTCGCGCTACGCAGTCCAAAGTCTCGGATTCGATTAATATACGTAAGAGCACATCACAAAACGTGCGCAGAAGTCATCGGTAGGCCTAACACGGCCGGTTTGGCAGTCGGGAGATGATGAGGAAAAACGGCCGAAAATCGACCTCGAGGCATAGGAAAAATTTTATGTTTTCGACCTCGCGCTACGCAGTCCAAAGTCTCGGATTCGATTAATATACGCAAGAGCACATCACAAAACGTGCGCAGAAGTCATCGGTAGGCCTAACACGGCCGGTTTGGCAGTCGGGAGATGATGAAAAACGGCCGAAAATCGACCTCGAGGCATAGGAAAAATTTTATGAAAAAATTTCGACCTCGCGCTACGCAGTCCAAAGTCTCGGATTCGATTAATATACGTAAGAGCACATCACAAAACGTGCGCAGAAGTCATCGGTAGGCCTAACACGGCCGGTTTGGCAGTCGGGAGATGATGAGGAAAAACGGCCGAAAATCGACCTCGAGGCATAGGAAAAATTTTATGAAAAAATTTCGACCTCGCCCTACGCAGTCCAAAGTCTCGGATTCGATTAATATACGTAAGAGCACATCACAAAACGTGCGCAGAAGTCATCGGTAGGCCTAACACGGCCGGTTTTGCAGTCGGGAGATGATGAGGAAAAACGGCTGAAAATCGACCTCGAGGCATAGGAAAAATTTTATGAAAAAATTTCGACCTCGCGCTACGCAGTCCAAAGTCTCGGATTCGATTAATATACGTAAGAGCACATCACAAAACGTGCGCAGAAGTCATCGGTAGGCCTAACACGGCCGGTTTGGCAGTCGGGAGATGATGAGGAAAAACGGCCGAAAATCGATCTCGAGGCATAGGAAAAATTTTATGAAAAAATTTCTACCTCGCGCTACGCAGTCCAAAGTCTCGGATTCGATTAAGTCTCGTAAGAGCACATCACAAAACGTGCGCAGAAGTCATCGGTAGGTCTAACACGGCCGGTTTGGCAGTCGGGAGATGATGAGGAAAAACGGCCGAAAATCGACCTCGAGGCATAGGAAAAATTTTATGAAAAAATTTCGACCTCGCGCTACGCAGTCCAAAGTCTCGGATTCGATTAATATACGTAAGAGCACATCACAAAACGTGCGCAGAAGTCATCGGTAGGCCTAACACGGCCGGTTTGGCAGTCGGGAGATGATGAGGAAAAACGGCCGAAAATCGACCTCGAGGCATAGGAAAAATTTTATGAAAAAATTTCGACCTCGCGCTACGCAGTCCAAAGTCTCGGATTCGATTAATATACGTAAGAGCACATCACAAAACGTGCGCAGAAGTCATCGGTAGGCCTAACACGGCCGGTTTGGCAGTCGGGAGATGATGAGGAAAAACGGCCGAAAATCGACCTCGAGGCATAGGAAAAATTTTATGAAAAAATTTCGACCTCGCGCTACGCAGTCCAAAGTCTCGGATTCGATTAATATACGTAAGAGCACATCACAAAACGTGCGCAGAAGTCATCGGTAGGCCTAATACGGCCGGTTTGGCAGTCGGGAGATGATGAGGAAAAACGGCTGAAAATCGACCTCGAGGCATAGGAAAAATTTTATGAAAAAATTTCGACCTCGCGCTACGCAGTCCAAAGTCTCGGATTCGATTAATATACGCAAGAGCACATCACAAAACGTGCGCAGAAGTCATCGGTAGGCCTAACACGGCCGGTTTGGCAGTCGGGAGATGATGAGGAAAAACGGCCGAAAATCGACCTCGAGGCATAGGAAAAATTTTATGAAAAAATTTCGGCCTCGCGCTACGCAGTCCAAAGTCTCGGATTCGATTAATATACGCAAGAGCACATCACAAAACGTGCGCAGAAGTCATCGGTAGGCCTAACACGGCCGGTTTGGCAGTCGGGAGATGATGAGGAAAAACGGCCGAAAATCGACCTCGAGGCATAGGAAAAATTTTATGAAAAAATTTCGACCTCGCGCTACGCAGTCCAAAGTCTCGGATTCGATTAATATACGTAAGAGCACATCACAAAACGTGCGCAGAAGTCATCGGTAGGCCTAACACGGCCGGTTTGGCAGTCGGGAGATGATGAGGAAAAACGGCCGAAAATCGACCTCGAGGCATAGGAAAAATTTTATGAAAAAATTTCGACCTCGCCCTACGCAGTCCAAAGTCTCGGATTCGATTAATATACGTAAGAGCACATCACAAAACGTGCGCAGAAGTCATCGGTAGGCCTAACACGGCCGGTTTTGCAGTCGGGAGATGATGAGGAAAAACGGCTGAAAATCGACCTCGAGGCATAGGAAAAATTTTATGAAAAAATTTCGACCTCGCGCTACGCAGTCCAAAGTCTCGGATTCGATTAATATACGTAAGAGCACATCACAAAACGTGCGCAGAAGTCATCGGTAGGCCTAACACGGCCGGTTTGGCAGTCGGGAGATGATGAGGAAAAACGGCCGAAAATCGATCTCGAGGCATAGGAAAAATTTTATGAAAAAATTTCTACCTCGCGCTACGCAGTCCAAAGTCTCGGATTCGATTAAGTCTCGTAAGAGCACATCACAAAACGTGCGCAGAAGTCATCGGTAGGTCTAACACGGCCGGTTTGGCAGTCGGGAGATGATGAGGAAAAACGGCCGAAAATCGACCTCGAGGCATAGGAAAAATTTTATGAAAAAATTTCGACCTCGCGCTACGCAGTCCAAAGTCTCGGATTCGATTAATATACGTAAGAGCACATCACAAAACGTGCGCAGAAGTCATCGGTAGGCCTAACACGGCCGGTTTGGCAGTCGGGAGATGATGAGGAAAAACGGCCGAAAATCGACCTCGAGGCATAGGAAAAATTTTATGAAAAAATTTCGACCTCGCGCTACGCAGTCCAAAGTCTCGGATTCGATTAATATACGTAAGAGCACATCACAAAACGTGCGCAGAAGTCATCGGTAGGCCTAACACGGCCGGTTTGGCAGTCGGGAGATGATGAGGAAAAACGGCCGAAAATCGACCTCGAGGCATAGGAAAAATTTTATGAAAAAATTTCGACCTCGCGCTACGCAGTCCAAAGTCTCGGATTCGATTAATATACGTAAGAGCACATCACAAAACGTGCGCAGAAGTCATCGGTAGGCCTAATACGGCCGGTTTGGCAGTCGGGAGATGATGAGGAAAAACGGCTGAAAATCGACCTCGAGGCATAGGAAAAATTTTATGAAAAAATTTCGACCTCGCGCTACGCAGTCCAAAGTCTCGGATTCGATTAATATACGCAAGAGCACATCACAAAACGTGCGCAGAAGTCATCGGTAGGCCTAACACGGCCGGTTTGGCAGTCGGGAGATGATGAGGAAAAACGGCCGAAAATCGACCTCGAGGCATAGGAAAAATTTTATGAAAAAATTTCGGCCTCGCGCTACGCAGTCCAAAGTCTCGGATTCGATTAATATACGCAAGAGCACATCACAAAACGTGCGCAGAAGTCATCGGTAGGCCTAACACGGCCGGTTTGGCAGTCGGGAGATGATGAGGAAAAACGGCCGAAAATCGACCTCGAGGCATAGGACAAATTTTATGAAAAAATTTCGACCTCGCGCTACGCTGTCCAAAGTCTCGGATTCGATTAATATACGCAAGAGCACATCACAAAACGTGCGCAGAAGTCATCGGTAGGCCCAACACGGCCGGTTTGGCAGTCGGGAGATGATGAGGAAAAACGGCCGAAAATCGACCTTGAGGCATAGGAAAAATTTTGTGAAAAAATTTCGACCTCGCGCTACACAGTCCAAAGTCTCGGATTCGATTAATATACGTAAGAGCACATCACAAAACGTGCGCAGAAGTCATCGGTAGGCCTAATATGGCCGGTTTGGCAGTCGGGAGATGATGAGGAAAAACGGCCGAAAATCGACCTCGAGGCATAGGAAAAATTTTATGAAAAAATTTCGGCCTCGCGCTACGCAGTCCAAAGTCTCGGATTCGACTAATATACGTAAGAGCACATCACAAAACGTGCGCAGAAGTCATCGGTAGGCCTAACACGGCCGGTTTGGCAGTCGGGAGATGATGAGGAAAAACGGGCGAAAATCGACCTCGAGACATAGGAAAAATTTTATGAAAAAATTTCGACCTCGCGCTACGCAGTCCAAAGTCTCGGATTCGATTAATATACGTAAGAGCACATCACAAAACGTGCGCAGAAGTCATCGGTAGGCCTAACACGGCCGGTTTGGCAGTCGGGAGATGATGAGGAAAAACGGCCGAAAATCGACCTCGAGGCATAGGAAAAATTTTATGTTTTCGACCTCGCGCTACGCAGTCCAAAGTCTCGGATTCGATTAATATACGCAAGAGCACATCACAAAACGTGCGCAGAAGTCATCGGTAGGCCTAACACGGCCGGTTTGGCAGTCGGGAGATGATGAGGAAAAACGGCCGAAAATCGACCTCGAGGCATAGGAAAAATTTTATGAAAAAATTTCGACCTCGCGCTACTCAGTCCAAAGTCTCGGATTCGATTAATATACGTAAGAGCACATCACAAAACGTGCGCAGAAGTCATCGGTAGGCCTAACACGGCCGGTTTGGCAGTCGGGAGATGATGAGGAAAAACGGCCGAAAATCGACCTCGAGGCATAGGAAAAATTTTATGAAAAAATTTCGACCTCGCGCTACGCAGTCCAAAGTCTCGGATTCGATTAATATACGCAAGAGCACATCACAAAACGTGCGCAGAAGTCATCGGTAGGCCTAACACGGCCGGTTTGGCAGTCGGGAGATGATGAGGAAAAACGGCCGAAAATCGACCTCGAGGCATAGGAAAAATTTTATGAAAAAATTTCGACCTCGCGCTACGCAGTCCAAAGTCTCGGATTCGATTAATATACGTAAGAGCACATCACAAAACGTGCGCAGAAGTCATCGGTAGGCCTAACACGGCCGGTTTGGCAGTCGGGAGATGATGAGGAAAAACGGCCGAAAATCGACCTCGAGGCATAGGAAAAATTTTATGAAAAAATTTCGACCTCGCGCTACGCAGTCCAAAGTCTCGGATTCGATTAATATACGTAAGAGCACATCACAAAACGTGCGCAGAAGTCATCGGTAGGCCTAACACGGCCGGTTTGGCAGTCGGGAGATGATGAGGAAAAACGGCTGAAAATCGACCTCGAGGCATAGGAAAAATTTTATGAAAAAATTTCGACCTCGCGCTACGCAGTCCAAAGTCTCGGATTCGATTAATATACGTAAGAGCACATCACAAAACGTGCGCAGAAGTCATCGGTAGGCCTAACACGGCCGGTTTGGCAGTCGGGAGATGATGAGGAAAAACGGCCGAAAATCGACCTCGAGGCATAGGAAAAATTTTATGAAAAAATTTCGACCTCGCGCTACGCAGTCCAAAGTCTCGGATTCGATTAATATACGTAAGAGCACATCACAAAACGTGCGCAGAAGTCATCGGTAGGCCTAACACGGCCGGTTTGGCAGTCGGGAGATGATGAGGAAAAACGGCCGAAAATCGACCTCGAGGCATAGGAAAAATTTTATGAAAAAATTTCGACCTCGCGCTACGCAGTCCAAAGTCTCGGATTCGATTAATATACGTAAGAGCACATCACAAAACGTGCGCAGAAGTCATCGGTAGGCCTAACACGGCCGGTTTGGCAGTCGGGAGATGATGAGGAAAAACGGCCGAAAATCGACCTCGAGGCATAGGAAAAATTTTATGAAAAAATTTCGACCTCGCGCTACGCAGTCCAAAGTCTCGGATTCGATTAATATACGTAAAAGCACATCACAAAACGTGCGCAGAAGTCATCGGTAGGCCTAATACGGCCGGTTTGGCAGTCGGGAGATGATGAGGAAAAACGGCTGAAAATCGACCTCGAGGCATAGGAAAAATTTTATGAAAAAATTTCGACCTCGCGCTACGCAGTCCAAAGTCTCGGATTCGATTAATGTACGCAAGAGCACATCACAAAACGGGCGCAGAAGTCATCGGTAGGCCTAACACGGCAGGTTTGGCAGTCGGGAGATGATGAGGAAAAACGGCCGAAAATCGACCTCGAGGCATAGGAAAAATTTTATGAAAAAATTTCGGCCTCGCGCTACGCAGTCCAAAGTCTCGGATTCGATTAATATACGTAAGAACACATCACAAAACGTGCGCAGAAGTCATCGGTAGGCCTAACACGGCCGGTTTGGCAGTCGGGAGATGATGAGGAAAAACGGCCGAAAATCGACCTCGAGGCATAGGAAAAATTTTATGAAAAAATTTCGACCTCGCGCTACGCTGTCCAAAGTCTCGGATTCGATTAATATACGCAAGAGCACATCACAAAACGTGCGCAGAAGTCATCGGTAGGCCCAACACGGCCGGTTTGGCAGTCGGGAGATGATGAGGAAAAACGGCCGAAAATCGACCTCGAGGCATAGGAAAAATTTTATGAAAAAATTTCGACCTCGCGCTACACAGTCCAAAGTCTCGGATTCGATTAATATACGTAAGAGCACATCACAAAACGTGCGCAGAAGTCATCGGTAGGCCTAATATGGCCGGTTTGGCAGTCGGGAGATGATGAGGAAAAACGGCCGAAAATCGACCTCGAGGCATAGGAAAAATTTTATGAAAAAATTTCGGCCTCGCGCTACGCAGTCCAAAGTCTCGGATTCGATTAATATACGTAAGAGCACATCACAAAACGTGCGCAGAAGTCATCGGTAGGCCTAACACGGCCGGTTTGGCAGTCGGGAGATGATGAGGAAAAACGGGCGAAAATCGACCTCGAGGCATAGGAAAAATTTTATGAAAAAATTTCGACCTCGCGCTACGCAGTCCAAAGTCTCGGATTCGATTAATATACGTAAGAGCACATCACAAAACGTGCGCAGAAGTCATCGGTAGGCCTAACACGGCCGGTTTGGCAGTCGGGAGATGATGAGGAAAAACGGCCGAAAATCGACCTCGAGGCATAGGAAAAATTTTATGAAAAAATTTCGACCTCGCGCTACGCAGTCCAAAGTCTCGGATTCGATTAATATACGCAGGAGCACATCACAAAACGTGCGCAGAAGTCATCGGTAGGCCTAACACGGCCGGTTTGGCAGTCGGGAGATGATGAGCTAAAACGGCCGAAAATCGACCTCGAGGCATAGGAAAAATTTTATGAAAAAATTTCGACCTCGCGCTACGCAGTCCAAAGTCTCGGATTCGATTAATATACGTAAGAGCACATCACAAAACGTGCGCAGAAGTCATCGGTAGGCCTAATACGGCCGGTTTGGCAGTCGGGAGATGATGTGGAAAAACGGCCGAAAATCGAACTCGAGGCATAGGAAAAATTTTATGAAAAAATTTCGACCTCGCGCTACGCAGTCCAAAGTCTCGGATTCGATTAATATACGTAAGAGCACATCACAAAACGTGCGCAGAAGTCATCGGTAGGCCTAACACGGCCGGTTTGGCAGTCGGGAGATGATGAGGAAAAACGGCCGAAAATCGACCTCGAGGCATAGGAAAAATTTTATGAAAAAATTTCGACCTCGCGCTACGCAGTCCAAAGTCTCGGATTCGATTAATATACGTAAGAGCACATCACAAAACGTGCGCAGAAGTCATCGGTAGGCCTAACACGGCCGGTTTGGCAGTCGGGAGATGATGAGGAAAAACGGCCGAAAATCGACCTCGAGGCATAGGAAAAATTTTATGAAAAAATTTCGACCTCGCGCTACGCAGTCCAAAGTCTCGGATTCGATTAATATACGTAAGAGCACATCACAAAACGTGCGCAGAAGTCATCGGTAGGCCTAACACGGCCGGTTTGGCAGTCGGGAGATGATGAGGAAAAACGGCCGAAAATCGACCTCGCGGCATAGGAAAAATTTTATGAAAAAATTTCGACCTCGCGCTACGCAGTCCAAAGTCTCGGATTCGATTAATATACGTAAGAGCACATCACAAAACGTGCGCAGAAGTCATCGGTAGGCCTAACACGGCCGGTTTGGCAGTCGGGAGATGATGAGGAAAAACGGCCGAAAATCGACCTCGAGGCATAGGAAAAATTTTATGAAAAAATTTCGACCTCGCGCTACGCAGTCCAAATTCTCGGATTCGATTAATATACGTAAGAGAACATCACAAAACGTGCGCAGAAGTCATCGGTAGGCCTAACACGGCCGGTTTGGCAGTCGGGAGATGATGAGGAAAAACGGCCGAAAATCGACCTCGAGGCATAGGAAAAATTTTATGAAAAAATTTCGACCTCGCGCTACGCAGTCCAAAGTCTCGGATTCGATAAATATACGTAAGAGCACATCACAAAACGTGCGCAGAAGTCATCGGTAGGCCTTACACGACCGGTTTGGCAGTCGGGAGATGATGAGGAAAAACGGCCGAAAATCGACCTCGAGGCATAGGAAAAATTTTATGAAAAAATTTCGACCTCGCGCTACGCAGTCCAAAGTCTCGGATTCGATTAATATACGTAAGAGCACATCACAAAACGTGCGCAGAAGTCATCGGTAGGCCTAACACGGCCGGTTTGGCAGTCGGGAGATGATGAGGAAAAACGGCCGAAAATCGACCTCGAGGCATAGGAAAAATTTTATGAAAAAATTTCGACCTCGCGCTACGCAGTCCAAAGTCTCGGATTCGATTAATATACGTAAGAGCACATCACAAAACGTGCGCAGATGTCATCGGTAGGCCTAACACGGCCGGTTTGGCAGTCGGGAGATGATGAGGAAAAACGGCCGAAAATCGACCTCGAGGCATAGGAAAAATTTTATGAAAAAATTTCGACCTCGCGCTACGCAGTCCAAAGTCTCGGATTCGATTAATATACGTAAGAGCACATCACAAAACGTGCGCAGAAGTCATCGGTAGGCCTAACACGGCCGGTTTGGCAGTCGGGAGATGATGAGGAAAAACGGCCGAAAATCGACCTCGAGGCATAGGAAAAATTTTATGAAAAAATTTCGACCTCGCGCTACGCAGTCCAAAGTCTCGGATTCGATTAATATACGTAAGAGCACATCACAAAACGTGCGCAGAAGTCATCGGTAGGCCTAACACGGCCGGTTTGGCAGTCGGGAGATGATGAGGAAAAACGGCCGAAAATCGACCTCGAGGCATAGGAAAAATTTTATGAAAAAATTTCGACCTCGCGCTACGCAGTCCAAAGTCTCGGATTCGATTAATATACGTAAGAGCACATCACAAAACGTGCGCAGAAGTCATCGGTAGGCCTAACACGGCCGGTTTGGCAGTCGGGAGATGATGAGGAAAAACGGCCGAAAATCGACCTCGAGGCATAGGAAAAATTTTATGAAAAAATTTCGACCTCGCGCTACGCAGTCCAAAGTCTCGGATTCGATTAATATACGTAAGAGCACATCACAAAACGTGCGCAGAAGTCATCGGTAGGCCTAACACGGCCGGTTTGGCAGTCGGGAGATGATGAGGAAAAACGGCCGAAAATCGACATCGAGGCATAGGAAAAATTTTATGAAAAAATTTCGACCTCGCGCTACGCAGTCCAAAGTCTCGGATTCGATTAATATACGTAAGAGCACATCACAAAACGTGCGCAGAAGTCATCGGTAGGCCTAACACGGCCGGTTCGGCAGTCGGGAGATGATGAGGAAAAACGGCCGAAAATCGACCTCGAGGCATAGGAAAAATTTTATGAACAAATTTCGACCTCGCGCTACGCAGTCCAAAGTCTCGGATTCGATTAATATACGTAAGAGCACATCACAAAACGTGCGCAGAAGTCATCGGTAGGCCTAACACGGCCGGTTTGGCAGTCGGGAGATGATGAGGAAAAACGGCCGAAAATCGACCTCGAGGCATAGGAAAAATTTTATGAAAAAATTTCGACCTCGCGCTACGCAGTCCAAAGTCTCGGATTCGATTAATATACGTAAGAGCACATCACAAAACGTGCGCAGAAGTCATCGGTAGGCCTAACACGGCCGGTTTGGCAGTCGGGAGATGATGAGGAAAAACGGCCGAAAATCGACCTCGAGGCATAGGAAAAATTTTATGAAAAAATTTCGACCTCGCGCTACGCAGTCCAAAGTCTCGGATTCGATTAATATACGTAAGAGCACATCACAAAACGTGCGCAGAAGTCATCGGTAGGCCTAACACGGCCGGTTTGGCAGTCGGGAGATGATGTAGAAAAACGGCCGAAAACCGACCTCGAGGCATAGGAAAAATTTTATGAAAAAATTTCGACCTCGCGCTACGCAGTCCAAAGTCTCGGATTCGATTAATATACGTAAGAGCACATCACAAAACGTGCGCAGAAGTCATCGGTAGGCCTAACACGGCCAGTTTGGCAGTCGGGAGATGATGAGGAAAAACGGCTGAAAATCGACCTCGAGGCATAGGAAAAATGTTATGAAAAAATGTCGACCTCGCGCTACGCAGTCCAAAGTCTCGGATTCGATTAATATACGCAAGAGCACATCACAAAACGTGCGCAGAAGTCATCGGTAGGCCTAACACGGCCGGCTTGGCAGTCGGGAGATGATGAGGAAAAACGGCCGAAAATCGACCTCGAGGAATAGGAAAAATTTTATGAAAAAATTTCGACCTCGCGCTACGCAGTCCAAAGTCTCGGATTCGATTAATATACGTAAGAGCACATCACAAAACGTGCGCAGAAGTCATCGGTAGGCCTAACACGGCCGGTTTGGCAGTCGGGAGATGATGAGGAAAAACGGCCGAAAATCGACCTCGAGGCATAGGAAAAATTTTATGAAAAAATTTCGACCTCGCGCTACGCAGTCCAAAGTCTCGGATTCGATTAATATACGTAAGAGCACATCACAAAACGTGCGCAGAAGTCATCGGTAGGCCTAACACGGCCGGTTTGGCAGTCGGGAGATGATGAGGAAAAACGGCCGAAAATCGACCTCGAGGCATAGGAAAAATTTTATGAAAAAATTTCGACCTCGCGCTACGCAGTCCAAAGTCTCGGATTCGATTAATATACGCAAGAGCACATCACAAAACGTGCGCAGAAGTCATCGGTAGGCCTAACACGGATAGTTTGGCAGTCGGGAGATGATGAGGAAAAACGGCTGAAAATCGACCTCGAGGCATAGGAAAAATGTTATGAAAAAATGTCGACCTCGCGCTACGCAGTCCAAAGTCTCGGATTCGATTAATATAAGCAAGAGCACATCACAAAACGTGCGCAGAAGTCATCGGTAGGCCTAACACGGCCGGCTTGGCAGTCGGGAGATGATGAGGAAAAACGGCCGAAAATCGACCTCGAGGCATAGGAAAAATTTTATGAAAAAATTTCGACCTCGCGCTACGCAGTCCAAAGTCTCGGATTCGATTAATATACGTAAGAGCACATCACAAAACGTGCGCAGATGTCATCGGTAGGCCTAACACGTCCGGTTTGGTAGTCGGGAGATGATGAGGAAAAACGGCCGAAAATCGACCTCGAGGCATAGGAAAAATTTTATGAAAAAATTTCGACCTCGCTCTACGCAGTCCAAAGTCTCGGATTCGATTAATATACGTAAGAGCACATCACAAAACGTGCGCAGAAGTCATCGGTAGGCCTAACACGGCCGGTTTGGCAGTCGGGAGATGATGAGGAAAAACGGCCGAAAATCGACCTCGAGGCATAGGAAAAATTTTATGAAAAAATTTCGACCTCGCGCTACGCAGTCCAAAGTCTCGGATTCGATTAATATACGTAAGAGCACATCACAAAACGTGCGCAGATGTCATTGGTAGGCCTAACACGGCCGGTTTGGCAGTCGGGAGATGATGAGGAAAAACGGCCGAAAATCGACCTCGAGGCATAGGAAAAATTTTATGAAAAAATTTCGACCTCGCGCTACGCAGTCCAAAGTCTCGGATTCGATTAATATACGTAAGAGCACATCACAAAACGTGCGCAGAAGTCATCGGTAGGCCTAACACGGCCGGTTTGGCAGTCGGGAGATGATGAGGAAAAACGGCCGAAAATCGACCTCGAGGCATAGGAAAAATTTTATGAAAAAATTTCGACCTCGCGCTACGCAGTCCAAAGTCTCGGATTCGATTAATATACGTAAGAGCACATCACAAAACGTTCGCAGAAGTCATCGGTAGGCCTAACACGGCCGGTTTGGCAGTCGGGAGATGATGAGGAAAAACGGCCGAAAATCGACCTCGAGGCATAGGAAAAATTTTATGAAAAAATTTCGACCTCGCGCTACGCAGTCCAAAGTCTCGGATTCGATTAATATACGTAAGAGCACATCACAAAACGTGCGCAGAAGTCATCGGTAGGCCTAACACGGCCGGTTTGGCAGTCGGGAGATGATGAGGAAAAACGGCCGAAAATCGACCTCGAGGCATAGGAAAAATTTTATGAAAAAATTTCGACCTCGCGCTACGCAGTCCAAAGTCTCGGATTCGATTAATAATCGTAAGAGCACATCACAAAACGTGCGCAGAAGTCATCGGTAGGCCTAACACGGCCGGTTTGGCAGTCGGGAGATGATGAGGAAAAACGGCCGAAAATCGACCTCGAGGCATAGGAAAAAATTTTATGAAAAAATTTCGACCTCGCGCTACGCAGTCCAAAATCTCGGATTCGATTAATATACGTAAGAGCACATCACAAAACGTGCGCAGAAGTCATCGGTAGG
Organism: Eristalis intricaria; assembly: GCA_964034865.1. Classification (NCBI taxonomy): domain Eukaryota; kingdom Metazoa; phylum Arthropoda; class Insecta; order Diptera; family Syrphidae; genus Eristalis; species Eristalis intricaria. The sequence continues at coordinate 22,851,834 of OZ035874.1, forward strand.
CCTAACACGGCCGGTTCGGCAGTCGGGAGATGAGAGGAAAAACGGCCGAAAATCGACCTCGAGGCATAGGAAAAATTTTATGAAAAAATTTCGACCTCGCGCTACGCAGTCCAAAGTCTCGGATTCGATTAAGAGCACATCACAAAACGTGCGCAGAAGTCATCGGTAGGCCTAACACGGCCGGTTTGGCAGTCGGGAGATGATGAGGAAAAACGGCCGAAAATCGACCTCGAGGTATAGGAAAAATTTTATGAAAAAATTTCGACCTCGCGCTACGCAGTCCAAAGTCTCGGATTCGATTAATATACGTAAGAGCACATCACAAAACGTGCGCAGAAGTCATCGGTAGGCCTAACACGGCCGGTTTGGCAGTCGGGAGATGATGAGGAAAAACGGCCGAAAATCGACCTCGAGGCATAGGAAAAATTTTATGAAAAAATTTCGACCTCGCGCTACGCAGTCCAAAGTCTCGGATTCGATTAATATACGTAAGAGCACATCACAAAACGTGCGCAGAAGTCATCGGTAGGCCTAACACGGACGGTTTGGCAGTCGGGAGATGATGAGGAAAAACGGCCGAAAATCGACCTCGAGGCATAGGAAAAATTTTATGAAAAAATTTCGACCTCGCGCTACGCAGTCCAAAGTCTCGGATTCGATTAATATACGTAAGAGCACATCACAAAACGTGCGCAGAAGTCATCGGTAGGCCTAACACGGCCGGTTTGGCAGTCGGGAGATGATGAGGAAAAACGGCCGAAAATCGACCTCGAGGCATAGGAAAAATTTTATGAAAAAATTTCGACCTCGCGCTACGCAGTCCAAAGTCTCGGATTCGATTAATATACGTAAGAGCACATCACAAAACGTGCGCAGAAGTCATCGGTAGGCCTAACACGGCCAGTTTGGCAGTCGGGAGATGATGAGGAAAAACGGCTGAAAATCGACCTCGAGGCATAGGAAAAATGTTATGAAAAAATGTCGACCTCGCGCTACGCAGTCCAAAGTCTCGGATTCGATTAATATACGCAAGAGCACATCACAAAACGTGCGCAGAAGTCATCGGTAGGCCTAACACGGATAGTTTGGCAGTCGGGAGATGATGAGGAAAAACGGCCGAAAATCGACCTCGAGGAATAGGAAAAATTTTATGAAAAAATTTCGACCTCGCGCTACGCAGTCCAAAGTCTCGGATTCGATTAATATACGTAAGAGCACATCACAAAACGTGCGCAGAAGTCATCGGTAGGCCTAACACGGCCGGTTTGGCAGTCGGGAGATGATGAGGAAAAACGGCCGAAAATCGACCTCGAGGCATAGGAAAAATTTTATGAAAAAATTTCGACCTCGCGCTACGCAGTCCAAAGTCTCGGATTCGATTAATATACGTAAGAGCACATCACAAAACGTGCGCAGAAGTCATCGGTAGGCCTAACACGGCCGGTTTGGCAGTCGGGAGATGATGAGGAAAAACGGCCGAAAATCGACCTCGAGGCATAGGAAAAATTTTATGAAAAAATTTCGACCTCGCGCTACGCAGTCCAAAGTCTCGGATTCGATTAATATACGCAAGAGCACATCACAAAACGTGCGCAGAAGTCATCGGTAGGCCTCACACGGATAGTTTGGCAGTCGGGAGATGATGAGGAAAAACGGCTGAAAATCGACCTCGAGGCATAGGAAAAATGTTATGAAAAAATGTCGACCTCGCGCTACGCAGTCCAAAGTCTCGGATTCGATTAATATAAGCAAGAGCACATCACAAAACGTGCGCAGAAGTCATCGGTAGGCCTAACACGGCCGGCTTGGCAGTCGGGAGATGATGAGGAAAAACGGCCGAAAATCGACCTCGAGGCATAGGAAAAATTTTATGAAAAAATTTCGACCTCGCGCTACGCAGTCCAAAGTCTCGGATTCGATTAATATACGTAAGAGCACATCACAAAACGTGCGCAGATGTCATCGGTAGGCCTAACACGTCCGGTTTGGTAGTCGGGAGATGATGAGGAAAAACGGCCGAAAATCGACCTCGAGGCATAGGAAAAATTTTATGAAAAAATTTCGACCTCGCTCTACGCAGTCCAAAGTCTCGGATTCGATTAATATACGTAAGAGCACATCACAAAACGTGCGCAGAAGTCATCGGTAGGCCTAACACGGCCGGTTTGGCAGTCGGGAGATGATGAGGAAAAACGGCCGAAAATCGACCTCGAGGCATAGGAAAAATTTTCTGAAAAAATTTCGACCTCGCGCTACGCAGTCCAAAGTCTCGGATTCGATTAATATACGTAAGAGCACATCACAAAACGTGCGCAGATGTCATTGGTAGGCCTAACACGGCCGGTTTGGCAGTCGGGAGATGATGAGGAAAAACGGCCGAAAATCGACCTCGAGGCATAGGAAAAATTTTATGAAAAAATTTCGACCTCGCGCTACGCAGTCCAAAGTCTCGGATTCGATTAATATACGTAAGAGCACATCACAAAACGTGCGCAGAAGTCATCGGTAGGCCTAACACGGCCGGTTTGGCAGTCGGGAGATGATGAGGAAAAACGGCCGAAAATCGACCTCGAGGCATAGGAAAAATTTTATGAAAAAATTTCGACCTCGCGCTACGCAGTCCAAAGTCTCGGATTCGATTAATATACGTAAGAGCACATCACAAAACGTTCGCAGAAGTCATCGGTAGGCCTAACACGGCCGGTTTGGCAGTCGGGAGATGATGAGGAAAAACGGCCGAAAATCGACCTCGAGGCATAGGAAAAATTTTATGAAAAAATTTCGACCTCGCGCTACGCAGTCCAAAGTCTCGGATTCGATTAATATACGTAAGAGCACATCACAAAACGTGCGCAGAAGTCATCGGTAGGCCTAACACGGCCGGTTTGGCAGTCGGGAGATGATGAGGAAAAACGGCCGAAAATCGACCTCGAGGCATAGGAAAAATTTTATGAAAAAATTTCGACCTCGCGCTACGCAGTCCAAAGTCTCGGATTCGATTAATAATCGTAAGAGCACATCACAAAACGTGCGCAGAAGTCATCGGTAGGCCTAACACGGCCGGTTTGGCAGTCGGGAGATGATGAGGAAAAACGGCCGAAAATCGACCTCGAGGCATAGGAAAAAATTTTATGAAAAAATTTCGACCTCGCGCTACGCAGTCCAAAATCTCGGATTCGATTAATATACGTAAGAGCACATCACAAAACGTGCGCAGAAGTCATCGGTAGGCCTAACACGGCCGGTTCGGCAGTCGGGAGATGAGAGGAAAAACGGCCGAAAATCGACCTCGAGGCATAGGAAAAATTTTATGAAAAAATTTCGACCTCGCGCTACGCAGTCCAAAGTCTCGGATTCGATTAAGAGCACATCACAAAACGTGCGCAGAAGTCATCGGTAGGCCTAACACGGCCGGTTTGGCAGTCGGGAGATGATGAGGAAAAACGGCCGAAAATCGACCTCGAGGTATAGGAAAAATTTTATGAAAAAATTTCGACCTCGCGCTACGCAGTCCAAAGTCTCGGATTCGATTAATATACGTAAGAGCACATCACAAAACGTGCGCAGAAGTCATCGGTAGGCCTAACACGGCCGGTTTGGCAGTCGGGAGATGATGAGGAAAAACGGCCGAAAATCGACCTCGAGGCATAGGAAAAATTTTATGAAAAAATTTCGACCTCGCGCTACGCAGTCCAAAGTCTCGGATTCGATTAATATACGTAAGAGCACATCACAAAACGTGCGCAGAAGTCATCGGTAGGCCTAACACGGACGGTTTGGCAGTCGGGAGATGATGAGGAAAAACGGCCGAAAATCGACCTCGAGGCATAGGAAAAATTTTATGAAAAAATTTCGACCTCGCGCTACGCAGTCCAAAGTCTCGGATTCGATTAATATACGTAAGAGCACATCACAAAACGTGCGCAGAAGTCATCGGTAGGCCTAACACGGCCGGTTTGGCAGTCGGGAGATGATGAGGAAAAACGGCCGAAAATCGACCTCGAGGCATAGGAAAAATTTTATGAAAAAATTTCGACCTCGCGCTACGCAGTCCAAAGTCTCGGATTCGATTAATATACGTAAGAGCACATCACAAAACGTGCGCAGAAGTCATCGGTAGGCCTAACACGGCCAGTTTGGCAGTCGGGAGATGATGAGGAAAAACGGCTGAAAATCGACCTCGAGGCATAGGAAAAATGTTATGAAAAAATGTCGACCTCGCGCTACGCAGTCCAAAGTCTCGGATTCGATTAATATACGCAAGAGCACATCACAAAACGTGCGCAGAAGTCATCGGTAGGCCTAACACGGATAGTTTGGCAGTCGGGAGATGATGAGGAAAAACGGCTGAAAATCGACCTCGAGGCATAGGAAAAATGTTATGAAAAAATGTCGACCTCGCGCTACGCAGTCCAAAGTCTCGGATTCGATTAATATACGCAAGAGCACATCACAAAACGTGCGCAGAAGTCATCGGTAGGCCTAACACGGCCGGCTTGGCAGTCGGGAGATGATGAGGAAAAACGGCCGAAAATCGACCTCGAGGCATAGGAAAAATTTTATGAAAAAATTTCGACCTCGCGCTACGCAGTCCAAAGTCTCGGATTCGATTAATATACGTAAGAGCACATCACAAAACGTGCGCAGATGTCATCGGTAGGCCTAACACGGCCGGTTTGGCAGTCGGGAGATGATGAGGAAAAACGGCCGAAAATCGACCTCGAGGCATAGGAAAAATTTTATGAAAAAATTTCGACCTCGCGCTACGCAGTCCAAAGTCTCGGATTCGATTAATATACGTAAGAGCACATCACAAAACGTGCGCAGAAGTCATCGGTAGGCCTAACACGGCCGGTTTGGCAGTCGGGAGATGATGAGGAAAAACGGCCGAAAATCGACCTCGAGGCATAGGAAAAATTTTATGAAAAAATTTCGACCTCGCGCTACGCAGTCCAAAGTCTCGGATTCGATTAATATACGTAAGAGCACATCACAAAACGTGCGCAGAAGTCATCGGTAGGCCTAACACGGCCGGTTTGGCAGTCGGGAGATGATGAGGAAAAACGGCCGAAAATCGACCTCGAGGCATAGGAAAAATTTTATGAAAAAATTTCGACCTCGCGCTACGCAGTCCAAAGTCTCGGATTCGATTAATATACGTAAGAGCACATCACAAAACGTGCGCAGAAGTCATCGGTAGGCCTAACACGGCCGGTTTGGCAGTCGGGAGATGATGAGGAAAAACGGCCGAAAATCGACCTCGAGGCATATGAAAAATTTTATGAAAAAATTTCGACCTCGCGCTACGCAGTCCAAAGTCTCGGATTCGATTAATATACGTAAGAGCACACCACAAAACGTGCGCAGAAGTCATCGGTAGGCCTAACACGGCCGGTTTGGCAGTCGGGAGATGATGAGGAAAAACGGCCGAAAATCGACCTCGAGGCATAGGAAAAATTTTATGAAAAAATTTCGACCTCGCGCTACGCAGTCCAAAGTCTCGGATTCGATTAATATACGTAAGAGCACATCACAAAACGTGCGCAGAAGTCATCGGTAGGCCTAACACGGCCGGTTTGGCAGTCGGGAGATGATGAGGAAAAACGGCCGAAAATCGACCTCGAGGTATAGGAAAAATTTTATGAAAAAATTTCGACCTCGCGCTACGCAGTCCAAAGTCTCGGATTCGATTAATATACGTAAGAGCACATCACAAAACGTGCGCAGAAGTCATCGGTAGGCCTAACACGGCCGGTTTGGCAGTCGGGAGATGATGAGGAAAAACGGCCGAAAATCGACCTCGAGGCATAGGAAAAATTTTATGAATAAATTTCGAATTCGCGCTACGCAGTCCAAAGTCTCGGATTCGATTAATATACGTAAGAGCACATCACAAAACGTGCGCAGAAGTCATCGGTAGGCCTAACACGGCCGGTTTGGCAGTCGGGAGATGATGAGGAAAAACGGCCGAAAATCGACCTCGAGGCATAGGAAAAATTTTATGAAAAAATTTCGACCTCGCGCTACGCAGTCCAAAGTCTCGGATTCGATTAATATACGTAAGAGCACATCACAAAACGTGCGCAGAAGTCATCGGTAGGCCTAACACGGCCGGTTTGGCAGTCGGGAGATGATGAGGAAAAACGGCCGAAAATCGACCTCGAGGCATAGGAAAAATTTTATGAAAAAATTTCGACCTCGCGCTACGCAGTCCAAAGTCTCGGATTCGATTAATATACGCAAGAGCACATCACAAAACGTGCGCAGAAGTCATCGGTAGGCCTAACACGGCCGGCTTGGCAGTCGGGAGATGATGAGGAAAAACGGCCGAAAATCGACCTCGAGGCATAGGAAAAATTTTATGAAAAAATTTCGACCTCGCGCTACGCAGTCCAAAGTCTCGGATTCGATTAATATACGTAAGAGCACATCACAAAACGTGCGCAGAAGTCATCGGTAGGCCTAACACGGCCGGTTTGGCAGTCGGGAGATGATGAGGAAAAACGGCCGAAAATCGACCTCGAGGCATAGGAAAAATTTTATGAAAAAATTTCGACCTCGCGCTACGCAGTCCAAAGTCTCGGATTCGATTAATATACGCAAGAGCACATCACAAAACGTGCGCAGAAGTCATCGGTAGGCCTAACACGGATAGTTTGGCAGTCGGGAGATGATGAGGAAAAACGGCTGAAAATCGACCTCGAGGCATAGGAAAAATGTTATGAAAAAATGTCGACCTCGCGCTACGCAGTCCAAAGTCTCGGATTCGATTAATATACGCAAGAGCACATCACAAAACGTGCGCAGAAGTCATCGGTAGGCCTAACACGGCCGGCTTGGCAGTCGGGAGATGATGAGGAAAAACGGCCGAAAATCGACCTCGAGGCATAGGAAAAATTTTATGAAAAAATTTCGACCTCGCGCTACGCAGTCCAAAGTCTCGGATTCGATTAATATACGTAAGAGCACATCACAAAACGTGCGCAGAAGTCATCGGTAGGCCTAACACGGCCGGTTTGGCAGTCGGGAGATGATGAGGAAAAACGGCCGAAAATCGACCTCGAGGCATAGGAAAAATTTTATGAAAAAATTTCGACCTCGCGCTACGCAGTCCAAAGTCTCGGATTCGAATAATATACGTAAGAGCACATCACAAAACGTGCACAGAAGTCATCGGTAGGCCTAACACGGCCGGTTTGGCAGTCGGGAGATGATGAGGAAAAACGGCCGAAAATCGACCTCGAGGCATAGGAAAAATTTTATGAAAAAATTTCGACCTCGCGCTACGCAGTCCAAAGTCTCGGATTCGATTAATATACGTAAGAGCACATCACAAAACGTGCGCAGAAGTCATCGGTAGGCCTAACACGGCCGGTTTGGCAGTCGGGAGATGATGAGGAAAAACGGCCGAAAATCGACCTCGAGGCATAGGAAAAATTTTATGAAAAAATTTCGACCTCGGGCTACGCAGTCCAAAGTCTCGGATTCGATTAATATACGTAAGAGCACATCACAAAACGTGCGCAGAAGTCATCGGTAGGCCTAACACGGCCGGTTTGGCAGTCGGGAGATGATGAGGAAAAACGGCCGAAAATCGACCTCGAGGCATAGGAAAAATTTTATGAAAAAATTTCGACCTCGCGCTACGCAGTCCAAAGTCTCGGATTCGATTAATATACGTAAGAGCACATCACAAAACGTGCGCAGAAGTCATCGGTAGGCCTAACACGGCCAGTTTGGCAGTCGGGAGATGATGAGGAAAAACGGCCGAAAATCGACCTCGAGGCATAGGAAAAATTTTATGAAAAAATTTCGACCTCGCGCTACGCAGTCCAAAGTCTCGGATTCGATTAATATACGTAAGAGCACATCACAAAACGTGCGCAGAAGTCATCGGTAGGCCTAACACAGCCGGTTTGGCAGTCGGGAGATGATGAGGAAAAACGGCCGAAAATCGACCTCGAGGCATAGGAAAAATTTTATGAAAAAATTTCGACCTCGCGCTACGCAGTCCAAAGTCTCGGATTCGAATAATATACGTAAGAGCACATCACAAAACGTGCACAGAAGTCATCGGTAGGCCTAACACGGCCGGTTTGGCAGTCGGGAGATGATGAGGAAAAACGGCCGAAAATCGACCTCGAGGCATAGGAAAAATTTTATGAAAAAATTTCGACCTCGCGCTACGCAGTCCAAAGTCTCGGATTCGATTAATATACGTAAGAGCACATCACAAAACGTGCGCAGAAGTCATCGGTAGGCCTAACACGGCCGGTTTGGCAGTCGGGAGATGATGAGGAAAAACGGCCGAAAATCGACCTCGAGGCATAGGAAAAATTTTATGAAAAAATTTCGACCTCGGGCTACGCAGTCCAAAGTCTCGGATTCGATTAATATACGTAAGAGCACATCACAAAACGTGCGCAGAAGTCATCGGTAGGCCTAACACGGCCGGTTTGGCAGTCGGGAGATGATGAGGAAAAACGGCCGAAAATCGACCTCGAGGCATAGGAAAAATTTTATGAAAAAATTTCGACCTCGCGCTACGCTGTCCAAAGTCTCGGATTCGATTAATATACGTAAGAGCACATCACAAAACGTGCGCAGAAGTCATCGGTAGGCCTAACACGGCCGGTTTGGCAGTCGGGAGATGATGAGGAAAAACGGCCGAAAATCGACCTCGAGGCATAGGAAAAATTTTATGAAAAAATTTCGACCTCGCGCTACGCAGTCCAAAGTCTCGGATTCGATTAATATACGTAAGAGCACATCACAAAACGTGCGCAGAAGTCATCGGTAGGCCTAAAACGGCCGGTTTGGCAGTCGGGAGATGATGAGGAAAAACGGCCGAAAATCGACCTCGAGGCATAGGAAAAATTTTATGAACAAATTTCTACCTCGCGCTACGCAGTCCAAAGTCTCGGATTCGATTAATATACGTAAGAGCACATCACAAAACGTGCGCAGAAGTCATCGGTAGGCCTAACACGGCCGGTTCGGCAGTCGGGAGATGATGAGGAAAAACGGCCGAAAATCGACCTCGAGGCATAGGTAAAATTTTATGAAAAAATTTCGACCTCGCGCTACGCAGTCCAAAGTCTCGGATTCGATTAATATACGTAAGAGCACATCACAAAACGTGCGCAGAAGTCATCGGTAGGCCTAACACGGCCGGTTTGGCAGTCGGGAGATGATGAGGAAAAACGGCCGAAAATCGACCTCGAGGCATAGGAAAAATCTTATGAAAAAATTTCGACCTCGCGCTACGCAGTCCAAAGTCTCGGATTCGATTAATATACGTAAGAGCACATCACAAAACGTGCGCAGAAGTCATCGGTAGGCCTAACACGGCCGGTTTGGCAGTCGGGAGATGATGAGGAAAAACGGCCGAAAATCGACCTCGAGGCATAGGAAAAATTTTATGAAAAAATTTCGACCTCGGGCTACGCAGTCCAAAGTCTCGGATTCGATTAATATACGTAAGAGCACATCACAAAACGTGCGCAGAAGTCATCGGTAGGCCTAACACGGCCGGTTTGGCAGTCGGGAGATGATGAGGAAAAACGGCCGAAAATCGACCTCGAGGCATAGGAAAAATTTTATGAAAAAATTTCGACCTCGCGCTACGCAGTCCAAAGTCTCGGATTCGATTAATATACGTAAGAGCACATCACAAAACGTGCGCAGAAGTCATCGGTAGGCCTAACACGGCCAGTTTGGCAGTCGGGAGATGATGAGGAAAAACGGCCGAAAATCGACCTCGAGGCATAGGAAAAATTTTATGAAAAAATTTCGACCTCGCGCTACGCAGTCCAAAGTCTCGGATTCGATTAATATACGTAAGAGCACATCACAAAACGTGCGCAGAAGTCATCGGTAGGCCTAACACAGCCGGTTTGGCAGTCGGGAGATGATGAGGAAAAACGGCCGAAAATCGACCTCGAGGCATAGGAAAAATTTTATGAAAAAATTTCGACCTCGCGCTACGCAGTCCAAAGTCTCGGATTCGAATAATATACGTAAGAGCACATCACAAAACGTGCACAGAAGTCATCGGTAGGCCTAACACGGCCGGTTTGGCAGTCGGGAGATGATGAGGAAAAACGGCCGAAAATCGACCTCGAGGCATAGGAAAAATTTTATGAAAAAATTTCGACCTCGCGCTACGCAGTCCAAAGTCTCGGATTCGATTAATATACGTAAGAGCACATCACAAAACGTGCGCAGAAGTCATCGGTAGGCCTAACACGGCCGGTTTGGCAGTCGGGAGATGATGAGGAAAAACGGCCGAAAATCGACCTCGAGGCATAGGAAAAATTTTATGAAAAAATTTCGACCTCGGGCTACGCAGTCCAAAGTCTCGGATTCGATTAATATACGTAAGAGCACATCACAAAACGTGCGCAGAAGTCATCGGTAGGCCTAACACGGCCGGTTTGGCAGTCGGGAGATGATGAGGAAAAACGGCCGAAAATCGACCTCGAGGCATAGGAAAAATTTTATGAAAAAATTTCGACCTCGCGCTACGCTGTCCAAAGTCTCGGATTCGATTAATATACGTAAGAGCACATCACAAAACGTGCGCAGAAGTCATCGGTAGGCCTAACACGGCCGGTTTGGCAGTCGGGAGATGATGAGGAAAAACGGCCGAAAATCGACCTCGAGGCATAGGAAAAATTTTATGAAAAAATTTCGACCTCGCGCTACGCAGTCCAAAGTCTCGGATTCGATTAATATACGTAAGAGCACATCACAAAACGTGCGCAGAAGTCATCGGTAGGCCTAAAACGGCCGGTTTGGCAGTCGGGAGATGATGAGGAAAAACGGCCGAAAATCGACCTCGAGGCATAGGAAAAATTTTATGAACAAATTTCTACCTCGCGCTACGCAGTCCAAAGTCTCGGATTCGATTAATATACGTAAGAGCACATCACAAAACGTGCGCAGAAGTCATCGGTAGGCCTAACACGGCCGGTTCGGCAGTCGGGAGATGATGAGGAAAAACGGCCGAAAATCGACCTCGAGGCATAGGTAAAATTTTATGAAAAAATTTCGACCTCGCGCTACGCAGTCCAAAGTCTCGGATTCGATTAATATACGTAAGAGCACATCACAAAACGTGCGCAGAAGTCATCGGTAGGCCTAACACGGCCGGTTTGGCAGTCGGGAGATGATGAGGAAAAACGGCCGAAAATCGACCTCGAGGCATAGGAAAAATCTTATGAAAAAATTTCGACCTCGCGCTACGCAGTCCAAAGTCTCGGATTCGATTAATATACGTAAGAGCACATCACAAAACGTGCGCAGAAGTTATCGGTAGGCCTAACACGGCCGGTTTGGCAGTCGGGAGATGATGAGGAAAAACGGCCGAAAATCGACCTCGAGGCATAGGAAAAATTTTATGAAAAAATTTCGACCTCGCGCTACGCAGTCCAAAGTCTCGGATTCGATTAATATACGTAAGAGCACATCACAAAACGTGCGCAGAAGTCATCGGTAGGCCTAACACGGCCGGTTTGGCAGTCGGGAGATGATGAGGAAAAACGGCCGAAAATCGACCTCGAGGCATAGGAAAAATTTTATGAAAAAATTTCGACCTCGCGCTACGCAGTCCAAAGTCTCGGATTCGATTAATATACGTAAGAGCACATCACAAAACGTGCGCAGAAGTCATCGGTAGGCCTAACACGGCCGGTTTGGCAGTCGGGAGATGATGTAGAAAAACGGCCGAAAACCGACCTCGAGGCATAGGAAAAATTTTATGAAAAAATTTCGACCTCGCGCTACGCAGTCCAAAGTCTCGGATTCGATTAATATACGTAAGAGCACATCACAAAACGTGCGCAGAAGTCATCGGTAGGCCTAACACGGCCGGTTTGGCAGTCGGGAGATGATGAGGAAAAACGGCCGAAAATCGACCTCGAGGCATAGGAAAAATTTTATGAAAAAATTTCGACCTCGCGCTACGCAGTCCAAAGTCTCGGATTCGATTAATATACGTAAGAGCACATCACAAAACGTGCGCAGAAGTCATCGGTAGGCCTAACACGGCCAGTTTGGCAGTCGAGAGATGATGAGGAAAAACGGCTGAAAATCGACCTCGAGGCATAGGAAAAATGTTATGAAAAAATGTCGACCTCGCGCTACGCAGTCCAAAGTCTCGGATTCGATTAATATACGCAAGAGCACATCACAAAACGTGCGCAGAAGTCATCGGTAGGCCTAACACGGCCGGTTTGGCAGTCGGGAGATGATGAGGAAAAACGGCCGAAAATCGACCTCGAGGCATAGGAAAAATTTTATGAAAAAATTTCGACCTCGCGCTACGCAGTCCAAAGTCTCGGATTCGATTAATATACGCAAGAGCACATCACAAAACGTGCGCAGAAGTCATCGGTAGGCCTAACACGGATAGTTTGGCAGTCGGGAGATGATGAGGAAAAACGGCTGAAAATCGACCTCGAGGCATAGGAAAAATGTTATGAAAAAATGTCGACCTCGCGCTACGCAGTCCAAAGTCTCGGATTCGATTAATATACGCAAGAGCACATCACAAAACGTGCGCAGAAGTCATCGGTAGGCCTAACACGGCCGGCTTGGCAGTCGGGAGATGATGAGGAAAAACGGCCGAAAATCGACCTCGAGGCATAGGAAAAATTTTATGAAAAAATTTCGACCTCGCGCTACGCAGTCCAAAGTCTCGGATTCGATTAATATACGTAAGAGCACATCACAAAACGTGCGCAGAAGTCATCGGTAGGCCTAACACGGCCGGTTTGGCAGTCGGGAGATGATGAGGAAAAACGGCCGAAAATCGACCTCGAGGCATAGGAAAAATTTTATGAAAAAATTTCGACCTCGCGCTACGCAGTCCAAAGTCTCGGATTCGAATCATATACGTAAGAGCACATCACAAAACGTGCACAGAAGTCATCGGTAGGCCTAACACGGCCGGTTTGGCAGTCGGGAGATGATGAGGAAAAACGGCCGAAAATCGACCTCGAGGCATAGGAAAAATTTTATGAAAAAATTTCGACCTCGCGCTACGCAGTCCAAAGTCTCGGATTCGATTAATATACGTAAGAGCACATCACAAAACGTGCGCAGAAGTCATCGGTAGGCCTAACACGGCCGGTTTGGCAGTCGGGAGATGATGAGGAAAAACGGCCGAAAATCGACCTCGAGGCATAGGAAAAATTTTATGAAAAAATTTCGACCTCGGGCTACGCAGTCCAAAGTCTCGGATTCGATTAATATACGTAAGAGCACATCACAAAACGTGCGCAGAAGTCATCGGTAGGCCTAACACGGCCGGTTTGGCAGTCGGGAGATGATGAGGAAAAACGGCCGAAAATCGACCTCGAGGCATAGGAAAAATTTTATGAAAAAATTTCGACCTCGCGCTACGCAGTCCAAAGTCTCGGATTCGATTAATATACGTAAGAGCACATCACAAAACGTGCGCAGAAGTCATCGGTAGGCCTAACACGGCCGGTTTGGCAGTCGGGAGATGATGAAGAAAAACGGCCGAAAATCGACCTCGAGGCATAGGAAAAATTTTATGAAAAAATTTCGACCTCGCGCTACGCAGTCCAAAGTCTCGGATTCGAATAATATACGTAAGAGCACATCACAAAACGTGCGCAGAAGTCATCGGTAGGCCTAACACGGCCGGTTTGGCAGTCGGGAGATGATGAGGAAAAACGGCCGAAAATCGACCTCGAGGCATAGGAAAAATTTTATGAAAAAATTTCGACCTCGCGCTACGCAGTCCAAAGTCTCGGATTCGATTAATATACGTAAGAGCACATCACAAAACGTGCGCAGAAGTCATCGGTAGGCCAAACACAGCCGGTTTGGCAGTCGGGAGATGATGAGGAAAAACGGCCGAAAATCGACCTCGAGGCATAGGAAAAATTTTATGAAAAAATTTCGACCTCGCGCTACGCAGTCCAAAGTCTCGGATTCGATTAATATACGTAAGAGCACATCACAAAACGTGCGCAGAAGTCATCGGTAGGCCTAACACGGCCGGTTTGGCAGTCGGGAGATGATGAGGAAAAACGGCCGAAAATCGACCTCGAGGCATAGGAAAAATTTTATGAAAAAATTTCGACCTCGCGCTACGCTGTCCAAAGTCTCGGATTCGATTAATATACGTAAGAGCACATCACAAAACGTGCGCAGAAGTCATCGGTAGGCCTAACACGGCCGGTTTGGCAGTCGGGAGATGATGAGGAAAAACGGCCGAAAATCGACCTCGAGGCATAGGAAAAATTTTATGAAAAAATTTCGACCTCGCGCTACGCAGTCCAAAGTCTCGGATTCGATTAATATACGTAAGAGCACATCACAAAACGTGCGCAGAAGTCATCGGTAGGCCTAACACGGCCGGTTTGGCAGTCGGGAGATGATGAGGAAAAACGGCCGAAAATCGACCTCGAGGCATAGGAAAAATTTTATGAAAAAATTTCGACCTCGCGCTACGCAGTCCAAAGTCTCGGATTCGATTAATATACGTAAGAGCACATCACAAAACGTGCGCAGAAGTCATCGGTAGGCCTAAAACGGCCGGTTTGGCAGTCGGGAGATGATGAGGAAAAACGGCCGAAAATCGACCACGAGGCATAGGAAAAATTTTATGAAAAAATTTCGACCTCGCGCTACGCAGTCCAAAGTCTCGGATTCGATTAATATACGTAAGAGCACATCACAAAACGTGCGCAGAAGTCATCGGTAGGCCTAATACGGCCGGTTTGGCAGTCGGGAGATGATGAGGAAAAACGGCCGAAAATCGACCTCGAGGCATAGGAAAAATTCTATGAAAAAATTTCGACCTCGCGCTACGCAGTCCAAAGTCTCGGATTCGATTAATATACGTAAGAGCACATCACAAAACGTGCGCAGAAGTCATCGGTAGGCCTAACACGGCCGGTTTGGCAGTCGGGAGATGATGAGGAAAAACGGCCGAAAATCGACCTCGAGGCATAGGAAAAATCTTATGAAAAAATTTCGACCTCGCGCTACGCAGTCCAAAGTCTCGGATTCGATTAATATAAGTAAGAGCACATCACAAAACGTGCGCAGAAGTCATCGGTAGGCCTAACACGGCTGGTTTGGCAGTCGGGAGATGATGAGGAAAAACGGCCGAAAATCGACCTCGAGGCATAGGAAACATTTTATGAAAAAATTTCGACCTCGCGCTACGCAGTCCAAAGTCTCGGATTCGATTAATATACGTAAGAGCACATCACAAAACGTGCGCAGAAGTCATCGGTAGGCCTAACACGGCCGGTTTGGCAGTCGGGAGATGATGAGGAAAAACGGCCGAAAATCGACCTCGAGGCATAGGAAAAATTTTATGAAAAAATTTCGACCTCGCGCTACGCAGTCCAAAGTCTCGGATTCGATTAATATACGTAAGAGCACATCACAAAACGTGCGCAGAAGTCATCGGTAGGCCTAACACGGCCGGTTTGGCAGTCGGGAGATGATGTAGAAAAACGGCCGAAAACCGACCTCGAGGCATAGGAAAAATTTTATGAAAAAATTTCGACCTCGCGCTACGCAGTCCAAAGTCTCGGATTCGATTAATATACGTAAGAGCACATCACAAAACGTGCGCAGAAGTCATCGGTAGGCCTAACACGGCCGGTTTGGCAGTCGGGAGATGATGAGGAAAAACGGCCGAAAATCGACCTCGAGGCATAGGAAAAATTTTATGAAAAATTTCGACCTCGCGCTACGCAGTCCAAAGTCTCGGATTCGATTAATATACGTAAGAGCACATCACAAAACGTGCGCAGAAGTCATCGGTAGGCCTAACACGGCCAGTTTGGCAGTCGAGAGATGATGAGGAAAAACGGCTGAAAATCGACCTCGAGGCATAGGAAAAATGTTATGAAAAAATGTCGACCTCGCGCTACGCAGTCCAAAGTCTCGGATTCGATTAATATACGCAAGAGCACATCACAAAACGTGCGCAGAAGTCATCGGTAGGCCTAACACGGCCGGTTTGGCAGTCGGGAGATGATGAGGAAAAACGGCCGAAAATCGACCTCGAGGCATAGGAAAAATTTTATGAAAAAATTTCGACCTCGCGCTACGCAGTCCAAAGTCTCGGATTCGATTAATATACGCAAGAGCACATCACAAAACGTGCGCAGAAGTCATCGGTAGGCCTAACACGGATAGTTTGGCAGTCGGGAGATGATGAGGAAAAACGGCTGAAAATCGACCTCGAGGCATAGGAAAAATGTTATGAAAAAATGTCGACCTCGCGCTACGCAGTCCAAAGTCTCGGATTCGATTAATATACGCAAGAGCACATCACAAAACGTGCGCAGAAGTCATCGGTAGGCCTAACACGGCCGGCTTGGCAGTCGGGAGATGATGAGGAAAAACGGCCGAAAATCGACCTCGAGGCATAGGAAAAATTTTATGAAAAAATTTCGACCTCGCGCTACGCAGTCCAAAGTCTCGGATTCGATTAATATACGTAAGAGCACATCACAAAACGTGCGCAGAAGTCATCGGTAGGCCTAACACGGCCGGTTTGGCAGTCGGGAGATGATGAGGAAAAACGGCCGAAAATCGACCTCGAGGCATAGGAAAAATTTTATGAAAAAATTTCGACCTCGCGCTACGCAGTCCAAAGTCTCGGATTCGAATCATATACGTAAGAGCACATCACAAAACGTGCACAGAAGTCATCGGTAGGCCTAACACGGCCGGTTTGGCAGTCGGGAGATGATGAGGAAAAACGGCCGAAAATCGACCTCGAGGCATAGGAAAAATTTTATGAAAAAATTTCGACCTCGCGCTACGCAGTCCAAAGTCTCGGATTCGATTAATATACGTAAGAGCACATCACAAAACGTGCGCAGAAGTCATCGGTAGGCCTAACACGGCCGGTTTGGCAGTCGGGAGATGATGAGGAAAAACGGCCGAAAATCGACCTCGAGGCATAGGAAAAATTTTATGAAAAAATTTCGACCTCGGGCTACGCAGTCCAAAGTCTCGGATTCGATTAATATACGTAAGAGCACATCACAAAACGTGCGCAGAAGTCATCGGTAGGCCTAACACGGCCGGTTTGGCAGTCGGGAGATGATGAGGAAAAACGGCCGAAAATCGACCTCGAGGCATAGGAAAAATTTTATGAAAAAATTTCGACCTCGCGCTACGCAGTCCAAAGTCTCGGATTCGATTAATATACGTAAGAGCACATCACAAAACGTGCGCAGAAGTCATCGGTACGCCTAACACGGCCGGTTTGGCAGTCGGGAGATGATGAGGAAAAACGGCCGAAAATCGACCTCGAGGCATAGGAAAAATTTTATGAAAAAATTTCGACCTCGCGCTACGCAGTCCAAAGTCTCGGATTCGATTAATATACGTAAGAGCACATCACAAAACGTGCGCAGAAGTCATCGGTAGGCCTAACACGGCCGGTTTGGCAGTCGGGAGATGATGTGGAAAAGCGGCCGAAAATCGACCTCGAGGCATAGGAAAAATTTTATGAAAAAATTTCGACCTCGCGCTACGCAGTCCAAAGTCTCGGATTCGATTAATATACGTAAGAGCACATCACAAAACGTGCGCAGAAGTCATCGGTAGGCCTAACACGGCCGGTTTGGCAGTCGGGAGATGATGAAGAAAAACGGCCGAAAATCGACCTCGAGGCATAGGAAAAATTTTATGAAAAAATTTCGACCTCGCGCTACGCAGTCCAAAGTCTCGGATTCGAATAATATACGTAAGAGCACATCACAAAACGTGCGCAGAAGTCATCGGTAGGCCTAACACGGCCGGTTTGGCAGTCGGGAGATGATGAGGAAAAACGGCCGAAAATCGACCTCGAGGCATAGGAAAAATTTTATGAAAAAATTTCGACCTCGCGCTACGCAGTCCAAAGTCTCGGATTCGATTAATATACGTAAGAGCACATCACAAAACGTGCGCAGAAGTCATCGGTAGGCCTAACACAGCCGGTTTGGCAGTCGGGAGATGATGAGGAAAAACGGCCGAAAATCGACCTCGAGGCATAGGAAAAATTTTATGAAAAAATTTCGACCTCGCGCTACGCAGTCCAAAGTCTCGGATTCGATTAATATACGTAAGAGCACATCACAAAACGTGCGCAGAAGTCATCGGTAGGCCTAACACGGCCGGTTTGGCAGTCGGGAGATGATGAGGAAAAACGGCCGAAAATCGACCTCGAGGCATAGGAAAAATTTTATGAAAAAATTTCGACCTCGCGCTACGCTGTCCAAAGTCTCGGATTCGATTAATATACGTAAGAGCACATCACAAAACGTGCGCAGAAGTCATCGGTAGGCCTAACACGGCCGGTTTGGCAGTCGGGAGATGATGAGGAAAAACGGCCGAAAATCGACCTCGAGGCATAGGAAAAATTTTATGAAAAAATTTCGACCTCGCGCTACGCAGTCCAAAGTCTCGGATTCGATTAATATACGTAAGAGCACATCACAAAACGTGCGCAGAAGTCATCGGTAGGCCTAACACGGCCGGTTTGGCAGTCGGGAGATGATGAGGAAAAACGGCCGAAAATCGACCTCGAGGCATAGGAAAAATTTTATGAAAAAATTTCGACCTCGCGCTACGCAGTCCAAAGTCTCGGATTCGATTAATATACGTAAGAGCACATCACAAAACGTGCGCAGAAGTCATCGGTAGGCCTAAAACGGCCGGTTTGGCAGTCGGGAGATGATGAGGAAAAACGGCCGAAAATCGACCACGAGGCATAGGAAAAATTTTATGAAAAAATTTCGACCTCGCGCTACGCAGTCCAAAGTCTCGGATTCGATTAATATACGTAAGAGCACATCACAAAACGTGCGCAGAAGTCATCGGTAGGCCTAACACGGCCGGTTCGGCAGTCGGGAGATGATGAGGACAAACGGCCGAAAATCGACCTCGAGGCATAGGAAAAATTTTATGAAAAAATTTCGACCTCGCGCTACGCAGTCCAAAGTCTCGGATTCGATTAATATACGTAAGAGCACATCACAAAACGTGCGCAGAAGTCATCGGTAGGCCTAACACGGCCGGTTTGGCAGTCGGGAGATGATGAGGAAAAACGGCCGAAAATCGACCTCGAGGCATAGGAAAAATCTTATGAAAAAATTTCGACCTCGCGCTACGCAGTCCAAAGTCTCGGATTCGATTAATATAAGTAAGAGCACATCACAAAACGTGCGCAGAAGTCATCGGTAGGCCTAACACGGCTGGTTTGGCAGTCGGGAGATGATGAGGAAAAACGGCCGAAAATCGACCTCGAGGCATAGGAAAAATTTTATGAAAAAATTTCGACCTCGCGCTACGCAGTCCAAAGTCTCGGATTCGATTAATATACGTAAGAGCACATCACAAAACGTGCGCAGAAGTCATCGGTAGGCCTAACACGGCCGGTTTGGCAGTCGGGAGATGATGAGGAAAAACGGCCGAAAATCGACCTCGAGGCATAGGAAAAATTTTATGAAAAAATTTCGACCTCGCGCTACGCAGTCCAAAGTCTCGGATTCGATTAATATACGTAAGAGCACATCACAAAACGTGCGCAGAAGTCATCGGTAGGCCTAACACGGCCGGTTTGGCAGTCGGGAGATGATGAGGAAAAACGGCCGAAAATCGACCTCGAGGCATAGGAAAAATTTTATGAAAAAATTTCGACCTCGCGCTACGCAGTCCAAAGTCTCGGATTCGATTAATATACGTAAGAGCACATCACAAAACGTGCGCAGAAGTCATCGGTAGGCCTAACACGGCCAGTTTGGCAGTCGGGAGATGATGAGGAAAAACGGCTGAAAATCGACCTCGAGGCATAGGAAAAATGTTATGAAAAAATTTCGACCTCGCGCTACGCAGTCCAAAGTCTCGGATTCGATTAATATACGCAAGAGCACATCACAAAACGTGCGCAGAAGTCATAGGTAGGCCTAACACGGCCGGCTTGGCAGTCGGGAGATGATGAGGAAAAACGGCCGAAAATCGACCTCGAGGCATAGGAAAAATTTTATGAACAAATTTCGGCCTCGCGCTTCGCAGTCCAAAGTCTCGGATTCGATTAATATACGTAAGAGCACATCACAAAACGTGCGCAGAAGTCATCGGTAGGCCTAACACGGCCGGTTTGGCAGTCGGGAGATGATGAGGAAAAACGGCCGAAAATCGACCTCGAGGCATAGGAAAAATTTTATGAACAAATTTCGACCTCGCGCTACACAGTCCAAAGTCTCGGATTCGATTAATATACGTAAGAGCACATCACAAAACGTGCGCAGAAGTCATCGGTAGGCCTAACACGGCCGGTTTGGCAGTCGGGAGATGATGAGGAAAAACGGCCGAAAATCGACCTCGAGGCATAGGAAAAATTTTATGAAAAAATTTCGACCTCGCTCTACGCAGTCCAAAGTCTCGGATTCGATTAATATACGTAAGAGCACATCACAAAACGTGCGCAGAAGTCATCGGTAGGCCTAACACGGCCGGTTTGGCAGTCGGGAGATGATGAGGAAAAACGGCCGAAAATCGACCTCGAGGCATAGGAAAAATTGTATGAAAAAATTTCGACCTCGGGTTACGCAGTCCAAAGTCTCGGATTCGATTAATATACGTAAGAGCACATCACAAAACGTGCGCAGAAGTCATCGGTAGGCCTAACACGGCCGGTTTGGCAGTCGGGAGATGATGTGGAAAAACGTCCGAAAATCGACCTCGAGGCATAGGAAAAATTTTATGAAAAAATTTCGACCTCGCGCTACGCAGTCCAAAGTCTCGGTTTCGATTAATATACGTAAGAGCACATCACAAAACGTGCGCAGAAGTCATCGGTAGGCCTAACACGGCCGGTTTGGCAGTCGGGAGATGATGAGGAAAAACGGCCGAAAATCGACCTCGAGGCATAGGAAAAATTTTATGAAAAAATTTCGACCTCGCGCTACGCTGTCCAAAGTCTCGGATTCGATTAATATACGTAAGAGCACATCACAAAACGTGCGCAGAAGTCATCGGTAGGCCTAACACGGCCGGTTTGGCAGTCGGGAGATGATGAGGAAAAACGGCCGAAAATCGACCTCGAGGCATAGGAAAAATTTTATGAAAAAATTTCGACCTCGCGCTACGCAGTCCAAAGTCTCGGATTCGATTAATATACGTAAGAGCACATCACAAAACGTGCGCAGAAGTCATCGGTAGGCCTAACACGGCCGGTTTGGCAGTCGGGAGATGATGAGGAAAAACGGCCGAAAATCGACCTCGAGGCATAGGAAAAATTTTATGAAAAAATTTCGACCTCGCGCTACGCTGTCCAAAGTCTCGGATTCGATTAATATACGTAAGAGCACATCACAAAACGTGCGCAGAAGTCATCGGTAGGCCTAACACGGCCGGTTTGGCAGTCGGGAGATGATGAGGAAAAACGGCCGAAAATCGACCTCGAGGCATAGGAAAAATTTTATGAAAAAATTTCGACCTCGCGCTACGCAGTCCAAAGTCTCGGATTCGATTAAAATACGTAAGAGCACATCACAAAACGTGCGCAGAAGTCATGGGTAGGCCTAACACGGCCGGTTTGGCAGTCGGGAGATGATGAGGAAAAACGGCCGAAAATCGACCTCGAGGCATAGGAAAAATTTTATGAAAAAATTTCGACCTCGCGCTACGCAGTCCAAAGTCTCGGATTCGATTAATATACGTAAGAGCACATCGCAAAACGTGCGCAGAAGTCATCGGTAGGCCTAACACGGCCGGTTTGGCAGTCGGGAGATGATGAGGAAAAACGGCCGAAAATCGACCTCGAGGCATAGGAAAAATTTTATGAAAAAATTTCGACCTCGCGCTACGCAGTCCAAAGTCTCGGATTCGATTAATATACGTAAGAGCACATCACAAAACGTGCGCAGAAGTCATCGGTAGGCCTAACACGGCCGGTTTGGCAGTCGGGAGATGATGAGGAAAAACGGCCGAAAATCGACCTCGAGGCATAGGAAAAAATTTATGAAAAAATTTCGACCTCGCGCTACGCAGTCCAAAGTCTCGGATTCGATTAATATACGTAAGAGCACATCACAAAACGTGCGCAGAAGTCATCGGTAGGCCTAACACGGCCGGTTTGGCAGTCGGGAGATGATGACGAAAAACGGCCGAAAATCGACCTCGAGGCATAGGAAAAATTTGATGAAAAAATTTCTACCTCGCGCTACGCAGTCCAAAGTCTCGGATTCGATTAATATACGTAAGAGCACATCACAAAACGTGCGCAGAAGTCATCGGTAGGCCTAACACGGCCGGTTTGGCAGTCGGGAGATGATGAGGAAAAACGGCCGAAAATCGACCTCGAGGCATAGGAAAAATTTTATGAAAAAATTTCGACCTCGCGCTACGCAGTCCAAAGTCTCGGATTCGATTAATATACGTAAGAGCACATCACAAAACGTGCGCAGAAGTCATCGGTAGGCCTAACACGGCCGGTTTGGCAGTCGGGAGATGATGAGGAAAAACGGCCGAAAATCGACCTCGAGGCATAGGAAAAATTTTATGAAAAAATTTCGACCTCGCGCTACGCAGTCGAAAGTCTCGGATTCGATTAATATACGTAAGAGCACATCACAAAACGTGCGCAGAAGTCATCGGTAGGCCTAATACGGCCGGTTTGGCAGTCGGGAGATGATGAGGAAAAACGGCCGAAAATCGACCTCGAGGCATAGGAAAAATTTTATGAAAAAATTTCGACCTCGCGCTACGCAGTCCAAAGTCTCGGATTCGATTAATATACGTAAGAGCACATCACAAAACGTGCGCAGAAGTCATCGGTAGGCCTAACACGGCCGGTTTGGCAGTCGGGAGATGATGAGGAAAAACGGCCGAAAATCGACCTCGAGGCATAGGAAAAATTTTATGAAAAAATTTCGACCTCGCGCTACGCAGTCCAAAGTCTCGGATTCGATTAATATACGTAAGAGCACATCACAAAACATGCGCAGAAGTCATCGGTAGGCCTAACACGGCCGGTTTGGCAGTCGGGAGATGATGAGGAAAAACGGCCGAAAATCGACCTCGAGGCATAGGAAAAATTTTATGAAAAAATTTCGACCTCGGGCTACGCAGTCCAAAGTCTCGGATTCGATTAATATACGTAAGAGCACATCACAAAACGTGCGCAGAAGTCATCGGTAGGCCTAACACGGCCACTTTTTGCAGTCGGGAGATGATGTGGAAAAACGGCCGAAAATCGACCTCGAGGCATAGGAAAAATTTTATGAAAAAATTTGGACCTCGCGCTACGCAGTCCAAAGTCTCGGATTCGATTAATATACGTAAGAGCACATCACAAAACGTGCGCAGAAGTCATCGGTAGGCCTAACACGGCCGGTTTGGTAGTCGGGAGATGATGAGGAAAAACGGCCGAAAATCGACCTCGAGGCATAGGAAAAATTTTATGAAAAAATTTCGACCTCGCGCTACGCAGTCCAAAGTCTCGGATTCGATTAATATACGTAAGAGCACATCACAAAACGTGCGCAGAAGTCATCGGTAGGCCTAATACGGCCGGTTTGGCAGTCGGGAGATGATGTGGAAAAACGGCCGAAAATCGACCTCGAGGCATAGGAAAAATTTTATGAAAAAATTTCGACCTCGCGCTACGCAGTCCAAAGTCTCGGATTCGATTAATATACGCAAGAGCACATCACAAAACGTGCGCAGAAGTCATCGGTAGGCCTAACACGGCCGGCTTGGCAGTCGGGAGATGATGAGGAAAAACGGCCGAAAATCGACCTCGAGGCATAGGAAAAATTTTATGAACAAATTTCGACCTCGCGCTACACAGTCCAAAGTCTCGGATTCGATTAATATACGTAAGAGCACATCACAAAACGTGCGCAGAAGTCATCGGTAGGCCTAACACGGCCGGTTTGGCAGTCGGGAGATGATGAGGAAAAACGGCCGAAAATCGACCTCGAGGCATAGGAAAAATCTTATGAAAAAATTTCGACCTCGCGCTACGCAGTCCAAAGTCTCGGATTCGATTAATATACGTAAGAGCACATCACAAAACGTGCGCAGAAGTCATCGGTAGGCCTAACACGGCCGGTTTGGCAGTCGGGAGATGATGAGGAAAAACGGCCGAAAATCGACCTCGAGGCATAGGAAAAATTTTATGAAAAAATTTCGACCTCGAGCTACGCAGTCCAAAGTCTCGGATTCGATTAATATACGTAAGAGCACATCACAAAACGTGCGCAGAAGTCATCGGTAGGCCTAACACGGCCAGTTTGGCAGTCGGGAGATGATGTGGAAAAACGGTCGAAAATCGACCTCGAGGCATAGGAAAAATTTTATGAAAAAATTTCGACCTCGCGCTACGCAGTCCAAAGTCTCGGATTCGATTAATATACGTAAGAGCACATCACAGAACGTGCGCAGAAGTCATCGGTAGGCCTAACACGG
This sequence comes from Eristalis intricaria, assembly GCA_964034865.1. Classification (NCBI taxonomy): domain Eukaryota; kingdom Metazoa; phylum Arthropoda; class Insecta; order Diptera; family Syrphidae; genus Eristalis; species Eristalis intricaria. The sequence continues at coordinate 22,876,305 of OZ035874.1, forward strand.
CCGGTTTGGCAGTCGGGAGATGATGAGGAAAAACGGCCGAAAATCGACCTCGAGGCATAGAAAAAAATTTTATGAAAAAATTTCGACCTCGCGCTACGCAGTCCAAAGTCTCGGATTCGATTAATATACGTAAGAGCACATCACAAAACGTGCGCAGAAGTCATCGGTAGGCCTAACACGGCCGGTTTGGCAGTCGGGAGATGATGAGGAAAAACGGCCGAAAATCGACCTCGAGGCATAGGAAAAATTTTATGAAAAAATTTCGACCTCGCGCTACGCAGTCGAAAGTCTCGGATTCGATTAATATACGTAAGAGCACATCACAAAACGTGCGCAGAAGTCATCGGTAGGCCTAATACGGCCGGTTTGGCAGTCGGGAGATGATGAGGAAAAACGGCCGAAAATCGACCTCGAGGCATAGGAAAAATTTTATGAAAAAATATCGACCTCGCGCTACGCAGTCCAAAGTCTCGGATTCGATTAATATACGTAAGAGCACATCACAAAACGTGCGCAGAAGTCATCGGTAGGCCTAACACGGCCGGTTTGGCAGTCGGGAGATGATGTGGAAAAACGGCCGAAAATCGACCTCGAGGCATAGGAAAAATTTTATGAAAAAATTTCGACCTCGCGCTACGCAGTCCAAAGTCTCGGATTCGATTAATATACGTAAGAGCACATCACAGAACGTGCGCAGAAGTCATCGGTAGGCCTAACACGGCCGGTTTGGCAGTCGGGAGATGATGAGGAAAAACGGCCGAAAATCGACCTCGAGGCATAGAAAAAAATTTTATGAAAAAATTTCGACCTCGCGCTACGCAGTCCAAAGTCTCGGATTCGATTAATATACGTAAGAGCACATCACAAAACGTGCGCAGAAGTCATCGGTAGGCCTAACACGGCCGGTTTGGCAGTCGGGAGATGATGAGGAAAAACGGCCGAAAATCGACCTCGAGGCATAGGAAAAATTTTATGAAAAAATTTCGACCTCGCGCTACGCAGTCGAAAGTCTCGGATTCGATTAATATACGTAAGAGCACATCACAAAACGTGCGCAGAAGTCATCGGTAGGCCTAATACGGCCGGTTTGGCAGTCGGGAGATGATGAGGAAAAACGGCCGAAAATCGACCTCGAGGCATAGGAAAAATTTTATGAAAAATTTCGACCTCGCGCTACGCAGTCCAAAGTCTCGGATTCGATTAATATACGCAAGAGCACATCACAAAACGTGCGCAGAAGTCATCGGTAGGCCTAACACGGCCGGTTTGGCAGTCGGGAGATGATGAGGAAAAACGGCCGAAAATCGACCTCGAGGCATAGGAAAAATTTTATGAAAAAATTTCGACCTCGCGCTACGCAGTCCAAAGTCTCGGATTCGATTAATATACGTAAGAGCACATCACAAAACGTGCGCAGAAGTCATCGGTAGGCCTAACACGGCCGGTTTGGCAGTCGGGAGATGATGAGGAAAAACGGCCGAAAATCGACCTCGAGGAAAAGGAAAAATTTTATGAAAAAATTTCGACGTCGCGCTACGCAGTCCAAAGTCTCGGATTCGATTAATATACGTAAGAGCACATCACAAAACGTGCACAGAAGTCATCGGTAGGCCTAACACGGCCGGTTTGGCAGTCGGGAGATGATGAGGAAAAACGACCGAAAATCGACCTCGAGGCATAGGAAAAATGTTATGAAAAAATTTCGACCTCGCGCTACGCAGTCCAAAGTCTCGGATTCGATTAATATACGTAAGAGCACATCACAAAACGTGCGCAGAAGTCATCGGTAGGCCTAACACGGCCGGTTTGGCAGTCGGGAGATGATGAGGAAAAACGGCCGAAAATCGACCTCGAGGTATAGGAAAAATTTTATGAAAAAATTTCGACCTCGCGCTACGCAGTCCAAAGTCTCGGATTCGATTAATATACGTAAGAGCACATCACAAAACGTGCGCAGAAGTCATCGGTAGGCCTAACACGGCCGGTTTGGCAGTCGGGAGATGATGAGGAAACACGGCCGAAAATCGACCTCGAGGCATAGGAAAAATTTTATGAAAAAATTTCGACCTCGCGCTACGCAGTCCAAAGTCTCGGATTCGATTAATATACGTAAGAGCACATCACAAAACGTGCGCAGAAGTCATCGGTAGGCCTAACACGGCCGGTTTGGCAGTCGGGAGATGATGAGGAAAAACGGCCGAAAATCGACCTCGAGGCATAGGAAAAATTTTATGAAAAAATTTCGACCTCGCGCTACGCAGTCCAAAGTCTCGGATTCGATTAATATACGTAAGAGCACATCACAAAACGTGCGCAGAAGTCATCGGTAGGCCTAACACGGCCGGTTTGGCAGTCGGGAGATGATGAGGAAAAACGGCCGAAAATCGACCTCGAGGCATAGGAAAAATTTTATGAAAAAATTTCGACCTCGCGCTACGCAGTCCAAAGTCTCGGATTCGATTAATATACGTAAGAGCACATCACAAAACGTGCGCAGAAGTCATCGGTAGGCCTAACACGGCCGGTTTGGTAGTCGGGAGATGATGAGGAAAAACGGCCGAAAATCGACCTCGAGGCATAGGAAAAATTTTATGAAAAAATTTCGACCTCGCGCTACGCAGTCCAAAGTCTCGGATTCGATTAATATACGCAAGAGCACATCACAAAACGTGCGCAGAAGTCATCGGTAGGCCTAATACGGCCGGTTTGGCAGTCGGGAGATGATGTGGAAAAACGGCCGAAAATCGACCTCGAGGCATAGGAAAAATTTGATGAAAAAATTTCGACCTCGCGCTACGCAGTCCAAAGTCTCGGATTCGATTAATATACGCAAGAGCACATCACAAAACGTGCGCAGAAGTCATCGGTAGGCCTAACACGGCCGGTTTGGCAGTCGGGAGATGATGAGGAAAAACGGCTGAAAATCGACCTCGAGGCATAGGAAAAATGTTATGAAAAAATTTCGACCTCGCGCTACGCAGTCCATAGTCTCGGATTCGATTAATATACGTAAGAGCACATCACAAAACGTGCGCAGAAGTCATCGGTAGGCCTAACACGGCCGGTTTGGCAGTCGGGAGATGATGTGGAAAAACGGCCGAAAATCGACCTCGAGGCATAGGAAAAATTTTATGAAAAAATTTCGACCTCGCGCTACGCAGTCCAAAGTCTCGGATTCGATTAATATACGTAAGAGCACATCACAAAACGTGCGCAGAAGTCATCGGTAGGCCTAACACGGCCGGTTTGGCAGTCGAGAGATGATGAGGAAAAACGGCCGAAAATCGACCTCGAGACATAGGAAAAATTTTATGAAAAAATTTCGACCTCGCGCTACGCAGTCCAAAGTCTCGGATTCGATTAATATACGTAAGAGCACATCACAAAACGTGCGCAGAAGTCATCGGTAGGCCTAACACGGCCGGTTTGGCAGTCGGGAGATGATGAGGAAAAACGGCCGAAAATCGACCTCGAGGCATAGGAAAAATTTTATGAAAAAATTTCGACCTCGCGCTACGCAGTCCAAAGTCTCGGATTCGATTAATATACGTAAGAGCACATCACAAAACGTGCGCAGAAGTCATCGGTAGGCCTAATACGGCCGGTTTGGCAGTCGGGAGATGATGAGGAAAAACGGCCGAAAATCGACCTCGAGGCATAGGAAAAATTTTATGAACAAATTTCGACCTCGCGCTACGCAGTCCAAAGTCTCGGATTCGATTAATATACGTAAGAGCACATCACAAAACGTGCGCAGAAGTCATCGGTAGGCCTAACACGGCCGGTTTGGCAGTCGGGAGATGATGTGGAAAAACGGCCGAAAATCGACCTCGAGGCATAGGAAAAATTTTATGAAAAAATTTCGACCTCGCGCTACGCAGTCCAAAGTCTCGGATTCGATTAATATACGTAAGAGCACATCACAAAACGTGCGCAGAAGTCATCGGTAGGCCTAACACGGCCGGTTTGGCAGTCGGGAGATGATGAGGAAAAACGGCCGAAAATCGACCTCGAGACATAGGAAAAATTTTATGAAAAAATTTCGACCTCGCGCTACGCAGTCCAAAGTCTCGGATTCGATTAATATACGTAAGAGCACATCACAAAACGTGCGCAGAAGTCATCGGTAGGCCTAACACGGCCGGCTTGGCAGTCGGGAGATGATGAGGAAAAACGGCCGAAAATCGACCTCGAGGCATAGGAAAAATTTTATGAAAAAATTTCGACCTCGCGCTACGCAGTCCAAAGTCTCGGATTCGATTAATATACGTAAGAGCACATCACAAAACGTGCGCAGAAGTCATCGGTAGGCCTAATACGGCCGGTTTGGCAGTCGGGAGATGATGAGGAAAAACGGCCGAAAATCGACCTCGAGGCATAGGAAAAATTTTATGAAAAAATTTCGACCTCGCGCTACGCAGTCCAAAGTCTCGGATTCGATTAATATACGTAAGAGCACATCACAAAACGTGCGCAGAAGTCATCGGTAGGCCTAACACGGCCGGTTTGGCAGTCGGGAGATGATGAGGAAAAACGGCCGAAAATCGACCTCGAGGCATAGGAAAAATGTTATGAAAAAATTTCGACCTCGCGCTACGCAGTCCAAAGTCTCGGATTCGATTAATATACGTAAGAGCACATCACAAAACGTGCGCAGAAGTCATCGGTAGGCCTAATACGGCCGGTTTGGCAGTCGGGAGATGATGAGGAAAAACGGCCGAAAATCGACCTCGAGGCATAGGAAAAATTTTATGAAAAAATTTCGACCTCGCGCTACGCAGTCCAAAGTCTCGGATTCGATTAATATACGTAAGAGCACATCACAAAACGTGCGCAGAAGTCATCGGTAGGCCTAACACGGCCGGTTTGGCAGTCGGGAGATGATGAGGAAAAACGGCCGAAAATCGACCTCGAGGCATAGGAAAAATTTTATGAAAAAATTTCGACCTCGCGCTACGCAGTCCAAAGTCTCGGATTCGATTAATATACGTAAGAGCACATCACAAAACGTGCGCAGAAGTCATCGGTAGGCCTAACACGGCCGGTTTGGCAGTCGGGAGATGATGAGGAAAAACGGCTGAAAATCGACCTCGAGGCATAGGAAAAATGTTATGAAAAAATTTCGACCTCGCGCTACGCAGTCCAAAGTCTCGGATTCGATTAATATACGTAAGAGCACATCACAAAACGTGCGCAGAAGTCATCGGTAGGCCTAACACGGCCGGTTTGGCAGTCGGGAGATGATGAGGAAAAACGGCCGAAAATCGACCTCAAGGCATAGGAAAACTTTTATGAAAAAATTTCGACCTCGCGCTACGCAGTCCAAAGTCTCGGATTCGATTAATATACGTAAGAGCACATCACAAAACGTGCGCAGAAGTCATCGGTAGGCCTAACACGGCCGGTTTGGCAGTCGGGAGATGATGAGGAAAAACGGCCGAAAATCGACCTCGAGGCATAGAAAAAATTTTAGGAAAAAATTTCGACCTCGGGCTACGCAGTCCAAAGTCTCGGATTCGATTAATATACGTAAGAACACATCACAAAACGTGCGCAGAAGTCATCGGTAGGCCTAATACGGCCGGTTTGGCAGTCGGGAGATGATGAGGAAAAACGGCCGAAAATCGACCTCGAGGCATAGGAAAAATTTCGACCTCGCGCTACGCAGTCCAAAGTCTCGGATTCGATTAATATACGTAAGAGCACATCACAAAACGTGCGCAGAAGTCATCGGTAGGCCTAATACGGCCGGTTTGGCAGTCGGGAGATGATGTGGAAAAACGGCCGAAAATCGACCTCGAGGCATAGGAAAAATTTTATGAAAAAATTTCGACCTCGCGCTACGCAGTCCAAAGTCTCGGAATCGATTAATATACGCAAGAGCACATCACAAAACGTGCGCAGAAGTCATCGGTAGGCCTAACACGGCCGGTTTGGCAGTCGGGAGATGATGAGGAAAAACGGCTGAAAATCGACCTCGAGGCATAGGAAAAATGTTATGAAAAAATTTCGACCTCGCGCTACGCAGTCCATAGTCTCGGATTCGATTAATATACGTAAGAGCACATCACAAAACGTGCGCAGAAGTCATCGGTAGGCCTAACACGGCCGGTTTGGCAGTCGGGAGATGATGTGGAAAAACGGCCGAAAAGCGACCTCGAGGCACAGGAAAAATTTTATGAAAAAATTTCGACCTCGCGCTACGCAGTCCAAAGTCTCGGATTCGATTAATATACGTAAGAGCACATCACAAAACGTGCGCAGAAGTCATCGGTAGGCCTAACACGGCCGGTTTGGCAGTCGGGAGATGATGAGGAAAAACGGCCGAAAATCGACCTCGAGGCATAGGAAAAATTTTATGAAAAAATTTCGACCTCGCGCTACGCAGTCCAAAGTCTCGGATTCGATTAATATACGTAAGAGCACATCACAAAACGTGAGCAGAAGTCATCGGTAGGCCTAATACGGCCGGTTTGGCAGTCGGGAGATGATGAGGAAAAACGGCCGAAAATCGACCTCGAGGCATAGGAAAAATTTTATGAAAAAATTTCGACCTCGCGCTACGCAGTCCAAAGTCTCGGATTCGATTAATATACGTAAGAGCACATCACAAAATGTGCGCAGAAGTCATCGGTAGGCCTAATACGGCCGGTTTGGCAGTCGGGAGATGATGAGGAAAAACGGCCGAAAATCGACCTCGAGGCATAGGAAAAATTTTATGGAAAAATTTCGACCTCGCGCTACGCAGTCCAAAGTCTCGGATTCGATTAATATACGTAAGAGCACATCACAAAACGTGCGCAGAAGTCATCGGTAGGCCTAACACGGCCGGTTTGGCAGTCGGGAGATGATGAGGAAAAACGGCCGAAAATCGACCTCGAGGCATAGGAAAAATTTTATGAAAAAATTTCGACCTCGCGCTACGCAGTCCAAAGTCTCGGATTCGATTAATATACGTAAGAGCACATCACAAAACGTGCGCAGAAGTCATCGGTAGGCCTAACACGGCCGGTTTGGCAGTCGGGAGATGATGAGGAAAAACGGCTGAAAATCGACCTCGAGGCACAGGAAAAATGTTATGAAAATATTTCGACCTCGCGCTACGCAGTCCAAAGTCTCGGATTCGATTAATATACGCAAGAGCACATCACAAAACGTGCGCAGAAGTCATCGGTAGGCCTAACACGGCCGGTTTGGCAGTCGGGAGATGATGAGGAAAAACGGCTGAAAATCGACCTCGAGGCATAGGAAAAATTTTATGAAAAAATTTCGACCTCGCGCTACGCAGTCCAAAGTCTCGGATTCGATTAATATACGTAAGAGCACATCACAAAACGTGCGCAGAAGTCATCGGTAGGCCTAATACGGCCGGTTTGGCAGTCGGGAGATGATGAGGAAAAACGGCCGAAAATCGACCTCGAGGCATAGGAAAAATTTCGACCTCGCGCTACGCAGTCCAAAGTCTCGGATTCGATTAATATACGTAAGAGCACATCACAAAACGTGCGCAGAAGTCATCGGTAGGCCTAACACGGCCGGTTTGGCAGTCGGGAGATGATGAGGAAAAACGGCCGAAAATCGACCTCGAGGCATAGGAAAAATTTTATGAAAAAATTTCGACCTCGCGCTACGCAGTCCAAAGTCTCGGATTCGATTAATATACGTAAGAGCACATCACAAAACGTGCGCAGAAGTCATCGGTAGGCCTAATACGGCCGGTTTGGCAGTCGGGAGATGATGAGGAAAAACGGCCGAAAATCGACCTCGAGGCATAGGAAAAATTCTATGAAAAAATTTCGACCTCGCGCTACGCAGTCCAAAGTCTCGGATTCGATTAATATACGTAAGAGCACATCACAAAACGTGCGCAGAAGTCATCGGTAGGCCTAACACGGCCGGTTTGGCAGTCGGGAGATGATGAGGAAAAACGGCCGAAAATCGACCTCGAGGCATAGGAAAAATGTTATGAAAAAATTTCGACCTCGCGCTACGCAGTCCAAAGTCTCGGATTCGATTAATATACGTAAGAGCACATCACAAAACGTGCGCAGAAGTCATCGGTAGGCCTAATACGGCCGGTTTGGCAGTCGGGAGATGATGAGGAAAAACGGCCGAAAATCGACCTCGAGGCATAGGAAAAATTTTATGAAAAAATTTCGACCTCGCGCTACGCAGTCCAAAGTCTCGGATTCGATTAATATACGTAAGAGCACATCACAAAACGTGCGCAGAAGTCATCGGTAGGCCTAATACGGCCGGTTTGGCAGTCGGGAGATGATGAGGAAAAACGGCCGAAAATCGACCTCGAGGCATAGGAAAAATTTTATGGAAAAATTTCGACCTCGCGCTACGCAGTCCAAAGTCTCGGATTCGATTAATATACGTAAGAGCACATCACAAAACGTGCGCAGAAGTCATCGGTAGGCCTAACACGGCCGGTTTGGCAGTCGGGAGATGATGAGGAAAAACGGCCGAAAATCGACCTCGAGGCATAGGAAAAATTTTATGAAAAAATTTCGACCTCGCGCTACGCAGTCCAAAGTCTCGGATTCGATTAATATACGCAAGAGCACATCACAAAACGTGCGCAGAAGTCATCGGTAGGCCTAACACGGCCGGCTTGGCAGTCGGGAGATGATGAGGAAAAACGGCTGAAAATCGACCTCGAGGCATAGGAAAAATGTTATGAAAATATTTCGACCTCGCGCTACGCAGTCCAAAGTCTCGGATTCGATTAATATACGTAAGAGCACATCACAAAACGTGCGCAGAAGTCATCGGCAGGCCTAACACGGCCGGTTTGGCAGTCGGGAGATGATGAGGAAAAACGGCCGAAAATCGACCTCGAGGCATAGGAAAAATTTTATGAAAAAATTTCGACCTCGCGCTACGCAGTCCAAAGTCTCGGATTCGATTAATATACGTAAGAGCACATCACAAAACGTGCGCAGAAGTCATCGGTAGGCCTAACACGGCCGGTTTGGCAGTCGGGAGATGATGAGGAAAAACGGCCGAAAATCGACCTCGAGGCATAGGAAAAATTTTATGAAAAAATTTCGACCTCGCGCTACGCAGTCCAAAGTCTCGGATTCGATTAATATACGTAAGAGCACATCACAAAACGTGCGCAGAAGTCATCGGTAGGCCTAACACGGCCGGTTTGGCAGTCGGGAGATGATGAGGAAAAACGGCCGAAAATCGACCTCGAGGCATAGGAAAAATTTTATGAAAAAATTTCGACCTCGGGCTACGCAGTCCAAAGTCTCGGAATCGATTAATATACGTAAGAGCACATCACAAAACGTGCGCAGAAGTCATCGGTAGGCCTAATACGGCCGGTTTGGCAGTCGGGAGATGATGAGGAAAATCGGCCGAAAATCGACCTCGAGGCATAGGAAAAATTTTATGAAAAAATTTCGACCTCGCGCTACGCAGTCCAAAGTCTCGGATTCGATTAATATACGTAAGAGCACATCACAAAACGTGCGCAGAAGTCATCGGTAGGCCTAACACGGCCGGTTTGGCAGTCGGGAGATGATGAGGAAAAACGGCCGAAAATCGACCTCGAGGCATAGGAAAAATGTTATGAAAAAATTTCGACCTTGCGCTACGCAGTCCAAAGTCTCGGATTCGATTAATATACGTAAGAGCACATCACAAAACGTGCGCAGAAGTCATCGGTAGGCCTAACACGGCCGGTTTGGCAGTCGGGAGATGATGAGGAAAAACGGCCGAAAATCGACCTCGAGGCATAGGAAAAATTTTATGAAAAAATTTCGACCTCGCGCTACGCAGTCCAAAGTCTCGGATTCGATTAATATACGTAAGAGCACATCACAAAACGTGCGCAGAAGTCATCGGTAGGCCTAACACGGCCGGTTTGGCAGTCGGGAGATGATGAGGAAAAACGGCCGAAAATCGACCTCGAGGCATAGGAAAAATTTTATGAAAAAATTTCGACCTCGCGCTACGCAGTCCAAAGTCTCGGATTCGATTAATATACGTAAGAGCACATCACAAAACGTGCGCAGAAGTCATCGGTAGGCCTAACACGGCCGGTTTGGCAGTCGGGAGATGATGAGGAAAAACGGCCGAAAATCGACCTCGAGGCATAGGAAAAATTTTATGAAAATATTTCGACCTCGGGCTACGCAGTCCAAAGTCTCGGATTCGATTAATATACGTAAGAGCACATCACAAAACGTGCGCAGAAGTCATCGGTAGGCCTAACACGGCCGGTTTGGCAGTCGGGAGATGATGAGGAAAAACGGCCGAAAATCGACCTCGAGGCATAGGAAAAATTTTATGAAAAAATTTCGACCTCGGGCTACGCAGTCCAAAGTCTCGGATTCGATTAATATACGTAAGAGCACATCACAAAACGTGCGCAGAAGTCATCGGTAACACGGCCGGTTTGGCAGTCGGGAGATGATGAGGAAAAACGGCCGAAAATCGACCTCGAGGCATAGGAAAAATTTTATGAAAAAATTTCGACCTCGGGCTACGCAGTCCAAAGTCTCGGATTCGATTAATATACGTAAGAGCACATCACAAAACGTGCGCAGAAGTCATCGGTAGGCCTAACACGGCCGGTTTGGCAGTCGGGAGATGATGAGGAAAAACGGCCGAAAATCGACCTCGAGGCATAGGAAAAATTTTATGAAAAAATTTCGACCTCGGGCTACGCAGTCCAAAGTCTCGGATTCGATTAATATACGTAAGAGCACATCACAAAACGTGCGCAGAAGTCATCGGTAGGCCTAATACGGCCGGTTTGGCAGTCGGGAGATGATGAGGAAAAACGGCCGAAAATCGACCTCGAGGCATAGGAAAAATTTTATGAAAAAATTTCGACCTCGCGCTACGCAGTCCAAAGTCTCGGATTCGATTAATATACGTAAGAGCACATCACAAAACGTGCGCAGAAGTCATCGGTAGGCCTAACACGGCCGGTTTGGCAGTCGGGAGATGATGAGGAAAAACGGCCGAAAATCGACCTCGAGGCATAGGAAAAATTTTATGAAAAAATTTCGACCTCGCGCTACGCAGTCCAAAGTCTCGGATTCGATTAATATACGCAAGAGCACATCACAAAACGTGCGCAGAAGTCATCGGTAGGCCTAACACGGCCGGTTTGGCAGTCGGGAGATGATGAGGAAAAACGGCTGAAAATCGACCTCGAGGCATAGGAAAAATGTTATGAAAAAATTTCGAGCTCGCGCTACGCAGTCCAAAGTCTCGGATTCGATTAATATACGTAAGAGCACATCACAAAACGTGCGCAGAAGTCATCGGTAGGCCTAACACGGCCGGTTTGGCAGTCGGGAGATGATGAGGAAAAACGGCCGAAAATCGATCTCGAGGCACAGGAAAAATTTTATGAAAAAATTTCGACCTCGCGCTACGCAGTCCAAAGTCTCGGATTCGATTAATATACGTAAGAGCACATCACAAAACGTGCGCAGAAGTCATCGGTAGGCCTAACACGGCCGGTTTGGCAGTCGGGAGATGATGAGGAAAAACGGCCGAAAATCGACCTCGAGGCATAGGAAAAATTTTATGAAAAAATTTCGACCTCGCGCTACGCAGTCCAAAGTCTCGGATTCGATTAATATACGCAAGAGCACATCACAAAACGTGCGCAGAAGTCATCGGTAGGCCTAACACGGCCGGTTTGGCAGTCGGGAGATGATGAGGAAAAACGGCTGAAAATCGACCTCGAGGCATAGGGAAAATTTTATGAAAAAATTTCGACCTCGCGCTACGCAGTCCAAAGTCTCGGATTCGATTAATATACGTAAGAGCACATCACAAAACGTGCGCAGAAGTCATCGGTAGGCCTAACACGGCCGGTTTGGCAGTCGGGAGATGATGAGGAAAAACGGCCGAAAATCGACCTCGAGGCATAGGAAAAATTTTATGAAAAAATTTCGACCTCGCGCTACGCAGTCCAAAGTCTCGGATTCGATTAATATACGTAAGAGCACATCACAAAACGTGCGCAGAAGTCATCGGTAGGCCTAATACGGCCGGTTTGGCAGTCGGGAGATGATGAGGAAAAACGGCCGAAAATCGACCTCGAGGCATAGGAAAAATTTTATGAAAAAATTTCGACCTCGCGCTACGCAGTCCAAAGTCTCGGATTCGATTAATATACGTAAGAGCACATCACAAAACGTGCGCAGAAGTCATCGGTAGGCCTAACACGGCCGGTTTGGCAGTCGGGAGATGATGAGGAAAAACGGCCGAAAATCGACCTCGAGGCATAGGAAAAATTTTATGAAAAAATTTCGAGCTCGCGCTACGCAGTCCAAAGTCTCGGATTCGAATAATATACGTAAGAGCACATCACAAAACGTGCGCAGAAGTCATCGGTAGGCCTAATACGGCCGGTTTGGCAGTCGGGAGATGATGAGGAAAAACGGCCGAAAATCGACCTCGAGGCATAGGAAAAATTTTATGAAAAAATTTCGACCTCGCGCTACGCAGTCCAAAGTCTCGGATTCGATTAATATACGTAAGAGCACATCACAAAACGAAGTCATCGGTAGGCCTAACACGGCCGGTTTGGCAGTCGGGAGATGATGAGGAAAAACGGCCGAAAATCGACCTCGAGGCATAGGAAAAATTTTATGAAAAAATTTCGACCTCGCGCTACGCAGTCCAAAGTCTCGGATTCGATTAATATACGTAAGAGCACATCACAAAACGTGCGCAGAAGTCATCGGTAGGCCTAATACGGCCGGTTTGGCAGTCGGGAGATGATGAGGAAAAACGGCCGAAAATCGACCTCGAGGCATAGGAAAAATTTTATGAAAAAATTTCGACCTCGCGCTACGCAGTCCAAAGTCTCGGATTCGATTAATATACGTAAGAGCACATCACAAAACGTGCGCAGAAGTCATCGGTAGGCCTAATACGGCCGGTTTGGCAGTCGGGAGATGATGAGGAAAAACGGCCGAAAATCGACCTCGAGGCATAGGAAAAATTTTATGGAAAAATTTCGACCTCGCGCTACGCAGTCCAAAGTCTCGGATTCGATTAATATACGTAAGAGCACATCACAAAACGTGCGCAGAAGTCATCGGTAGGCCTAACACGGCCGGTTTGGCAGTCGGGAGATGATGAGGAAAAACGGCCGAAAATCGACCTCGAGGCATAGGAAAAATTTTATGAAAAAATTTCGACCTCGCGCTACGCAGTCCAAAGTCTCGGATTCGATTAATATACGCAAGAGCACATCACAAAACGTGCGCAGAAGTCATCGGTAGGCCTAACACGGCCGGTTTGGCAGTCGGGAGATGATGAGGAAAAACGGCTGAAAATCGACCTCGAGGCATAGGAAAAATGTTATGAAAATATTTCGACCTCGCGCTACGCAGTCCAAAGTCTCGGATTCGATTAATATACGTAAGAGCACATCACAAAACGTGCGCAGAAGTCATCGGTAGGCCTAACACGGCCGGTTTGGCAGTCGGGAGATGATGAGGAAAAACGGCCGAAAATCGACCTCGAGGCATAGGAAAAATTTTATGAAAAAATTTCGACCTCGCGCTACGCAGTCCAAAGTCTCGGATTCGATTAATATACGTAAGAGCACATCACAAAACGTGCGCAGAAGTCATCGGTAGGCCTAACACGGCCGGTTTGGCAGTCGGGAGATGATGAGGAAAAACGGCCGAAAATCGACCTCGAGGCATAGGAAAAATTTTATGAAAAAATTTCGACCTCGCGCTACGCAGTCCAAAGTCTCGGATTCGATTAATATACGTAAGAGCACATCACAAAACGTGCGCAGAAGTCATCGGTAGGCCTAACACGGCCGGTTTGGCAGTCGGGAGATGATGAGGAAAAACGGCCGAAAATCGACCTCGAGGCATAGGAAAAATTTTATGAAAAAATTTCGACCTCGCGCTACGCAGTCCAAAGTCTCGGATTCGATTAATATACGTAAGAGCACATCACAAAACGTGCGCAGAAGTCATCGGTAGGCCTAATACGGCCGGTTTGGCAGTCGGGAGATGATGAGGAAAAACGGCCGAAAATCGACCTCGAGGCATAGGAAAAATTTTATGGAAAAATTTCGACCTCGCGCTACGCAGTCCAAAGTCTCGGATTCGATTAATATACGTAAGAGCACATCACAAAACGTGCGCAGAAGTCATCGGTAGGCCTAACACGGCCGGTTTGGCAGTCGGGAGATGATGAGGAAAAACGGCCGAAAATCGACCTCGAGGCATAGGAAAAATTTTATGAAAAAATTTCGACCTCGCGCTACGCAGTCCAAAGTCTCGGATTCGATTAATATACGCAAGAGCACATCACAAAACGTGCGCAGAAGTCATCGGTAGGCCTAACACGGCCGGTTTGGCAGTCGGGAGATGATGAGGAAAAACGGCTGAAAATCGACCTCGAGGCATAGGAAAAATGTTATGAAAATATTTCGACCTCGCGCTACGCAGTCCAAAGTCTCGGATTCGATTAATATACGTAAGAGCACATCACAAAACGTGCGCAGAAGTCATCGGTAGGCCTAACACGGCCGGTTTGGCAGTCGGGAGATGATGAGGAAAAACGGCCGAAAATCGACCTCGAGGCATAGGAAAAATTTTATGAAAAAATTTCGACCTCGCGCTACGCAGTCCAAAGTCTCGGATTCGATTAATATACGTAAGAGCACATCACAAAACGTGCGCAGAAGTCATCGGTAGGCCTAACACGGCCGGTTTGGCAGTCGGGAGATGATGAGGAAAAACGGCCGAAAATCGACCTCGAGGCATAGGAAAAATTTTATGAAAAAATTTCGACCTCGCGCTACGCAGTCCAAAGTCTCGGATTCGATTAATATACGTAAGAGCACATCACAAAACGTGCGCAGAAGTCATCGGTAGGCCTAACACGGCCGGTTTGGCAGTCGGGAGATGATGAGGAAAAACGGCCGAAAATCGACCTCGAGGCATAGGAAAAATGTTATGAAAAAATTTCGACCTCGCGCTACGCAGTCCAAAGTCTCGGATTCGATTAATATACGTAAGAGCACATCACAAAACGTGCGCAGAAGTCATCGGTAGGCCTAATACGGCCGGTTTGGCAGTCGGGAGATGATGAGGAAAAACGGCCGAAAATCGACCTCGAGGCATAGGAAAAATTTTATGAAAAAATTTCGAGCTCGCGCTACGCAGTCCAAAGTCTCGGATTCGATTAATATACGTAAGAGCACATCACAAAACGTGCGCAGAAGTCATCGGTAGGCCTAATACGGCCGGTTTGGCAGTCGGGAGATGATGAGGAAAAACGGCCGAAAATCGACCTCAAGGCATAGGAAAAATTTTATGGAAAAATTTCGACCTCTCGCTACGCAGTCCAAAGTCTCGGATTCGATTAATATAAGTAAGAGCACATCACAAAACGTGCGCAGAAGTCATCGGTAGGCCTAACACGGCCGGTTTGGCAGTCGGGAGATGATGAGGAAAAACGGCCGAAAATCGACCTCGAGGCATAGGAAAAATTTTATGGAAAAATTTCGACCTCGCGCTACGCAGTCCAAAGTCTCGGATTCGATTAATATACGTAAGAGCACATCACAAAACGTGCGCAGAAGTCATCGGTAGGCCTAACACGGCCGGTTTGGCAGTCGGGAGATGATGAGGAAAAACGGCTGAAAATCGACCTCGAGGCATAGGAAAAAGGTTATGAAAATATTTCGACCTCGCGCTACGCAGTCCAAAGTCTCGGATTCGATTAATATACGTAAGAGCACATCACAAAACGTGCGCAGAAGTCATCGGTAGGCCTAACACGGCCGGTTTGGCAGTCGGGAGATGATGAGGAAAAACGGCCGAAAATCGACCTCGAGGCATAGGAAAAATTTTATGAAAAAATTTCGACCTCGCGCTACGCAGTCCAAAGTCTCGGATTCGATTAATATACGTAAGAGCACATCACAAAACGTGCGCAGAAGTCATCGGTAGGTCTAACACGGCCGGTTTGGCAGTCGGGAGATGATGAGGAAAAACGGCCGAAAATCGACCTCGAGGCATAGGAAAAATTTTATGAAAAAATTTCTACCTCGCGCTACGCAGTCCAAAGTCTCGGATTCGATTAATATACGTAAGAGCACATCACAAAACGTGCGCAGAAGTCATCGGTAGGCCTAATACGGCCGGTTTGGCAGTCGGGAGATGATGAGGAAAAACGGCCGAAAATCGACCTCGAGGCATAGGAAAAATTTTATGAAAAAATTTCGACCTCGCGCTACGCAGTCCAAAGTCTCGGATTCGATTAATATACGTAAGAGCACATCACAAAACGTGCGCAGAAGTCATCGGTAGGCCTAACACGGCCAGTTTGGCAGTCGGGAGATGATGAGGAAAAACGGCCGAAAATCGACCTCGAGGCATAGGAAAAATTTTATGGAAAAATTTCGACCTCGCGCTACGCAGTCCAAAGTCTCGGATTCGATTAATATACGTAAGAGCACATCACAAAACGTGCGCAGAAGTCATCGGTAGGCCTAACACGGCCGGTTTGGCAGTCGGGAGATGATGAGGAAAAACGGCCGAAAATCGACCTCGAGGCATAGGAAAAATTTTATGAAAAAATTTCGACCTCGCGCTACGCAGTCCAAAGTCTCGGATTCGATTAATATACGCAAGAGCACATCACAAAACGTGCGCAGAAGTCATCGGTAGGCCTAACACGGCCGGTTTGGCAGTCGGGAGATGATGAGGAAAAACGGCTGAAAATCGACCTCGAGGCATAGGAAAAATTTTATGAAAAAATTTCGACCTCGCGCTACGCAGTCCAAAGTCTCGGATTCGATTAATATACGTAAGAGCACATCACAAAACGTGCGCAGAAGTCATCGGTAGGCCTAACACGGCCGGTTTGGCAGTCGGGAGATGATGAGGAAAAACGGCCGAAAATCGACCTCGAGGCATAGGAAAAATTTTATGGAAAAATTTCGACCTCGCGCTACGCAGTCCAAAGTCTCGGATTCGATTAATATACGTAAGAGCACATCACAAAACGTGCGCAGAAGTCATCGGTAGGCCTAACACGGCCGGTTTGGCAGTCGGGAGATGATGAGGAAAAACGGCCGAAAATCGACCTCGAGGCATAGGAAAAATTTTATGAAAAAATTTCGACCTCGCGCTACGCAGTCCAAAGTCTCGGATTCGATTAATATACGCAAGAGCACATCACAAAACGTGCGCAGAAGTCATCGGTAGGCCTAACACGGCCGGTTTGGCAGTCGGGAGATGATGAGGAAAAACGGCTGAAAATCGACCTCGAGGCATAGGAAAAAGGTTATGAAAATACTTCGACCTCGCGCTACGAAGTCCAAAGTCTCGGATTCGATTAATATACGTAAGAGCACATCACAAAACGTGCGCAGAAGTCATCGGTAGGCCTAACACGGCCGGTTTGGCAGTCGGGAGATGATGAGGAAAAACGGCCGAAAATCGACCTCGAGGCATAGGAAAAATTTTATGAAAAAATTTCGACCTCGCGCTACGCAGTCCAAAGTCTCGGATTCGATTAATATACGTAAGAGCACATCACAAAACGTGCGCAGAAGTCATCGGTAGGCCTAACACGGCCGGTTTGGCAGTCGGGAGATGATGAGGAAAAACGGCCGAAAATCGACCTCGAGGCATAGGAAAAATTTTATGAAAAAATTTCGAGCTCGCGCTACGCAGTCCAAAGTCTCGGATTCGATTAATATACGTAAGAGCACATCACAAAACGTGCGCAGAAGTCATCGGTAGGCCTAACACGGCCGGTTTGGCAGTCGGGAGATGATGAGGAAAAACGGCCGAAAATCGATCTCGAGGCATAGGAAAAATTTTATGAAAAAATTTCGACCTCGCGCTACGCAGTCCAAAGTCTCGGATTCGATTAATATACGTAAGAGCACATCACAAAACGTGCGCAGAAGTCATCGGTAGGCCTAACACGGCCGGTTTGGCAGTCGGGAGATGATGAGGAAAAACGGCCGAAAATCGACCTCGAGGCATAGGAAAAATTTTATGAAAAAATTTCGACCTCGCGCTACGCAGTCCAAAGTCTCGGATTCGATTAATATACGCAAGAGCACATCACAAAACGTGCGCAGAAGTCATCGGTAGGCCTAACACGGCCGGTTTGGCAGTCGGGAGATGATGAGGAAAAACGGCTGAAAATCGACCTCGAGGCATACGAAAAATGTTATGAAAATATTTCGACCTCGCGCTACGCAGTCCAAAGTCTCGGATTCGATTAATATACGTAAGAGCACATCACAAAACGTGCGCAGAAGTCATCGGTAGGCCTAACACGGCCGGTTTGGCAGTCGGGAGATGATGAGGAAAAACGGCCGAAAATCGACCTCGAGGCATAGGAAAAATTTTATGAAAAAATTTCGACCTCGCGCTACGCAGTCCAAAGTCTCGGATTCGGTTAATAAACGTAAGAGCACATCACAAAACGTGCGCAGAAGTCATCGGTAGGCCTAACACGGCCGGTTTGGCAGTCGGGAGATGATGAGGAAAAACGGCCGAAAATCGACCTCGAGGCATAGGAAAAATTTTATGAAAAAATTTCGACCTCGCGCTACGCAGTCCAAAGTCTCGGATTCGATTAATATACGTAAGAGCACATCACAAAACGTGCGCAGAAGTCATCGGTAGGCCTAACACGGCCGGCTTGGCAGTCGGGAGATGATGAGGAAAAACGGCCGAAAATCGACCTCGAGGCATAGGAAAAATTTTATGAAAAAATTTCGACCTCGCGTTACGCAGTTCAAAGTTTCGGATTCGATTAATATACGTAAGAGCACATCACAAAACGTGCGCAGAAGTCATCGGTAGGCCTAACGCGGCCGGTTTGGCAGTCGGGAGATGATGAGGAAAAACGGCCGAAAATCGACCTCGAGGCATAGGAAAAATTTTATGAAAAAATTTCGACCTCGCGCTACGCAGTCCAAAGTCTCGGATTCGATTAATATACGTAAGAGCACATCACAAAACGTGCGCAGAAGTCATCGGTAGGCCTAACACGGCCGGTTTGGCAGTCGGGAGATGATGAGGAAAAACGGCCGAAAATCGACCTCGAGGCATAGGAAAAATTTTATGAAAAAATTTCGACCTCGCGCTACGCAGTCCAAAGTCTCGGATTCGATTAATATACGTAAGAGCACATCACAAAACGTGCGCAGAAGTCATCGGTAGGCCTAATACGGCCGGTTTGGCAGTCGGGAAATGATGAGGAAAAACGGCCGAAAATCGACCTCGAGGCATAGGAAAAATTGTATGAAAAAATTTCGACCTCGCGCTACGCAGTCCAAAGTCTCGGATTCGATTAATATACGTAAGAGCACATCACAAAACGTGCGCAGAAGTCATCGGTAGGCCTAACACGGCCGGTTTGGCAGTCGGGAGATGATGAGGAAAAACGGCCGAAAATCGACCTCGAGGCATAGGAAAAATTTTATGAAAAAATTTCGATCTCGCGCTACGCAGTCCAAAGTCTCGGATTCGATTAATATACGTAAGAGCACATCACAAAACGTGCGCAGAAGTCATCGGTAGGCCTAACACGGCCGGTTTGGCAGTCGGGAGATGATGAGGAAAAACGGCCGAAAATCGACCTCGAGGCATAGGAAAAATTTTATGAAAAAATTTCGACCTCGCGCTACGCAGTCCAAAGTCTCGGATTCGATTAATATACGCAAGAGCACATCACAAAACGTGCGCAGAAGTCATCGGTAGGCCTAACACGGCCGGTTTGGCAGTGGGGAGATGATGAGGAAAAACGGCCGAAAATCGACCTCGAGGCATAGGAAAAATTTTATGAAAAAATTTCGACCTCGCGCTACGCAGTCCAAAGTTTCGGATTCGATTAATATACGTAAGAGCACATCACAAAACGTGCGCAGAAGTCATCGGTAGGCCTAACACGGCCGGTTTGGCAGTCGGGAGATGATGAGGAAAAACGGCCGAAAATCGACCTCGAGGCATAGGAAAAATTTTATGAAAAAATTTCGACCTCGCGCTACGCAGTCCAAAGTCTCGGATTCGATTAATATACGTAAGAGCACATCACTAAACGTGCGCAGAAGTCATCGGTAGGCCTAACACGGCCGGTTTGGCAGTCGGGAGATGATGAGGAAAAACGGCCGAAAATCGACCTCGAGGCATAGGAAAAATTTTATGAAAAAATTTCGACCTCGCGCTACGCAGTCCAAAGTCTCGGATTCGATTAATATACGTAAGAGCACATCACAAAACGTGCGCAGAAGTCATCGGTAGGCCTAACACGGCCGGTTTGGCAGTCGGGAGATGATGAGGAAAAACGGCCGAAAATCGACCTCGAGGCATAGGAAAAATTTTATGAAAAAATTTCGACCTCGCGCTACGCAGTCCAAAGTCTCGGATTCGATTAATATACGCAAGAGCACATCAAAAAAGGTGCGCAGAAGTCATCGGTAGGCCTAACACGGCCGGTTTGGCAGTCGGGAGATGATGAGGAAAAACGGCCGAAAATCGACCTCGAGGCATAGGAAAAATTTTATGAAAAAATTTCGACCTCGCGCTACGCAGTCCAAAGTCTCGGATTCGATTAATATACGTAAGAGCACATCACTAAACGTGCGCAGAAGTCATCGGTAGGCCTAAGACGGCCGGTTTGGCAGTCGGGAGGTGATGAGGAAAAACGGCCGAAAATCGACCTCGAGGCATAGGAAAAATTTTATGAAAAAATTTCGACCTCGCGCTACGCAGTCCAAAGTCTCGGATTCGATTAATATACGTAAGAGGACATCACAAAACGTGCGCAGAAGTCATCGGTAGGCCTAAGACGGCCGGTTTGGCAGTCGGGAGATGATGAGGAAAAACGGCCGAAAATCGACCTCGAGGCATAGGAAAAATTTTATGAAAAAATTTCGACCTCGCGCTACGCAGTCCAAAGTCTCGGATTCGATTAATATACGTAAGAGCACATCACAAAACGTGCACAGAAGTCATCGGGTGGCCTAATACGGCCGGTTTGGCAGTCGGGAGATGATGAGGAAAAACGGCCGAAAATCGACCTCGAGGCATAGGAAAAATTTTGTGAAAAAATTTCGACCTCGCGCTACGCAGTCCAAAGTCTCGGATTCGATTAATATACGTAAGAGCACATCACAAAACGTGCGCAGAAGTCATCGGTAGGCCTAACACGGCCGGTTTGGCAGTGGGGAGATGATGAGGAAAAACGGCCGAAAATCGACCTCGAGGCATAGGAAAAATTTTATGAAAAAATTTCGACCTCGCGCTACGCAGTCCAAAGTTTCGGATTCGATTAATATACGTAAGAGCACATCACAAAACGTGCGCAGAAGTCATCGGTAGGCCTAACACGGCCGGTTTGGCAGTCGGGAGATGATGAGGAAAAACGGCCGAAAATCGACCTCGAGGCATAGGAAAAATTTTATGAAAAAATTTCGACCTCGCGCTACGCAGTCCAAAGTCTCGGATTCGATTAATATACGTAAGAGCACATCACAAAACGTGCGCAGAAGTCATCGGTAGGCCTAACACGGCCGGTTTGGCAGTCGGGAGATGATGAGGAAAAACGGCCGAAAATCGACCTCGAGGCATAGGAAAAATTTTATGAAAAAATTTCGACCTCGCGCTACGCAGTCCAAAGTCTCGGATTCGATTAATATACGTAAGAGCACATCACAAAACGTGCGCAGAAGTCATCGGTAGGCCTAACACGGCCGGTTTGGCAGTCGGGAGATGATGAGGAAAAACGGCCGAAAATCGACCTCGAGGCATAGGAAAAATTTTATGAAAAAATTTCGACCTCGCGCTACGCAGTCCAAAGTTTCGGATTCGATTAATATACGTAAGAGCATATCACAAAACGTGCGCAGAACTCATCGGTAGGCCTAACACGGCCGGTTTGGCAGTCGGGAGATGATGTGGAAAAACGGCCGAAAATCGACCTCGAGGCATAGGAAAAATTTTATGAACAAATTTCGACCTCGCGCTACGCAGTCCAAAGTCTCGGATTCGATTAATATACGTAAGAGCACATCACAAAACGTGCGCAGAAGTCATCGGTAGGCCTAACACGACCGGTTTGGCAGTCGGGAGATGATGAGGAAAAACGGCCGAAAATCGACCTCGAGGCATAGGAAAAATTTTATGAAAAAATTTCGATCTCGCGCTACGCAGTCCAAAGTCTCGGATTCGATTAATATGCGTAAGAGCACATCACAAAACGTGCGCAGAAGTCATCGGTAGGCCTAACACGGCCGGTTTGGCAGTCGGGAGATGATGAGGAAAAACGGCCGAAAATCGACCTCGAGGCATAGGAAAAATTTTATGAAAAAATTTCGACCTCGCGCTACGCAGTCCAAAGTCTCGGATTCGATTAATATACGCAAGAGCACATCACAAAACGTGCGCAGAAGTCATCGGTAGGCCTAACACGGCCGGTTTGGCAGTGGGGAGATGATGAGGAAAAACGGCCGAAAATCGACCTCGAGGCATAGGAAAAATTTTATGAAAAAATTTCGACCTCGCGCTATGCAGTCCAAAGTCTCGAATTCGATTAATATACGTAAGAGCACATCACAAAACGTGCGCAGAAGTCATCGGTAGGCCTAAGACGGCTGGTTTGGCAGTCGGGAGATGATGAGGAAAAACGGCCGAAAATCGACCTCGAGGCATAGGAAAAATTTTATGAAAAAATTTCGACCTCGCGCTACGCAGTCCAAAGTCTCGGATTCGATTAATATACGTAAGAGCACAACACAAAACGTGCGCAGAAGTCATCGGTAGGCCTAATACGGCCGGTTTGGCAGTCGGGAGATGATGAGGAAAAACGGCCGAAAATCGACCTCGAGGCATAGGAAAAATTTTATGAAAAAGTTTCGACCTCGCGCTACGCAGTCCAAAGTCTCGGATTCGATTAATATACGTAAGAGGACATCACAAAACGTGCGCAGAAGTCATCGGTAGGCCTAACACGGCCGGTTTGGCAGTCGGGAGATGATGAGGAAAAACGGCCGAAAATCGACCTCGAGGAATAGGAAAAATTTTATGAAAAAATTTCGACCTCGCGCTACGCAGTCCAAAGTCTCGGATTCGATTAATATACGTAAGAGCACATCACAAAACGTGCGCAGAAGTCATCGGTAGGCCTAACACGGCCGGTTTGGCAGTCGGGAGATGATGAGGAAAAACGGCCGAAAATCGACCTCGAGGCATAGGAAAAATTTTATGAAAAAATTTCGATCTCGCGCTACGCAGTCCAAAGTCTCGGATTCGATTAATATACGTAAGAGCACATCACAAAACGTGCGCAGAAGTCATCGGTAGGCCTAACACGGCCGGTTTGGCAGTCGGGAGATGATGAGGAAAAACGGCCGAAAATCGACCTCGAGGCATAGGAAAAATTTTATGAAAAAATTTCTACCTCGCGCTACGCAGTCCAAAGTCTCGGATTCGATTAATATACGCAAGAGCACATCACAAAACGTGCGCAGAAGTCATCGGTAGGCCTAACACGGCCGGTTTGACAGTGGGGAGATGATGAGGAAAAACGGCCGAAAATCGACCTCGAGGCATAGGAAAAATTTTATGAAAAAATTTCGACCTCGCGCTACGCAGTCCAAAGTTTCGGATTCGATTAATATACGTAAGAGCACATCACAAAACGTGCGCAGAAGTCATCGGTAGGCCTAACACGGCCGGTTTGGCAGTCGGGAGATGATGAGGAAAAACGGCCGAAAATCGACCTCGAGGCATAGGAAAAATTTTATGAAAAAATTTCGACCTCGCGCTACGCAGTCCAAAGTCTCGGATTCGATTAATATACGCAAGAGCACATCACAAAACGTGCGCAGAAGTCATCGGTAGGCCTAACACGGCCGGTTTGGCAGTGGGGAGATGATGAGGAAAAACGGCCGAAAATCGACCTCGAGGCATAGGAAAAATTTTATGAAAAAATTTCGACCTCGCGCTATGCAGTCCAAAGTCTCGAATTCGATTAATATACGTAAGAGCACATCACAAAACGTGCGCAGAAGTCATCGGTAGGCCTAAGACGGCCGGTTTGGCAGTCAGGAGATGATGAGGAAAAACGGCCGAAAATCGACCTCGAGGCATAGGAAAAATTTTATGAAAAAATTTCGACCTCGCGCTACGCAGTCCAAAGTCTCGGATTCGATTAATATACGTAAGAGCACAACACAAAACGTGCGCAGAAGTCATCGGTAGGCCTAATACGGCCGGTTTGGCAGTCGGGAGATGATGAGGAAAAACGGCCGAAAATCGACCTCGAGGCATAGGAAAAATTTTATGAAAAAATTTCAACCTCGCGCTACGCAGTCCAAAGTCTCGGATTCGATTAATATACGTAAGAGGACATCACAAAACGTGCGCAGAAGTCATCGGTAGGCCTAACACGGCCGGTTTGGCAGTCGGGAGATGATGAGGAAAAACGGCCGAAAATCGACCTCGAGGAATAGGAAAAATTTTATTAAAAAATTTCGACCTCGCGCTACGCAGTCCAAAGTCTCGGATTCGATTAATATACGTAAGAGCACATCACAAAACGTGCGCAGAAGTCATCGGTAGGCCTAACACGGCCGGTTTGGCAGTCGGGAGATGATGAGGAAAAACGGCCGAAAATCGACCTCGAGGCATAGGAAAAATTTTATGAAAAAATTTCGATCTCGCGCTACGCAGTCCAAAGTCTCGGATTCGATTAATATACGTAAGAGCACATCACAAAACGTGCGCAGAAGTCATCGGTAGGCCTAACACGGCCGGTTTGGCAGTCGGGAGATGATGAGGAAAAACGGCCGAAAATCGACCTCGAGGCATAGGAAAAATTTTATGAAAAAATTTCGACCTCGCGCTACGCAGTCCAAAGTCTCGGATTCGATTAATATACGCAAGAGCACATCACAAAACGTGCGCAGAAGTCATCGGTAGGCCTAACACGGCCGGTTTGGCAGTGGGGAGATGATGAGGAAAAACGGCCGAAAATCGACCTCGAGGCATAGGAAAAATTTTATGAAAAAATTTCGACCTCGCGCTACGCAGTCCAAAGTTTCGGATTCGATTAATATACGTAAGAGCACATCACAAAACGTGCGCAGAAGTCATCGGTAGGCCTAACACGGCCGGTTTGGCAGTCGGGAGATGATGAGGAAAAACGGCCGAAAATCGACCTCGAGGCATAGGAAAAATTTTATGAAAAAATTTCGACCTCGCGCTACGCAGTCCAAAGTCTCGGATTCGATTAATATACGTAAGAGCACATCACAAAACGTGCGCAGAAGTCATCGGTAGGCCTAACACGGCCGGTTTGGCAGTCGGGAGATGATGAGGAAAAACGGCCGAAAATCGACCTCGAGGCATAGGAAAAATTTTATGAAAAAATTTCGACCTCGCGCTACGCAGTCCAAAGTCTCGGATTCGATTAATATACGTAAGAGCACATCACAAAACGTGCGCAGAAGTCATCGGTAGGCCTAACACGGCCGGTTTGGCAGTCGGGAGATGATGAGGAAAAACGGCCGAAAATCGACCTCGAGGCATAGGAAAAATTTTATGAAAAAATTTCGACCTCGCGCTACGCAGTCCAAAGTCTCGGATTCGATTAATATACGTAAGAGGACATCACAAAACGTGCGCAGAAGTCATCGGTAGGCCTAACACGGCCGGTTTGGCAGTCGGGAGATGATGAGGAAAAACGGCCGAAAATCGACCTCGAGGAATAGGAAAAATTTTATGAAAAAATTTCGACCTCGCGCTACGCAGTCCAAAGTCTCGGATTCGATTAATATACGTAAGAGCACATCACAAAACGTGCGCAGAAGTCATCGGTAGGCCTAACACGGCCGGTTTGGCAGTCGGGAGATGATGAGGAAAAACGGCCGAAAATCGACCTCGAGGCATAGGAAAAATTTTATGAAAAAATTTTGACCTCGCGCTACGCAGTCCAAAGTCTCGGATTCGATTAATATACGTAAGAGCACAACACAAAACGTGCGCAGAAGTCATCGGTAGGCCTAACACGGCCGGTTTGGGAGTCGGGAGATGATGAGGAAAAACGGCCGAAAATCGACCTCGAGGCATAGGAAAAATTTTATGAAAAAATTTCGACCTCGCGCTACGCAGTCCAAAGTCTCGGATTCGATTAATATACGTAAGAGGACATCACAAAACGTGCGCAGAAGTCATCGGTAGGCCTAACACGGCCGGTTTGGCAGTCGGGAGATGATGAGGAAAAACGGCCGAAAATCGACCTCGAGGAATAGGAAAAATTTTATGAAAAAATTTCGACCTCGCGCTACGCAGTCCAAAGTCTCGGATTCGATTAATATACGTAAGAGCACATCACAAAACGTGCGCAGAAGTCATCGGTAGGCCTAACACGGCCGGTTTGGCAGTCGGGAGATGATGAGGAAAAACGGCCGAAAATCGACCTCGAGGCATAGGAAAAATTTTATGAAAAAATTTTGACCTCGCGCTACGCAGTCCAAAGTCTCGGATTCGATTAATATACGTAAGAGCACA
The DNA here is from genome assembly GCA_964034865.1 of Eristalis intricaria. Taxonomy (NCBI): domain Eukaryota; kingdom Metazoa; phylum Arthropoda; class Insecta; order Diptera; family Syrphidae; genus Eristalis; species Eristalis intricaria. The sequence continues at coordinate 22,902,866 of OZ035874.1, forward strand.
ACACAAAACGTGCGCAGAAGTCATCGGTAGGCCTAATACGGCCGGTTTGGCAGTCGGGAGATGATGAGGAAAAACGGCCGAAAATCGACCTCGAGGCATAGGAAAAATTTTATGAAAAAATTTCGACCTCGCGCTACGCAGTCCAAAGTCTCGGATTCGATTAATATACGTAAGAGGACATCACAAAACGTGCGCAGAAGTCATCGGTAGGCCTAACACGGCCGGTTTGGCAGTCGGGAGATGATGAGGAAAAACGGCCGAAAATCGACCTCGAGGAATAGGAAAAATTTTATGAAAAAATTTCGACCTCGCGCTACGCAGTCCAAAGTCTCGGATTCGATTAATATACGTAAGAGCACATCACAAAACGTGCGCAGAAGTCATCGGTAGGCCTAACACGGCCGGTTTGGCAGTCGGGAGATGATGAGGAAAAACGGCCGAAAATCGACCTCGAGGCATAGGAAAAATTTTATGAAAAAATTTCGATCTCGCGCTACGCAGTCCAAAGTCTCGGATTCGATTAATATACGTAAGAGCACAACACAAAACGTGCGCAGAAGTCATCGGTAGGCCTAATACGGCCGGTTTGGCAGTCGGGAGATGATGAGGAAAAACGGCCGAAAATCGACCTCGAGGCATAGGAAAAATTTTATGAAAAAATTTCGACCTCGCGCTACGCAGTCCAAAGTCTCGGATTCGATTAATATACGTAAGAGGACATCACAAAACGTGCGCAGAAGTCATCGGTAGGCCTAACACGGCCGGTTTGGCAGTCGGGAGATGATGAGGAAAAACGGCCGAAAATCGACCTCGAGGAATAGGAAAAATTTTATGAAAAAATTTCGACCTCGCGCTACGCAGTCCAAAGTCTCGGATTCGATTAATATACGTAAGAGCACATCACAAAACGTGCGCAGAAGTCATCGGTAGGCCTAACACGGCCGGTTTGGCAGTCGGGAGATGATGAGGAAAAACGGCCGAAAATCGACCTCGAGGCATAGGAAAAATTTTATGAAAAAATTTCGATCTCGCGCTACGCAGTCCAAAGTCTCGGATTCGATTAATATACGTAAGAGCACATCACAAAACGTGCGCAGAAGTCATCGGTAGGCCTAACACGGCCGGTTTGGCAGTCGGGAGATGATGAGGAAAAACGGCCGAAAATCGACCTCGAGGCATAGGAAAAATTTTATGAAAAAATTTCGACCTCGCGCTACGCAGTCCAAAGTTTCGGATTCGATTAATATACGTAAGAGCACATCACAAAACGTGCGCAGAAGTCATCGGTAGGCCTAACACGGCCGGTTTGGCAGTCGGGAGATGATGAGGAAAAACGGCCGAAAATCTACCTCGAGGCATAGGAAAAATTTTATGAAAAAATTTCGACCTCGCGCTACGCAGTCCAAAGTCTCGGATTCGATTAATATACGTAAGAGCACATCACAAAACGTGCGCAGAAGTCATCGGTAGGCCTAACACGGCCGGTTTGGCAGTCGGGAGATGATGAGGAAAAACGGCCGAAAATCGACCTCGAGGCATAGGAAAAATTGTATGAAAAAATTTCGACCTCGCGCTACGCAGTCCAAAGTCTCGGATTCGATTAATATACGTAAGAGGACATCACAAAACGTGCGCAGAAGTCATCGGTAGGCCTAACACGGCCGGTTTGGCAGTCGGGAGATGATGAGGAAAAACGGCCGAAAATCGACCTCGAGGAATAGGAAAAATTTTATGAAAAAATTTCGACCTCGCGCTACGCAGTCCAAAGTCTCGGATTCGATTAATATACGTAAGAGCACATCACAAAACGTGCGCAGAAGTCATCGGTAGGCCTAATACGGCCGGTTTGGCAGTCGGGAGATGATGAGGAAAAACGGCCGAAAATCGACCTCGAGGCATAGGAAAAATTTTATGAAAAAATTTCGACCTCGCGCTACGCAGTCCAAAGTCTCGGATTCGATTAATATACGTAAGAGGACATCACAAAACGTGCGCAGAAGTCATCGGTAGGCCTAACACGGCCGGTTTGGCAGTCGGGAGATGATGAGGAAAAACGGCCGAAAATCGACCTCGAGGAATAGGAAAAATTTTATGAAAAAATTTCGACCTCGCGCTACGCAGTCCAAAGTCTCGGATTCGATTAATATACGTAAGAGCACATCACAAAACGTGCGCAGAAGTCATCGGTAGGCCTAACACGGCCGGTTTGGCAGTCGGGAGATGATGAGGAAAAACGGCCGAAAATCGACCTCGAGGCATAGGAAAAATTTTATGAAAAAATTTCGATCTCGCGCTACGCAGTCCAAAGTCTCGGATTCGATTAATATACGTAAGAGCACATCACAAAACGTGCGCAGAAGTCATCGGTAGGCCTAACACGGCCGGTTTGGCAGTCGGGAGATGATGAGGAAAAACGGCCGAAAATCGACCTCGAGGCATAGGAAAAATTTTATGAAAAAATTTCGACCTCGCGCTACGCAGTCCAAAGTTTCGGATTCGATTAATATACGTAAGAGCACATCACAAAACGTGCGCAGAAGTCATCGGTAGGCCTAACACGGCCGGTTTGGCAGTCGGGAGATGATGAGGAAAAACGGCCGAAAATCTACCTCGAGGCATAGGAAAAATTTTATGAAAAAATTTCGACCTCGCGCTACGCAGTCCAAAGTCTCGTATTCGATTAATATACGTAAGAGCACATCACAAAACGTGCGCAGAAGTCATCGGTAGGCCTAACACGGCCGGTTTGGCAGTCGGGAGATGATGAGGAAAAACGGCCGAAAATCGACCTCGAGGAATAGGAAAAATTTTATGAAAAAATTTCGACCTCGCGCTACGCAGTCCAAAGTCTCGGATTCGATTAATATACGTAAGAGCACATCACAAAACGTGCGCAGAAGTCATCGGTAGGCCTAACACGGCCGGTTTGGCAGTCGGGAGATGATGAGGAAAAACGGCCGAAAATCGACCTCGAGGCATAGGAAAAATTTTATGAAAAAATTTCGACCTCGCGCTACGCAGTCCAAAGTCTCGGATTCGATTAATATACGTAAGAGGACATCACAAAACGTGCGCAGAAGTCATCGGTAGGCCTAACACGGCCGGTTTGGCAGTCGGGAGATGATGAGGAAAAACGGCCGAAAATCGACCTCGAGGAATAGGAAAAATTTTATGAAAAAATTTCGACCTCGCGCTACGCAGTCCAAAGTCTCGGATTCGATTAATATACGTAAGAGCACATCACAAAACGTGCGCAGAAGCCATCGGTAGGCCTAACACGGCCGGTTTGGCAGTCGGGAGATGATGAGGAAAAACGGCCGAAAATCGACCTCGAGGCATAGGAAAAATTTTATGAAAAAATTTCGATCTCGCGCTACGCAGTCCAAAGTCTCGGATTCGATTAATATACGTAAGAGCACATCACAAAACGTGCGCAGAAGTCATCGGTAGGCCTAACACGGCCGGTTTGGCAGTCGGGAGATGATGAGGAAAAACGGCCGAAAATCGACCTCGAGGCATAGGAAAAATTTTATGAGAAATTTCGACCTCGCGCTACGCAGTCCAAAGTCTCGGATTCGATTAATATACGCAAGAGCACATCACAAAACGTGCGCAGAAGTCATCGGTAGGCCTAACACGGCCGGTTTGGCAGTGGGGAGATGATGAGGAAAAACGGCCGAAAATCGACCTCGAGGCATAGGAAAAATTTTATGAAAAAATTTCGACCTCGCGCTACGCAGTCCAAAGTTTCGGATTCGATTAATATACGTAAGAGCACATCACAAAACGTGCGCAGAAGTCATCGGTAGGCCTAACACGGCCGGTTTGGCAGTCGGGAGATGATGAGGAAAAACGGCCGAAAATCGACCTCGAGGCATAGGAAAAATTTTATGAAAAAATTTCGACCTCGCGCTACGCAGTCCAAAGTCTCGGATTCGATTAATATACGTAAGAGCACATCACAAAACGTGCGCAGAAGTCATCGGTAGGCCTAACACGGCCGGTTTGGCAGTCGGGAGATGATGAGGAAAAACGGCCGAAAATCGACCTCGAGGCATAGGAAAAATCTTATGAAAAAATTTCGACCTCGCGCTACGCAGTCCAAAGTCTCGGATTCGATTAATATACGTAAGAGCACATCACAAAACGTGCGCAGAAGTCATCGGTAGGCCTAACACGGCCGGTTTGGCAGTCGGGAGATGATGAGGAAAAACGGCCGAAAATCGACCTCGAGGCATAGGAAAAATTTTATGAAAAAATTTCGACCTCGCGCTACGCAGTCCAAAGTCTCGGATTCGATTAATATACGTAAGAGCACATCACAAAACGTGCGCAGAAGTCATCGGTAGGCCTAACACGGCCGGTTTGGCAGTCGGGAGATGATGAGGAAAAACGGCCGAAAATCGACCTCGAGGCACAGGAAAAATTTTATGAAAAAATTTCGACCTCGCGCTACGCAGTCCAAAGTCTCGGATTCGATTAATATACGTAAGAGCACATCACAAAACGTGCGCAGAAGTCATCGGTAGGCCTAACACGGCCGGTTTGGCAGTCGGGAGATGATGAGGAAAAACGGCCGAAAATCGACCTCGAGGCATAGGAAAAATTTTATGAAAAAATTTCGACCTCGCGCTACGCAGTCCAAAGTCTCGGATTCGATTAATATACGCAAGAGCACATCAAAAAAGGTGCGCAGAAGTCATCGGTAGGCCTAACACGGCCGGTTTGGCAGTCGGGAGATGATGAGGAAAAACGGCCGAAAATCGACCTCGAGGCATAGGAAAAATTTTATGAAAAAATTTCGACCTCGCGCTATGCAGTCCAAAGTCTCGGATTCGATTAATATACGTAAGAGCACATCACAAAACGTGCGCAGAAGTCATCGGTAGGCCTAAGACGGCCGGTTTTTCAGTCGGGAGATGATGAGGAAAAACGGCCGAAAATCGACCTCGAGGCATAGGAAAAATTTTATGAAAAAATTTCGACCTGGCGCTACGCAGTCCAAAGTCTCGGATTCGATTAATATACGTAAGAGGACATCACAAAACGTGCGCAGAAGTCATCGGTAGGCCTAAGACGGCCGGTTTGGCAGTCGGGAGATGATGAGGAAAAACGGCCGAAAATCGACCTCGAGGCATAGGAAAAATTTTATGAAAAAATTTCGACCTCGCGCTACGCAGTCCAAAGTCTCGGATTCGATTAATATACGTAAGAGCACATCACAAAACGTGCGCAGAAGTCATCGGGTGGCCTAATACGGCCGGTTTGGCAGTCGGGAGATGATGAGGAAAAACGGCCGAAAATCGACCTCGAGGCATAGGAAAAATTTTATGAAAAAATTTCGACCTCGCGCTACGCAGTCCAAAGTCTCGGATTCGATTAATATACGTAAGAGCACATCACAAAACGTGCGCAGAAGTCATCGGTAGGCCTAACACGGCCGGTTTGGCAGTCGGGAGATGATGAGGAAAAACGGCCGAAAATCGACCTCGAGGCATAGGAAAAATTTTATGAAAAAATTTCGACCTCGGGCTACGCAGTCCAAAGTCTCGGATTCGATTAATATACGTAAGAGCACATCACAAAACGTGCGCAGAAGTCATCGGTAGGCCTAACACGGCCGGTTTGGCAGTCGGGAGATAATGAGGAAAAACGGCCGAAAATCGACCTCGAGGCATAGGAAAAATTTTATGAAAAAATTTCGACCTCGCGCTACGCAGTCCAAAGTCTCGGATTCGATTAATATACGTAAGAGCACATCACAAAACGTGCGCAGAAGTCATCGGTAGGCCTAATACGGCCGGTTTGGCAGTCGGGAGATGATGAGGAAAAACGGCCGAAAATCGACCTCGAGGCATAGGAAAAATTTTATGAAAAAATTTCGACCTCGCGCTACGCAGTCCAAAGTCTCGGATTCGATTAATATACGCAAGAGCACATCACAAAACGTGCGCAGAAGTCATCGGTAGGCCTAATACGGCCGGTTTGGCAGTCGGGAGAAGATGAGGAAAAACGGCCGAAAATCGACCTCGAGGCATAGGAAAAATTTTATGAAAAAATTTCGACCTCGCGCTACGCAGTCCAAAGTCTCGGATTCGATTAATATACGTAAGAGCACATCACAAAACGTGCGCAGAAGTCATCGGTAGGCCGAACACGGCCGGTTTGGCAGTCGGGAGATGATGAGGAAAAACGGCCGAAAATCGACCTCGAGGCATAGGAAAAATTTTATGAAAAAATTTCGACCTCGCGCTACGCAGTCCAAAGTCTCGGATTCGATTAATATACGTAAGAGCACAACACAAAACGTGCGCAGAAGTCATCGGTAGGCCTAATACGGCCGGTTTGGCAGTCGGCAGATGATGAGGAAAAACGGCCGAAAATCGACCTCGAGGCATAGGAAAAATTTTATGAAAAAATTTCGACCTCGCGCTACGCAGTCCAAAGTCTCGGATTCGATTAATATACGTAAGAGGACATCACAAAACGTGCGCAGAAGTCATCGGTAGGCCTAACACGGCCGGTTTGGCAGTCGGGAGATGATGAGGAAAAACGGCCGAAAATCGACCTCGAGGAATAGGAAAAATTTTATGAAAAAATTTCGACCTCGCGCTACGCAGTCCAAAGTCTCGGATTCGATTAATATACGTAAGAGCACATCACAAAACGTGCGCAGAAGTCATCGGTAGGCCTAACACGGCCGGTTTGGCAGTCGGGAGATGATGCGGAAAAACGGCCGAAAATCGACCTCGAGGCATAGGAAAAATTTTATGAAAAAATTTCGATCTCGCGCTACGCAGTCCAAAGTCTCGGATTCGATTAATATACGTAAGAGCACATCACAAAACGTGCGCAGAAGTCATCGGTAGGCCTAACACGGCCGGTTTGGCAGTCGGGAGATGATGAGGAAAAACGGCCGAAAATCGACCTCGAGGCATAGGAAAAATTTTATGAAAAAATTTCGACCTCGCGCTACGCAGTCCAAAGTCTCGGATTCGATTAATATACGCAAGAGCACATCACAAAACGTGCGCAGAAGTCATCGGTAGGCCTAACACGGCCGGTTTGACAGTGGGGAGATGATGAGGAAAAACGGCCGAAAATCGACCTCGAGGCATAGGAAAAATTTTATGAAAAAATTTCGACCTCGCGCTACGCAGTCCAAAGTTTCGGATTCGATTAATATACGTAAGAGCACATCACAAAACGTGCGCAGAAGTCATCGGTAGGCCTAACACGGCCGGTTTGGCAGTCGGGAGATGATGAGGAAAAACGGCCGAAAATCGACCTCGAGGCATAGGAAAAATTTTATGAAAAAATTTCGACCTCGCGCTACGCAGTCCAAAGTCTCGGATTCGATTAATATACGCAAGAGCACATCACAAAACGTGCGCAGAAGTCATCGGTAGGCCTAACACGGCCGGTTTGGCAGTGGGGAGATGATGAGGAAAAACGGCCGAAAATCGACCTCGAGGCATAGGAAAAATTTTATGAAAAAATTTCGACCTCGCGCTATGCAGTCCAAAGTCTCGAATTCGATTAATATACGTAAGAGCACATCACAAAACGTGCGCAGAAGTCATCGGTAGGCCTAAGACGGCCGGTTTGGCAGTCAGGAGATGATGAGGAAAAACGGCCGAAAATCGACCTCGAGGCATAGGAAAAATTTTATGAAAAAATTTCGACCTCGCGCTACGCAGTCCAAAGTCTCGGATTCGATTAATATACGTAAGAGCACAACACAAAACGTGCGCAGAAGTCATCGGTAGGCCTAATACGGCCGGTTTGGCAGTCGGGAGATGATGAGGAAAAACGGCCGAAAATCGACCTCGAGGCATAGGAAAAATTTTATGAAAAAATTTCAACCTCGCGCTACGCAGTCCAAAGTCTCGGATTCGATTAATATACGTAAGAGGACATCGCAAAACGTGCGCAGAAGTCATCGGTAGGCCTAACACGGCCGGTTTGGCAGTCGGGAGATGATGAGGAAAAACGGCCGAAAATCGACCTCGAGGAATAGGAAAAATTTTATGAAAAAATTTCGACCTCGCGCTACGCAGTCCAAAGTCTCGGATTCGATTAATATACGTAAGAGCACATCACAAAACGTGCGCAGAAGTCATCGGTAGGCCTAACACGGCCGGTTTGGCAGTCGGGAGATGATGAGGAAAAACGGCCGAAAATCGACCTCGAGGCATAGGAAAAATTTTATGAAAAAATTTCGATCTCGCGCTACGCAGTCCAAAGTCTCGGATTCGATTAATATACGTAAGAGCACATCACAAAACGTGCGCAGAAGTCATCGGTAGGCCTAACACGGCCGGTTTGGCAGTCGGGAGATGATGAGGAAAAACGGCCGAAAATCGACCTCGAGGCATAGGAAAAATTTTATGAAAAAATTTCGACCTCGCGCTACGCAGTCCAAAGTCTCGGATTCGATTAATATACGCAAGAGCACATCACAAAACGTGCGCAGAAGTCATCGGTAGGCCTAACACGGCCGGTTTGGCAGTGGGGAGATGATGAGGAAAAACGGCCGAAAATCGACCTCGAGGCATAGGAAAAATTTTATGAAAAAATTTCGACCTCGCACTACGCAGTCCAAAGTTTCGGATTCGATTAATATACGTAAGAGCACATCACAAAACGTGCGCAGAAGTCATCGGTAGGCCTAACACGGCCGGTTTGGCAGTCGGGAGATGATGAGGAAAAACGGCCGAAAATCGACCTCGAGGCATAGGAAAAATTTTATGAAAAAATTTCGACCTCGCGCTACGCAGTCCAAAGTCTCGGATTCGATTAATATACGTAAGAGCACATCACAAAACGTGCGCAGAAGTCATCGGTAGGCCTAACACGGCCGGTTTGGCAGTCGGGAGATGATGAGGAAAAACGGCCGAAAATCGACCTCGAGGCATAGGAAAAATTTTATGAAAAAATTTCGACCTCGCGCTACGCAGTCCAAAGTCTCGGATTCGATTAATATACGTAAGAGCACATCACAAAACGTGCGCAGAAGTCATCGGTAGGCCTAACACGGCCGGTTTGGCAGTCGGGAGATGATGAGGAAAAACGGCCGAAAATCGACCTCGAGGCATAGGAAAAATTTTATGAAAAAATTTCGACCTCGCGCTACGCAGTCCAAAGTCTCGGATTCGATTAATATACGTAAGAGGACATCACAAAACGTGCGCAGAAGTCATCGGTAGGCCTAACACGGCCGGTTTGGCAGTCGGGAGATGATGAGGAAAAACGGCCGAAAATCGACCTCGAGGAATAGGAAAAATTTTATGAAAAAATTTCGACCTCGCGCTACGCAGTCCAAAGTCTCGGATTCGATTAATATACGTAAGAGCACATCACAAAACGTGCGCAGAAGTCATCGGTAGGCCTAACACGGCCGGTTTGGCAGTCGGGAGATGATGAGGAAAAACGGCCGAAAATCGACCTCGAGGCATAGGAAAAATTTTATGAAAAAATTTCGACCTCGCGCTACGCAGTCCAAAGTCTCGGATTCGATTAATATACGTAAGAGGACATCACAAAACGTGCGCAGAAGTCATCGGTAGGCCTAACACGGCCGGTTTGGCAGTCGGGAGATGATGAGGAAAAACGGCCGAAAATCGACCTCGAGGAATAGGAAAAATTTTATGAAAAAATTTCGACCTCGCGCTACGCAGTCCAAAGTCTCGGATTCGATTAATATACGTAAGAGCACATCACAAAACGTGCGCAGAAGTCATCGGTAGGCCTAACACGGCCGGTTTGGCAGTCGGGAGATGATGAGGAAAAACGGCCGAAAATCGACCTCGAGGCATAGGAAAAATTTTATGAAAAAATTTCGATCTCGCGCTACGCAGTCCAAAGTCTCGGATTCGATTAATATACGTAAGAGCACATCACAAAACGTGCGCAGAAGTCATCGGTAGGCCTAACACGGCCGGTTTGGCAGTCGGGAGATGATGAGGAAAAACGGCCGAAAATCGACCTCGAGGCATAGGAAAAATTTTATGAAAAAATTTCGACCTCGCGCTACGCAGTCCAAAGTTTCGGATTCGATTAATATACGTAAGAGCACATCACAAAACGTGCGCAGAAGTCATCGGTAGGCCTAACACGGCCGGTTTGGCAGTCGGGAGATGATGAGGAAAAACGGCCGAAAATCTACCTCGAGGCATAGGAAAAATTTTATGAAAAAATTTCGACCTCGCGCTACGCAGTCCAAAGTCTCGGATTCGATTAATATACGTAAGAGCACAACACAAAACGTGCGCAGAAGTCATCGGTAGGCCTAATACGGCCGGTTTGGCAGTCGGGAGATGATGAGGAAAAACGGCCGAAAATCGACCTCGAGGCATAGGAAAAATTTTATGAAAAAATTTCGACCTCGCGCTACGCAGTCCAAAGTCTCGGATTCGATTAATATACGTAAGAGGACATCACAAAACGTGCGCAGAAGTCATCGGTAGGCCTAACACGGCCGGTTTGGCAGTCGGGAGATGATGAGGAAAAACGGCCGAAAATCGACCTCGAGGAATAGGAAAAATTTTATGAAAAAATTTCGACCTCGCGCTACGCAGTCCAAAGTCTCGGATTCGATTAATATACGTAAGAGCACATCACAAAACGTGCGCAGAAGTCATCGGTAGGCCTAACACGGCCGGTTTGGCAGTCGGGAGATGATGAGGAAAAACGGCCGAAAATCGACCTCGAGGCATAGGAAAAATTTTATGAAAAAATTTCGATCTCGCGCTACGCAGTCCAAAGTCTCGGATTCGATTAATATACGTAAGAGCACATCACAAAACGTGCGCAGAAGTCATCGGTAGGCCTAACACGGCCGGTTTGGCAGTCGGGAGATGATGAGGAAAAACGGCCGAAAATCGACCTCGAGGCATAGGAAAAATTTTATGAAAAAATTTCGACCTCGCGCTACGCAGTCCAAAGTTTCGGATTCGAATAATATACGTAAGAGCACATCACAAAACGTGCGCAGAAGTCATCGGTAGGCCTAACACGGCCGGTTTGGCAGTCGGGAGATGATGAGGAAAAACGGCCGAAAATCTACCTCGAGGCATAGGAAAAATTTTATGAAAAAATTTCGACCTCGCGCTACGCAGTCCAAAGTCTCGGATTCGATTAATATACGTAAGAGCACATCACAAAACGTGCGCAGAAGTCATCGGTAGGCCTAACACGGCCGGTTTGGCAGTCGGGAGATGATGAGGAAAAACGGCCGAAAATCGACCTCGAGGCATAGGAAAAATTTTATGAAAAAATTTCGACCTCGCGCTACGCAGTCCAAAGTCTCGGATTCGATTAATATACGTAAGAGCACATCACAAAACGTGCGCAGAAGTCATCGGTAGGCCTAACACGGCCGGTTTGGCAGTCGGGAGATGATGAGGAAAAACGGCCGAAAATCGACCTCGAGGCATAGGAAAAATTTTATGAAAAAATTTCGACCTCGCGCTACGCAGTCCAAAGTCTCGGATTCGATTAATATACGTAAGAGGACATCACAAAACGTGCGCAGAAGTCATCGGTAGGCCTAACACGGCCGGTTTGGCAGTCGGGAGATGATGAGGAAAAACGGCCGAAAATCGACCTCGAGGAATAGGAAAAATTTTATGAAAAAATTTCGACCTCGCGCTACGCAGTCCAAAGTCTCGGATTCGATTAATATACGTAAGAGCACATCACAAAACGTGCGCAGAAGCCATCGGTAGGCCTAACACGGCCGGTTTGGCAGTCGGGAGATGATGAGGAAAAACGGCCGAAAATCGACCTCGAGGCATAGGAAAAATTTTATGAAAAAATTTCGATCTCGCGCTACGCAGTCCAAAGTCTCGGATTCGATTAATATACGTAAGAGCACATCACAAAACGTGCGCAGAAGTCATCGGTAGGCCTAACACGGCCGGTTTGGCAGTCGGGAGATGATGAGGAAAAACGGCCGAAAATCGACCTCGAGGCATAGGAAAAAATTTATGAAAAAATTTCGACCTCGCGCTACGCAGTCCAAAGTCTCGGATTCGATTAATATACGCAAGAGCACATCACAAAACGTGCGCAGAAGTCATCGGTAGGCCTAACACGGCCGGTTTGGCAGTGGGGAGATGATGAGGAAAAACGGCCGAAAATCGACCTCGAGGCATAGGAAAAATTTTATGAAAAAATTTCGACCTCGCGCTACGCAGTCCAAAGTCTCGGATTCGATTAATATACGTAAGAGCACATCACAAAACGTGCGCAGAAGTCATCGGTAGGCCTAACACGGCCGGTTTGGCAGTCGGGAGATGATGAGGAAAAACGGCCGAAAATCGACCTCGAGGCATAGGAAAAATTTTATGAAAAAATTTCGACCTCGCGCTACGCAGTCCAAAGTCTCGGATTCGATTAATATACGTAAGAGCACATCACAAAACGTGCGCAGAAGTCATCGGTAGGCCTAACACGGCCGGTTTGGCAGTCGGGAGATGATGAGGAAAAACGGCCGAAAATCGACCTCGAGGCATAGGAAAAATTTTATGAAAAAATTTCGACCTCGCGCTACGCAGTCCAAAGTCTCGGATTCGATTAATATACGTAAGAGGACATCACAAAACGTGCGCAGAAGTCATCGGTAGGCCTAACACGGCCGGTTTGGCAGTCGGGAGATGATGAGGAAAAACGGCCGAAAATCGACCTCGAGGAATAGGAAAAATTTTATGAAAAAATTTCGACCTCGCGCTACGCAGTCCAAAGTCTCGGATTCGATTAATATACGTAAGAGCACATCACAAAACGTGCGCAGAAGCCATCGGTAGGCCTAACACGGCCGGTTTGGCAGTCGGGAGATGATGAGGAAAAACGGCCGAAAATCGACCTCGAGGCATAGGAAAAATTTTATGAAAAAATTTCGATCTCGCGCTACGCAGTCCAAAGTCTCGGATTCGATTAATATACGTAAGAGCACATCACAAAACGTGCGCAGAAGTCATCGGTAGGCCTAACACGGCCGGTTTGGCAGTCGGGAGATGATGAGGAAAAACGGCCGAAAATCGACCTCGAGGCATAGGAAAAAATTTATGAAAAAATTTCGACCTCGCGCTACGCAGTCCAAAGTCTCGGATTCGATTAATATACGCAAGAGCACATCACAAAACGTGCGCAGAAGTCATCGGTAGGCCTAACACGGCCGGTTTGGCAGTGGGGAGATGATGAGGAAAAACGGCCGAAAATCGACCTCGAGGCATAGGAAAAATTTTATGAAAAAATTTCGACCTCGCGCTACGCAGTCCAAAGTTTCGGATTCGATTAATATACGTAAGAGCACATCACAAAACGTGCGCAGAAGTCATCGGTAGGCCTAACACGGCCGGTTTGGCAGTCGGGAGATGATGAGGAAAAACGGCCGAAAATCGACCTCGAGGCATAGGAAAAATTTTATGAAAAAATTTCGACCTCGCGCTACGCAGTCCAAAGTCTCGGATTCGATTAATATACGTAAGAGCACATCACAAAACGTGCGCAGAAGTCATCGGTAGGCCTAACACGGCCGGTTTGGCAGTCGGGAGATGATGAGGAAAAACGGCCGAAAATCGACCTCGAGGCATAGGAAAAATCTTATGAAAAAATTTCGACCTCGCGCTACGCAGTCCAAAGTCTCGGATTCGATTAATATACGTAAGAGCACATCACAAAACGTGCGCAGAAGTCATCGGTAGGCCTAACACGGCCGGTTTGGCAGTCGGGAGATGATGAGGAAAAACGGCCGAAAATCGACCTCGAGGCATAGGAAAAATTTTATGAAAAAATTTCGACCTCGCGCTACGCAGTCCAAAGTCTCGGATTCAATTAATATACGCAAGAGCACATCAAAAAAGGTGCGCAGAAGTCATCGGTAGGCCTAACACGGCCGGTTTGGCAGTCGGGAGATGATGAGGAAAAACGGCCGAAAATCGACCTCGAGGCATAGGAAAAATTTTATGAAAAAATTTCGACCTCGCGCTATGCAGTCCAAAGTCTCGGATTCGATTAATATACGTAAGAGCACATCACAAAACGTGCGCAGAAGTCATCGGTAGGCCTAAGACGGCCGGTTTTTCAGTCGGGAGATGATGAGGAAAAACGGCCGAAAATCGACCTCGAGGCATAGGAAAAATTTTATGAAAAAATTTCGACCTGGCGCTACGCAGTCCAAAGTCTCGGATTCGATTAATATACGTAAGAGGACATCACAAAACGTGCGCAGAAGTCATCGGTAGGCCTAAGACGGCCGGTTTGGCAGTCGGGAGATGATGAGGAAAAACGGCCGAAAATCGACCTCGAGGCATAGGAAAAATTTTATGAAAAAATTTCGACCTCGCGCTACGCAGTCCAAAGTCTCGGATTCGATTAATATACGTAAGAGCACATCACAAAACGTGCGCAGAAGTCATCGGGTGGCCTAATACGGCCGGTTTGGCAGTCGGGAGATGATGAGGAAAAACGGCCGAAAATCGACCTCGAGGCATAGGAAAAATTTTATGAAAAAATTTCGACCTCGCGCTACGCAGTCCAAAGTCTCGGATTCGATTAATATACGTAAGAGCACATCACAAAACGTGCGCAGAAGTCATCGGTAGGCCTAACACGGCCGGTTTGGCAGTCGGGAGATGATGAGGAAAAACGGCCGAAAATCGACCTCGAGGCATAGGAAAAATTTTATGAAAAAATTTCGACCTCGGGTTACGCAGTCCAAAGTCTCGGATTCGATTAATATACGTAAGAGCACATCACAAAACGTGCGCAGAAGTCATCGGTAGGCCTAACACGGCCGGTTTGGCAGTCGGGAGATAATGAGGAAAAACGGCCGAAAATCGACCTCGAGGCATAGGAAAAATTTTATGAAAAAATTTCGACCTCGCGCTACGCAGTCCAAAGTCTCGGATTCGATTAATATACGTAAGAGCACATCACAAAACGTGCGCAGAAGTCATCGGTAGGCCTAATACGGCCGGTTTGGCAGTCGGGAGATGATGAGGAAAAACGGCCGAAAATCGACCTCGAGGCATAGGAAAAATTTTATGAAAAAATTTCGACCTCGCGCTACGCAGTCCAAAGTCTCGGATTCGATTAATATACGCAAGAGCACATCACAAAACGTGCGCAGAAGTCATCGGTAGGCCTAATACGGCCGGTTTGGCAGTCGGGAGAAGATGAGGAAAAACGGCCGAAAATCGACCTCGAGGCATAGGAAAAATTTTATGAAAAAATTTCGACCTCGCGCTACGCAGTCCAAAGTCTCGGATTCGATTAATATACGTAAGAGCACATCACAAAACGTGCGCAGAAGTCATCGGTAGGCCTATCACGGCCAGTTTGGCAGTCGGGAGATGATGAGGAAAAACGGTCGAAAATCGACCTCGAGGCATAGGAAAAATTTTATGAAAAAATTTCGACCTCGCGCTACGCAGTCCAAAGTCTCGGATTCGATTAATATACGTAAGAGCACATCACAAAACGTGCGCAGAAGTCATCGATAGGCCTAACACGGCCGGTTTGGCAGTCGGGAGATGATGAGGAAAAACGGCCGAAAATCGACCTCGAGGCATAGGAAAAATTTTATGAAAAAATTTCGACCTCGCGCTACGCAGTCCAAAGTCTCGGATTCGATTAATATACGCAAGAGCACATCACAAAACGTGCGCAGAAGTCATCGGTAGGCCTAATACGGCCGGTTTGGCAGTCGGGAGATGATGAGGAAAAACGGCCGAAAATCGACCTCGAGGCATAGGAAAAATTTTATGAAAAAATTTCGACCTCGCGCTACGCAGTCCAAAGTCTCGGATTCGATTAATATACGCAAGAGCACATCACTAAACGTGCGCAGAAGTCATCGGTAGGCCTAACACGGCCGGTTTGGCAGTCGGGAGATGATGAGGAAAAACGGCCGAAAATCGACCTCGAGGCATAGGAAAAATTTTATGAAAAAATTTCGACCTCGCGCTACGCAGTCCAAAGTCTCGGATTCGATTAATATACGCAAGAGCACATCACAAAACGTGCGCAGAAGTCATCGGTAGGCCTAACACGGCCGGTTTGGCAGTCGGGAGATGATGAGGAAAAACGGCTGAAAATCGACCTCGAGGCATAGGAAAAAATGTTATGAAAAAATTTCGACCTCGCGCTACGCAGTCCAAAGTCTCGGATTCGATTAATATACGTAAGAGCACATCACAAAACGTGCGCAGAAGTCATCGGTAGGCCTAATACGGCCGGTTTGGCAGTCGGGAGATGATGAGGAAAAACGGCCGAAAATCGACCTCGAGGTATAGGAAAAATTTTATGAAAAATTTCGACCTCGCGCTACGCAGTCCAAAGTCTCGGATTCGATTAATATACGTAAGAGCACATCACAAAACGTGCGCAGAAGTCATCGGTAGGCCTAACACGGCCGGTTTGGCAGTCGGGAGATGATGAGGAAAAACGGCCGAAAATCGACCTCGAGGCATAGGAAAAATTTTATGAAAAAATTTCGACCTCGCGCTACGCAGTCCAAAGTCTCGGATTCAATTAATATACGTAAGAGCACATCACAAAACGTGCGCAGAAGTCATCGGTAGGCCTAACACGGCCGGTTTGGCAGTCGGAGATGATGAGGAAAAACGGCCGAAAATCGACCTCGAGGCATAGGAAAAAATTTTATGAAAAAATTTCGACCTCGCGCTACGCAGTCCAAAGTCTCGGATTCGATTAATATACGTAAGAGCACATCACTAAACGTGCGCAGAAGTCATCGGTAGGCCTAACACGGCCGGTTTGGCAGTCGGGAGATGATGAGGAAAAACGGCCGAAAATCGACCTCGAGGCATAGGAAAAATTTTATGAAAAAATTTCGACCTCGCGCTACGCAGTCCAAAGTCTCGGATTCGATTAATATACGTAAGAGCACATCACAAAACGTGCGCAGAAGTCATCAGTAGGCCTAACACGGCCGGTTTGGCAGTCGGGAGATGATGAGGAAAAACGGCCGAAAATCGACCTCGAGGCATAGGAAAAATTTTATGAAAAAATTTCGACCTCGCGCTACGTAGTTCAAAGTCTCGGATTCGATTAATATACGCAAGAGCACATCACAAAACGTGCGCAGAAGTCATCGGTAGGCCTAACACGGCCGGTTTGGCAGTCGGGAGATGATGAGGAAAAACGGCCGAAAATCGACCTCGAGGCATAGGAAAAATTTTATGAAAAAATTTCGACCTCGCGCTACGCAGTCCAAAGTCTCGGATTCGATTAATATACGCAAGAGCACATCACAAAACGTGCGCAGAAGTCATCGGTAGGCCTAACACGGCCGGTTTGGCAGTCGGGAGATGATGAGGAAAAACGGCCGAAAATCGACCTCGAGGCATAGCAAAAATTTTATGAAAAAATTTCGACCTCGCGCTACGCAGTCCAAAGTCTCGGATTCGATTAATATACGTAAGAGCACATCACAAAACGTGCGCAGAAGTCATCGGTAGGCCTAATACGGCCGGTTTGGCAGTCGGGAGATGATGAGGAAAAACGGCCGAAAATCGACCTCGAGGCATAGGAAAAATTTTATGAAAAAATTTCGACCTCGCGCTACGCAGTCCAAAGTCTCGGATTCAATTAATATACGTAAGAGCACATCACAAAACGTGCGCAGAAGTCATCGGTAGGCCTAACACGGCCGGTTTGGCAGTCGGGAGATGATGAGGAAAAACGGCCGAAAATCGACCTCGAGGCATAGGAAAAATTTTATGAAAAAATTTCGACCTCGCGCTACGCAGTCCAAAGTCTCGGATTCGATTAATATACGTAAGAGCACATCACAAAACGTGCGCAGAAGTCATCGGTAGGCCTAACACGGCCGGTTTGGCAGTCGGGAGATGATGAGGAAAAAGGGCTGAAAATCGACCTCGAGGCATAGGAAAAATGTTATGAAAAAATTTCGACCTCGCGCTACGCAGTCCAAAGTCTCGGATTCGATTAATATACGCAAGAGCACATCACAAAACCTAACACCTAACACGGCCGGTTTGGCAGTCGGGAGATGATGAGGAAAAACGGCCGAAAATCGACCTCGAGGAATAGGAAAAATTTTATGAAAAAATTTCGACCTCGCGCTACGCAGTCCAAAGTCTCGGATTCGATTAATATACGTAAGAGCACATCACAAAACGTGCGCAGAAGTCATCGGTAGGCCTAACACGGCCGGTTTGGCAGTCGGGAGATGATGTGGAAAAACCGGCCGAAAATCGACCTCGAGGCATAGGAAAAATTTTATGAAAAAATATCGACCTCGCGCTACGCAGTCCAAAGTCTCGGATTCGATTAATATACGTAAGAGCACATCACAAAACGTGCGCAGAAGTCATCGGTAGGCCTAACACGGCCGGTGTGGCAGTCGGGAGATGATGAGGAAAAACGGCTGAAAAACGACCTCGAGGCATAGGAAAAATTTTATGAAAAAATTTCGACCTCGCGCTACGCAGTCCAAAGTCTCGGATTCGATTAATATACGTAAGAGCACATCACAAAACGTGCGCAGAAGTCATCGGTAGGCCTAACACGGCCGGTTTGGCAGTCGGGAGATGATGAGGAAAAACGGCCGAAAATCGACCTCGAGGCATAGGAAAAATTTTATGAAAAAATTTCGACCTCGCGCTACGCAGTCCAAAGTCTCGGATTCGATTAATATACGTAAGAGCACATCACAAAACGTGCGCAGAAGTCATCGGTAGGCCTAACACGGCCGGTTTGGCAGTCGGGAGATGATGTGGAAAAACCGGCCGAAAATCGACCTCGAGGCATAGGAAAAATTTTATGAAAAAATATCGACCTCGCGCTACGCAGTCCAAGTCTCGGATTCGATTAATATACGTAAGAGCACATCACAAAACGTGCGCAGAAGTCATCGGTAGGCCTAACACGGCCGGCTTGGCAGTCGGGAGATGATGAGGAAAAACGGACGAAAATCGACCTCGAGGCATAGGAAAAATTTTATGAAAAAATTTCGACCTCGCGCTACGCAGTCCAAAGTCTCGGATTCGATTAATATACGTAACAGCACATCACAAAACGTGCGCAGAAGTCATCGGTAGGCCTAACACGGCCGGTTTGGCAGTCGGGAGATGATGAGGAAAAACGGCCGAAAATCGACCTCGAGGCATAGGAAAAATTTTATGAAAAAATTTCGACCTCGCGCTACGTAGTTCAAAGTCTCGGATTCGATTAATATACGCAAGAGCACATCACAAAACGTGCGCAGAAGTCATCGGTAGGCCTAACACGGCCGGTTTGGCAGTCGGGAGATGATGAGGAAAAACGGCCGAAAATCGACCTCGAGGCATAGGAAAAATTTTATGAAAAAATTTCGACCTCGCGCTACGCAGTCCAAAGTCTCGGATTCGATTAATATACGCAAGAGCACATCACAAAACGTGCGCAGAAGTCATCGGTAGGCCTAACACGGCCGGTTTGGCAGTCGGGAGATGATGAGGAAAAACGGCCGAAAATCGACCTCGAGGCATAGGAAAAATTTTATGAAAAAATTTCGACCTCGCGCTACGTAGTTCAAAGTCTCGGATTCGATTAATATACGCAAGAGCACATCACAAAACGTGCGCAGAAGTCATCGGTAGGCCTAACACGGCCGGTTTGGCAGTCGGGAGATGATGAGGAAAAACGGCCGAAAATCGACCTCGAGGCATAGGAAAAATTTTATGAAAAAATTTCGACCTCGCGCTACGCAGTCCAAAGTCTCGGATTCGATTAATATACGCAAGAGCACATCACAAAACGTGCGCAGAAGTCATCGGTAGGCCTAACACGGCCGGTTTGGCAGTCGGGAGATGATGAGGAAAAACGGCCGAAAATCGACCTCGAGGCATAGCAAAAATTTTATGAAAAAATTTCGACCTCGCGCTACGCAGTCCAAAGTCTCGGATTCGATTAATATACGTAAGAGCACATCACAAAACGTGCGCAGAAGTCATCGGTAGGCCTAACACGGCCGGTTTGGCAGTCGGGAGATGATGAGGAAAAACGGACGAAAATCGACCTCGAGGCATAGGAAAAATTTTATGAAAAAATTTCGACCTCGCGCTACGCAGTCCAAAGTCTCGGATTCGATTAATATACGCAAGAGCACATCACAAAACGTGCGCAGAAGTCATCGGTAGGCCTAACACGGCCGGTTTGGCAGTCGGGAGATGATGAGGAAAAACGGCCGAAAATCGACCTCGAGGCATAGGAAAAATTTTATGAAAAAATTTCGACCTCGCGCTACGTAGTTCAAAGTCTCGGATTCGATTAATATACGCAAGAGCACATCACAAAACGTGCGCAGAAGTCATCGGTAGGCCTAACACGGCCGGTTTGGCAGTCGGGAGATGATGAGGAAAAACGGACGAAAATCGACCTCGAGGCATAGGAAAAATTTTATGAAAAAATTTCGACCTCGCGCTACGCAGTCCAAAGTCTCGGATTCGATTAATATACGTAACAGCACATCACAAAACGTGCGCAGAAGTCATCGGTAGGCCTAACACGGCCGGTTTGGCAGTCGGGAGATGATGAGGAAAAACGGCCGAAAATCGACCTCGAGGCATAGGAAAAATTTTATGAAAAAATTTCGACCTCGCGCTACGTAGTTCAAAGTCTCGGATTCGATTAATATACGCAAGAGCACATCACAAAACGTGCGCAGAAGTCATCGGTAGGCCTAACACGGCCGGTTTGGCAGTCGGGAGATGATGAGGAAAAACGGCCGAAAATCGACCTCGAGGCATAGGAAAAATTTTATGAAAAAATTTCGACCTCGCGCTACGCAGTCCAAAGTCTCGGATTCGATTAATATACGCAAGAGCACATCACAAAACGTGCGCAGAAGTCATCGGTAGGCCTAACACGGCCGGTTTGGCAGTCGGGAGATGATGAGGAAAAACGGCCGAAAATCGACCTCGAGGCATAGCAAAAATTTTATGAAAAAATTTCGACCTCGCGCTACGCAGTCCAAAGTCTCGGATTCGATTAATATACGCAAGAGCACATCACAAAACCTAACACCTAACACGGCCGGTTTGGCAGTCGGGAGATGATGAGGAAAAACGGCCGAAAATCGACCTCGAGGAATAGGAAAAATTTTATGAAAAAATTTCGACCTCGCGCTACGCAGTCCAAAGTCTCGGATTCGATTAATATACGTAAGAGCACATCACAAAACGTGCGCAGAAGTCATCGGTAGGCCTAACACGGCCGGTTTGGCAGTCGGGAGATGATGAGGAAAAAGGGCTGAAAATCGACCTCGAGGCATAGGAAAAATGTTATGAAAAAATTTCGACCTCGCGCTACGCAGTCCAAAGTCTCGGATTCGATTAATATACGTAAGAGCACATCACAAAACGTGCGCAGAAGTCATCGGTAGGCCTAACACGGCCGGTTTGGCAGTCGGGAGATGATGAGGAAAAACGGCCGAAAATCGACCTCGAGGCATAGGAAAAATTTTATGAAAAAATTTCGACCTCGCGCTACGCAGTCCAAAGTCTCGGATTCGATTAATATACGTAAGAGCACATCACAAAACGTGCGCAGAAGTCATCGGTAGGCCTAACACGGCCGGTTTGGCAGTCGGGAGATGATGTGGAAAAACCGGCCGAAAATCGACCTCGAGGCATAGGAAAAATTTTATGAAAAAATATCGACCTCGCGCTACGCAGTCCAAAGTCTCGGATTCGATTAATATACGTAAGAGCACATCACAAAACGTGCGCAGAAGTCATCGGTAGGCCTAACACGGCCGGCTTGGCAGTCGGGAGATGATGAGGAAAAACGGACGAAAATCGACCTCGAGGCATAGGAAAAATTTTATGAAAAAATTTCGACCTCGCGCTACGCAGTCCAAAGTCTCGGATTCGATTAATATACGCAAGAGCACATCACAAAACGTGCGCAGAAGTCATCGGTAGGCCTAACACGGCCGGTTTGGCAGTCGGGAGATGATGAGGAAAAACGGCCGAAAATCGACCTCGAGGCATAGGAAAAAATTTTATGAAAAAATTTCGACCTCGCGCTACGCAGTCCAAAGTCTCGGATTCGATTAATATACGTAAGAGCACATCACAAAACGTGCGCAGAAGTCATCGGTAGGCCTAACACGGCCGGTTTGGCAGTCGGGAGATGATGAGGAAAAACGGCCGAAAATCGACCTCGAGGCATAGGAAAAATTTTATGAAAAAATTTCGACCTCGCGCTACGCAGTCCAAAGTCTCGGATTCGATTAATATACGTAAGAGCACATCACAAAACGTGCGCAGAAGTCATCGGTAGGCCTAACACGGCCGGTTTGGCAGTCGGGAGATGATGAGGAAAAACGGCCGAAAATCGACCTCGAGGCATAGGAAAAAATTTTATGAAAAAATTTCGACCTCGCGCTACGCAGTCCAAAGTCTCGGATTCGATTATTATACGTAAGAGCACATCACAAAACGTGCGCAGAAGTCATCGGTAGGCCTAACACGGCCGGTTTGGCAGTCGGAAGATGATTAGGAAAAACGGCCGAAAATCGACCTCGAGGCATAGGAAAAATTTTATGAAAAAATTTCGACCTCGCGCTACGCAGTCCAAAGTCTCGGATTCGATTAATATACGTAAGAGCACATCACAAAACGTGCGCAGAAGTCATCGGTAGGCCTTACACGGCCGGTTTGGCAGTCGGGAGATGATGAGGAAAAACAGCCGAAAATCGACCTCGAGGCATAGGAAAAATTTTATAAAAAAATTTCGACCTCGCGCTACGCAGTCCAAAGTCTCGGATTCGATTAATATACGTAAGAGCACATCACAAAACGTGCGCAGAAGTCATCGGTAGGCCTAATACGGCCGGTTTGGCAGTCGGGAAATGATGAGGAAAAACGGCCGAAAATCGACCTCGAGGCATAGGAAAAATGTTATGAAAAAATTTCGACCTCGCGCTACGCAGTCCAAAGTCTCGGATTCGATTAATATACGTAAGAGCACATCACAAAACGTGCGCAGAAGTCATCGGTAGGCCTAATACGGCCGGTTTGGCAGTCGGGAGATGATGAGGAAAAACGGCCGAAAATCGACCTCGAGGCATAGGAAAAATGTTATGAAAAAATTTCGACCTCGCGCTACGCAGTCCAAAGTCTCGGATTCGATTAATATACGTAAGAGCACATCACAAAACGTGATGAAACGGTTTGGCAGTCGGGAGATGATGAGGAAAAACGGCCGAAAATCGACCTCGAGGCATAGGAAAAATTTTATGAAAAAATTTCGACCTCGCGCTACGCAGTCCAAAGTCTCGGATTCGATTAATATACATAAGAGCACATCACAAAACTTGCGCAGAAGTCATCGGTAGGCCTAACACGGCCGGTTTGGCAGTCGGGAGATGATGAGGAAAAACGGCCGAAAATCGACCTCGAGGCATAGGAAAAATTTTATGAAAAAATTTCGACCTCGCGCTACGCAGTCCAAAGTCTCGGATTCGATTAATATACGTAAGAGCACATCACAAAACGTGCGCAGAAGTCATCGGTAGGCCTAACACGGCCGGTTTGGCAGTCGGGAGATGATGAGGAAAAACGGCCGAAAATCGACCTCGAGGCATAGGAAAAATTTTATGAAAAAATTTCGACCTCGCGCTACGCAGTCCAAAGTCTCGGATTCGATTAATATACGTAAGAGCACATCACAAAACGTGCGCAGAAGTCATCGGTAGGCCTAACACGGCCGGTTTGGCAGTCGGGAGATGATGAGGAAAAAGGGCTGAAAATCGACCTCGAGGCATAGGAAAAATGTTATGAAAAAATTTCGACCTCGCGCTACGCAGTCCAAAGTCTCGGATTCGATTAATATACGTAAGAGCACATCACAAAACGTGCGCAGAAGTCATCGGTAGGCCTAACACGGCCGGTTTGGCAGTCGGGAGATGATGAGGAAAAACGGCCGAAAATCGACCTCGAGGCATAGGAAAAATTTTATGAAAAAATTTCGACCTCGCGCTACGCAGTCCAAAGTCTCGGATTCGATTAATATACGTAAGAGCACATCACAAAACGTGCGCAGAAGTCATCGGTAGGCCTAACACGGCCGGTTTGGCAGTCGGGAGATGATGTGGAAAAACCGGCCGAAAATCGACCTCGAGGCATAGGAAAAATTTTATGAAAAAATATCGACCTCGCGCTACGCAGTCCAAAGTCTCGGATTCGATTAATATACGTAAGAGCACATCACAAAACGTGCGCAGAAGTCATCGGTAGGCCTAACACGGCCGGCTTGGCAGTCGGGAGATGATGAGGAAAAACGGACGAAAATCGACCTCGAGGCATAGGAAAAATTTTATGAAAAAATTTCGACCTCGCGCTACGCAGTCCAAAGTCTCGGATTCGATTAATATACGCAAGAGCACATCACAAAACGTGCGCAGAAGTCATCGGTAGGCCTAACACGGCCGGTTTGGCAGTCGGGAGATGATGAGGAAAAACGGCCGAAAATCGACCTCGAGGCATAGGAAAAAATTTTATGAAAAAATTTCGACCTCGCGCTACGCAGTCCAAAGTCTCGGATTCGATTAATATACGTAAGAGCACATCACAAAACGTGCGCAGAAGTCATCGGTAGGCCTAACACGGCCGGTTTGGCAGTCGGGAGATGATGAGGAAAAACGGCCGAAAATCGACCTCGAGGCATAGGAAAAATTTTATGAAAAAATTTCGACCTCGCGCTACGCAGTCCAAAGTCTCGGATTCGATTAATATACGTAAGAGCACATCACAAAACGTGCGCAGAAGTCATCGGTAGGCCTAACACGGCCGGTTTGGCAGTCGGGAGATGATGAGGAAAAACGGCCGAAAATCGACCTCGAGGCATAGGAAAAAATTTTATGAAAAAATTTCGACCTCGCGCTACGCAGTCCAAAGTCTCGGATTCGATTAATATACGTAAGAGCACATCACAAAACGTGCGCAGAAGTCATCGGTAGGCCTAACACGGCCGGTTTGGCAGTCGGGAGATGATGAGGAAAAACGGCCGAAAATCGACCTCGAGGCATAGGAAAAATTTTATGAAAAAATTTCGACCTCGCGCTACGCAGTCCAAAGTCTCGGATTCGATTAATATACGTAAGAGCACATCACAAAACGTGCGCAGAAGTCATCGGTAGGCCTAACACGGCCGGCTTGGCAGTCGGGAGATGATGAGGAAAAACGGACGAAAATCGACCTCGAGGCATAGGAAAAATTTTATGAAAAAATTTCGACCTCGCGCTACGCAGTCCAAAGTCTCGGATTCGATTAATATACGCAAGAGCACATCACAAAACGTGCGCAGAAGTCATCGGTAGGCCTAACACGGCCGGTTTGGCAGTCGGGAGATGATGAGGAAAAACGGCCGAAAATCGACCTCGAGGCATAGGAAAAAATTTTATGAAAAAATTTCGACCTCGCGCTACGCAGTCCAAAGTCTCGGATTCGATTAATATACGTAAGAGCACATCACAAAACGTGCGCAGAAGTCATCGGTAGGCCTAACACGGCCGGTTTGGCAGTCGGGAGATGATGAGGAAAAACGGCCGAAAATCGACCTCGAGGCATAGGAAAAATTTTATGAAAAAATTTCGACCTCGCGCTACGCAGTCCAAAGTCTCGGATTCGATTAATATACGTAAGAGCACATCACAAAACGTGCGCAGAAGTCATCGGTAGGCCTTACACGGCCGGTTTGGCAGTCGGGAGATGATGAGGAAAAACAGCCGAAAATCGACCTCGAGGCATAGGAAAAATTTTATAAAAAAATTTCGACCTCGCGCTACGCAGTCCAAAGTCTCGGATTCGATTAATATACGTAAGAGCACATCACAAAACGTGCGCAGAAGTCATCGGTAGGCCTAATACGGCCGGTTTGGCAGTCGGGAAATGATGAGGAAAAACGGCCGAAAATCGACCTCGAGGCATAGGAAAAATGTTATGAAAAAATTTCGACCTCGCGCTACGCAGTCCAAAGTCTCGGATTCGATTAATATACGTAAGAGCACATCACAAAACGTGCGCAGAAGTCATCGGTAGGCCTAATACGGCCGGTTTGGCAGTCGGGAGATGATGAGGAAAAACGGCCGAAAATCGACCTCGAGGCATAGGAAAAATGTTATGAAAAAATTTCGACCTCGCGCTACGCAGTCCAAAGTCTCGGATTCGATTAATATACGTAAGAGCACATCACAAAACGTGCGCAGAAGTCATCGGTAGGCCTAATACGGCCGGTTTGGCAGTCGGGAGATGATGAGGAAAAACGGCCGAAAATCGACCTCGAGGCATAGGAAAAATGTTATGAAAAAATTTCGACCTCGCGCTACGCAGTCCAAAGTCTCGGATTCGATTAATATACGTAAGAGCACATCACAAAACGTGATGAAACGGTTTGGCAGTCGGGAGATGATGAGGAAAAACGGCCGAAAATCGACCTCGAGGCATAGGAAAAATTTTATGAAAAAATTTCGACCTCGCGCTACGCAGTCCAAAGTCTCGGATTCGATTAATATACGTAAGAGCACATCACAAAACGTGCGCAGAAGTCATCGGTAGGCCTAACACGGCCGGTTTGGCAGTCGGGAGATGATGAGGAAAAACGGCCGAAAATCGACCTCGAGGCATAGGAAAAATTTTATGAAAAAATTTCGACCTCGCGCTACGCAGTCCAAAGTCTCGGATTCGATTAATATACGTAAGAGCACATCACAAAACGTGCGCAGAAGTCATCGGTAGGCCTAATACGGCCGGTTTGGCAGTCGGGAGATGATGAGGAAAAACGGCCGAAAATCGACCTCGAGGCATAGGAAAAATTTTATGAAAAAATTTCGACCTCGCGCTACGCAGTCCAAAGTCTCGGATTCGATTAATATACGTAAGAGCACATCACAAAACGTGCGCAGAAGTCATCGGTAGGCCTAACACGGCCGGTTTGGCAGTCGGGAGATGATGAGGAAAAACGGCCGAAAATCGACCTCGAGGCATAGGAAAAATTTTATGAAAAAATTTCGACCTCGCGCTACGCAGTCCAAAGTCTCGGATTCGATTAATATACGTAAGAGCACATCACAAAACGTGCGCAGAAGTCATCGGTAGGCCTAGTACGGCCGGTTTGGCAGTCGGGAGATGATGAGGAAAAACGGCCGAAAATCGACCTCGAGGCATAGGAAAAATTTTATGAAAAAATTTCGACCTCGCGCTACGCAGTCCAAAGTCTCGGATTCGATTAATATACGTAAGAGCACATCACAAAACGTGCGCAGAAGTCATCGGTAGGCCTAACACGGCCGGCTTGGCAGTCGGGAGATGATGAGGAAAAACGGCCGAAAATCGACCTCGAGGCATAGGAAAAATTTTATGAAAAAATTTCGACCTCGCGCTACGCAGTCCAAAGTCTCGGATTCGATTAATATACGTAAGAGCACATCACAAAACGTGCGCAGAAGTCATCGGTAGGCCTAACACGGCCGGTTTGGCAGTCGGGAGATGATGTGGAAAAACGGCTGAAAATCGACCTCGAGGCATAGGAAAAATTTTATGAAAAAATTTCGACCTCGCGCTACGCAGTCCAAAGTCTCGGATTCGATTAATATACGTAAGAGCACATCACAAAACGTGCGCAGAAGTCATCGGTAGGCCTAACACGGCCGGTTTGGCAGTCGGGAGATGATGAGGAAAAACGGCCGAAAATCGACCTCGAGGCATAGGAAAAATTTTATGAAAAAATTTCGACCTCGCGCTACGCAGTCCAAAGTCTCGGATTCGATTAATATACGTAAGAGCACATCACAAAACGTGCGCAGAAGTCATCGGTAGGCCTAACACGGCCGGTTTGGCAGTCGGGAGATGATGAGGAAAAACGGCCGAAAATCGACCTCGAGGCATAGGAAAAAATTTTATGAAAAAATTTCGACCTCGCGCTACGCAGTCCAAAGTCTCGGATTCGATTAATATACGTAAGAGCACATCACAAAACGTGCGCAGAAGTCATCGGTAGGCCTAACACGGCCGGTTTGGCAGTCGGGAGATGATGAGGAAAAACGGCCGAAAATCGACCTCGAGGCATAGGAAAAATTTTATGAAAAAATTTCGACCTCGCGCTACGCAGTCCAAAGTCTCGGATTCGATTAATATACGTAAGAGCACATCACAAAACGTGCGCAGAAGTCATCGGTAGGCCTAACACGGCCGGCTTGGCAGTCGGGAGATGATGAGGAAAAACGGACGAAAATCGACCTCGAGGCATAGGAAAAATTTTATGAAAAAATTTCGACCTCGCGCTACGCAGTCCAAAGTCTCGGATTCGATTAATATACGCAAGAGCACATCACAAAACGTGCGCAGAAGTCATCGGTAGGCCTAACACGGCCGGTTTGGCAGTCGGGAGATGATGAGGAAAAACGGCCGAAAATCGACCTCGAGGCATAGGAAAAAATTTTATGAAAAAATTTCGACCTCGCGCTACGCAGTCCAAAGTCTCGGATTCGATTAATATACGTAAGAGCACATCACAAAACGTGCGCAGAAGTCATCGGTAGGCCTAACACGGCCGGTTTGGCAGTCGGGAGATGATGAGGAAAAACGGCCGAAAATCGACCTCGAGGCATAGGAAAAATTTTATGAAAAAATTTCGACCTCGCGCTACGCAGTCCAAAGTCTCGGATTCGATTAATATACGTAAGAGCACATCACAAAACGTGCGCAGAAGTCATCGGTAGGCCTTACACGGCCGGTTTGGCAGTCGGGAGATGATGAGGAAAAACAGCCGAAAATCGACCTCGAGGCATAGGAAAAATTTTATAAAAAAATTTCGACCTCGCGCTACGCAGTCCAAAGTCTCGGATTCGATTAATATACGTAAGAGCACATCACAAAACGTGCGCAGAAGTCATCGGTAGGCCTAATACGGCCGGTTTGGCAGTCGGGAAATGATGAGGAAAAACGGCCGAAAATCGACCTCGAGGCATAGGAAAAATGTTATGAAAAAATTTCGACCTCGCGCTACGCAGTCCAAAGTCTCGGATTCGATTAATATACGTAAGAGCACATCACAAAACGTGCGCAGAAGTCATCGGTAGGCCTAATACGGCCGGTTTGGCAGTCGGGAGATGATGAGGAAAAACGGCCGAAAATCGACCTCGAGGCATAGGAAAAATGTTATGAAAAAATTTCGACCTCGCGCTACGCAGTCCAAAGTCTCGGATTCGATTAATATACGTAAGAGCACATCACAAAACGTGCGCAGAAGTCATCGGTAGGCCTAATACGGCCGGTTTGGCAGTCGGGAGATGATGAGGAAAAACGGCCGAAAATCGACCTCGAGGCATAGGAAAAATGTTATGAAAAAATTTCGACCTCGCGCTACGCAGTCCAAAGTCTCGGATTCGATTAATATACGTAAGAGCACATCACAAAACGTGATGAAACGGTTTGGCAGTCGGGAGATGATGAGGAAAAACGGCCGAAAATCGACCTCGAGGCATAGGAAAAATTTTATGAAAAAATTTCGACCTCGCGCTACGCAGTCCAAAGTCTCGGATTCGATTAATATACGTAAGAGCACATCACAAAACGTGCGCAGAAGTCATCGGTAGGCCTAACACGGCCGGTTTGGCAGTCGGGAGATGATGAGGAAAAACGGCCGAAAATCGACCTCGAGGCATAGGAAAAATTTTATGAAAAAATTTCGACCTCGCGCTACGCAGTCCAAAGTCTCGGATTCGATTAATATACGTAAGAGCACATCACAAAACGTGCGCAGAAGTCATCGGTAGGCCTAATACGGCCGGTTTGGCAGTCGGGAGATGATGAGGAAAAACGGCCGAAAATCGACCTCGAGGCATAGGAAAAATTTTATGAAAAAATTTCGACCTCGCGCTACGCAGTCCAAAGTCTCGGATTCGATTAATATACGTAAGAGCACATCACAAAACGTGCGCAGAAGTCATCGGTAGGCCTAACACGGCCGGTTTGGCAGTCGGGAGATGATGAGGAAAAACGGCCGAAAATCGACCTCGAGGCATAGGAAAAATTTTATGAAAAAATTTCGACCTCGCGCTACGCAGTCCAAAGTCTCGGATTCGATTAATATACGTAAGAGCACATCACAAAACGTGCGCAGAAGTCATCGGTAGGCCTAGTACGGCCGGTTTGGCAGTCGGGAGATGATGAGGAAAAACGGCCGAAAATCGACCTCGAGGCATAGGAAAAATTTTATGAAAAAATTTCGACCTCGCGCTACGCAGTCCAAAGTCTCGGATTCGATTAATATACGTAAGAGCACATCACAAAACGTGCGCAGAAGTCATCGGTAGGCCTAACACGGCCGGCTTGGCAGTCGGGAGATGATGAGGAAAAACGGCCGAAAATCGACCTCGAGGCATAGGAAAAATTTTATGAAAAAATTTCGACCTCGCGCTACGCAGTCCAAAGTCTCGGATTCGATTAATATACGTAAGAGCACATCACAAAACGTGCGCAGAAGTCATCGGTAGGCCTAACACGGCCGGTTTGGCAGTCGGGAGATGATGTGGAAAAACGGCTGAAAATCGACCTCGAGGCATAGGAAAAATTTTATGAAAAAATTTCGACCTCGGGCTACGCAGTCCAAAGTCTCGGATTCGATTAATATTCGTAAGAGCACATCACAAAACGTGCGCAGAAGTCATCGGTAGGCCTAACACGTCATCGGTAGGCCTAATACGGCCGGTTTGGCAGTCGGGAGATGATGAGGAAAAACGGCCGAAAATCGACCTCGAGGCATAGGAAACATTTTATGAAAAAATTTCGACCTCCCGCTACGCAGTCCAAAGTCTCGGATTCGATTAATATACGTAAGAGCACATCACAAAACGTGCGCAGAAGTCATCGGTAGGCCTAACACGGCCGGTTTGGCAGTCGGGAGATGATGAGGAAAAACGGCCGAAAATCGACCTCGAGGCATAGGAAAAATTTTATGAAAAAATTTCGACCTCGCGCTACGCAGTCCAAAGTCTCGGATTCGATTAATATACGTAAGAGCACATCACAAAACGTGCGCAGAAGTCATCGGTAGGCCTAACACGGCCGGCTTGGCAGTCGGGAGATGGTGAGGAAAAACGGCCGAAAATCGACCTCGAGGCATAGGAAAAATTTAATGAAAAAATTTCGACCTCGCGCTACGCAGTCCAAAGTCTCGGATTCGATTAATATACGTAAGAGCACATCACAAAACGTGCGCAGAAGTCATCGGTAGGCCTAACACGGCCGGTTTGGCAGTCGGGAGATGATGTGGAAAAACGGCCGAAAATCGACCTCGAGGCATAGGAAAAATTTTATGAAAAAATTTCGACCTCGCGCTACGCAGTCCAAAGTCTCGGATTCGATTAATATACGCAAGAGCACATCACAAAACGTGCGCAGAAGTCATCGGTAGGCCTAATACGGCCGGTTTGGCAGTCGGGAGATGATGAGGAAAAACGGCCGAAAATCGACCTCGAGGCATAGGAAAAATTTTATGAAAAAATTTCGACCTCGCGCTACGCAGTCCAAAGTCTCGGATTCGATTAATATACGCAAGAGCACATCACAAAACGTGCGCAGAAGTCATCGGTAGGCCTAATACGGCCGGTTTGGCAGTCGGGAGATGATGAGGAAAAACGGCCGAAAATCGACCTCGAGGCATAGGAAAAATTTTATGAAAAAATTTCGACCTCGCGCTACGCAGTCCAAAATCTCGGATTCGATTAATATACGCAAGAGCACATCACAAAACGTGCGCAGAAGTCATCGGGAGGCCTAACACGGCCGGTTTGGCAGTCGGGAGATGATGAGGAAAAACGGCCGAAAATCGACCTCGAGGCATAGGAAAAATGTTATGAAAAAATTTCGACCTCGCGCTACGCAGTCCAAAGTCTCGGATTCGATTAATATACGTAAGAGCACATCACAAAACGTGCGCAGAAGTCATCGGTAGGCCTAACACGGCCGGTTTGGCAGTCGGGAGATGATGAGGAAAAATGGCCGAAAATCGACCTCGAGGCATAGGAAAAATTTTATGAAAAAATTTCGACCTCGCGCTACGCAGTCCAAAGTCTCGGATTCGATTAGTATACGCAAGAGCACATCACAAAACGTGCGCAGAAGTCATCGGGAGGCCTAACACGGCCGGTTTGGCAGTCGGGAGATGATGAGGAAAAACGGCCGAAAATCGACCTCGAGGCATAGGAAAAATGTTATGACAAAATTTCGACCTCGCGCTACGCAGTCCAAAGTCTCGGATTCGATTAATATACGCAAGAGCACATCACAAAACGTGCGCAGAAAAAACGGCCGAAAATCGACCTCGAGGCATAGGAAAAATGTTATGAAAAAATTTCGACCTCGCGCTACGCAGTCCAAAGTCTCGGATTCGATTAATATACGTAAGAGCACATCACAAAACGTGCGCAGAAGTCATCGGTAGGCCTAATACGGCCGGTTTGGCAGTCGGGAGATGATGAGGAAAAACGGCCGAAAATCGACCTCGAGGCATAGGAAAAATTTTATGAAAAAATTTCGACCTCGCGCTACGCAGTCCAAAGTCTCGGATTCGATTAATATACGTAAGAGCACATCACAAAACGTGCGCAGAAGTCATCGGTAGGCCTAATACGGCCGGTTTGGCAGTCGGGAGATGATGAGGAAAAACGGCCGAAAATCGACCTCGAGGCATAGGAAAAATTTTATGAAAAAATTTCTACCTCGCGCTACGCAGTCCAAAGTCTCGGATTCGATTAATATACGTAAGAGCACATCACAAAACGTGCGCAGAAGTCATCGGTAGGCCTAACACGGCCGGTTTGGCAGTCGGGAGATGATGAGGAAAAACGGCCGAAAATCGACCTCGAGGCATAGGAAAAACTTTATGAAAAAATTTCGACCTCGCGCTACGCAGTCCAAAGTCTCGGATTCGATTAATATACGTAAGAGCACATCACAAAACTTGCGCAGAAGTCATCGGTAGGCCTAACACGGCCGGTTTGGCAGTCGGGAGATGATGAGGAAAAACGGCCGAAAATCGACCTCGAGGCATAGGAAAAATTTTATGAAAAAATTTCGACCTCGCGCTACGCAGTCCAAAGTCTCGGATTCGATTAATATACGCAAGAGCACATCACAAAACGTGCGCAGAAGTCATCGGGAGGCCTAACACGGCCGGTTTGGCAGTCGGGAGATGATGAGGAAAAACGGCCGAAAATCGACCTCGAGGCATAGGAAAAATGTTATGAAAAAATTTCGACCTCGCGCTACGCAGTCCAAAGTCTCGGATTCGATTAATATACGCAAGAGCACATCACAAAACGTACGCAGAAGTCATCGGTAGGCCTAATACGGCCGGTTTGGCAGTCGGGAGATGATGAGGAAAAACGGCCGAAAATCGACCTCGAGGCATAGGAAAAATTTTATGAAAAAATTTCGACCTCGCGCTACGCAGTCCAAAGTCTCGGATTCGATTAATATACGTAAGAGCACATCACAAAACGTGCGCAGAAGTCATCGGTAGGCCTAACACGGCCGGTTTGGCAGTCGGGAGATGATGAGGAAAAACGGCCGAAAATCGACCTCGAGGCATAGGAAAAATTTTATGAAAAAATTTATACCTCGCGCTACGCAGTCCAAAGTCTCGGATTCGATTAATATACGTAAGAGCACATCACAAAACGTGCGCAGAAGTCATCGGTAGGCCTAACACGGCCGGTTTGGCAGTCGGGAGATGATGAGGAAAAACGGCCGAAAATCGACCTCGAGGCATAGGAAAAATTTTATGAAAAAATTTGGACCTCGCGCTACGCAGTCCGAAGTCTCGGATTCGATTAATATACGCAAGAGCACATCACAAAACGTGCGCAGAAGTCATCGGGAGGCCTAACACGGCCGGTTTGGCAGTCGGGAGATGATGAGGAAAAACGGCCGAAAATCGACCTCGAGGCATAGGAAAAATGTTATGAAAAAATTTCGACCTCGCGCTACGCAGTCCAAAGTCTCGGATTCGATTAATATACGTAAGAGCACATCACAAAACGTGCGCAGAAGTCATCGGTAGGCCTAACACGGCCGGTTTGGCAGTCGGGAGATGATGAGGAAAAACGGCTGAAAATCGACCTCGAGGCATAGGAAAAATTTTATGAAAAAATTTCGACCTCGCGCTACGCAGTCCAAAGTCTCGGATTCGATTAATATACGTAAGAGCACATCACAAAACGTGCACAGAAGTCATCGGTAGGCCTAATACGGCCGGTTTGGCAGTCGGGAGATGATGAGGAAAAACGGCCGAAAATCGACCTCGAGGCATAGGAAAAATTTTATGAAAAAATTTCGACCTCGCGCTACGCAGTCCAAAGTCTCGGATTCGATTAATATACGTAATAGCACATCACAAAACGTGCGCAGAAGTCATCGGTAGGCCTAATACGGCCGGTTTGGCAGTCGGGAGATGATGAGGAAAAACGGCCGAAAATCGACCTCGAGGCATAGAAAAAATTTTATGAAAAAATTTCTACC
This sequence comes from Eristalis intricaria, assembly GCA_964034865.1. NCBI lineage: Eukaryota > Metazoa > Arthropoda > Insecta > Diptera > Syrphidae > Eristalis > Eristalis intricaria. The sequence goes on from OZ035874.1 coordinate 22,937,428, forward strand.
TCGCGCTACGCAGTCCAAAGTCTCGGATTCGATTAATATACGTAAGAGCACATCACAAAACATGCGCAGAAGTCATCGGTAGGCCTAACACGGCCGGTTTGGCAGTCGGGAGATGATGAGGAAAAACGGCCGAAAATCGACCTCGAGGCATAGGAAAAATTTTATGAAAAAATTTCTACCTCGCGCTACGCAGTCCAAAGTCTCGGATTCGATTAATATACGTAAGAGCACATCACAAAACGTGCGCAGAAGTCATCGGTAGGCCTAACACGGCCGGTTTGGCAGTCGGGAGATGATGAGGAAAAACGGCCGAAAATCGACCTCGAGGCATAGGAAAAATTTTATGAAAAAATTTCGACCTCGCGCTACGCAGTCCAAAGTCTCGGATTCGATTAATATACGTAAGAGCACATCACAAAACGTGCGCAGAAGTCATCGGTAGGCCTAACACGGCCGGTTTGGCAGTCGGGAGATGATGAGGAAAAACGGCCGAAAATCGACCTCGAGGCATAGGAAAAATTTTATGAAAAAATTTCGACCTCGCGCTACGCAGTCCAAAGTCTCGGATTCGATTAATACACGCAAGAGCACATCACAAAACGTGCGCAGAAGTCATCGGTAGGCCTAACACGGCCGGTTTGGCAGTCGGGAGATGATGAGGAAAAACGGCCGAAAATCGACCTCGAGGCATAGGAAAAATGTTATGAAAAAATTTCGACCTCGCGCTACGCAGTCCAAAGTCTCGGATTCGATTAATATACGTAAGAGCACATCACAAAACGTGCGCAGAAGTCATCGGTAGGCCTAACACGGCCGGTTTGGCAGTCGGGAGATGATGAGGAAAAACGGCCGAAAATCGACCTCGAGGCATAGGAAAAATTTTATGAAAAAATTTCGACCTCGCGCTACGCAGTCCAAAGTCTCGGATTCGATTAATATACGTAAGAGCACATCACAAAACGTGCGCAGAAGTCATCGGTAGGCCTAACACGGCCGGTTTGGCAGTCGGGAGATGATGTGGAAAAACGGCCGAAAATCGACCTCGAGGCATAGGAAAAATTTTATGAAAAAATTTCGACCTCGCGCTACGCAGTCCAAAGTCTCGGATTCGATTAATATACGTAAGAGCACATCACAAAACGTGCGCAGAAGTCATCGGTAGGCCTAACACGGCCGGTTTGGCAGTCGGGAGATGATGAGGAAAAACGGCCGAAAATCGACCTCGAGGCATAGGAAAAATTTTATGAAAAAATTTCGACCTCGCGCTACGCAGTCCAAAGTCTCGGATTCGATTAATATACGTAAGAGCACATCACAAAACGTGCGCAGAAGTCATCGGTAGGCCTAATACGGCCGGTTTGGCAGTCGGGAGATGATGAGGAAAAACGGCCGAAAATCGACCTCGAGGCATAGGAAAAATTTTATGAAAAAATTTCGACCTCGCGCTACGCAGTCCAAAGTCTCGGATTCGATTAATATACGTAAGAGCACATCACAAAACGTGCGCAGAAGTCATCGGTAGGCCTAACACGGCCGGTGTGGCAGTCGGGAGATGATGAGGAAAAACGGCCGAAAATCGACCTCGAGGCATAGGAAAAATTTTATGAAAAAATTTCGACCTCGCGCTACGCAGTCTAAAGTCTCGGATTCGATTAATATACGTAAGAGCACATCACAAAACGTGTGCAGAAGTCATCGGTAGGCCTAATACGGCCGGTTTGGCAGTCGGGAGATGATGAGGAAAAACGGCCGAAAATCGACCTCGAGGCATAGGAAAAATGTTATGAAAAAATTTCGACCTCGCGCTACGCAGTCCAAAGTCTCGGATTCGATTAATATACGTAAGAGCACATCACAAAACGTGCGCAGAAGTCATCGGTAGGCCTAACACGGCCGGTTTGGCAGTCGGGAGATGATGAGGAAAAACGGCCGAAAATCGACCTCGAGGCATAGGAAAAATTTTATGAAAAAATTTCGACCTCGCGCTACGCAGTCCAAAGTCTCGGATTCGATTAATATACGTAAGAGCACATCACAAAACGTGCGCAGAAGTCATCGGTAGGCCTAACACGGCCGGTTTGGCAGTCGGGAGATGATGAGGAAAAACGGCCGAAAATCGACCTCGAGGCATAGGAAAAATTTTATGAAAAAATTTCGACCTCGCGCTACGCAGTCCAAAGTCTCGGATTCGATTAATATACGTAAGAGCACATCACAAAACGTGCGCAGAAGTCATCGGTAGGCCTAACACGGCCGGTTTGGCAGTCGGGAGATGATGAGGAAAAACGGCCGAAAATCGACCTCGAGGCATAGGAAAAATTTTATGAAAAAATTTCGACCTCGCGCTACGCAGTCCAAAGTCTCGGATTCGATTAATATACGTAAGAGCACATCACAAAACGTGCGCAGAAGTCATCGGTAGGCCTAACACGGCCGGTGTGGCAGTCGGGAGATGATGAGGAAAAACGGCTGAAAATCGACCTCGAGGCATAGGAAAAATTTTATGAAAAAATTTCGACCTCGCGCTACGCAGTCCAAAGTCTCGGATTCGATTAATATACGCAAGAGCACATCACAAAACGTGCGCAGAAGTCATCGGTAGGCCTAACACGGCCGGTTTGGCAGTCGGGAGATGATGAGGAAAAACGGCCGAAAATCGACCTCGAGGCATAGGAAAATTTTTATGAAAAAATTTCGACCTCGCGCTACGCAGTCCAAAGTCTCGGATTCGATTAATATACGTAAGAGCGCATCACAAAACGTGCGCAGAAGTCATCGGTAGGCCTAACACGGCCGGTTTGGCAGTCGGGAGATGATGAGGAAAAACGGCCGAAAATCGACCTCGAGGCATAGGAAAAATTTTATGAAAAAATTTCGACCTCGCGCTACGCAGTCCAAAGTCTCGGATTCGATTAATATACGTAAGAGCACATCACAAAACGTGCGCAGAAGTCATCGGTAGGCCTAACACGGCCGGTTTGGCAGTCGGGAGATGATGAGGAAAAACGGCCGAAAATCGACCTCGAGGCATAGGAAAAATTTTATGAAAAAATTTCGACCTCGCGCTACGCAGTCCAAAGTCTCGGATTCGATTAATATACGTAAGAGCACATCACAAAACGTGCGCAGAAGTCATCGGTAGGCCTAACACGGCCGGTTTGGCAGTCGGGAGATGATGAGGAAAAACGGCCGAAAATCGACCTCGAGGCATAGGAAAAATTTTATGAAAAAATTTCGACCTCGCGCTACGCAGTCCAAAGTCTCGGATTCGATTAATATACGCAAGAGCACATCACAAAACGTGCGCAGAAGTCATCGGTAGGCCTAACACGGCCGGTTTGGCAGTCGGGAGATGATGAGGAAAAACGGCCGAAAATCGACCTCGAGGCATAGGAAAAATGTTATGAAAAAATTTCGACCTCGCGCTACGCAGTCCAAAGTCTCGGATTCGATTAATATACGTAAGAGCACATCACAAAACGTGCGCAGAAATCATCGGTAGGCCTAACACGGCCGGTTTGGCAGTCGGGAGATGATGAGGAAAAACGGCCGAAAATCGACCTCGAGGCATAGGAAAAATTTTATGAAAAAATTTCGACCTCGCGCTACGCAGTCCAAAGTCTCGGATTCGATTAATATACGTAAGAGCACATCACAAAACGTGCGCAGAAGTCATCGGTAGGCCTAACACGGCCGGCTTGGCAGTCGGGAGATGATGAGAAAAAACGGCCGAAAATCGACCTCGAGGCATAGGAAAAATTTTATGAAAAAATTTCGACCTCGCGCTACGCAGTCCAAAGTCTCGGATTCGATTAATATACGTAAGAGCACATCACAAAACGTGCGCAGAAGTCATCGGTAGGCCTAACACGGCCGGTTTGGCAGTCGGGAGATGATAAGGAAAAACGGCCGAAAATCGACCTCGAGGCATAGGAAAAATTTTATGAAAAAATTTCGACCTCGCGCTACGCAGTCCAAAGTCTCGGATTCGATTAATATACGTAAGAGCACATCACAAAACGTGCGCAGAAGTCATCGGTAGGCCTAACACGGCCGGTTTGGCAGTCGGGAGATGATGAGGAAAAACGGCCGAAAATCGACCTCGAGGCATAGGAAAAATTTTATGAAAAAATTTCGACCTCGCGCTACGCAGTCCAAAGTCTCGGATTCGATTAATATACGTAAGAGCACATCACAAAACGTGCGCAGAAGTCATCGGTAGGCCTAACACGGCCGGTTTGGCAGTCGGGAGATGATGAGGAAAAACGGCCGAAAATCGACCTCGAGGCATAGGAAAAATTTTATGAAAAAATTTCGACCTCGCGCTACGCAGTCCAAAGTCTCGGATTCGATTAATATACGTAAGAGCACATCACAAAACGTGCGCAGAAATCATCGGGAGGCCTAACACGGCCGGTTTGGCAGTCGGGAGATGATGAGGAAAAACGGCCGAAAATCGACCTCGAGGCATAGGAAAAATTTTATGAAAAAATTTCGACCTCGCGCTACGCAGTCCAAAGTCTCGGATTCGATTAATATACGTAAGAGCACATCACAAAACGTGCGCAGAAGTCATCGGTAGGCCTAACACGGCCGGCTTGGCAGTCGGGAGATGATGAGAAAAAACGGCCGAAAATCGACCTCGAGGCATAGGAAAAATTTTATGAAAAAATTTCGACCTCGCGCTACGCAGTCCAAAGTCTCGGATTCGATTAATATACGTAAGAGCACATCACAAAACGTGCGCAGAAGTCATCGGTAGGCCTAACACGGCCGGTTTGGCAGTCGGGAGATGATGAGGAAAAACGGCCGAAAATCGACCTCGAGGCATAGGAAAAATTTTATGAAAAAATTTCGACCTCGCGCTACGCAGTCCAAAGTCTCGGATTCGATTAATATACGCAAGAGCACATCACAAAACGTGCACAGAAGTCATCGGTAGGTAACACGGCCGGTTTGGCAGTCGGGAGATGATGAGGAAAAACGGCCGAAAATCGACCTCGAGGCATAGGAAAAATGTTATGAAAAAATTTCGACCTCGCGCTACGCAGTCCAAAGTCTCGGATTCGATTAATATACGTAAGAGCACATCACAAAACGTGCGCAGAAGTCATCGGTAGGCCTAACACGGCCGGTTTGGCAGTCGGGAGATGATGAGGAAAAACGGCCGAAAATCGACCTCGAGGCATAGGAAAAATTTTATGAAAAAATTTCGACCTCGCGCTACGCAGTCCAAAGTCTCGGATTCGATTAATATACGTAAGAGCACATCACAAAACGTGCGCAGAAGTCATCGGTAGGCCTAACACGGCCGGCTTGGCAGTCGGGAGATGATGAGAAAAAACGGCCGAAAATCGACCTCGAGGCATAGGAAAAATTTTATGAAAAAATTTCGACCTCGCGCTACGCAGTCCAAAGTCTCGGATTCGATTTATATACGTAAGAGCACATCACAAAACGTGCGCAGAAGTCATCGGTAGGTCTAACACGGCCGGTGTGGCAGTCGGGAGATGATGAGGAAAAACGGCTGAAAATCGACCTCGAGGCATAGGAAAAATTTATGAAAAAATTTCGACCTCGCGCTACGCAGTCCAAAGTCTCGGATTCGATTAATATACGTAAGAGCACATCACAAAACGTGCGCAGAAGTCATCGGTAGGCCTAACACGGCCGGTTTGGCAGTCGGGAGATGATGAGGAAAAACGGCCGAAAATCGACCTCGAGGCATAGGAAAAATTTTATGAAAAATTTTCGACCTCGCGCTTCGCAGTCCAAAGTCTCGGATTCGATTAATATACGTAAGAGCACATCACAAAACGTGCGCAGAAGTCATCGGTAGGCCTAACACGGCTGGTTTGGCAGTCGGGAGATGATGAGGAAAAACGGCCGAAAATCGACCTCGAGGCATAGGAAAAATTTTATGAAAAAATTTCGACCTCGCGCTACGCAGTCCAAAGTCTCGGATTCGATTAATATACGTAAGAGCACATCACAAAACGTGCGCAGAAGTCATCGGTAGGCCTAACACGGCCGGTTTGGCAGTCGGGAGATGATGAGGAAAAACGGCTGAAAATCGACCTCGAGGCACAGGAAAAATGTTATGAAAAAATTTCGACTTCGCGCTACGCAGTCCAAAGTCTCGGATTCGATTAAAATACGCAAGACCACATCACAAAACGTGCGCAGAAGTCATCGGTAGGCCTAACACGGCCGGTTTGGCAGTCGGGAGATGATGAGGAAAAACGGCCGAAAATCGACCTCGAGGCATAGGAAAAATTTTATGAAAAAATTTCGACCTCGCGCTACGCAGTCCAAAGTCTCGGATTCGATTAATATACGTAAGAGCACATCACAAAACGTGCGCAGAAGTCATCGGTAGGCCTAACACGGCCGGTTTGGCAGTCGGGAGATGATGAGGAAAAACGGCCGAAAATCGACCTCGAGGCATAGGAAAAATTTTATGAAAAAATTTCGACCTCGCGCTACGCAGTCCAAAGTCTCGGATTCGATTAATATACGTAAGAGCACATCACAAAACGGGCGCAGAAGTCATCGGTAGGCCTAATACGGCCGGTTTGGCAGTCGGGAGATGATGTGGAAAAACGGCCGAAAATCGACCTCGAGGCATAGGAAAAATTTTATGAAAAAATTTCGACCTCGCGCTACGCAGTCCAAAGTCTCGGATTCGATTAATATACGTAAGAGCAAATCACAAAACGTGCGCAGAAGTCATCGGTAGGCCTAACACGGCCGGTTTGGCAGTCGGGAGATGATGAGGAAAAACGTCCGAAAATCGACATCGAGGCATAGGAAAAATTTTATGAAAAAATTTCGACCTCGCGCTACGCAGTCCAAAGTCTCGGATTCGATTAATATACGTAAGAGCACATCACAAAACGTGCGCAGAAGTCATCGGTAGGCCTAACACGGCCTGTTTGGCAGTCGGGAGATGATGTGGAAAAGCGGCCGAAAATCGACCTCGAGGCATAGGAAAAATTTTATGAAAAAATTTCGACCTCGCGCTACGCAGTCCAAAGTCTCGGATTCGATTAATATACGTAAGAGCAAATCAAAAAACGTGCGCAGAAGTCATCGGTAGGCCTAACACGGCCGGATTGGCAGTCGGGAGATGATGAGGAAAAACGTCCAAGAATCGACCTCGAGGCATAGGAAAAATTTTATGAAAAAATTTCGACCTCGCGCTACGCAGTCCAAAGTCTCGGATTCGATTAATATACGTAAGAGCACATCACAAAACGTACGCAGAAGTCATCGGTAGGCCTAACACGGCTGGTTTGGCAGTCGGGAGATGATGAGGAAAAACGTCCGAAAATCGACCTCGAGGCATAGGAAAAATTTTATGAAAAAATTTCGACCTCGCGCTACGCAGTCCAAAGTCTCGGATTCGATTAATATACGTAAGAGCACATCACAAAACGTGCGCAGAAGTCATCGGTAGGCCTAACACGGCCGGTTTGGCAGTCGGGAGATGATGAGGAAAAACGTCCGAAAATCGACCTCGAGGCACAGGAAAAATTTTATGAAAAAATTTCGACCTCGCGCTACGCAGTCCAAAGTCTCGGATTCGATTAATATACGTAAGAGCACATCACAAAACGTGCGCAGAAGTCATCGGTAGGCCTAACACGGCCGGTTTGGCAGTCGGGAGATGATGAGGAAAAACGGCCGAAAATCGACCTCGAGGCATAGGAAAAATTTTATGAAAAAATTTCGACCTCGCGCTACGAAGTCCAAAGTCTCGGATTCGATTAATATACGTAAGAGCACATCACAAAACGTGCGCAGAAGTCATCAGTAGGCCTAACACGGCCGGTTTGGCAGTCGGGAGATGATGTGGAAAAACGGCCGAAAATCGACCTGGAGGCATAGGAAAAATTTTATGAAAAAATTTCGACCTCGCGCTACGAAGTCCAAAGTCTCGGATTCGATTAATATACGTAAGAGCACATCACAAAACGTGCGCAGAAGTCATCGGTAGGCCTAACACGGCCGGTTTGGCAGTCGGGAGATGATGAGGGAAAACGGCCGAAAATCGACCTCGAGGCATAGGAAAAATTTTATGAAAAAATTTCGACCTCGCGCTACGCAGTCCAAAGTCTCGGATTCGATTAATATACGTAAGAGCACATCACAAAACGTGCGCAGAAGTCATCGGTAGGCCTAACACGGCCGGTTTGGCAGGATGATGAGGAAAAACGGCCGAAAATCGACCTCGAGGCATAGGAAAAATTTTATGAAAAAATTTCGACCTCGCGCTACGCAGTCCAAAGTCTCGGATTCGATTAATATACGTAAGAGCACATCCCAAAACGTGCGCAGAAGTCATCGGTAGGCCTAACACGGCCGGTTTGGCAGTCGGGAGATGATGAGGAAAAACGGCCGAAAATCGACCTCGAGGCATAGGAAAAATGTTATGAAAAAATTTCGACCTCGCGCTACGCAGTCCAAAGTCTCGGATTCGATCAATATACGTAAGAGCACATCACAAAACGTGCGCAGAAGTCATCGGTAGGCCTAACACGGCCGGTTTGGCAGTCTGGAGATGATGAGGAAAAACGGCCGAAAATCGACCTCGAGGCATAGGAAAAATCTTATGAAAAAACTTCGACCTCGCGCTACGCAGTCCAAAGTCTCGGATTCGATTAATATACGTAAGAGCACATCACAAAACGTGCGCAGAAGTCATCGGTAGGCCTAACACGGCCGGTTTGGCAGTCGGGAGATGATGAGGAAAAACGGCCGAAAATCGACCTCGAGGCATAGGAAAAATTTTATGAAAAAATTTCGACCTCGCGCTACGCAGTCCAAAGTCTCGGATTCGATTAATATACGTAAGAGCAAATCACAAAACGTGCGCAGAAGTCATCGGTAGGCCTAACACGGCCGGTTTGGCAGTCGGGAGATGATGAGGAAAAACGTCCGAAAATCGACATCGAGGCATAGGAAAAATTTTATGAAAAAATTTCGACCTCGCGCTACGCAGTCCAAAGTCTCGGATTCGATTAATATACGTAAGAGCACATCACAAAACGTGCGCAGAAGTCATCGGTAGGCCTAACACGGCCTGTTTGGCAGTCGGGAGATGATGTGGAAAAGCGGCCGAAAATCGACCTCGAGGCATAGGAAAAATTTTATGAAAAAATTTCGACCTCGCGCTACGCAGTCCAAAGTCTCGGATTCGATTAATATACGTAAGAGCAAATCAAAAAACGTGCGCAGAAGTCATCGGTAGGCCTAACACGGCCGGATTGGCAGTCGGGAGATGATGAGGAAAAACGTCCAAAAATCGACCTCGAGGCATAGGAAAAATTTTATGAAAAAATTTCGACCTCGCGCTACGCAGTCCAAAGTCTCGGATTCGATTAATATACGTAAGAGCACATCACAAAACGTACGCAGAAGTCATCGGTAGGCCTAACACGGCTGGTTTGGCAGTCGGGAGATGATGAGGAAAAACGTCCGAAAATCGACCTCGAGGCATAGGAAAAATTTTATGAAAAAATTTCGACCTCGCGCTACGCAGTCCAAAGTCTCGGATTCGATTAATATACGTAAGAGCACATCACAAAACGTGCGCAGAAGTCATCGGTAGGCCTAACACGGCCGGTTTGGCAGTCGGGAGATGATGAGGAAAAACGTCCGAAAATCGACCTCGAGGCACAGGAAAAATTTTATGAAAAAATTTCGACCTCGCGCTACGCAGTCCAAAGTCTCGGATTCGATTAATATACGTAAGAGCACATCACAAAACGTGCGCAGAAGTCATCGGTAGGCCTAACACGGCCGGTTTGGCAGTCGGGAGATGATGAGGAAAAACGGCCGAAAATCGACCTCGAGGCATAGGAAAAATTTTATGAAAAAATTTCGACCTTGCGCTACGCAGTCCAAAGTCTCGGATTCGATTAATATACGTAAGAGCACATCACAAAACGTGCGCAGAAGTCATCAGTAGGCCTAACACGGCCGGTTTGGCAGTCGGGAGATGATGTGGAAAAACGGCCGAAAATCGACCTGGAGGCATAGGAAAAATTTTATGAAAAAATTTCGACCTCGCGCTACGAAGTCCAAAGTCTCGGATTCGATTAATATACGTAAGAGCACATCACAAAACGTGCGCAGAAGTCATCGGTAGGCCTAACACGGCCGGTTTGGCAGTCGGGAGATGATGAGGGAAAACGGCCGAAAATCGACCTCGAGGCATAGGAAAAATTTTATGAAAAAATTTCGACCTCGCGCTACGCAGTCCAAAGTCTCGGATTCGATTAATATACGTAAGAGCACATCACAAAACGTGCGCAGAAGTCATCGGTAGGCCTAACACGGCCGGTTTGGCAGGATGATGAGGAAAAACGGCCGAAAATCGACCTCGAGGCATAGGAAAAATTTTATGAAAAAATTTCGACCTCGCGCTACGCAGTCCAAAGTCTCGGATTCGATTAATATACGTAAGAGCACATCCCAAAACGTGCGCAGAAGTCATCGGTAGGCCTAACACGGCCGGTTTGGCAGTCGGGAGATGATGAGGAAAAACGGCCGAAAATCGACCTCGAGGCATAGGAAAAATGTTATGAAAAAATTTCGACCTCGCGCTACGCAGTCCAAAGTCTCGGATTCGATCAATATACGTAAGAGCACATCACAAAACGTGCGCAGAAGTCATCGGTAGGCCTAACACGGCCGGTTTGGCAGTCTGGAGATGATGAGGAAAAACGGCCGAAAATCGACCTCGAGGCATAGGAAAAATCTTATGAAAAAACTTCGACCTCGCGCTACGCAGTCCAAAGTCTCGGATTCGATTAATATACGTAAGAGCACATCACAAAACGTGCGCAGAAGTCATCGGTAGGCCTAACACGGCCGGTTTGGCAGTCGGGAGATGATGAGGAAAAACGGCCGAAAATCGACCTCGAGGCATAGGAAAAATTTTATGAAAAAATTTCGACCTCGCGCTACGCAGTCCAAAGTCTCGGATTCGATTAATATACGTAAGAGCACATCACAAAACGTGCGCAGAAGTCATCGGTAGGCCTAACACGGCCGGTTTGGCAGGATGATGAGGAAAAACGGCCGAAAATCGACCTCGAGGCATAGGAAAAATTTTATGAAAAAATTTCGACCTCGCGCTACGCAGTCCAAAGTCTCGGATTCGATTAATATACGTAAGAGCACATCACAAAACGTGCGCAGAAGTCATCGGTATAACACGGCCGGTTTGGCAGTCGGGAGATGATGAGGAAAAACGGCCGAAAATCGACCTCGAGGCATAGGAAAAATTTTATGAAAAAATTTCGACCTCACGCTACGCAGTCCAAAGTCTCGGATTCGATTAATATACGTAAGAGCACATCCCAAAACGTGCGCAGAAGTCATCGGTAGGCCTAACACGGCCGGTTTGGCAGTCGGGAGATGATGAGGAAAAACGGCCGAAAATCGACCTCGAGGCATAGGAAAAATGTTATGAAAAAATTTCGACCTCGCGCTACGCAGTCCAAAGTCTCGGATTCGATTAATATACGTAAGAGCACATCACAAAACGTGCGCAGAAGTCATCGGTAGGCCTAACACGGCCGGCTTGGCAGTCGGGAGATGATGAGGAAAAACGGCCGAAAATCGACCTCGAGGCATAGGAAAAATTTTATGAAAAAATTTCGACCTCGCGCTACGCAGTCCAAAGTCTCGGATTCGTTTAATATACGTAAGAGCACATCACAAAACGTGCGCAGAAGTCATCGGTAGGCCTAACACGGCCGGTTTGGCAGGCGGGAGATGATGAGGAAAAACGGCCGAAAATCGACCTCGAGGCATAGGAAAAATTTTATGAAAAAATTTCGACCTTGCGCTACACAGTCCAAAGTCTCGGATTCGATTAATATACGTAAGAGCACATCACAAAACGTGCGCAGAAGTCATCGGTAGGCCTAACACGGCCGGTTTGGCAGTCGGGAGATGATGAGGGAAAACGGCCGGAAATCGACCTCGAGGCATAGGAAAAATTTTATGAACAAATTTCGACCTCGCGCTACGCAGTCCAAAGTCTCGGATTCGATTAATATACGTAAGAGCACATCACAAAACGTGCGCAGAAGTCATCGGTAGGCCTAACACGGCCGGTTTGGCAGTCGGGAGATGATGAGGAAAAACGGCCGAAAATCGACCTCGAGGCATAGGAAAAATTTTATGAAAAAATTTCGACCTCGCGCTACGCAGTCCAAAGTCTCGGATTCGATTAATATACGTAAGAGCACATCACAAAACGTGCGCAGAAGTCATCGGTATAACACGGCCGGTTTGGCAGTCGGGAGATGATGAGGAAAAACGGCCGAAAATCGACCTCGAGGCATAGGAAAAATTTTATGAAAAAATTTCGACCTCACGCTACGCAGTCCAAAGTCTCGGATTCGATTAATATACGTAAGAGCACATCCCAAAACGAGCGCAGAAGTCATCGGTAGGCCTAACACGGCCGGTTTGGCAGTCGGGAGATGATGAGGAAAAACGGCCGAAAATCGACCTCGAGGCATAGGTAAAATGTTATGAAAAAATTTCGACCTCGCGCTACGCAGTCCAAAGTCTCGGATTCGATCAATATACGTAAGAGCACATCACAAAACGTGCGCAGAAGTCATCGGTAGGCCTAACACGGCCGGTTTGGCAGTCGGGAGATGATGAGGGAAAACGGCCGAAAATCGACCTCGAGGCATAGGAAAAATTTTATGAAAAAATTTCGACCTCGCGCTACGCAGTCCAAAGTCTCGGATTCGATTAATATACGTAAGAGCACATCACAAAACGTGCGCAGAAGTCATCGGTATAACACGGCCGGTTTGGCAGTCGGGAGATGATGAGGAAAAACGGCCGAAAATCGACCTCGAGGCATAGGAAAAATTTTATGAAAAAATTTCGACCTCACGCTACACAGTCCAAAGTCTCGGATTCGATTAATATACGTAAGAGCACATCCCAAAACGTGCGCAGAAGTCATCGGTAGGCCTAACACGGCCGGTTTGGCAGTCGGGAGATGATGAGGGAAAACGGCCGGAAATCGACCTCGAGGCATAGGAAAAATTTTATGAACAAATTTCGACCTCGCGCTACGCAGTCCAAAGTCTCGGATTCGATTAATATACGTAAGAGCACATCACAAAACGTGCGCAGAAGTCATCGGTAGGCCTAACACGGCCGGTTTGGCAGGATGATGAGGAAAAACGGCCGAAAATCGACCTCGAGGCATAGGAAAAATTTTATGAAAAAATTTCGACCTCGCGCTACGCAGTCCAAAGTCTCGGATTCGATTAATATACGTAAGAGCACATCACAAAACGTGCGCAGAAGTCATCGGTATAACACGGCCGGTTTGGCAGTCGGGAGATGATGAGGAAAAACGGCCGAAAATCGACCTCGAGGCATAGGAAAAATTTTATGAAAAAATTTCGACCTCACGCTACGCAGTCCAAAGTCTCGGATTCGATTAATATACGTAAGAGCACATCACAAAACGTGCGCAGAAGTCATCGGTAGGCCTAACACGGCCGGTTTGGCAGGATGATGAGGAAAAACGGCCGAAAATCGACCTCGAGGCATAGGAAAAATTTTATGAAAAAATTTCGACCTCGCGCTACGCAGTCCAAAGTCTCGGATTCGATTAATATACGTAAGAGCACATCACAAAACGTGCGCAGAAGTCATCGGTATAACACGGCCGGTTTGGCAGTCGGGAGATGATGAGGAAAAACGGCCGAAAATCGACCTCGAGGCATAGGAAAAATTTTATGAAAAAATTTCGACCTCACGCTACGCAGTCCAAAGTCTCGGATTCGATTAATATACGTAAGAGCACATCCCAAAACGTGCGCAGAAGTCATCGGTAGGCCTAACACGGCCGGTTTGGCAGTCGGGAGATGATGAGGAAAAACGGCCGAAAATCGACCTCGAGGCATAGGAAAAATGTTATGAAAAAATTTCGACCTCGCGCTACGCAGTCCAAAGTCTCGGATTCGATTAATATACGTAAGAGCACATCACAAAACGTGCGCAGAAGTCATCGGTAGGCCTAACACGGCCGGCTTGGCAGTGGGGAGATGATGAGGAAAAACGGCCGAAAATCGACCTCGAGGCATAGGAAAAATTTTATGAAAAAATTTCGACCTCGCGCTACGCAGTCCAAAGTCTCGGATTCGATTAATATACATAAGAGCACATCACAAAACGTGCGCAGAAGTCATCGGTAGGCCTAACACGGCCGGTTTGGCAGGCGGGAGATGATGAGGAAAAACGGCCGAAAATCGACCTCGAGGCATAGGAAAAATTTTATGAAAAAATTTCGACCTTGCGCTACGCAGTCCAAAGTCTCGGATTCGATTAATATACGTAAGAGCACATCACAAAACGTGCGCAGAAGTCATCGGTAGGCCTAACACGGCCGGTTTGGCAGTCGGGAGATGATGAGGAAAAACGGCCGAAAATCGACCTCGAGGCATAGGAAAAATTTTATGAAAAAATTTCGACCTCGCGCTACGCAGTCCAAAGTCTCGGATTCGATTAATATACGTAAGAGCACATCACAAAACGTGCGCAGAAGTCATCGGTAGGCCTAACACGGCCGGTTTGGCAGGCGGGAGATGATGAGGAAAAACGGCCGAAAATCGACCTCGAGGCATAGGAAAAATTTTATGAAAAAATTTCGACCTCGCGCTACGCAGTCCAAAGTCTCGGATTCGATTAATATACGTAAGAGCACATCACAAAACGTGCGCAGAAGTCATCGGTAGGCCTAACACGGCCGGTTTGGCAGTCGGGAGATGATGAGGAAAAACGGCTGAAAATCGACCTCGAGGCATAGGAAAAATTTTATGAAAAAATTTCGACCTCGCGCTACGCAGTCCAAAGTCTCGGATTCGATTAATATACGTAGGAGCACATCACAAAACGTGCGCAGAAGTCATCGGTAGGCCTAACACGGCCGGTTTGACAGTCGGGAGATGATGAGGAAAAACGGCCGAAAATTGACCTCGAGGCATAGGAAAAATTTTATGAAAAAATTTCGACCTCGCGCTACGCAGTCCAAAGTCTCGGATTCGATTAATATACGTAAGAGCACATCACAAAACGTGCGCAGAAGTCATCGGTAGGCCTAACACGGCCGGTTTGGCAGTCGGGAGATGATGAGGAAAAACGGCCGAAAATCGACCTCGAGGCATAGGAAAAATTTTATGAAAAAATTTCGACCTCGCGCTACGCAGTCCAAAGTCTCGGATTCGATTAATATACGTAAGAGCACATCACAAAACGTACGCAGAAGTCATCGGTAGGCCTAACACGGCTGGTTTGGCAGTCGGGAGATGATGAGGAAAAACGTCCGAAAATCGACCTCGAGGCATAGGAAAAATTTTATGAAAAAATTTCGACCTCGCGCTACGCAGTCCAAAGTCTCGGATTCGATTAATATACGTAAGAGCACATCACAAAACGGGCGCAGAAGTCATCGGTAGGCCTAATACGGCCGGTTTAGCAGTCGGGAGATGATGTGGAAAAACGGCCGAAAATCGACCTCGAGGCATAGGAAAAATTTTATGAAAAAATTTCGACCTCGCGCTACGCAGTCCAAAGTCTCGGATTCGATTAATATACGTAAGAGCAAATCACAAAACGTGCGCAGAAGTCATCGGTAGGCCTAACACGGCCGGTTTGGCAGTCGGGAGATGATGAGGAAAAACGTCCGAAAATCGACATCGAGGCATAGGAAAAATTTTATGAAAAAATTTCGACCTCGCGCTACGCAGTCCAAAGTCTCGGATTCGATTAATATACGTAAGAGCACATCACAAAACGTGCGCAGAAGTCATCGGTAGGCCTAACACGGCCGGTTTGGCAGTCGGGAGATGATGTGGAAAAGCGGCCGAAAATCGACCTCGAGGCATAGGAAAAATTTTATGAAAAAATTTCGACCTCGCGCTACGCAGTCCAAAGTCTCGGATTCGATTAATATACGTAAGAGCAAATCAAAAAACGTGCGCAGAAGTCATCGGTAGGCCTAACACGGCCGGATTGGCAGTCGGGAGATGATGAGGAAAAACGTCCAAAAATCGACCTCGAGGCATAGGAAAAATTTTATGAAAAAATTTCGACCTCGCGCTACGCAGTCCAAAGTCTCGGATTCGATTAATATACGTAAGAGCACATCACAAAACGTACGCAGAAGTCATCGGTAGGCCTAACACGGCTGGTTTGGCAGTCGGGAGATGATGAGGAAAAACGTCCGAAAATCGACCTCGAGGCATAGGAAAAATTTTATGAAAAAATTTCGACCTCGCGCTACGCAGTCCAAAGTCTCGGATTCGATTAATATACGTAAGAGCACATCACAAAACGTGCGCAGAAGTCATCGGTAGGCCTTACACGGCCGGTTTGGCAGTCGGGAGATGATGAGGAAAAACGGCCGAAAATCGACCTCGAGGCATAGGAAAAATTTTATGAAAAAATTTCGACCTCGCGCTACGCAGTCCAAAGTCTCGGATTCGATTAATATACGTAAGAGCACATCACAAAACGTGCGCAGAAGTCATCGGTAGGCCTAACACGGCCGGTTTGGCAGTCGGGAGATGATGAGGAAAAACGGCCGAAAATCGACCTCGAGGCATAGGAAAAATTTTATGAAAAAATTTCGACCTCGCGCTACGCAGTCCAAAGTCTCGGATTCGATTAATATACGTAAGAGCACATCACAAAACGTGCGCAGAAGTCATCGGTAGGCCTAACACGGCCGGTTTGGCAGTCGGGAGATGATGAGAAAAAACGTCCGAAAATAGACCTCGAGGCACAGGAAAAATTTTATGAAAAAATTTCGACCTCGCGCTACGCAGTCCAAAGTCTCGGATTCGATTAATATACGTAAGAGCACATCACAAAACGTGCGCAGAAGTCATCGGTAGGCCTAACACGGCCGGTTTGGCAGTCGGGAGATGATGAGGAAAAACGTCCGAAAATCGACCTCGAGGCACAGGAAAAATTTTATGAAAAAATTTCGACCTCGCGCTACGCAGTCCAAAGTCTCGGATTCGATTAATATACGTAAGAGCACATCACAAAACGTGCGCAGAAGTCATCGGTAGGCCTAACACGGCCGGTTTGGCAGTCGGGAGATGATGAGGAAAAACGGCCGAAAATCGACCTCGAGGCATAGGAAAAATTTTATGAAAAAATTTCGACCTTGCGCTACGCAGTCCAAAGTCTCGGATTCGATTAATATACGTAAGAGCACATCACAAAACGTGCGCAGAAGTCATCAGTAGGCCTAACACGGCCGGTTTGGCAGTCGGGATATGATGTGGAAAAACGGCCGAAAATCGACCTGGAGGCATAGGAAAAATTTTATGAAAAAATTTCGACCTCGCGCTACGAAGTCCAAAGTCTCGGATTCGATTAATATACGTAAGAGCACATCACAAAACGTGCGCAGAAGTCATCGGTAGGCCTAACACGGCCGGTTTGGCAGTCGGGAGATGATGAGGAAAAACGGCCGAAAATCGACCTCGAGGCATAGGAAAAATGTTATGAAAAAATTTCGACCTCGCGCTACGCAGTCCAAAGTCTCGGATTCGATCAATATACGTAAGAGCACATCACAAAACGTGCGCAGAAGTCATCGGTAGGCCTAACACGGCCGGTTTGGCAGTCTGGAGATGATGAGGAAAAACGGCCGAAAATCGACCTCGAGGCATAGGAAAAATCTTATGAAAAAACTTCGACCTCGCGCTACGCAGTCCAAAGTCTCGGATTCGATTAATATACGTAAGAGCACATCACAAAACGTGCGCAGAAGTCATCGGTAGGCCTAACACGGCCGGTTTGGCAGTCGGGAGATGATGAGGGAAAACGGCCGAAAATCGACCTCGAGGCATAGGAAAAATTTTATGAAAAAATTTCGACCTCGCGCTACGCAGTCCAAAGTCTCGGATTCGATTAATATACGTAAGAGCACATCACAAAACGTGCGCAGAAGTCATCGGTAGGCCTAACACGGCCGGTTTGGCAGTCGGGAGATGATGAGGAAAAACGGCCGAAAATCGACCTCGAGGCATAGGAAAAATTTTATGAAAAAATTTCGACCTCGCGCTACGCAGTCCAAAGTCTCGGATTCGATTAATATACGTTAGAGCACATCACAAAACGTGCGCAGAAGTCATCGGTATAACACGGCCGGTTCGGCAGTCGGGAGATGATGAGGAAAAACGGCCGAAAATCGACCTCGAGGCATAGGAAAAATTTTATGAAAAAATTTCGACCTCACGCTACGCAGTCCAAAGTCTCGGATTCGATTAATATACGTAAGAGCACATCCCAAAACGTGCGCAGAAGTCATCGGTAGGCCTAACACGGCCGGTTTGGCAGTCGGGAGATGATGAGGAAAAACGGCCGAAAATCGACCTCGAGGCATAGGAAAAATGTTATGAAAAAATTTCAACCTCGCGCTACGCAGTCCAAAGTCTCGGATTCGATTAATATACGTAAGAGCACATCACAAAACGTGCGCAGAAGTCATCGGTAGGCCTAACACGGCCGGCTTGGCAGTCGGGAGATGATGAGGAAAAACGGCCGAAAATCGACCTCGAGGCATAGGAAAAATTTTATGAAAAAATTTCGACCTCGCGCTACGCAGTCCAAAGTCTCGGATTCGATTAATATACGTAAGAGCACATCACAAAACGTGCGCAGAAGTCATCGGTAGGCCTAACACGGCCGGTTTGGCAGGCGGGAGATGATGAGGAAAAACGGCCGAAAATCGACCTCGAGGCATAGGAAAAATTTTATGAAAAAATTTCGACCTTGCGCTACGCAGTCCAAAGTCTCGGATTCGATTAATATACGTAAGAGCACATCACAAAACGTGCGCAGAAGTCATCGGTAGGCCTAACACGGCCGGTTTGGCAGTCGGGAGATGATGAGGAAAAACGGCCGAAAATCGACCTCGAGGCATAGGAAAAATTTTATGAAAAAATTTCGACCTCGCGCTACGCAGTCCAAAGTCTCGGATTCGATTAATATACGTAAGAGCACATCACAAAACGTGCGCAGAAGTCATCGGTAGGCCTAACACGGCCGGTTTGGCAGTCGGGAGATGATGAGGAAAAACGGCCGAAAATCGACCTCGAGGCATAGGAAAAATTTTATGAAAAAATTTCGACCTCGCGCTACGCAGTTCAAAGTCTCGGATTCGATTAATATACGTAAGAGCACATCACAAAACGTGCGCAGAAGTCATCGGTAGGCCTAACACGGCCGGTTTGGCAGTCGGGAGATGATGAGGAAAAACGGCCGAAAATCGACCTCGAGGCATAGGAAAAATTTTATGAAAAAATTTCGACCTCGCGCTACGCAGTCCAAAGTCTCGGATTCGATTAATATACGTAAGAGCACATCACAAAACGTGCGCAGAAGTCATCGGTAGGCCTAACACGGCCGGTTTGGCAGTCGGGAGATGATGAGGAAAAACGGCCGAAAATCGACCTCGAGGCATAGGAAAAATTTTATGAAAAAATTTCGACCTCGCGCTACGCAGTCCAAAGTCTCGGATTCGATTAATATACGTAAGAGCACATCACAAAACGTGCGCAGAAGTCATCGGTAGGCCTAACACGGCCGGTTTGGCAGTCGGGAGATGATGAGGAAAAACGGCCGAAAATCGACCTCGAGGCATAGGAAAAATTTTATGAAAAAATTTCGACCTCGCGCTACGCAGTCCAAAGTCTCGGATTCGATTAATATACGTAAGAGCACATCACAAAACGTGCGCAGAAGTCATCGGTAGGCCTAACACGGCCGGTTTGGCAGTCGGGAGATGATGAGGAAAAACGGCCGAAAATCGACCTCGAGGCATAGGAAAAATTTTATGAAAAAATTTCGACCTCGCGCTACGCAGTCCAAAGTCTCGGATTCGATTAATATACGTAAGAGCACATCACAAAACGTGCGCAGAAGTCATCGGTATAACACGGCCGGTTTGGCAGTCGGGAGATGATGAGGGAAAACGGCCGAAAATCGACCTCGAGGCATAGGAAAAATTTTATGAAAAAATTTCGACCTCACGCTACGCAGTCCAAAGTCTCGGATTCGATTAATATACGTAAGAGCACATCCCAAAACGTGCGCAGAAGTCATCGGTAGGCCTAACACGGCCGGCTTGGCAGTCGGGAGATGATGAGGAAAAACGGCCGAAAATCGACCTCGAGGCATAGGAAAAATTTTATGAAAAAATTTCGACCTCGCGCTACGCAGTCCAAAGTCTCGGATTCGATTAATATACGTAAGAGCACATCACAAAACGTGCGCAGAAGTCATCGGTATAACACGGCCGGTTTGGCAGTCGGGAGATGATGAGGAAAAACGGCCGAAAATCGACCTCGAGGCATAGGAAAAATTTTATGAAAAAATTTCGACCTCACGCTACGCAGTCCAAAGTCTCGGATTCGATTAATATACGTAAGAGCACATCCCAAAACGTGCGCAGAAGTCATCGGTAGGCCTAACACGGCCGGTTTGGCAGTCGGGAGATGATGAGGAAAAACGGCCGAAAATCGACCACGAGGCATAGGAAAAATGTTATGAAAAAATTTCGACCTCGCGCTACGCAGTCCAAAGTCTCGGATTCGATTAATATACGTAAGAGCACATCACAAAACGTGCGCAGAAGTCATCGGTAGGCCTAACACGGCCGGTTTGGCAGGCGGGAGATGATGAGGAAAAACGGCCGAAAATCGACCTCGAGGCATAGGAAAAATTTTATGAAAAAATTTCGACCTCGCGCTACGCAGTCCAAAGTCTCGGATTCGATTAATATACGTAAGAGCACATCACAAAACGTGCGCAGAAGTCATCGGTAGGCCTAACACGGCCGGTTTGGCAGGCGGGAGATGATGAGGAAAA
This sequence comes from Eristalis intricaria, assembly GCA_964034865.1. Lineage (NCBI taxonomy): Eukaryota > Metazoa > Arthropoda > Insecta > Diptera > Syrphidae > Eristalis > Eristalis intricaria. The sequence goes on from OZ035874.1 coordinate 22,958,368, forward strand.
ACGGCCGAAAATCGACCTCGAGGCATAGGAAAAATTTTATGAAAAAATTTCGACCTTGCGCTACGCAGTCCAAAGTCTCGGATTCGATTAATATACGTAAGAGCACATCACAAAACGTGCGCAGAAGTCATCGGTAGGCCTAACACGGCCGGTTTGGCAGTCGGGAGATGATGAGGAAAAACGGCCGAAAATCGACCTCGAGGCATAGGAAAAATTTTATGAAAAAATTTCGACCTCGCGCTACGCAGTCCAAAGTCTCGGATTCGATTAATATACGTAAGAGCACATCACAAAACGTGCGCAGAAGTCATCGGTAGGCCTAACACGGCCGGTTTGGCAGTCGGGAGATGATGAGGAAAAACGGCCGAAAATCGACCTCGAGGCATAGGAAAAATTTTATGAAAAAATTTCGACCTCGCGCTACGCAGTCCAAAGTCTCGGATTCGATTAATATACGTAAGAGCACATCACAAAACGTGCGCAGAAGTCATCGGTAGGCCTAACACGGCCGGTTTGGCAGTCGGGAGATGATGAGGAAAAACGGCCGAAAATCGACCTCGAGGCATAGGAAAAATTTTATGAAAAAATTTCGACCTCGCGCTACGCAGTCCAAAGTCTCGGATTCGATTAATATACGTAAGAGCACATCACAAAACGTGCGCAGAAGTCATCGGTAGGCCTAACACGGCCGGTTTGGCAGTCGGGAGATGATGAGGAAAAACGGCTGAAAATCGACCTCGAGGCATAGGAAAAATTTTATGAAAAAATTTCGACCTCGCGCTACGCAGTCCAAAGTCTCGGATTCGATTAATATACGTAGGAGCACATCACAAAACGTGCGCAGAAGTCATCGGTAGGCCTAACACGGCCGGTTTGACAGTCGGGAGATGATGAGGAAAAACTGCCGAAAATCGACCTGGAGGCATAGGAAAAATTTTATGAAAAAATTTCGACCTCGCGCTACGCAGTCCAAAGTCTCGGATTCGATTAATATACGTAAGAGCACATCACAAAACGTGCGCAGAAGTCATCGGTAGGCCTAACACGGCCGGTTTGGCAGTCGGGAGATGATGAGGAAAAACGGCCGAAAATCGACCTCGAGGCATAGGAAAAATTTTATGAAAAAATTTCGACCTCGCGCTACGCAGTCCAAAGTCTCGGATTCGATTTATATACGTAAGAGCACATCAAAAAACGTGCGCAGAAGTCATCGGTAGGCCTAACACGGCCGGTTTGGCAGTCGGGAGATGATGAGGAAAAACGGCCGAAAATCGACCTCGAGGCATAGGAAAAATTTTATGAAAAAATTTCGACCTCGCGCTACGCAGTCCAAAGTCTCGGATTCGATTAATATACGTAAGAGCACATCACAAAACGTGCGCAGAAGTCATCGGTAGGTCTAACACGGCCGGTGTGGCAGTTGGGAGATGATGAGGAAAAACGGCTGAAAATCGATCTCGAGGCATAGGAAAAATTTTATGAAAAAATTTCGACCTCGCGCTACGCAGTCCAAAGTCTCGGATTCGATTAATATACGTAAGAGCACATCACAAAACGTGCGCAGAAGTCATCGGTAGGCCTAACACGGCCGGTTTGGCAGTCGGGAGATGATGAGGAAAAACGGCCGAAAATCGACCTCGAGGCATAGGAAAAATTTTATGAAAAATTTTCGACCTCGCGCTTCGCAGTCCAAAGTCTCGGATTCGATTAATATACGTAAGAGCACATCACAAAACGTGCGCAGAAGTCATCGGTAGGCCTAACACGGCTGGTTTGGCAGTCGGGATATGATGAGGAAAAACGGCCGAAAATCGACCTCGAGGCATAGGAAAAATTTTATGAAAAAATTTCGACCTCGCGCTACGCAGTCCAAAGTCTCGGATTCGATTAATATACGTAAGAGCACATCACAAAACGTGCGCAGAAGTCATCGGTAGGCCTAACACGGCCGGTTTGGCAGTCGGGAGATGATGAGGAAAAACGGCTGAAAATCGACCTCGAGGCACAGGAAAAATGTTATGAAAAAATTTCGACCTCGCGCTACGCAGTCCAAAGTCTCGGATTCGATTAATATACGCAAGAGCACATCACAAAACGTGCGCAGAAGTCATCGGTAGGCCTAACACGGCCGGTTTGGCAATCGGGAGATGATGAGGAAAAACGGCCGAAAATCGACCTCGAGGCATAGGAAAAATTTTATGAAAAAATTTCGACCTCGCGCTACGCAGTCCAAAGTCTCGGATTCGATTAATATACGTAAGAGCACATCACCAAACGTGCGCAGAAGTCATCGGTAGGCCTAACACGGCCGGTTTGGCAGTCGGGAGATGATGAGGAAAAACGGCTGAAAATCGACCTCGAGGCACAGGAAAAATGTTATGAAAAAATTTCGACCTCGCGCTACGCAGTCCAAAGTCTCGGATTCGATTAATATACGCAAGAGCACATCACAAAACGTGCGCAGAAGTCATCGGTAGGCCTAACACGGCCGGTTTGGCAATCGGGAGATGATGAGGAAAAACGGCCGAAAATCGACCTCGAGGCATAGGAAAAATTTTATGAAAAAATTTCGACCTCGCGCTACGCAGTCCAAAGTCTCGGATTCGATTAATATACGTAAGAGAACATCACAAAACGTGCGCAGAAGTCATCGGTAGGCCTAACACGGCCGGTTTGGCAGTCGGGAGATGATGAGGAAAAACGGCCGAAAATCGACCTCGAGGCATAGGAAAAATTTTATGAAAAAATTTCGACCTCACGCTACGCAGTCCAAAGTCTCGGATTCGATTAATATACGTAAGAGCACATCACAAAACGTGCGCAGAAGTCATCGGTAGGCCTAACACGGCCGGCTTGGCAGTCGGGAGATGATGAGGAAAAACGGCCGAAAATCGACCTCGAGGCATAGGAAAAATTTTATGAAAAAATTTCGACCTCGCGCTACGCAGTCCAAAGTCTCGGATTCGATTAATATACGTAAGAGCACATCACAAAACGTGCGCAGAAGTCATCGGTAGGCCTAACACGGCCGGTTTGGCAGGCGGGAGATGATGAGGAAAAACGGCCGAAAATCGACCTCGAGGCATAGGAAAAATTTTATGAAAAAATTTCGACCTTGCGCTACGCAGTCCAAAGTCTCGGATTCGATTAATATACGTAAGAGCACATCACAAAACGTGAAAAAATTTCGACCTCGCGCTACGCAGTCCAAAGTCTCGGATTCGATTAATATACGTAAGAGCACATCACAAAACGTGCGCAGAAGTCATCGGTAGGCCTAACACGGCCGGTTTGGCAGTCGGGAGATGATGAGGAAAAACGGCCGAAAATCGACCTCGAGGCATAGGAAAAATTTTATGAAAAAATTTCGACCTCGCGCTACGCAGTCCAAAGTCTCGGATTCGATTAATATACGTAAGAGCACATCACAAAACGTGCGCAGAAGTCATCGGTAGGCCTAACACGGCCGGTTTGGCAGTCGGGAGATGATGAGGAAAAACGGCTGAAAATCGACCTCGAGGCATAGGAAAAATTTTATGAAAAAATTTCGACCTCGCGCTACGCAGTCCAAAGTCTCGGATTCGATTAATATACGTAGGAGCACATCACAAAACGTGCGCAGAAGTCATCGGTAGGCCTAACACGGCCGGTTTGACAGTCGGGAGATGATGAGGAAAAACTGCCGAAAATCGACCTGGAGGCATAGGAAAAATTTTATGAAAAAATTTCGACCTCGCGCTACGCAGTCCAAAGTCTCGGATTCGATTAATATACGTAAGAGCACATCACAAAACGTGCGCAGAAGTCATCGGTAGGCCTAACACGGCCGGTTTGGCAGTCGGGAGATGATGAGGAAAAACGGCCGAAAATCGACCTCGAGGCATAGGAAAAATTTTATGAAAAAATTTCGACCTCGCGCTACGCAGTCCAAAGTCTCGGATTCGATTTATATACGTAAGAGCACATCAAAAAACGTGCGCAGAAGTCATCGGTAGGCCTAACACGGCCGGTTTGGCAGTCGGGAGATGATGAGGAAAAACGGCCGAAAATCGACCTCGAGGCATAGGAAAAATTTTATGAAAAAATTTCGACCTCGCGCTACGCAGTCCAAAGTCTCGGATTCGATTAATATACGTAAGAGCACATCACAAAACGTGCGCAGAAGTCATCGGTAGGTCTAACACGGCCGGTGTGGCAGTTGGGAGATGATGAGGAAAAACGGCTGAAAATCGATCTCGAGGCATAGGAAAAATTTTATGAAAAAATTTCGACCTCGCGCTACGCAGTCCAAAGTCTCGGATTCGATTAATATACGTAAGAGCACATCACAAAACGTGCGCAGAAGTCATCGGTAGGCCTAACACGGCCGGTTTGGCAGTCGGGAGATGATGAGGAAAAACGGCCGAAAATCGACCTCGAGGCATAGGAAAAATTTTATGAAAAATTTTCGACCTCGCGCTTCGCAGTCCAAAGTCTCGGATTCGATTAATATACGTAAGAGCACATCACAAAACGTGCGCAGAAGTCATCGGTAGGCCTAACACGGCTGGTTTGGCAGTCGGGAGATGATGAGGAAAAACGGCCGAAAATCGACCTCGAGGCATAGGAAAAATTTTATGAAAAAATTTCGACCTCGCGCTACGCAGTCCAAAGTCTCGGATTCGATTAATATACGTAAGAGCACATCACAAAACGTGCGCAGAAGTCATCGGTAGGCCTAACACGGCCGGTTTGGCAGTCGGGAGATGATGAGGAAAAACGGCTGAAAATCGACCTCGAGGCACAGGAAAAATGTTATGAAAAAATTTCGACCTCGCGCTACGCAGTCCAAAGTCTCGGATTCGATTAATATACGCAAGAGCACATCACAAAACGTGCGCAGAAGTCATCGGTAGGCCTAACACGGCCGGTTTGGCAATCGGGAGATGATGAGGAAAAACGGCCGAAAATCGACCTCGAGGCATAGGAAAAATTTTATGAAAAAATTTCGACCTCGCGCTACGCAGTCCAAAGTCTCGGATTCGATTAATATACGTAAGAGCACATCACAAAACGTGCGCAGAAGTCATCGGTAGGCCTAACACGGCCGGTTTGGCAGTCGGGAGATGATGAGGAAAAACGGCCGAAAATCGACCTCGAGGCATAGGAAAAATTTTATGAAAAAATTTCGACCTCGCGCTACGCAGTCCAAAGTCTCGGATTCGATTAATATACGTAAGAGCACATCACAAAACGTGCGCAGAAGTCATCGGTAGGCCTAACACGGCCGGTTTGGCAGTCGGGAGATGATGAGGAAAAACGGCCGAAAATCGACCTCGAGGCATAGGAAAAATTTTATGAAAAAATTTCGACCTCGCGCTACGCAGTCCAAAGTCTCGGATTCGATTAATATACGTAAGAGCACATCACAAAACGTGCGCAGAAGTCATCGGTAGGCCTAACACGGCTGGTTTGGCAGTCGGGAGATGATGAGGAAAAACGGCCGAAAATCGACCTCGAGGCATAGGAAAAATTTTATGAAAAAATTTCGACCTCGCGCTACGCAGTCCAAAGTCTCGGATTTGATTAATATACGTAAGAGCACATCACAAAACGTGCGCAGAAGTCATCGGTAGGCCTAACACGGCCGGTTTGGCAGTCGGGAGATGATGAGGAAAAACGGCCGAAAATCGACCTCGAGGCATAGGAAAAATGTTATGAAAAAATTTCGACCTCGCGCTACGCAGTCCAAAGTCTCGGATTCGATTAATATACATAAGAGCACATCACAAAACGTGCGCAGAAGTCATCGGTAGGCCTAACACGGCTGGTTTGGCAGTCGGGAGATGATGAGGAAAAACGGCCGAAAATCGACCTCGAGGCATAGGAAAAATTTTATGAAAAAATTTCGACCTCGCGCTACGCAGTCCAAAGTCTCGGATTCGATTAATATACGTAAGAGCACATCACAAAACGTGCGCAGAAGTCATCGGTAGGCCTAACACGGCCGGTTTGGCAGTCGGGAGATGATGAGGAAAAACGGCCGAAAATCGACCTCGAGGCATAGGAAAAATTTTATGAAAAAATTTCGACCTCACGCTACGCAGTCCAAAGTCTCGGATTCGATTAATATACGTAAGAGCACATCCCAAAACGTGCGCAGAAGTCATCGGTAGGCCTAACACGGCCGGTTTGGCAGTCGGGAGATGATGAGGAAAAACGGCCGAAAATCGACCTCGAGGCATAGGAAAAATGTTATGAAAAAATTTCGACCTCGCGCTACGCAGTCCAAAGTCTCGGATTCGATTAATATACGTAAGAGCACATCACAAAACGTGCGCAGAAGTCATCGGTAGGCCTAACACGGCCGGCTTGGCAGTCGGGAGATGATGAGGAAAAACGGCCGAAAATCGACCTCGAGGCATAGGAAAAATTTTATGAAAAAATTTCGACCTCGCGCTACGCAGTCCAAAGTCTCGGATTCGATTAATATACGTAAGAGCACATCACAAAACGTGCGCAGAAGTCATCGGTAGGCCTAACACGGCCGGTTTGGCAGGCGGGAGATGATGAGGAAAAACGGCCGAAAATCGACCTCGAGGCATAGGAAAAATTTTATGAAAAAATTTCGACCTTGCGCTACGCAGTCCAAAGTCTCGGATTCGATTAATATACGTAAGAGCACATCACAAAACGTGCGCAGAAGTCATCGGTAGGCCTAACACGGCCGGTTTGGCAGTCGGGAGATGATGAGGAAAAACGGCCGAAAATCGACCTCGAGGCATAGGAAAAATTTTATGAAAAAATTTCGACCTCGCGCTACGCAGTCCAAAGTCTCGGATTCGATTAATATACGTAAGAGCACATCACAAAACGTGCGCAGAAGTCATCGGTAGGCATAACACGGCCGGTTTGGCAGTCGGGAGATGATGAGGAAAAACGGCCGAAAATCGACCTCGAGGCATAGGAAAAATTTTATGAAAAAATTTCGACCTCGGGCTACGCAGTCCAAAGTCTCGGATTCGATTAATATACGTAAGAGCACATCACAAAACGTGCGCAGAAGTCATCGGTAGGCCTAACACGGCTGGTTTGGCAGTCGGGAGATGATGAGGAAAAACGGCCGAAAATCGACCTCGAGGCATAGGAAAAATTTTATGAACAAATTTCGACCTCGCGCTACGCAGTCCAAGGTCTCGGATTCGATTAATATACGTAAGAGCACATCACAAAACGTGCGCAGAAGTCATCGGTAGGCATAACACGGCCGGTTTGACAGTCGGGAGATGATGAGGAAAAACGGCCGAAAATCGACCTCGAGGCATAGGAAAAATTTTATGAAAAAATTTCGACCTCGCGCTACGCAGTCCAAGGTCTCGGATTCGATTAATATACGTAAGAGCACATCACAAAACGTGCGCAGAAGTCATCGGTAGGCCTAACACGGCCGGTTTGGCAGTCGGGAGATGATGCGGAAAAACGGCCGAAAATCGACCTCGAGGCATAGGAAAAATTTTATGAAAAAATTTCGACCTCGCGTTACGCAGTCCAAAGTCTCGGATTCGATTAATATACGTAAGAGCACATCACAAAACGTGCGCAGAAGTCATCGGTAGGCCTAATACGGCCGGTTTGGCAGTCGGGAGATGATGAGGAAAAACGGCCGAAAATCGACCTCGAGGCATAGGAAAAATTTTATGAAAAAATTTCGACCTCGCGCTACGCAGTCCAAAGTCTCGGATTCGATTAATATACGTAAGAGCACATCACAAAACGTGCGCAGAAGTCATCGATAGGCCTAATACGGCCGGTTTGGCAGTCGGGAGATGATGAGGAAAAACGGCCGAAAATCGACCTCGAGGCATAGGAAAAATTTTATGAAAAAATTTCGACCTCGCGCTACGCAGTCCAAAGTCTCGGATTCGATTAATATACGTAAGAGCACATCACAAAACGTGCGCAGAAGTCATCGGTAGGCCTAACACGGCCGGTTTGGCAGTCGGGAGATGATGAGGAAAAACGGCCGAAAATCGACCTCGAGGCATAGGAAAAATTTTATGAAAAAATTTCGACCTCGCGCTACGCAGTCCAAAGTCTCGGATTCGATTAATATACTTAAGAGCACATCACAAAACGTGCGCAGAAGTCATTGGTAGGCCTAACACGGCCGGCTTGGCAGTCGGGAGATGATGAGGAAAAACGGCCGAAAATCGACCTCGAGGCATAGGAAAAATTTTATGAAAAAATTTCGACCTCGCGCTACGCAGTCCAAAGTCTCGGATTCGATTAATATACGTAAGAGCACATCACAAAACGTGCGCAGAAGTCATCGGTAGGCCTAACACGGCCGGTTTGGCAGTCGGGAGATGATGAGGAAAAACGGCCGAAAATCGACCTCGAGGCATAGGAAAAATTTTATGAAAAAATTTCGACCTCGCGCTACGCAGTCCGAAGTCTCGGATTCGATTAATATACGCAAGAGCACATCACAAAACGTGCGCAGAAGTCATCGGTAGGCCTAATACGGCCGGTTTGGCAGTCGGGAGAGGATGAGGAAAAACGGCTGAAAATCGACCTCGAGGCATAGGAAAAATTTTATGAAAAAATTTCGACCTCGCGCTACGCAGTCCAAAGTCTCGGATTCGATTAATATACGTAAGAGCACATCACAAAACGTGCGCAGAAGTCATCGGTAGGCCTAATACGGCCGGTTTGGCAGTCGGGAGATGATGAGGAAAAACGGCCGAAAATCGACCTCGAGGCATGGGAAAAATTTTATGAAAAAATTTCGACCTCGCGCTACGCAGTCCAAAGTCTCGGATTCGATTAATATACGTAAGAGCACATCACAAAACGTGCGCAGAAGTCATCGGTTGGCCTAACACGGCCGGTTTGGCAGTCGGGAGATGATGTGGAAAAACGGCTGAAAATCGACCTCGAGGCATAGGAAAAATTTTATGAAAAAATTTCGACCTCGCGCTACGCAGTCCAAAGTCTCGGATTCGATTAATATACGTAAGAGCACATCCCAAGACGTGCGCAGAAGTCATCGGTAGGCCTAACACGGCCGGTTTGGCAGTCGGGAGATGATGAGGAAAAACGGCCGAAAATCGACCTCGAGGCATAGGTAAATATTTATGAAAAAATTTCGACCTCGCGCTACGCAGTCCAAAGTCTCGGATTCGATTAATATACGTAAGAGCACATCCCAAAACGTGCGCAGAAGTCATCGGTAGGCCTAACACGGCCGGTTTGGCAGTCGGGAGATGATTAGGAAAAACGGCCGAAAATCGACCTCGAGGCATAGGAAACATTTTATGAAAAAATTTCGACCTCGCGCTACGCAGTCCAAAGTCTCGGATTCGATTAATATACGTAAGAGCACATCACAAAACGTGCGCAGAAGTCATCGGTAGGCCTAACACGGCCGGTTTGGCAGTCGGGAGATGATGAGGAAAAACGGCCGAAAATCGACCTCGAGGCATAGGAAAAATTTTATGAAAAAATTTCGACCTCGCGCTACGCAGTCCAAAGTCTCGGATTCGATTAATATACGTAAGAGCACATCACAAAACGTGCACAGAAGTCATCGGTAGGCCTAACACGGCCGCTTTGGCAGTCGGGAGATGATGAGGAAAAACGGCCGAAAATCGACCTCGAGGCATAGGAAAAATTTTATGAAAAAATTTCGACCTCGCGCTACGCAGTCCGAAGTCTCGGATTCGATTAATATACGTAAGAGCACATCACAAAACGTGCGCAGAAGTCATCGGTAGGCCTAATACGGCCGGTTTGGCAGTCGGGAGATGATTAGGAAAAACGGCCGAAAATCGACCTCGAGGCATAGGAAAAATTTTATGAAAAAATTTCGACCTCGCGCTACGCAGTCCAAAGTCTCGGATTCGATTAATATACGTAAGAGCACATCACAAAACGTGCGCAGAAGTCATCGGTAGGCCTAATACGGCCGGTTTGGCAGTCGGGAGATGATGAGGAAAAACGGCTGAAAATCGACCTCGAGGCATAGGAAAAATTTTATGAAAAAATTTCGACCTCGCGCTACGCAGTCCAAAGTCTCGGATTCGATTAATATACGTAAGAGCACATCACAAAACGTGCGCAGAAGTCATCGGTAGGCCTAATACGGCCGGTTTGGCAGTCGGGAGATGATGAGGAAAAACGGCCGAAAATCGACCTCGAGGCATGGGAAAAATTTTATGAAAAAATTTCGACCTCGCGCTACGCAGTCCAAAGTCTCGGATTCGATTAATATACGTAAGAGCACATCACAAAACGTGCGCAGAAGTCATCGGTTGGCCTAACACGGCCGGTTTGGCAGTCGGGAGATGATGTGGAAAAACGGCTGAAAATCGACCTCGAGGCATAGGAAAAATTTTATGAAAAAATTTCGACCTCGCGCTACGCAGTCCAAAGTCTCGGATTCGATTAATATACGTAAGAGCACATCCCAAGACGTGCGCAGAAGTCATCGGTAGGCCTAACACGGCCGGTTTGGCAGTCGGGAGATGATGAGGAAAAACGGCCGAAAATCGACCTCGAGGCATAGGTAAATATTTATGAAAAAATTTCGACCTCGCGCTACGCAGTCCAAAGTCTCGGATTCGATTAATATACGTAAGAGCACATCACAAAACGTGCGCAGAAGTCATCGGTAGGCCTAACACGGCCGGTTTGGCAGTCGGGAGATGATGAGGAAAAACGGCCGAAAATCGACCTCGAGGCATAGGAAAAATTTTATGAAAAAATTTCGACCTCGCGCTACGCAGTCCAAAGTCTCGGATTCGATTAATATACGTAAGAGCACATCACAAAACGTGCGCAGAAGTCATCGGTAGGCCTAACACGGCCGGTTTGGCAGTCGGGAGATGATGAGGAAAAACGGCCGAAAATCGACCTCGAGGCATAGGAAAAATTTTATGAAAAAATTTCGACCTCGCGCTACGCAGTCCAAAGTCTCGGATTCGATTAATATACGTAAGAGCACATCACAAAACGTGCGCAGAAGTCATCGGTAGGCCTAACACGGCCGGTTTGGAAGTCGGGAGATGATGAGGAAAAACGGCCGAAAATCGACCTCGAGGCATAGGAAAAATTTTATGAAAAAATTTCGACCTCGCGCTACGCAGTCCAAAGTCTCGGATTCGATTAATATACTTAAGAGCACATCACAAAACGTGCGCAGAAGTCATTGGTAGGCCTAACACGGCCGGCTTGGCAGTCGGGAGATGATGAGGAAAAACGGCCGAAAATCGACCTCGAGGCATAGGAAAAATTTTATGAAAAAATTTCGACCTCGCGCTACGCAGTCCAAAGTCTCGGATTCGATTAATATACGTAAGAGCACATCACAAAACGTGCGCAGAAGTCATCGGTAGGCCTAACACGGCCGGTTTGGCAGTCGGGAGATGATGAGGAAAAACGGCCGAAAATCGACCTCGAGGCATAGGAAAAATTTTATGAAAAAATTTCGACCTCGCGCTACGCAGTCCGAAGTCTCGGATTCGATTAATATACGCAAGAGCACATCACAAAACGTGCGCAGAAGTCATCGGTAGGCCTAATACGGCCGGTTTGGCAGTCGGGAGATGATGAGGAAAAACGGCTGAAAATCGACCTCGAGGCATAGGAAAAATTTTATGAAAAAATTTCGACCTCGCGCTACGCAGTCCAAAGTCTCGGATTCGATTAATATACGTAAGAGCACATCACAAAACGTGCGCAGAAGTCATCGGTAGGCCTAATACGGCCGGTTTGGCAGTCGGGAGATGATGAGGAAAAACGGCCGAAAATCGACCTCGAGGCATGGGAAAAATTTTATGAAAAAATTTCGACCTCGCGCTACGCAGTCCAAAGTCTCGGATTCGATTAATATACGTAAGAGCACATCACAAAACGTGCGCAGAAGTCATCGGTTGGCCTAACACGGCCGGTTTGGCAGTCGGGAGATGATGTGGAAAAACGGCTGAAAATCGACCTCGAGGCATAGGAAAAATTTTATGAAAAAATTTCGACCTCGCGCTACGCAGTCCAAAGTCTCGGATTCGATTAATATACGTAAGAGCACATCCCAAGACGTGCGCAGAAGTCATCGGTAGGCCTAACACGGCCGGCTTGGCAGTCGGGAGATGATGAGGAAAAACGGCCGAAAATCGACCTCGAGGCATAGGAAAAATTTTATGAAAAAATTTCGACCTCGCGCTACGCAGTCCAAAGTCTCGGATTCGATTAATATACGTAAGAGCACATCACAAAACGTGCGCAGAAGTCATCGGTAGGCCTAACACGGCCGGTTTGGCAGTCGGGAGATGATGAGGAAAAACGGCCGAAAATCGACCTCGAGGCATAGGAAAAATTTTATGAAAAAATTTCGACCTCGCGCTACGCAGTCCGAAGTCTCGGATTCGATTAATATACGCAAGAGCACATCACAAAACGTGCGCAGAAGTCATCGGTAGGCCTAATACGGCCGGTTTGGCAGTCGGGAGATGATGAGGAAAAACGGCTGAAAATCGACCTCGAGGCATAGGAAAAATTTTATGAAAAAATTTCGACCTCGCGCTACGCAGTCCAAAGTCTCGGATTCGATTAATATACGTAAGAGCACATCACAAAACGTGCGCAGAAGTCATCGGTAGGCCTAATACGGCCGGTTTGGCAGTCGGGAGATGATGAGGAAAAACGGCCGAAAATCGACCTCGAGGCATGGGAAAAATTTTATGAAAAAATTTCGACCTCGCGCTACGCAGTCCAAAGTCTCGGATTCGATTAATATACGTAAGAGCACATCACAAAACGTGCGCAGAAGTCATCGGTTGGCCTAACACGGCCGGTTTGGCAGTCGGGAGATGATGTGGAAAAACGGCTGAAAATCGACCTCGAGGCATAGGAAAAATTTTATGAAAAAATTTCGACCTCGCGCTACGCAGTCCAAAGTCTCGGATTCGATTAATATACGTAAGAGCACATCCCAAGACGTGCGCAGAAGTCATCGGTAGGCCTAACACGGCCGGTTTGGCAGTCGGGAGATGATGAGGAAAAACGGCCGAAAATCGACCTCGAGGCATAGGTAAATATTTATGAAAAAATTTCGACCTCGCGCTACGCAGTCCAAAGTCTCGGATTCGATTAATATACGTAAGAGCACATCCCAAAACGTGCGCAGAAGTCATCGGTAGGCCTAACACGGCCGGTTTGGCAGTCGGGAGATGATTAGGAAAAATGGCCGAAAATCGACCTCGAGGCATAGGAAACATTTTATGAAAAAATTTCGACCTCGCGCTACGCAGTCCAAAGTCTCGGATTCGATTAATATACGTAAGAGCACATCACAAAACGTGCGCAGAAGTCATCGGTAGGCCTAACACGGCCGGTTTGGCAGTCGGGAGATGATGAGGAAAAACGGCCGAAAATCGACCTCGAGGCATAGGAAAAATTTTATGAAAAAATTTCGACCTCGCGCTACGCAGTCCAAAGTCTCGGATTCGATTAATATACGTAAGAGCACATCACAAAACGTGCACAGAAGTCATCGGTAGGCCTAACACGGCCGCTTTGGCAGTCGGGAGATGATGAGGAAAAACGGCCGAAAATCGACCTCGAGGCATAGGAAAAATTTTATGAAAAAATTTCGACCTCGCGCTACGCAGTCCAAAGTCTCGGATTCGATTAATATACGTAAGAGCACATCACAAAACGTGCGCAGAAGTCATCGGTAGGCCTAATACGGCCGGTTTGGCAGTCGGGAGATGATGAGGAAAAACGGCCGAAAATCGACCTCGAGGCATGGGAAAAATTTTATGAAAAAATTTCGACCTCGCGCTACGCAGTCCAAAGTCTCGGATTCGACTAATATACGTAAGAGCACATCACAAAACGTGCGCAGAAGTCATCGGTTGGCCTAACACGGCCGGTTTGGCAGTCGGGAGATGATGTGGAAAAACGGCTGAAAATCGACCTCGAGGCATAGGAAAAATTTTATGAAAAAATTTCGACCTCGCACTACGCAGTCCAAAGTCTCGGATTCGATTAATATACGTAAGAGCACATCCCAAGACGTGCGCAGAAGTCATCGGTAGGCCTAACACGGCCGGTTTGGCAGTCGGGAGATGATGAGGAAAAACGGCCGAAAATCGACCTCGAGGCATAGGTAAATATTTATGAAAAAATTTCGACCTCGCGCTACGCAGTCCAAAGTCTCGGATTCGATTAATATACGTAAGAGCACATCACAAAACGTGCGCAGAAGTCATCGGTAGGCCTAACACGGCCGGTTTGGCAGTCGGGAGATGATGAGGAAAAACGGCCGAAAATCGACCTCGAGGCATAGGAAAAATTTTATGAAAAAATTTCGACCTCGCGCTACGCAGTCCAAAGTCTCGGATTCGATTAATATACGTAAGAGCACATCACAAAACGTGCGCAGAAGTCATCGGTAGGCCTAACACGGCCGGTTTGGCAGTCGGGAGATGATGAGGAAAAACGGCCGAAAATCGACCTCGAGGCATAGGAAAAATTTTATGAAAAAATTTCGACCTCGCGCTACGCAGTCCAAAGTCTCGGATTCGATTAATATACGTAAGAGCACATCACAAAACGTGCGCAGAAGTCATCGGTAGGCCTAACACGGCCGGTTTGGCAGTCGGGAGATGATGAGGAAAAACGGCCGAAAATCGACCTCGAGGCATAGGAAAAATTTTATGAAAAAATTTCGACCTCGCGCTACGCAGTCCAAAGTCTCGGATTCGATTAATATACTTAAGAGCACATCACAAAACGTGCGCAGAAGTCATTGGTAGGCCTAACACGGCCGGCTTGGCAGTCGGGAGATGATGAGGAAAAACGGCCGAAAATCGACCTCGAGGCATAGGAAAAATTTTATGAAAAAATTTCGACCTCGCGCTACGCAGTCCAAAGTCTCGGATTCGATTAATATACGTAAGAGCACATCACAAAACGTGCGCAGAAGTCATCGGTAGGCCTAACACGGCCGGTTTGGCAGTCGGGAGATGATGAGGAAAAACGGCCGAAAATCGACCTCGAGGCATAGGAAAAATTTTATGAAAAAATGTCGACCTCGCGCTACGCAGTCCGAAGTCTCGGATTCGATTAATATACGCAAGAGCACATCACAAAACGTGCGCAGAAGTCATCGGTAGGCCTAATACGGCCGGTTTGGCAGTCGGGAGATGATGAGGAAAAACGGCTGAAAATCGACCTCGAGGCATAGGAAAAATTTTATGAAAAAATTTCGACCTCGCGCTACGCAGTCCAAAGTCTCGGATTCGATTAATATACGTAAGAGCACATCACAAAACGTGCGCAGAAGTCATCGGTAGGCCTAATACGGCCGGTTTGGCAGTCGGGAGATGATGAGGAAAAACGGCCGAAAATCGACCTCGAGGCATGGGAAAAATTTTATGAAAAAATTTCGACCTCGCGCTACGCAGTCCAAAGTCTCGGATTCGATTAATATACGTAAGAGCACATCACAAAACGTGCGCAGAAGTCATCGGTTGGCCTAACACGGCCGGTTTGGCAGTCGGGAGATGATGTGGAAAAACGGCTGAAAATCGACCTCGAGGCATAGGAAAAATTTTATGAAAAAATTTCGACCTCGCGCTACGCAGTCCAAAGTCTCGGATTCGATTAATATACGTAAGAGCACATCCCAAGACGTGCGCAGAAGTCATCGGTAGGCCTAACACGGCCGGTTTGGCAGTCGGGAGATGATGAGGAAAAACGGCCGAAAATCGACCTCGAGGCATAGGTAAATATTTATGAAAAAATTTCGACCTCGCGCTACGCAGTCCAAAGTCTCGGATTCGATTAATATACGTAAGAGCACATCCCAAAACGTGCGCAGAAGTCATCGGTAGGCCTAACACGGCCGGTTTGGCAGTCGGGAGATGATTAGGAAAAACGGCCGAAAATCGACCTCGAGGCATAGGAAACATTTTATGAAAAAATTTCGACCTCGCGCTACGCAGTCCAAAGTCTCGGATTCGATTAATATACGTAAGAGCACATCACAAAACGTGCGCAGAAGTCATCGGTAGGCCTAACACGGCCGGTTTGGCAGTCGGGAGATGATGAGGAAAAACGGCCGAAAATCGACCTCGAGGCATAGGAAAAATTTTATGAAAAAATTTCGACCTCGCGCTACGCAGTCCAAAGTCTCGGATTCGATTAATATACGTAAGAGCACATCACAAAACGTGCACAGAAGTCATCGGTAGGCCTAACACGGCCGCTTTGGCAGTCGGGAGATGATGAGGAAAAACGGCCGAAAATCGACCTCGAGGCATAGGAAAAATTTTATGAAAAAATTTCGACCTCGCGCTACGCAGTCCAAAGTCTCGGATTCGATTAATATACGTAAGAGCACATCACAAAACGTGCGCAGAAGTCATCGGTAGGCCCAACACGGCCGGTTTGGCAGTCGGGAGATGATGAGGAAAAACGGCCGAAAATCGACCTCGAGGCATAGGAAAAATTTTATGAAAAAATTTCGACCTCGCGCTACGCAGTCCAAAGTCTCGGATTCGATTAATATACGTAAGAGCACATCACAAAACGTGCGCAGAAGTCATCGGTAGGCCTAATACGGCCGGTTTGGCAGTCGGGAGATGATTAGGAAAAACGGCCGAAAATCGACCTCGAGGCATAGGAAAAATTTTATGAAAAAATTTCGACCTCGCGCTACGCAGTCCAAAGTCTCGGATTCGATTAATATACGTAAGAGCACATCACAAAACGTGCGCAGAAGTCATCGGTAGGCCTAATACGGCCGGTTTGGCAGTCGGGAGATGATGAGGAAAAACGGCCGAAAATCGACCTCGAGGCATAGGAAAAATTTTATGAAAAAATTTCGACCTCGCGCTACGCAGTCCAACGTCTCGGATTCGATTAATATACGTAAGAGCACATCACAAAACGTGCGCAGAAGTCATCGGTAGGCCTAACACGGCCGGCTTGGCAGTCGGGAGATGATGAGGAAAAACGGCCGAAAATCGACCTCGAGGCATAGGAAAAATTTTATGAAAAAATTTCGAACTCGCGCTACGCAGTCCAAAGTCTCGGATTCGATTAATATACGTAAGAGCACATCACAAAACGTGCGCAGAAGTCATCGGTAGGCCTAACACGGCCGGTTTGGCAGTCGGGAGATGATGAGGAAAAACGGCTGAAAATCGACCTCGAGGCATAGGAAAAATGTTATGAAGAAATTTCGACCTCGCGCTACGCAGTCCAAAGTCTCGGATTCGATTAATATACGTAAGAGCACATCACAAAACGTGCGAAGAAATCATCGATAGGCCTAACACGGCCGGTTTGGCAGTCGGGAGATGATGAGGAAAAACGGCCGAAAATCGACCTCGAGGCATAGGAAAAATTTTATGAAAAAATTTCGACCTCGCGCTACGCAGTCCAAAGTCTCGGATTCGATTAATATACGCAAGAGCACATCACAAAACGTGTGCAGAAGTCATCGGTAGGCCTAATACTGCCGGTTTGGCAGTCGGCAGATGATGAGGAAAAACGGCTGAAAATCGACCTCGAGGCATAGGAAAAATTTTATGAAAAAATTTCGACCTCGCGCTACGCAGTCCAAAGTCTCGGATTCGATTAATATACGTAAGAGCACATCACAAAACGTGCGCAGAAGTCATCGGTAGGCCTAACACGGCCGGTTTGGCAGTCGGGAGATGATGAGGAAAAACGGCCGAAAATCGACCTCGAGGCATAGGAAAAATTTTATGAAAAAATTTCGACCTCGCGCTACGCAGTCCAAAGTCTCGGATTCGATTAATATACGTAAGAGCACATCACAAAACGTGCGCAGAAGTCATCGGTAGGCCTAACACGGCCGGTGTGGCAGTCGGGAGATGATGGGGAAAAACGGCCGAAAATCGACCTCGAGGCATAGGAAAAATTTTATGAAAAAATTTCGACCTCGCGCTACGCAGTCCAAAGTCTCGGATTCGATTAATATACGTAAGAGCACATCACAAAACGTGCGCAGAAGTCATCGGTAGGCCTAACACGGCCGGTTTGGCAGTCGGGAGATGATGAGGAAAAACGGCCGAAAATCGACCTCGAGGCATAGGAAAAATTTTATGAAAAAATTTCGACCTCGCGCTACGCAGTCCAAAGTCTCGGATTCGATTAATATACGTAAGAGCACATCACAAAACGTGCGTAGAAGTCATCGGTAGGCCTAACACGGCCGGTTTGGCAGTCGGGAGATGATGAGGAAAAACGGCCGAAAATCGACCTCGAGGCATAGGAAAAATTTTATGAAAAAATTTCGAACTCGCGCTACGCAGTCCAAAGTCTCGGATTCGATTAATATACGTAAGAGCACATCACAAAACGTGCGCAGAAGTCATCGGTAGGCCTAACACGGCCGGTTTGGCAGTCGGGAGATGATGAGGAAAAACGGCCGAAAATCGACCTATGCCGACCTCTAGTCATCGGTAGGCCTAACACGGCCGGTTTGGCAGTCGGGAGATGATGAGGAAAAACGGCCGAAAATCGACCTCGAGGCATAGGAAAAATTTTATGAAAAAATTTCGAACTCGCGCTACGCAGTCCAAAGTCTCGGATTCGATTAATATACGTAAGAGCACATCACAAAACGTGCGCAGAAGTCATCGGTAGGCCTAACACGGCCGGTTTGGCAGTCGGGAGATGATGAGGAAAAACGGCCGAAAATCGACCTCGAGGCGTAGGAAAAATTTTATGAAAAAATTTCGACCTCGCGCTACGCAGTCCAAAGTCTCGGATTCGATTAATATACGTAAGAGCACATCACAAAACGTGCGCAGAAGTCATCGGTAGGCCGAACACGGCCGGTTTGGCAGTCGGGAGATGATGAGGAAAAACGGCCGAAAATCGACCTCGAGGCATAGGAAAAATTTTATGAAAAAATTTCGACCTCGCGCTACGCAGTCCAAAGTCTCGGATTCGATTAATATACGTAAGAGCACATCACAAAACGTGCGCAGAAGTCATCGGTAGGCCTAACACGGCCGGTTTGGCAGTCGGGAGATGATGAGGAAAAACGGCCGAAAATCGACCTCGAGGCATAGGAAAAATTTTATGAATAAATTTCGACCTCGCGCTACGCAGTCCAAAGTCTCGGATTCGATTAATATACGTAAGAGCACATCACAAAACGTGCGCAGAAGTCATCGGTAGGCCTAACACGGCCGGTTTGGCAGTCGGGAGATGATGAGGAAAAACGGCCGAAAATCGACCTCGAGGCATAGGAAAAATTTTATGAAAAAATTTCGACCTCGCGCTACGCAGTCCAAAGTCTCGGATTCGATTAATATACGTAAGAGCACATCACAAAACGTGCGCAGAAGTCATCGGTAGGCCTAATACGGCCGGTTTGGCAGTCGGGAGATGATGAGGAAAAACGGCCGAAAATCGACCTTGAGGCATAGGAAAAATTTTATGAAAAAATTTCGACCTCGCGCTACGCAGTCCAAAGTCTCTGATTCGATTAATATACGTAAGAGCACATCACAAAACGTGCGCAGAAGTCATCGGTAGGCCTAATACGGCCGGTTTGGCAGTCGGGAGATGATGAGGAAAAACGGCCGAAAATCGACCTCGAGGCATAGGAAAAATTTTATGAAAAAATTTCGACCTCGCGCTACGCAGTCCAAAGTCTCGGATTCGATTAATATACGTAAGAGCACATCACAAAACGTGCGCAGAAGTCATCGGTAGGCCTAACACGGCCGGTGTGGCAGTCGGGAGATGATGAGGAAAACGGCTGAAAATCGACCTCGAGGCATAGGAAAAATTTTATGAAAAAATTTCGACCTCGCGCTACGCAGTCCAAAGTCTCGGATTCGATTAATATACGTAAGAGCACATCACAAAACGTGCGCAAAAGTCATCGGTAGGCCTAATACGGTCGGTTTGGCAGTCGGGAGATGATGAGGAAAAACGGCCGAAAATCGACCTCCAGGCATAGGAAAAATTTTATGAAAAAATTTCGACCTCGCGCTACGCAGTCCAAAGTCTCGGATTCGATTAATATACGTAAGAGCACATCACAAAACGTGCGCAGAAGTCATCGGTAGGCCTAACACGGCCGGTTTGGCAGTCGGGAGATGATAAGGAAAAACGGCTGAAAATCGACCCCGAGGCATAGGAAAAATTTTATGAAAAAATTTCGACCTCGCGCTACGCAGTCCAAAGTCTCGGATTCGATTAATATACGTAAGAGCACATCACAAAACGTGCGCAGAAGTCATCGGTAGGCCTAACACGGCCGGTTTGGCAGGATGATGAGGAAAAACGGCCGAAAATCGACCTCGAGGCATAGGAAAAATTTTATGAAAAAATTTCGACCTCGCGCTACGCAGTCCAAAGTCTCGGATTCGATTAATATACGTAAGAGCACATCACAAAACGTGCGCAGAAGTCATCGGTAGGCCTAACACGGCCGGTTTGGCAGTCGGGAGATGATGAGGAAAAACGGCCGAAAATCGACCTCGAGGCATAGGAAAAATGTTATGAAAAAATTTCGACCTCGCGCTACGCAGTCCAAAGTCTCGGATTCGATTAATATACGTAAGAGCACATCACAAAACGTGCGCAGGAGTCATCGGTAGGCCTAACACGGCCGGTTTGGCAGTCGGGAGATGATGAGGAAAAACGGCCGAAAATCGACCTCGAGGCATAGGAAAAATTTTATGAAAAAATTTCGACCTCGCGCTACGCAGTCCAAAGTCTCGGATTCGATTAATATACGTAAGAGCACATCACAAAACGTGCGCAGAAGTCATCAGTAGGCCTAACACGGCTGGTTTGGCAGTCGGGAGATGATGAGGAAAAACGGCCGAAAATCGACCTCGAGGCATAGGAAAAATTTTATGAAAAAATTTCGACCTCGCGCTACGCAGTCCAAAGTCTCGGATTCGATTAATATACGTAAGAGCACATCACAAAACGTGCGCAGAAGTCATCGGTAGGCCTAACACGGCCGGTTTGGCAGTCGGGAGATGATGAGGAAAAACGGCCGAAAATCGACCTCGAGGCATAGGAAAAATGTTATGAAAAAATTTCGACCTCGCGCTACGCAGTCCAAAGTCTCGGATTCGATTAATATACGTAAGAGCACATCACAAAACGTGCGCAGGAGTCATCGGTAGGCCTAACACGGCCGGTTTGGCAGTCGGGAGATGATGAGGAAAAACGGCCGAAAATCGACCTCGAGGCATAGGAAAAATGTTATGAAAAAATTTCGACCTCGCGCTACGCAGTCCAAAGTCTCGGATTCGATTAATATACGTAAGAGCACATCACAAAACGTGCGCAGAAGTCATCGGTAGGCCTAACACGGCCGGTTTGGCAGGATGATGAGGAAAAACGGCCGAAAATCGACCTCGAGGCATAGGAAAAATTTTATGAAAAAATTTCGACCTCGCGCTACGCAGTCCAAAGTCTCGGATTCGATTAATATACGTAAGAGCACATCACAAAACGTGCGCAGAAGTCATCGGTATAACACGGCCGGTTTGGCAGTCGGGAGATGATGAGGAAAAACGGCCGAAAATCGACCTCGAGGCATAGGAAAAATTTTATGAAAAAATTTCGACCTCACGCTACGCAGTCCAAAGTCTCGGATTCGATTAATATACGTAAGAGCACATCCCAAAACGTGCGCAGAAGTCATCGGTAGGCCTAACACGGCCGGTTTGGCAGTCGGGAGATGATGAGGAAAAGCGGCCGAAAATCGACCTCGAGGCATAGGAAAAATGTTATGAAAAAATTTCGACCTCGCGCTACGCAGTCCAAAGTCTCGGATTCGATTAATATACGTAAGAGCACATCACAAAACGTGCGCAGAAGTCATCGGTAGGCCTAACACGGCCGGCTTGGCAGTCGGGAGATGATGAGGAAAAACGGCCGAAAATCGACCTCGAGGCATAGGAAAAATTTTATGAAAAAATTTCGACCTCGCGCTACGCAGTACAAAGTCTCGGATTCGATTAATATACGTAAGAGCACATCACAAAACGTGCGCAGAAGTCATCGGTAGGCCTAACACGGCCGGTTTGGCAGGCGGGAGATGATGAGGAAAAACGGCCGAAAATCGACCTCGAGGCATAGGAAAAATTTTATGAAAAAATTTCGACCTTGCGCTACGCAGTCCAAAGTCTCGGATTCGATTAATATACGTAAGAGCACATCACAAAACGTGCGCAGAAGTCATCGGTAGGCCTAACACGGCCGGTTTGGCAGTCGGGAGATGAAGAGGAAAAACGGCCGAAAATCGACCTCGAGGCATAGGAAAAATGTTATGAAAAAATTTCGACCTCGCGCTACGCAGTCCAAAGTCTCGGATTCGATTAATATACGTAAGAGCACATCACAAAACGTGCGCAGAAGTCATCGGTAGGCCTAACACGGCTGGTTTGGCAGTCGGGAGATGATGAGGAAAAACGGCCGAAAATCGACCTCGAGGCATAGGAAAAATTTTATGAAAAAATTTCGACCTCGCGCTACGCAGTCCAAAGTCTCGGATTCGATTAATATACGTAAGAGCACATCACAAAACGTGCGCAGAAGTCATCGGTAGGCCTAACACGGCCGGTTTGGCAGGATGATGAGGAAAAACGGCCGAAAATCGACCTCGAGGCATAGGAAAAATTTTATGAAAAAATTTCGACCTCGCGCTACGCAGTCCAAAGTCTCGGATTCGATTAATATACGTAAGAGCACATCACAAAACGTGCGCAGAAGTCATCGGTATAACACGGCCGGTTTGGCAGTCGGGAGATGATGAGGAAAAACGGCCGAAAATCGACCTCGAGGCATAGGAAAAATTTTATGAAAAAATTTCGACCTCACGCTACGCAGTCCAAAGTCTCGGATTCGATTAATATACGTAAGTTCACATCCCAAAACGTGCGCAGAAGTCATCGGTAGGCCTAACACGGCCGGTTTGGCAGTCGGGAGATGATGAGGAAAAACGGCCGAAAATCGACCTCGAGGCATAGGAAAAATGTTATGAAAAAATTTCGACCTCGCGCTACGCAGTCCAAAGTCTCGGATTCGATTAATATACGTAAGAGCACATCACAAAACGTGCGCAGAAGTCATCGGTAGGCCTAACACGGCCGGCTTGGCAGTCGGGAGATGATGAGGAAAAACGGCCGAAAATCGACCTCGAGGCATAGGAAAAATTTTATGAAAAAATTTCGACCTCGCGCTACGCAGTACAAAGTCTCGGATTCGATTAATATACGTAAGAGCACATCACAAAACGTGCGCAGAAGTCATCGGTAGGCCTAACACGGCCGGTTTGGCAGGCGGGAGATGATGAGGAAAAACGGCTGAAAATCGACCTCGAGGCATAGGAAAAATTTTATGAAAAAATTTCGACCTCGCGCTACGCAGTCCAAAGTCTCGGATTCGATTAATATACGTAAGAGCACATCACAAAACGTGCGCAGAAGTCATCGGTAGGCCTAACACGGCCGGTTTGGCAGTCGGGAGATGATGAGGAAAAACGGCCGAAAATCGACCTCGAGGCATAGGAAAAATTTTATGAAAAAATTTCGACCTCGCGCTACGCAGTCCAAAGTCTCGGATTCGATTAATATACGTAAGAGCACATCACAAAACGTGCGCAGAAGTCATCGGTAGGCCTAACACGGCCGGTTTGGCAGTCGGGAGATGATGAGGAAAAACGGCTGAAAATCGACCTCGAGGCATAGGAAAAATTTTATGAAAAAATTTCGACCTCGCGCTACGCAGTCCAAAGTCTCGGATTCGATTAATATACGTAGGAGCACATCACAAAACGTGCGCAGAAGTCATCGGTAGGCCTAACACGGCCGGTTTGACAGTCGGGAGATGATGAGGAAAAACGGCCGAAAACCGACCTCGAGGCATAGGAAAAATTTTATGAAAAAATTTCGACCTCGCGCTACGCAGTCCAAAGTCTCGGATTCGATTAATATACGTAAGAGCACATCACAAAACGTGCGCAGAAGTCATCGGTAGGCCTAACACGGCCGGTTTGGCAGTCGGGAGATGATGAGGAAAAACGGCCGAAAATCGACCTCGAGGCATAGGAAAAATTTTATGAAAAAATTTCGACCTCGCGCTACGCAGTCCAAAGTCTCGGATTCGATTAATATACGTAAGAGCACATCACAAAACGTGCGCAGAAGTCATCGGTAGGTCTAACACGGCCGGTGTGGCAGTCGGGAGATGATGAGGAAAAACGGCTGAAAATCGACCTCGAGGCATAGGAACAATTTTATGAAAAAATTTCGACCTCGCGCTACGCAGTCCAAAGTCTCGGATTCGATTAATATACGTAAGAGCACATCACAAAACGTGCGCAGAAGTCATCGGTAGGTCTAACACGGCCGGTGTGGCAGTCGGGAGATGATGAGGAAAAACGGCTGAAAATCGACCTCGAGGCATAGGAAAAATTTTATGAAAAAATTTCGACCTCGCGCTACGCAGTCCAAAGTCTCGGATTCGATTAATATACGTAAGAGCACATCACAAAACGTGCGCAGAAGTCATCGGTAGGCCTAACACGGCCGGTTTGGCAGTCGGGAGATGATGAGGAAAAACGGCCGAAAATCGACCTCGAGGCATAGGAAAAATTTTATGAAAAAATTTCGACCTCGCGCTACGCAGTCCAAAGTCTCGGATTCGATTAATATACGTAAGAGCACATCACAAAACGTGCGCAGAAGTCATCGGTAGGCCTAACACGGCCGGTTTGGCAGTCGGGAGATGATGAGGAAAAACGGCTGAAAATCGACCTCTAGGCACAGGAAAAATGTTATGAAAAAATTTCGACCTCGCGCTACGCAGTCCAAAGTCTCGGATTCGATTAATATACGCAAGAGCACATCACAAAACGTGCGCAGAAGTCATCGGTAGGCCTAACACGGCCGGTTTGGCAGTCGGGAGATGATGAGGAAAAACGGCCGAAAATCGACCTCGAGGCATAGGAAAAATTTTATGAAAAAATTTCGACCTCGCGCTACGCAGTCCAAAGTCTCGGATTCGATTAATATACGTAAGAGCACATCACAAAACGTGCGCAGAAGTCATCGGTAGGCCTAACACGGCCGGTTTGGCAGTCGGGAGATGATAAGGAAAAACGGCTGAAAATCGACCTCGAGGCATAGGAAAAATTTTATGAAAAAATTTCGACCTCGCGCTTCGCAGTCCAAAGTCTCGGATTCGATTAATATACGTAAGAGCACATCACAAAACGTGCGCAGAAGTCATCGGTAACACGGCCGGTTTGGCAGTCGGAAGATGATGAGAAAAAACGGCCGAAAATCGACCTCGAGGCATAGGAAAAATTTTATGAAAAAATTTCGACCTCGCGCTACGCAGTCCAAAGTCTCGGATTCGATTAATATACGTAAGAGCACATCACAAAACGTGCGCAGAAGTCATCGGTAGGCCTAACACGGCCGGTTTGGCAGTCGGGAGATGATGAGGAAAAACGGCCGAAAATCGACCTCGAGGCATAGGAAAAATGTTATGAAAAAATTTCGACCTCGCGCTACGCAGTCCAAAGTCTCGGATTCGATTAATATACGTAAGAGCACATCACAAAACGTGCGCAGAAGTCATCGGTAGGCCTAACACGGCCGGTTTGGCAGTCGGGAGATGATGAGGAAAAACGGCCGAAAATCGACCTCGAGGCATAGGAAAAATTTTATGAAAAAATTTCGACCTCGCGCTACGCAGTCCAAAGTCTCGGATTCGATTAATATACGTAAGAGCACATCACAAAACGTGCGCAGAAGTCATCGGTAGGCCTAACACGGCCGGTTTGGCAGTCGGGAGATGATGAGGAAAAACGGCCGAAAATCGACCTCGAGGCATAGGAAAAATGTTATGAAAAAATTTCGACCTCGCGCTACGCAGTCCAAAGTCTCGGATTCGATTAATATACGTAAGAGCACATCACAAAACGTGCGCAGAAGTCATCGGTAGGCCTAACACGGCCGGCTTGGCAGTCGGGAGATGATGAGGAAAAACGGCCGAAAATCGACCTCGAGGCATAGGAAAAATTTTATGAAAAAATTTCGACCTCGCGCTACGCAGTCCAAAGTCTCGGATTCGATTAATATACGTAAGAGCACATCACAAAACGTGCGCAGAAGTCATCGGTAGGCCTAACACGGCCGGTTTGGCAGGCGGGAGATGATGAGGAAAAACGGCCGAAAATCGACCTCGAGGCATAGGAAAAATTTTATGAAAAAATTTCGACCTCGCGCTACGCAGTCCAAAGTCTCGGATTCGATTAATATACGTAGGAGCACATCACAAAACGTGCGCAGAAGTCATCGGTAGGCCTAACACGGCCGGTTTGACAGTCGGGAGATGATGAGGAAAAACGGCCGAAAACCGACCTCGAGGCATAGGAAAAATTTTATGAAAAAATTTCGACCTCGCGCTACGCAGTCCAAAGTCTCGGATTCGATTAATATACGTAAGAGCACATCACAAAACGTGCGCAGAAGTCATCGGTAGGCCTAACACGGCCGGTTTGGCAGTCGGGAGATGATGAGGAAAAACGGCCGAAAATCGACCTCGAGGCATAGGAAAAATTTTATGAAAAAATTTCGACCTCGCGTTACGCAGTCCAAAGTCTCGGATTCGATTTATATACGTAAGAGCACATCACAAAACGTGCGCAGAAGTCATCGGTAGGCCTAACACGGCCGGTTTGGCAGTCGGGAGATGATGAGGAAAAACGGCCGAAAATCGACCTCGAGGCATAGGAAAAATTTTATGAAAAAATTTCGACCTCGCGCTACGCAGTCCAAAGTCTCGGATTCGATTAATATACGTAAGAGCACATCACAAAACGTGCGCAGAAGTCATCGGTAGGTCTAACACGGCCGGTGTGGCAGTCGGGAGATGATGAGGAAAAACGGCTGAAAATCGACCTCGAGGCATAGGAAAAATTTTATGAAAAAATTTCGACCTCGCGCTACGCAGTCCAATGTCTCGGATTCGATTAATATACGTAAGAGCACATCACAAAACGTGCGCAGAAGTCATCGGTAGGCCTAACACGGCCGGTTTGGCAGTCGGGAGATGATGAGGAAAAACGGCCGAAAATCGACCTCGAGGCATAGGAAAAATTTTATGAAAAAATTTCGACCTCGCGCTACGCAGTCCAAAGTCTCGGATTCGATTAATATACGTAAGAGCACATCACAAAACGTGCGCAGAAGTCATCGGTAGGCCTAACACGGCCGGTTTGGCAGTCGGGAGATGATGAGGAAAAACGGCTGAAAATCGACCTCTAGGCACAGGAAAAATGTTATGAAAAAATTTCGACCTCGCGCTACGCAGTCCAAAGTCTCGGATTCGATTAATATACGCAAGAGCACATCACAAAACGTGCGCAGAAGTCATCGGTAGGCCTAACACGGCCGGTTTGGCAGTCGGGAGATGATGAGGAAAAACGGCCGAAAATCGACCTCGAGGCATAGGAAAAATTTTATGAAAAAATTTCGACCTCGCGCTACGCAGTCCAAAGTCTCGGATTCGATTAATATACGTAAGAGCACATCACAAAACGTGCGCAGAAGTCATCGGTAGGCCTAACACGGCCGGTTTGGCAGTCGGGAGATGATAAGGAAAAACGGCTGAAAATCGACCTCGAGGCATAGGAAAAATTTTATGAAAAAATTTCGACCTCGCGCTTCGCAGTCCAAAGTCTCGGATTCGATTAATATACGTAAGAGCACATCACAAAACGTGCGCAGAAGTCATCGGTAACACGGCCGGTTTGGCAGTCGGAAGATGATGAGAAAAAACGGCCGAAAATCGACCTCGAGGCATAGGAAAAATTTTATGAAAAAATTTCGACCTCGCGCTACGCAGTCCAAAGTCTCGGATTCGATTAATATACGTAAGAGCACATCACAAAACGTGCGCAGAAGTCATCGGTAGGCCTAACACGGCCGGTTTGGCAGTCGGGAGATGATGTGGAAAAACGGCCGAAAATCGACCTCGAGGCATAGGAAAAATTTTATGAAAAAATTTCGACCTCGCGCTACGCAGTCCAAAGTCTCGGATTCGATTAATATACGTAAGAGCACATCACAAAACGTGCGCAGAAGTCATCGGTAGGCCTAACACGGCCGCTTTGGCAGTCGGGAGATGATGAGGAAAAACGGCCGAAAATCGACCTCGAGGCATAGGAAAAACTTTATGAAAAAATTTCGACCTCGCGCTACGCAGTCCAAAGTCTCGGATTCGATTAATATACGTAAGAGCACATCACAAAACGTGCGCAGAAGTCATCGGTAGGCCTAACACGGCCGGTTTGGCAGTCGGGAGATGATGAGGAAAAACGGCCGAAAATCGACCTCGAGGCATAGGAAAAATTTTATGAAAAAATTTCGACCTCGCGCTACGCAGTCCAAAGTCTCGGATTCGATTAATATACGTAAGAGCACATCACAAAACGTGCGCAGAAGTCATCGGTAGGCCTAACACGGCCGGTTTGGCAGTCGGGAGATGATGAGGAAAAACGGCCGAAAATCGACCTCGAGGCATAGGAAAAATTTTATGAAAAAATTTCGACCTCACGCTACGCAGTCCAAAGTCTCGGATTCGATTAATATACGTAAGAGCACATCCCAAAACGTGCGCAGAAGTCATCGGTAGGCCTAACACGGCCGGTTTGGCAGTCGGGAGATGATGAGGAAAAACGGCCGAAAATCGACCTCGAGGCGTAGGAAAAATGTTATGAAAAAATTTCGACCTCGCGCTACGCAGTCCAAAGTCTCGGATTCGATTAATATACGTAAGAGCACATCACAAAACGTGCGCAGAAGTCATCGGTAGGCCTAACACGGCCGGTTTGGCAGTCGGGAGATGATGAGGAAAAACGGCCGAAAATCGACCTCGAGGCATAGGAAAAATTTTATGAAAAAATTTCGACCTCGCGCTACGCAGTCCAAAGTCTCGGATTCGATTAATATACGTAAGAGCACATCACAAAACGTGCGCAGAAGTCATCGGTAGGCCTAACACGGCCGGTTTGGCAGGATGATGAGGAAAAACGGCCGAAAATCGACCTCGAGGCATAGGAAAAATTTTATGAAAAAATTTCGACCTCGCGCTACGCAGTCCAAAGTCTCGGATTCGATTAATATACGTAAGAGCACATCACAAAACGTGCGCAGAAGTCATCGGTAGGCCTAACACGGCCGGTTTGGCAGTCGGGAGATGATGAGGAAAAACGGCCGAAAATCGACCTCGAGGCATAGGAAAAATTTTATGAAAAAATTTCGACCTCGCGCTACGCAGTCCAAAGTCTCGGATTCGATTAATATACGTAAGAGCACATCACAAAACGTGCGCAGAAGTCATCGGTAGGCCTAACACGGCCGGTTTGGCAGTCGGGAGATGATGAGGAAAAACGGCCGAAAATCGACCTCGAGGCATAGGAAAAATTTTATGAAAAAATTTCGACCTCGCGCTACGCAGTCCAAAGTCTCGGATTCGATTAATATACGTAAGAGCACATCACAAAACGTGCGCAGAAGTCATCGGTAGGCCTAACACGGCCGGTTTGGCAGTCGGGAGATGATGAGGAAAAACGGCTGAAAATCGACCTCGAGGCATAGGAAAAATTTTATGAAAAAATTTCGACCTCGCGCTACGCAGTCCAAAGTCTCGGATTCGATTAATATACGTAAGAGCACATCACAAAACGTGCGCAGAAGTCATCGGTAGGCCTAACACGGCCGGTTTGGCAGTCGGGAGATGATGAGGAAAAACGGCCGAAAATCGACCTCGAGGCATAGGAAAAATTTTATGAAAAAATTTCGACCTCACGCTACGCAGTCCAAAGTCTCGGATTCGATTAATATACGTAAGAGCACATCCCAAAACGTGCGCAGAAGTCATCGGTAGGCCTAACACGGCCGGTTTGGCAGTCGGGAGATGATGAGGAAAAACGGCCGAAAATCGACCTCGAGGCGTAGGAAAAATGTTATGAAAAAATTTCGACCTCGCGCTACGCAGTCCAAAGTCTCGGATTCGATTAATATACGTAAGAGCACATCACAAAACGTGCGCAGAAGTCATCGGTAGGCCTAACACGGCCGGTTTGGCAGTCGGGAGATGATGAGGAAAAACGGCCGAAAATCG
Organism: Eristalis intricaria; assembly: GCA_964034865.1. Lineage (NCBI taxonomy): Eukaryota > Metazoa > Arthropoda > Insecta > Diptera > Syrphidae > Eristalis > Eristalis intricaria. The sequence goes on from OZ035874.1 coordinate 22,988,560, forward strand.
ACCTCGAGGCATAGGAAAAATTTTATGAAAAAATTTCGACCTCGCGCTACGCAGTCCAAAGTCTCGGATTCGATTAATATACGTAAGAGCACATCACAAAACGTGCGCAGAAGTCATCGGTAGGCCTAACACGGCCGGTTTGGCAGGCGGGAGATGATGAGGAAAAACGGCCGAAAATCGACCTCGAGGCATAGGAAAAATTTTATGAAAAAATTTCGACCTTGCGCTACGCAGTCCAAAGTCTCGGATTCGATTAATATACGTAAGAGCACATCACAAAACGTGCGCAGAAGTCATCGGTAGGCCTAACACGGCCGGTTTGGCAGTCGGGAGATGATGAGGAAAAACGGCCGAAAATCGACCTCGAGGCATAGGAAAAATTTTATGAAAAAATTTCGACCTCGCGCTACGCAGTCCAAAGTCTCGGATTCGATTAATATACGTAAGAGCACATCACAAAACGTGCGCAGAAGTCATCGGTAGGCCTAACACGGCCGGTTTGGCAGTCGGGAGATGATGAGGAAAAACGGCTGAAAATCGACCTCGAGGCATAGGAAAAATTTTATGAAAAAATTTCGACCTCGCGCTACGCAGTCCAAAGTCTCGGATTCGATTAATATACGTAGGAGCACATCACAAAACGTGCGCAGAAGTCATCGGTAGGCCTAACACGGCCGGTTTGACAGTCGGGAGATGATGAGGAAAAACGGCCGAAAATCGACCTCGAGGCATAGGAAAAATTTTATGAAAAAATTTCGACCTCGCGCTACGCAGTCCAAAGTCTCGGATTCGATTAATATACGTAAGAGCACATCACAAAACGTGCGCAGAAGTCATCGGTAGGCCTAACACGGCCGGTTTGGCAGTCGGGAGATGATGAGGAAAAACGGCCGAAAATCGACCTCGAGGCATAGGAAAAATTTTATGAAAAAATTTCGACCTCGCGCTACGCAGTCCAAAGTCTCGGATTCGATTAATATACGTAAGAGCACATCACAAAACGTGCGCAGAAGTCATCGGTAGGCCTAACACGGCCGGTTTGGCAGTCGGGAGATGATGAGGAAAAACGGCTGAAAATCGACCTCTAGGCACAGGAAAAATGTTATGAAAAAATTTCGACCTCGCGCTACGCAGTCCAAAGTCTCGGATTCGATTAATATACGCAAGAGCACATCACAAAACGTGCGCAGAAGTCATCGGTAGGCCTAACACGGCCGGTTTGGCAGTCGGGAGATGATGAGGAAAAACGGCCGAAAATCGACCTCGAGGCATAGGAAAAATTTTATGAAAAAATTTCGACCTCGCGCTACGCAGTCCAAAGTCTCGGATTCGATTAATATACGTAAGAGCACATCACAAAACGTGCGCAGAAGTCATCGGTAGGCCTAACACGGCCGGTTTGGCAGTCGGGAGATGATAAGGAAAAACGGCTGAAAATCGACCTCGAGGCATAGGAAAAATTTTATGAAAAAATTTCGACCTCGCGCTTCGCAGTCCAAAGTCTCGGATTCGATTAATATACGTAAGAGCACATCACAAAACGTGCGCAGAAGTCATCGGTAACACGGCCGGTTTGGCAGTCGGAAGATGATGAGAAAAAACGGCCGAAAATCGACCTCGAGGCATAGGAAAAATTTTATGAAAAAATTTCGACCTCGCGCTACGCAGTCCAAAGTCTCGGATTCGATTAATATACGTAAGAGCACATCACAAAACGTGCGCAGAAGTCATCGGTAGGCCTAACACGGCCGGTTTGGCAGTCGGGAGATGATGAGGAAAAACGGCCGAAAATCGACCTCGAGGCATAGGAAAAATGTTATGAAAAAATTTCGACCTCGCGCTACGCAGTCCAAAGTCTCGGATTCGATTAATATACGTAAGAGCACATCACAAAACGTGCGCAGAAGTCATCGGTAGGCCTAACACGGCCGGTTTGGCAGTCGGGAGATGATGAGGAAAAACGGCCGAAAATCGACCTCGAGGCATAAGAAAAATTTTATGAAAAAATTTCGACCTCGCGCTACGCAGTCCAAAGTCTCGGATTCGATTAATATACGTAAGAGCACATCACAAAACGTGCGCAGAAGTCATCGGTAGGCCTAACACGGCCGGTTTGGCAGTCGGGAGATGATGAGGAAAAACGGCCGAAAATCGACCTCGAGGCATAGGAAAAATGTTATGAAAAAATTTCGACCTCGCGCTACGCAGTCCAAAGTCTCGGATTCGATTAATATACGTAAGAGCACATCACAAAACGTGCGCAGAAGTCATCGGTAGGCCTAACACGGCCGGCTTGGCAGTCGGGAGATGATGAGGAAAAACGGCCGAAAATCGACCTCGAGGCATAGGAAAAATTTTATGAAAAAATTTCGACCTCGCGCTACGCAGTCCAAAGTCTCGGATTCGATTAATATACGTAAGAGCACATCACAAAACGTGCGCAGAAGTCATCGGTAGGCCTAACACGGCCGGTTTGGCAGGCGGGAGATGATGAGGAAAAACGGCCGAAAATCGACCTCGAGGCATAGGAAAAATTTTATGAAAAAATTTCGACCTCGCGCTACGCAGTCCAAAGTCTCGGATTCGATTAATATACGTAGGAGCACATCACAAAACGTGCGCAGAAGTCATCGGTAGGCCTAACACGGCCGGTTTGACAGTCGGGAGATGATGAGGAAAAACGGCCGAAAACCGACCTCGAGGCATAGGAAAAATTTTATGAAAAAATTTCGACCTCGCGCTACGCAGTCCAAAGTCTCGGATTCGATTAATATACGTAAGAGCACATCACAAAACGTGCGCAGAAGTCATCGGTAGGCCTAACACGGCCGGTTTGGCAGTCGGGAGATGATGAGGAAAAACGGCCGAAAATCGACCTCGAGGCATAGGAAAAATTTTATGAAAAAATTTCGACCTCGCGTTACGCAGTCCAAAGTCTCGGATTCGATTTATATACGTAAGAGCACATCACAAAACGTGCGCAGAAGTCATCGGTAGGCCTAACACGGCCGGTTTGGCAGTCGGGAGATGATGAGGAAAAACGGCCGAAAATCGACCTCGAGGCATAGGAAAAATTTTATGAAAAAATTTCGACCTCGCGCTACGCAGTCCAAAGTCTCGGATTCGATTAATATACGTAAGAGCACATCACAAAACGTGCGCAGAAGTCATCGGTAGGTCTAACACGGCCGGTGTGGCAGTCGGGAGATGATGAGGAAAAACGGCTGAAAATCGACCTCGAGGCATAGGAAAAATTTTATGAAAAAATTTCGACCTCGCGCTACGCAGTCCAATGTCTCGGATTCGATTAATATACGTAAGAGCACATCACAAAACGTGCGCAGAAGTCATCGGTAGGCCTAACACGGCCGGTTTGGCAGTCGGGAGATGATGAGGAAAAACGGCCGAAAATCGACCTCGAGGCATAGGAAAAATTTTATGAAAAAATTTCGACCTCGCGCTACGCAGTCCAAAGTCTCGGATTCGATTAATATACGTAAGAGCACATCACAAAACGTGCGCAGAAGTCATCGGTAGGCCTAACACGGCCGGTTTGGCAGTCGGGAGATGATGAGGAAAAACGGCTGAAAATCGACCTCTAGGCACAGGAAAAATGTTATGAAAAAATTTCGACCTCGCGCTACGCAGTCCAAAGTCTCGGATTCGATTAATATACGCAAGAGCACATCACAAAACGTGCGCAGAAGTCATCGGTAGGCCTAACACGGCCGGTTTGGCAGTCGGGAGATGATGAGGAAAAACGGCCGAAAATCGACCTCGAGGCATAGGAAAAATTTTATGAAAAAATTTCGACCTCGCGCTACGCAGTCCAAAGTCTCGGATTCGATTAATATACGTAAGAGCACATCACAAAACGTGCGCAGAAGTCATCGGTAGGCCTAATACGGTCGGTTTGGCAGTCGGGAGATGATGAGGAAAAACGGCCGAAAATCGACCTCGAGGCATAGGAAAAATTTTATGAAAAAATTTCGACCTCGCGCTACGCAGTCCAAAGTCTCGGATTCGATTAATATACGTAAGAGCACATCACAAAACGTGCGCAGAAGTCATCGGTAGGCCTAACACGGCCGGTTTGGCAGTCGGGAGATGATAAGGAAAAACGGCTGAAAATCGACCTCGAGGCATAGGAAAAATTTTATGAAAAAATTTCGACCTCGCGCTTCGCAGTCCAAAGTCTCGGATTCGATTAATATACGTAAGAGCACATCACAAAACGTGCGCAGAAGTCATCGGTAACACGGCCGGTTTGGCAGTCGGAAGATGATGAGAAAAAACGGCCGAAAATCGACCTCGAGGCATAGGAAAAATTTTATGAAAAAATTTCGACCTCGCGCTACGCAGTCCAAAGTCTCGGATTCGATTAATATACGTAAGAGCACATCACAAAACGTGCGCAGAAGTCATCGGTAGGCCTAACACGGCCGGTTTGGCAGTCGGGAGATGATGTGGAAAAACGGCCGAAAATCGACCTCGAGGCATAGGAAAAATTTTATGAAAAAATTTCGACCTCGCGCTACGCAGTCCAAAGTCTCGGATTCGATTAATATACGTAAGAGCACATCACAAAACGTGCGCAGAAGTCATCGGTAGGCCTAACACGGCCGCTTTGGCAGTCGGGAGATGATGAGGAAAAACGGCCGAAAATCGACCTCGAGGCATAGGAAAAATTTTATGAAAAAATTTCGACCTCGCGCTACGCAGTCCAAAGTCTCGGATTCGATTAATATACGCAAGAGCACATCACAAAACGTGCGCAGAAGTCATCGGGAGGCCTAACACGGCCGGTTTGGCAGTCGGGAGATGATGAGGAAAAACGGCCGAAAATCGACCTCGAGGCATAGGAAAAATGTTATGAAAAAATTTCGACCTCGCGCTACGCAGTCCAAAGTCTCGGATTCGATTAATATACGCAAGAGCACATCACAAAACGTGCGCAGAAGTCATCGGTAGGCCTAATACGGCCGGTTTGGCAGTCGGGAGATGATGAGGAAAAACGGCCGAAAATCGACCTCGAGGCATAGGAAAAATTTTATGAAAAAATTTCGACCTCGCGCTACGCAGTCCAAAGTCTCGGATTCGATTAATATACGTAAGAGCACATCACAAAACGTGCGCAGAAGTCATCGGTAGGCCTAACACGGCCGGTTTGGCAGTCGGGAGATGATGAGGAAAAACGGCCGAAAATCGACCTCGAGGCATAGGAAAAATTTTATGAAAAAATTTATACCTCGCGCTACGCAGTCCAAAGTCTCGGATTCGATTAATATACGTAAGAGCACATCACAAAACGTGCGCAGAAGTCATCGGTAGGCCTAACACGGCCGGTTTGGCAGTCGGGAGATGATGAGGAAAAACGGCCGAAAATCGACCTCGAGGCATAGGAAAAATTTTATGAAAAAATTTCGACCTCGCGCTACGCAGTCCAAAGTCTCGGATTCGATTAATATACGTAAGAGCACATCACAAAACGTGCGCAGAAGTCATCGGTAGGCCTAACACGGCCGGTTTGGCAGGATGATGAGGAAAAACGGCCGAAAATCGACCTCGAGGCATAGGAAAAATTTTATGAAAAAATTTCGACCTCGCGCTACGCAGTCCAAAGTCTCGGATTCGATTAATATACGTAAGAGCACATCACAAAACGTGCGCAGAAGTCATCGGTAGGCCTAACACGGCCGGTTTGGCAGTCGGGAGATGATGAGGAAAAACGGCCGAAAATCGACCTCGAGGCATAGGAAAAATTTTATGAAAAAATTTCGACCTCGCGCTACGCAGTCCAAAGTCTCGGATTCGATTAATATACGTAAGAGCACATCACAAAACGTGCGCAGAAGTCATCGGTAGGCCTAACACGGCCGGTTTGGCAGTCGGGAGATGATGAGGAAAAACGGCCGAAAATCGACCTCGAGGCATAGGAAAAATTTTATGAAAAAATTTCGACCTCGCGCTACGCAGTCCAAAGTCTCGGATTCGATTAATATACGTAAGAGCACATCACAAAACGTGCGCAGAAGTCATCGGTAGGCCTAACACGGCCGGTTTGGCAGTCGGGAGATGATGAGGAAAAACGGCTGAAAATCGACCTCGAGGCATAGGAAAAATTTTATGAAAAAATTTCGACCTCGCGCTACGCAGTCCAAAGTCTCGGATTCGATTAATATACGTAAGAGCACATCACAAAACGTGCGCAGAAGTCATCGGTAGGCCTAACACGGCCGGTTTGGCAGTCGGGAGATGATGAGGAAAAACGGCCGAAAATCGACCTCGAGGCATAGGAAAAATTTTATGAAAAAATTTCGACCTCACGCTACGCAGTCCAAAGTCTCGGATTCGATTAATATACGTAAGAGCACATCCCAAAACGTGCGCAGAAGTCATCGGTAGGCCTAACACGGCCGGTTTGGCAGTCGGGAGATGATGAGGAAAAACGGCCGAAAATCGACCTCGAGGCGTAGGAAAAATGTTATGAAAAAATTTCGACCTCGCGCTACGCAGTCCAAAGTCTCGGATTCGATTAATATACGTAAGAGCACATCACAAAACGTGCGCAGAAGTCATCGGTAGGCCTAACACGGCCGGTTTGGCAGTCGGGAGATGATGAGGAAAAACGGCCGAAAATCGACCTCGAGGCATAGGAAAAATTTTATGAAAAAATTTCGACCTCGCGCTACGCAGTCCAAAGTCTCGGATTCGATTAATATACGTAAGAGCACATCACAAAACGTGCGCAGAAGTCATCGGTAGGCCTAACACGGCCGGTTTGGCAGGCGGGAGATGATGAGGAAAAACGGCCGAAAATCGACCTCGAGGCATAGGAAAAATTTTATGAAAAAATTTCGACCTTGCGCTACGCAGTCCAAAGTCTCGGATTCGATTAATATACGTAAGAGCACATCACAAAACGTGCGCAGAAGTCATCGGTAGGCCTAACACGGCCGGTTTGGCAGTCGGGAGATGATGAGGAAAAACGGCCGAAAATCGACCTCGAGGCATAGGAAAAATTTTATGAAAAAATTTCGACCTCGCGCTACGCAGTCCAAAGTCTCGGATTCGATTAATATACGTAAGAGCACATCACAAAACGTGCGCAGAAGTCATCGGTAGGCCTAACACGGCCGGTTTGGCAGTCGGGAGATGATGAGGAAAAACGGCTGAAAATCGACCTCGAGGCATAGGAAAAATTTTATGAAAAAATTTCGACCTCGCGCTACGCAGTCCAAAGTCTCGGATTCGATTAATATACGTAGGAGCACATCACAAAACGTGCGCAGAAGTCATCGGTAGGCCTAACACGGCCGGTTTGACAGTCGGGAGATGATGAGGAAAAACGGCCGAAAATCGACCTCGAGGCATAGGAAAAATTTTATGAAAAAATTTCGACCTCGCGCTACGCAGTCCAAAGTCTCGGATTCGATTAATATACGTAAGAGCACATCACAAAACGTGCGCAGAAGTCATCGGTAGGCCTAACACGGCCGGCTTGGCAGTCGGGAGATGATGAGAAAAAACGGCCGAAAATCGACCTCGAGGCATAGGAAAAATTTTATGAAAAAATTTCGACCTCGCGCTACGCAGTCCAAAGTCTCGGATTCGATTTATATACGTAAGAGCACATCACAAAACGTGCGCAGAAGTCATCGGTAGGTCTAACACGGCCGGTGTGGCAGTCGGGAGATGATGAGGAAAAACGGCTGAAAATCGACCTCGAGGCATAGGAAAAATTTTATGAAAAAATTTCGACCTCGCGCTACGCAGTCCAAAGTCTCGGATTCGATTAATATACGTAAGAGCACATCACAAAACGTGCGCAGAAGTCATCGGTAGGCCTAACACGGCTGGTTTGGCAGTCGGGAGATGATGAGGAAAAACGGCCGAAAATCGACCTCGAGGCATAGGAAAAATTTTATGAAAAATTTTCGACCTCGCGCTACGCAGTCCAAAGTCTCGGATTCGATTAATATACGCAAGAGCACATCACAAAACGTGCGCAGAAGTCATCGGTAGGCCTAACACGGCCGGTTTGGCAGTCGGGAGATGATGAGGAAAAACGGCCGAAAATCGACCTCGAGGCATAGGAAAAATTTTATGAAAAAATTTCGACCTCGCGCTACGCAGTCCAAAGTCTCGGATTCGATTAATATACGTAAGAGCACATCACAAAACGTGCGCAGAAGTCATCGGTAGGCCTAACACGGCCGGTTTGGCAGTCGGGAGATGATGAGGAAAAACGGCCGAAAATCGACCTCGAGGCATAGGAAAAATTTTATGAAAAAATTTCGACCTCGCGCTACGCAGTTCAAAGTCTCGGATTCGATTAATATACGTAAGAGCACATCACAAAACGGGCGCAGAAGTCATCGGTAGGCCTAATACGGCCGGTTTAGCAGTCGGGAGATGATGTGGAAAAACAGCCGAAAATCGACCTCGAGGCATAGGAAAAATTTTATGAAAAAATTTCGACCTCGCGCTACGCAGTCCAAAGTCTCGGATTCGATTAATATACGTAAGAGCAAATCACAAAACGTGCGCAGAAGTCATCGGTAGGCCTAACACGGCCGGTTTGGCAGTCGGGAGATGATGAGGAAAAACGTCCGAAAATCGACATCGAGGCATAGGAAAAATTTTATGAAAAAATTTCGACCTCGCGCTACGCAGTCCAAAGTCTCGGATTCGATTAATATACGTAAGAGCAAATCACAAAACGTGCGCAGAAGTCATCGGTAGGCCTAACACGGCCGGTTTGGCAGTCGGGAGATGATGTGGAAAAGCGGCCGAAAATCGACCTCGAGGCATAGGAAAAATTTTATGAAAAAATTTCGACCTCGCGCTACGCACTCCAAAGTCTCGGATTCGATTAATATACGTAAGAGCAAATCAAAAAACGTGCGCAGAAGTCATCGGTAGGCCTAACACGGCCGGATTGGCAGTCGGGAGATGATGAGGAAAAACGTCCAAAAATCGACCTCGAGGCATAGGAAAAATTTTATGAAAAAATTTCGACCTCGCGCTACGCAGTCCAAAGTCTCGGATTCGATTAATATACGTAAGAGCACATCACAAAACGTACGCAGAAGTCATCGGTAGGCCTAACACGGCTGGTTTGGCAGTCGGGAGATGATGAGGAAAAACGTCCGAAAATCGACCTCGAGGCATAGGAAAAATTTTATGAAAAAATTTCGACCTCGCGCTACGCAGTCCAAAGTCTCGGATTCGATTAATATACGTAAGAGCACATCACAAAACGTGCGCAGAAGTCATCGGTAGGCCTCACACGGCCGGTTTGGCAGTCGGGAGATGATGAGGAAAAACGGCCGAAAATCGACCTCGAGGCATAGGAAAAATTTTATGAAAAAATTTCGACCTCGCGCTACGCAGTCCAAAGTCTCGGATTCGATTAATATACGTAAGAGCACATCACAAAACGTGCGCAGAAGTCATCGGTAGGCCTAACACGGCCGGTTTGGCAGTCGGGAGATGATGAGGAAAAACGGCCGAAAATCGACCTCGAGGCATAGGAAAAATTTTATGAAAAAATTTCGACCTCGCGCTACGCAGTCCAAAGTCTCGGATTCGATTAATATACGTAAGAGCACATCACAAAACGTGCGCAGAAGTCATCGGTAGGCCTAACACGGCCGGTTTGGCAGTCGGGAGATGATGAGAAAAAACGTCTGAAAATCGACCTCGAGGCACAGGAAAAATTTTATGAAAAAATTTCGACCTCGCGCTACGCAGTCCAAAGTCTCGGATTCGATTAATATACGTAAGAGCACATCACAAAACGTGCGCAGAAGTCATCGGTAGGCCTAAATCGACCTCGAGGCATAGGAAAAATTTTATGAAAAAATTTCGACCTTGCGCTATGCAGTCCAAAGTCTCGGATTCGATTAATATACGTAAGAGCACATCACAAAACGTGCGCAGAAGTCATCGGTAGGCCTAACACGGCCGGTTTGGCAGTCGGGAGATGATGAGGAAAAACGGCCGAAAATCGACCTCGAGGCATAGGAAAAATTTTATGAAAAAATTTCGACCTTGCGCTACGCAGTCCAAAGTCTCGGATTCGATTAATATACGTAAGAGCACATCACAAAACGTGCGCAGAAGTCATCAGTAGGCCTAACACGGCCGGTTTGGCAGTCGGGAGATGATGAGGAAAAACGGCCGAAAATCGACCTCGAGGCATAGGAAAAATTTTATGAAAAAATTTCGACCTCGCGCTACGCAGTCCAAAGTCTCGGATTCGATTAATATACGTAAGAGCACATCACAAAACGTGCGCAGAAGTCATCGGTAGGCCTAACACGGCCGGTTTGGCAGTCGGGAGATGATGAGGAAAAACGGCCGAAAATCGACCTCGAGGCATAGGAAAAATTTTATGAAAAAATTTCGACCTCGCGCTACGCAGTCCAAAGTCTCGGATTCGATTAATATACGTAAGAGCACATCACAAAACGTGCGCAGAAGTCATCGGTAGGCCTAACACGGCCGGTTTGGCAGTCGGGAGATGATGAGGAAAAACGGCCGAAAATCGACCTCGAGGCATAGGAAAAATTTTATGAAAAAATTTCGACCTTGCGCTACGCAGTCCAAAGTCTCGGATTCGATTAATATACGTAAGAGCACATCACAAAACGTGCGCAGAAGTCATCAGTAGGCCTAACACGGCCGGTTTGGCAGTCGGGAGATGATGTGGAAAAACGGCCGAAAATCGACCTGGAGGCATAGGAAAAATTTTATGAAAAAATTTCGACCTCGCGCTACGCAGTCCAAAGTCTCGGATTCGATTAATATACGTAAGAGCACATCACAAAACGTGCGCAGAAGTCATCGGTAGGCCTAACACGGCCGGTTTGGCAGTCGGGAGATGATGTGGAAAAGCAGCCGAAAATCGACCTCGAGGCATAGGAAAAATTTTATGAAAAAATTTCGACCTCGCGCTACGCAGTCCAAAGTCGCGGATTCGATTAATATACGTAAGAGCAAATCACAAAACGTGCGCAGAAGTCATCGGTAGGCCTAACACGGCCGGTTTGGCAGTCGGGAGATGATGAGGAAAAACGGCCGAAAATCGACCTCGAGGCATAGGAAAAATTTTATGAAAAAATTTCGACCTCGCGCTACGCAGTCCAAAGTCTCGGATTCGATTAATATACGTAAGAGCACATCACAAAACGTGCGCAGAAGTCATCGGTAGGCCTAACACGGCCGGTTTGGCAGTCGGGAGATGATGAGGAAAAACGTCCGAAAATCGACCTCGAGGCATAGGAAAAATTTTATGAAAAAATTTCGACCTCGCGCTACGCAGTCCAAAGTCTCGGATTCGATTAATATACGTAAGAGCACATCACAAAACGTGCGCAGAAGTCATCGGTAGACCTAACACGGCCGTTTTGGCAGTCGGGAGATGATGAGGAAAAACGGCCGAAAATCGACCTCGAGGCATAGGAAAAATTTTATGAAAAAATTTCGACCTCGCGCTACGCAGTCCAAAGTCTCGGATTCGATTAATATACGTAAGAGCACATCACAAAACGTGCGCAGAAGTCATCGGTAGGCCTAACACGGCCGGTTTGGCAGTCGGGAGATGATGAGGAAAAACGGCCGAAAATCGACCTCGAGGCATAGGAAAAATCTTATGGAAAAATTTCGACCTCGCGCTACGCAGTCCAAAGTCTCGGATTCGATTAATATACGTAAGAGCACATCACAAAACGTGCGCAGAAGTCATCGGTAGGCCTAACACGGCAAGTTTGGCAGTCGGGAGATGATGAGGAAAAACGGCCGAAAATCGACCTCGAGGCATAGGAAAAATGTTATGAAAAAATTTCGACCTTGCGCTACGCAGTCCAAAGTCTCGGGTTCGATTAATATACGTAAGAGCACATCACAAAACCTGCGCAGCAGTCATCAGTAGGCCTAACACGACCGGTTTGGCATTCGGGAGATGATGTGGAAAAACGGCCGAAAATCGACCTCGAGGCATAGGAAAAATGTTATGAAAAAATTTCGACCTTGCGCTACGCAGTCCAAAGTCTCGGGTTCGATTAATATACGTAAGAGCACATCACAAAACCTGCGCAGCAGTCATCAGTAGGCCTAACACGACCGGTTTGGCATTCGGGAGATGATGTGGAAAAACGGCCGAAAATCGACCTCGAGGCATAGAAAAAATTTTATGAAAAAATTTCGACCTCGCGCTACGAAGTCCAAAGTCTCGGATTCGATTAATATACGTAAGAGCACATCACAAAACGTGCGCAGAAGTCATCGGCAGGCCTAACACGGCCGGTTTGGCAGTCGGGAGATGATGAGGAAAAACGGCCGAAAATCGACCTCGAGGCATAGGAAAAATTTTATGAAAAAATTTCGACCTTGCGCTACGCAGTCCAAAGTCTCGGATTCGATTAATATACGTAAGAGCACATCACAAAATGTGCGCAGAAGTCATCGGTAGGCCTAACACGGCCGGTTTGGCAGTCGGGAGATGACGTGGAAAAGCGGCCGAAAATCGGCCTCGAGGCATAGGAAAAATTTTATGAAAAAATTTCGACCTCGCGCTACGCAGTCCAAAGTCTCGGATTCGATTAATATACGTAAGAGCAAATCACAAAACGTGCGCAGAAGTCATCGGTAGGCCTAACACGGCCGGTTTGGCAGTCGGGAGATGATGTGGAAAAGCGGCCGAAAATCGACCTCGAGGCATAGGAAAAATTTTATGAAAAAATTTCGACCTCGCGCTACGCAGTCCAAAGTCTCGGATTCGATTAATATACGTAAGAGCACATCACAAAACGTGCGCAGAAGTCATCGGTAGGCCTAACACGGCCGGTTTGGCAGTCGGGAGATGATGTGGAAAAGCGGCCGAAAATCGACCTCGAGGCATAGGAAAAATTTTATGAAAAAATTTCGACCTCGCGCTACGCAGTCCAAAGTCTCGGATTCGATTAATATACGTAAGAGCACATCACAAAACGTGCGCAGAAGTCATCGGTAGGCCTAACACGGCAAGTTTGGCAGTCGGGAGATGATGAGGAAAAATGGCCGAAAATCGACCTCGAGGCATAGGAAAAATTTTATGAAAAAATTTCGACCTTGCGCTACGCAGTCCAAAGTCTCGGATTCGATTAATATACGTAAGAGCACATCACAAAACGTGCGCAGAAGTCATCAGTAGGCCTAACACGGCCGGTTTGGCATTCGGGAGATGATGTGGAAAAACGGCCGAAAATCGACCTCGAGGCATAGAAAAAATTTTATGAAAAAATTTCGACCTCGCGCTACCAAGTCCAAAGTCTCGGATTCCATTAATATACGTAAGAGCACATCACAAAACGTGCGCAGAAGTCATCGGCAGGCCTAACACGGCCGGTTTGGCAGTCGGGAGATGATGAGGAAAAACGGCCGAAAATCGACCTCGAGGCATAGGAAAAATTTTATGAAAAAATTTCGACCTCGCGCTACGCAGTCCAAAGTCTCGGATTCGATTAATATACGTAAGAGCACATCACAAAATGTGCGCAGAAGTCATCGGTAGGCCTAACACGGCCGGTTTGGCAGTCGGGAGATGATGTGGAAAAGCGGCCGAAAATCGACCTCGAGGCATAGGAAAAATTTTATGAAAAAATTTCGACCTCGCGCTACGCAGTCCAAAGTCTCGGATTCGATTAATATACGTAAGAGCAAATCACAAAACGTGCGCAGAAGTCATCGGTAGGCCTAACACGGCCGGTTTGGCAGTCGGGAGATGATGTGGAAAAGCGGCCGAAAATCGACCTCGAGGCATAGGAAAAATTTTATGAAAAAATTTCGACCTCGAGCTACGCAGTCCAAAGTCTCGGATTCGATTAATATACGTAAGAGCACATCACAAAACGTGCGCAGAAGTCATCGGTAGGCCTAACACGGCAAGTTTGGCAGTCGGGAGATGATGAGGAAAAATGGCCGAAAATCGACCTCGAGGCATAGGAAAAATTTTATGAAAAAATTTCGACCTTGCGCTACGCAGTCCAAAGTCTCGGATTCGATTAATATACGTAAGAGCACATCACAAAACGTGCGCAGAAGTCATCAGTAGGCCTAACACGGCCGGTTTGGCATTCGGGAGATGATGAGGAAAAACGGCCGAAAATCGACCTCGAGGCATAGGAAAAATTTTATGAAAAAATTTCGACCTCGCGCTACGCAGTCCAAAGTCTCGGATTCGATTAATAAACGTAAGAGCACATCACAAAACGTGCGCAGAAGTCATCGGTAGGCCTAACACGGCCGGTTTGGCAGTCGGGAGATGATGTGGAAAAGCGGCCGAAAATCGACCTCGAGGCATAGGAAAAATTTTATGAAAAAATTTCGACCTCGCGCTACGCAGTCCAAAGTCTCGGATTCGATTAATATACGTAAGAGCACATCACAAAACGTGCGCAGAAGTCATCGGTAGGCCTAACACGGCCGGTTTGGCAGTCGGGAGATGATGAGGAAAAACGTCCGAAAATCGACCTCGAGGCATAGGAAAAATTTTATGAAAAAATTTCGACCTCGCGCTACGCAGTCCAAAGTCTCGGATTCGATTAATATACGTAAGAGCACATCACAAAACGTGCGCAGAAGTCATCGTTAGGCCTAACACGGCCGTTTTGGCAGTCGGGAGATGATGAGGAAAAACGGCCGAAAATCGACCTCGAGGCATAGGAAAAATTTTATGAAAAAATTTCGACCTCGCGCTACGCAGTCCAAAGTCTCGGATTCGATTAATATACGTAAGAGCACATCACAAAACGTGCGCAGAAGTCATCGGTAGGCCTAACACGGCCGGTTTGGCAGTCGGGAGATGATGAGGAAAAACGGCCGAAAATCGACCTCGAGGCATAGGAAAAATTTTATGAAAAAATTTCGACCTCGCGCTACGCAGTCCAAAGTCTCGGATTCGATTAATATACGTAAGAGCACATCACAAAACGTGCGTAGAAGTCATCGGTAGGCCTAAAACGGCCGGTTTGGCAGTCGGGAGATGATGAGGAAAAACGGCCGAAAATCGACCTCGAGGCATAGGAAAAATTTTATGAAAAAATTTCGACCTCGCGCTACGCAGTCCAAAGTCTCAGATTCGATTAATATACGTAAGAGCACATCACAAAACGTGCGCAGAAGTCATCGGTAGGCCTAACACGGCCGGTTTGGCAATCGGGAGATGATGAGGAAAAACGGCCGAAAATCGACCTCGAGGCATAGGAAAAATTTTATGAAAAAATTTCGACCTCGCGCTACGCAGTCCAAAGTCTCGGATTCGATTAATATACGTAAGAGCACATCACAAAACGTGCGCAGAAGTCATCGGTAGGCCTAACAAGGCCGGTTTGGCAGTCGGGAGATGATGAGGAAAAACGGCCGAAAATCGACCTCGAGGCATAGGAAAAATTTTATGAAAAAATTTCGACCTCGCGCTACGCAGTCCAAAGTCTCAGATTCGATTAATATACGTAAGAGCACATCACAAAACGTGCGCAGAAGTCATCGGTAGGCCTAACACGGCCGGTTTGGCAGTCGGGAGATGATGTGGAAAAGCGGCCAAAAATCGACCTCGAGGCATAGGAAAAATTTTATGAAAAAATTTCGACCTCGCGCTACGCAGTCCAAAGTCTCGGATTCGATTAATATACGTAAGAGCACATCACAAAACGTGCGCAGAAGTCATCGGTAGGCCTAACAAGGCCGGTTTGGCAGTCGGGAGATGATGAGGAAAAACGGCCGAAAATCGACCTCGAGGCATAGGAAAAATCTTATGGAAAAATTTCGACCTCGCGCTACGCAGTCCAAAGTCTCGGATTCGATTAATATACGTAAGAGCACATCACAAAACGTGCGCAAAAGTCATCGGTAGGCCTAACACGGCAAGTTTGGCAGTCGGGAGATGATGAGGAAAAACGGCCGAAAATCGACCTCGAGGCATAGGAAAAATTTTATGAAAAAATTTCGACCTTGCGCTACGCAGTCCAAAGTCTCGGGTTCGATTAATATACGTAAGAGCACATCACAAAACCTGCGCAGCAGTCATCAGTAGGCCTAACACGACCGGTTTGGCATTCGGGAGATGATGTGGAAAAACGGCCGAAAATCGACCTCGAGGCATAGAAAAAATTTTATGAAAAAATTTCGACCTCGTGCTACGAAGTCCAAAGTCTCGGATTCGATTAATATACGTAAGAGCACATCACAAAACGTGCGCAGAAGTCATCGGCAGGCCTAACACGGCCGGTTTGGCAGTCGGGAGATGATGAGGAAAAACGGCCGAAAATCGACCTCGAGGCATAGGAAAAATTTTATGAAAAAATTTCGACCTTGCGCTACGCAGTCCAAAGTCTCGGATTCGATTAATATACGTAAGAGCACATCACAAAATGTGCGCAGAAGTCATCGGTAGGCCTAACACGGCCGGTTTGGCAGTCGGGAGATGATGTGGAAAAGCGGCCGAAAATCGACCTCGAGGCATAGGAAAAATTTTATGAAAAAATTTCGACCTCGCGCTACGCAGTCCAAAGTCTCGGATTCGATTAATATACGTAAGAGCAAATCACAAAACGTGCGCAGAAGTCATCGGTAGGCTTAACACGGCCGGTTTGGCAGTCGGGAGATGATGTGGAAAAGCGGCCGAAAATCGACCTCGAGGCATAGGAAAAATTTTATGAAAAAATTTCGACCTCGCGCTACGCAGTCCAAAGTCTCGGATTCGATTAATATACGTAAGAGCACATCACAAAACGTGCGCAGAAGTCATCGGTAGGCCTAACACGGCCGGTTTGGCAGTCGGGAGATGATGTGGAAAAGCGGCCGAAAATCGACCTCGAGGCATAGGAAAAATTTTATGAAAAAATTTCGACCTCGCGCTACGCAGTCCAAAGTCTCGGATTCGATTAATATACGTAAGAGCACATCACAAAACGTGCGCAGAAGTCATCGGTAGGCCTAGCACGGCAAGTTTGGCAGTCGGGAGATGATGAGGAAAAATGGCCGAAAATCGACCTCGAGGCATAGGAAAAATTTTATGAAAAAATTTCGACCTTGCGCTACGCAGTCCAAAGTCTCGGATTCGATTAATATACGTAAGAGCACATCACAAAACGTGCGCAGAAGTCATCAGTAGGCCTAACACGGCCGGTTTGGCATTCGGGAGATGATGTGGAAAAACGGCCGAAAATCGACCTCGAGGCATAGAAAAAATTTTATGAAAAAATTTCGACCTCGCGCTACCAAGTCCAAAGTCTCGGATTCCATTAATATACGTAAGAGCACATCACAAAACGTGCGCAGAAGTCATCGGCAGGCCTAACACGGCCGGTTTGGCAGTCGGGAGATGATGAGGAAAAACGGCCGAAAATCGACCTCGAGGCATAGGAAAAATTTTATGAAAAAATTTCGACCTCGCGCTACGCAGTCCAAAGTCTCGGATTCGATTAATATACGTAAGAGCACATCACAAAATGTGCGCAGAAGTCATCGGTAGGCCTAACACGGCCGGTTTGGCAGTCGGGAGATGATGTGGAAAAGCGGCCGAAAATCGACCTCGAGGCATAGGAAAAATTTTATGAAAAAATTTCGACCTCGCGCTACGCAGTCCAAAGTCTCGGATTCGATTAATATACGTAAGAGCAAATCACAAAACGTGCGCAGAAGTCATCGGTAGGCCTAACACGGCCGGTTTGGCAGTCGGGAGATGATGTGGAAAAGCGGCCGAAAATCGACCTCGAGGCATAGGAAAAATTTTATGAAAAAATTTCGACCTCGAGCTACGCAGTCCAAAGTCTCGGATTCGATTAATATACGTAAGAGCACATCACAAAACGTGCGCAGAAGTCATCGGTAGGCCTAACACGGCAAGTTTGGCAGTCGGGAGATGATGAGGAAAAATGGCCGAAAATCGACCTCGAGGCATAGGAAAAATTTTATGAAAAAATTTCGACCTTGCGCTACGCAGTCCAAAGTCTCGGATTCGATTAATATACGTAAGAGCACATCACAAAACGTGCGCAGAAGTCATCAGTAGGCCTAACACGGCCGGTTTGGCATTCGGGAGATGATGAGGAAAAACGGCCGAAAATCGACCTCGAGGCATAGGAAAAATTTTATGATAAAATTTCGACCTCGCGCTACGCAGTCCAAAGTCTCGGATTCGATTAATAAACGTAAGAGCACATCACAAAACGTGCGCAGAAGTCATCGGTAGGCCTAACACGGCCGGTTTGGCAGTCGGGAGATGATGTGGAAAAGCGGCCGAAAATCGACCTCGAGGCATAGGAAAAATTTTATGAAAAAATTTCGACCTCGCGCTACGCAGTCCAAAGTCTCGGATTCGATTAATATACGTAAGAGCACATCACAAAACGTGCGCAGAAGTCATCGGTAGGCCTAACACGGCCGGTTTGGCAGTCGGGAGATGATGAGGAAAAACGTCCGAAAATCGACCTCGAGGCATAGGAAAAATTTTATGAAAAAATTTCGACCTCGCGCTACGCAGTCCAAAGTCTCGGATTCGATTAATATACGTAAGAGCACATCACAAAACGTGCGCAGAAGTCATCGTTAGGCCTAACACGGCCGTTTTGGCAGTCGGGAGATGATGAGGAAAAACGGCCGAAAATCGACCTCGAGGCATAGGAAAAATTTTATGAAAAAATTTCGACCTCGCGCTACGCAGTCCAAAGTCTCGGATTCGATTAATATACGTAAGAGCACATCACAAAACGTGCGCAGAAGTCATCGGTAGGCCTAACACGGCCGGTTTGGCAGTCGGGAGATGATGAGGAAAAACGGCCGAAAATCGACCTCGAGGCATAGGAAAAATTTTATGAAAAAATTTCGACCTCGCGCTACGCAGTCCAAAGTCTCGGATTCGATTAATATACGTAAGAGCACATCACAAAACGTGCGTAGAAGTCATCGGTAGGCCTAAAACGGCCGGTTTGGCAGTCGGGAGATGATGAGGAAAAACGGCCGAAAATCGACCTCGAGGCATAGGAAAAATTTTATGAAAAAATTTCGACCTCGCGCTACGCAGTCCAAAGTCTCAGATTCGATTAATATACGTAAGAGCACATCACAAAACGTGCGCAGAAGTTATCGGTAGGCCTAACACGGCCGGTTTGGCAATCGGGAGATGATGAGGAAAAACGGCCGAAAATCGACCTCGAGGCATAGGAAAAATTTTATGAAAAAATTTCGACCTCGCGCTACGCAGTCCAAAGTCTCGGATTCGATTAATATACGTAAGAGCACATCACAAAACGTGCGCAGAAGTCATCGGTAGGCCTAACAAGGCCGGTTTGGCAGTCGGGAGATGATGAGGAAAAACGGCCGAAAATCGACCTCGAGGCATAGGAAAAATTTTATGAAAAAATTTCGACCTCGCGCTACGCAGTCCAAAGTCTCAGATTCGATTAATATACGTAAGAGCACATCACAAAACGTGCGCAGAAGTCATCGGTAGGCCTAACACGGCCGGTTTGGCAGTCGGGAGATGATGAGGAAAAACGGCCGAAAATCGACCTCGAGGCATTGGAAAAATTTTATGAAAAAATTTCGACCTCGCGCTACGCAGTCCAAAGTCTCGGATTCGATTAATATACGTAAGAGCACATCACAAAACGTGCGCAGAAGTCATCGGTAGGCCTAACACGTCCGGTTTGGCAGTCGGGAGATGATGTGGAAAAACGGCCGAAAATCGACCTCGAGGCATAGGAAAAATTTTATGAAAAAATTTCGACCTCGCGCTACGCAGTCCAAAGTCTCGGATTCGATTAATATACGTAAGAGCACATCACAAAACGTGCGCAGAAGTCATCGGTAGGCCTAACACGGCCGGTTTGGCAGTCGGGAGATGATGTGGAAAAGCGGCCGAAAATCGACCTCGAGGCATAGGAAAAATTTTATGAAAAAATTTCGACCCCGCGCTACGCAGTTCAAAGTCTCGGATTCGATTAATATACGTAAGAGCAAATCACAAAACGTGCGCAGAAGTCATCGGTAGGCCTAACACGGCCGGTTTGGCAGTCGGGAGATGATGAGGAAAAACGGCCGAAAATCGACCTCGAGGCATAGGAAAAATTTTATGAAAAAATTTCGACCTCGCGCTACGCAGTCCAAAGTCTCGGATTCGATTAATATACGTAAGAGCACATCACAAAACGTGCGCAGAAGTCATCGGTAGGCCTAACACGGCCGGTTTGGCAGTCGGGAGATGATGAGGAAAAACGGCCGAAAATCGACCTCTAGGCATAGGAAAAATATTATGAAAAAATTTCGACCTCGCGCTACGCAGTCCAAAGTCTCGGATTCGATTAATATACGTAAGAGCACATCACAAAACGTGCGCAGAAGTCATCGGTAGGCCTAACACGGCCGGTTTGGCAGTCGGGAGATGATGTGGAAAAACGGCCGAAAATCGACCTCGAGGCATAGGAAAAATTTTATGAAAAAATTTCGACCTCGCGCTACGCAGTCCAAAGTCTCGGATTTGATTAATATACGTAAGAGCACATCACAAAACGTGCGCAGAAGTCATCGGTAGGCCTAACACGGCCGGTTTGGCAGTCGGGAGATGATGAGGAAAAACGGCCGAAAATCGACCTCGAGGCATAGGAAAAATTTTATGAAAAAATTTCGACCTCGCGCTACGAAGTCCAAAGTCTCGGATTCGATTAATATACGTAAGAGCAATATACGTAGGCCTAACACGGCCGGTTTGGCAGTCGGGAGATGATGTGGAAAAACGGCCGAAAATCGACCTCGAGGCATAGGAAAAATTTTATGAAAAAATTTCGACCTCGCGCTACGCAGTCCAAAGTCTCGGATTCGATTAATATACGTAAGAGCAAATCACAAAACGTGCGCAGAAGTCATCGGTAGGCCTAACACGGCCGGTTTGGCAGTCGGGAGATGATGAGGAAAAACGTCCGAAAATCGACCTCGAGGCATAGGAAAAATTTTATGAAAAAATTTCGACCTCGCGCTACGCAGTCCAAAGTCTCGGATTCGATTAATATACGTAAGAGCACATCACAAAACGTGCGCAGAAGTCATCGGTAGGCCTAACACGGCCGGTTTGGCAGTCGGCCGAAAATCGACCTCGAGGCATAGGAAAAATTTTATGGTAAAAAATTTCGACCTTGCGCTACGCAGTCCAAAGTCTCGGATTCGATTAATATACGTAAGAGCACATCACAAAACGTGCGCAGAAGTCATCGGTAGGCCTAACACGGCCGGTTTGGCAGTCGGGAGATGATGTGGAAAAACGGCCGAAAATCGACCTGGAGGCATAGGAAAAATTTTATGAAAAAATTTCGACCTCGCGCTACGAAGTCCAAAGTCTCGGATTCGATTAATATACGTAAGAGCACATCACAAAACGTGCGCAGAAGTCATCGGTAGGCCTAACACGGCCGGTTTGGCAGTCGGGAGATGATGAGGAAAAACGGCCGAAAATCGACCTCGAGGCATAGGAAAAATTTTATGAAAAAATTTCGACCTCGCGCTACGCAGTCCAAAATCTCGGATTCGATTAATATACGTAAGAGCACATCACAAAACGTGCGCAGAAGTCATCGGTAGGCCTAACACGGCCGGTTTGGCAGTCGGGAGATGATGAGGAAAAACTGCCGAAAATCGACCTCGAGGCATAGGAAAAATTTTATGAAAAAATTTCGACCTCGCGCTACGCAGTCCAAAGTCTCGGATTCGATTAATATACGTAAGAGCACATCACAAAACGTGCGCAGAAGTCATCGGTAGGCCTAACACGGCCGGTTTGGCAGTCGGGAGATGATGAGGAAAAACGGCCGAAAATCGACCTCGAGGCATAGGAAAAATTTTATGAAAAAATTTCGACCTCGCGCTACGCAGTCCAAAGTCTCGGATTCGATTAATATACGTAAGAGTACATCACAAAACGTGCGCAGAAGTCATCGGTAGGTCTAACACGGCCGGTTTGGCAGTCGGGAGATGATGAGGAAAAACGTCCGAAAATCGACCTCGAGGCATAGGAAAAATTTTATGAAAAAATTTCGACCTCGCGCTACGCAGTCCAAAGTCTCGGATTCGATTAATATACGTAAGAGCACATCACAAAACGTGCGCAGAAGTCATCGGTAGGCCTAACACGGCCGGTTTGGCAGTCGGGAGATGATGTGGAAAAGCGGCCGAAAATCGACCTCGAGGCATGGGAAAAATTTTATGAAAAAATTTCGACCTCGCGCTACGCAGTCCAAAGTCTCGGATTCGATTAATATACGTAATAGCAAATCACAAAACGTGCGCAGAAGTCATCGGTAGGCCTAACACGGCCGGTTTGGCAGTCGGGAGATGATGAGGAAAAACGTCCGAAAATCGACCTCGAGGCATAGGAAAAATTTTATGAAAAAATTTCGACCTCGCGCTACGCAGTCCAAAGTCTCGGATTCGATTAATATACGTAAGAGTACATCACAAAACGTGCGCAGAAGTCATCGGTAGGTCTAACACGGCCGGTTTGGCAGTCGGGAGATGATGAGGAAAAACGTCCGAAAATCGACCTCGAGGCATAGGAAAAATTTTATGAAAAAATTTCGACCTCGCGCTACGCAGTCCAAAGTCTCGGATTCGATTAATATACGTAAGAGCACATCACAAAACGTGCGCAGAAGTCATCGGTAGGCCTAACACGGCCGGTTTGGCAGTCGGGAGATGATGAGGAAAAACGGCCGAAAATCGACCTCGAGGCATAGGAAAAATTTTATGAAAAAATTTCGACCTCGCGCTACGCAGTCCAAAGTCTCGGATTCGATTAATATACGTAAGAGCACATCACAAAACGTGCGCAGAAGTCATCGGTAGGCCTAACACGGCCGGTTTGGCAGTCGGGAGATGATGAGGAAAAACGGCCGAAAATCGACCTCGAGGCATAGGAAAAATTTTATGAAAAAATTTCGACCTCGCGCTACGCAGTCCAAAGTCTCGGATTCGATTAATATACGTAAGAGCACATCACAAAACGTGCGCAGAAGTCATCGGTAGGCCTAACACGGCCGGTTTGGCAGTCGGGAGATGATGAGGAAAAACGGCCGAAAATCGACCTCGAGGCATAGGAAAAATTTTATGAAAAAATTTCGACCTCGCGCTACGCAGTCCAAAGTCTCGGATTCGATTAATATACGTAAGAGCACATCACAAAACGTGCGCAGAAGTCATCGGTACGCCTAACACGGCCGGTTTGGCAGTCGGGAGATGATGAGGAAAAACGGCCGAAAATCGACCTCGAGGCATAGGAAAAATTTTATGAAAAAATTTCGACCTCGCGCTACGCAGTCCAAAGTCTCGGATTCGATTAATATACGTAAGAGCACATCACAAAACGTGCGCAGAAGTCATCGGTAGGCCTAACACGGCCGGTTTGGCAGTCGGGAGATGATGTGGAAAAGCGGCCGAAAATCGACCTCGAGGCATAGGAAAAATTTTATGAAAAAATTTCGACCTCGCGCTACGCAGTCCAAAGTCTCGGATTCGATTAATATACGTAATAGCAAATCACAAAACGTGCGCAGAAGTCATCGGTAGGCCTAACACGGCCGGTTTGGCAGTCGGGAGATGATGAGGAAAAACGTCCGAAAATCGACCTCGAGGCATAGGAAACATTTTATGAAAAAATTTCGACCTCGCGCCACGCAGTCCAAAGTCTCGGATTCGATTAATATATGTAAGAGTACATCACAAAACGTGCGCAGAAGTCATCGGTAGGCCTTACACGGCCGGTTTGGCAGTCGGGAGATGATGAGGAAAAACGTCCGAAAATCGACCTCGAGGCATAGGAAAAATTTTATGAAAAAATTTCGACCTCGCGCTACGCAGTCCAAATTCTCGGATTCGATTAATATACGTAAGAGCACATCACAAAACGTGCGCAGAAGTCATCGGTAGGCCTAACACGGCCGGTTGGGCAGTCGGGAGATGATGAGGAAAAACGGCCGAAAATCGACCTCGAGGCATAGGAAAAATTTTATGAAAAAATTTCGACCTCGCGCTACGCAGTCCAAAGTCTCGGATTCGATTAATATACGTAAGAGCACATCACAAAACGTGCGCAGAAGTCATCGGTAGGCCTAACACGGCCGGCTTGGCAGTCGGGAGATGATGTGGAAAAGCGGCCGAAAATCGACCTCGAGGCATAGGAAAAATTTTATGAAAAAATTTCGACCTCGCGCTACGCAGTCCAAAGTCTCGGATTCGATTAATATACGTAAGAGCACATCACAAAACGTGCGCAGAAGTCATCGGTAGGCCTAACACGGCCGGTTTGGCAGTCGGGAGATGATGATGAAAAACGGCCGAAAATCGACCTCGAGGCATAGGAAAAATTTTATGAAAAAATTTCGACCTCGCGCTACGCAGTCCAAAGTCTCGGATTCGATTAATATACGTAAGAGCACATCACAAAACGTGCGCAGAAGTCATCGGTAGGCCTAACACGGCCGGTTTGGCAGTCGGGAGATGATGAGGAAAAACGGCCGAAAATCGACCTCGAGGCATAGGAAAAATTTTATGGAAAAATTTCGACCTCGCGCTACGCAGTCCAAAGTCTCGGATTCGATTAATATACGTAAGAGCACATCACAAAACGTGCGCAGAAGTCATCGGTAGGCCTAACACGGCCGGTTTGGCAGTCGGGAGATGATGAGGAAAAACGGCCGAAAATCGACCTCGAGGCATAGGAAAAATTTTATGAAAAAATTTCGACCTCGCGCTACGCAGTCCAAAGTCTCGGATTCGATTAATATACGTAAGAGCACATCACAAAACGTGCGCAGAAGTCATCGGTAGGCCTAACACGGCCGGTTTGGCAGTCGGGAGATGATGTGGAAAAGCGGCCGAAAATCGACCTCGAGGCATAGGAAATATTTTATGAAAAAATTTCGACCTCGCGCTACGCAGTCCAAAGTCTCGGATTCGATTAATATACGTAATAGCAAATCACAAAACGTGCGCAGAAGTCATCGGTAGGCCTAACACGTCCGGTTTGGCAGTCGGGAGATGATGAGGAAAAACGTCCGAAAATCGACCTCGAGGCATAGGAAAAATTTTATGAAAAAATTTCGACCTCGCGCTACGCAGTCCAAAGTCTCGGATTCGATTAATATACGTAAGAGTACATCACAAAACGTGCGCAGAAGTCATCGGTAGGCCTAACACGGCCGGTTTGGCAGTCGGGAGATGATGAGGAAAAACGTCCGAAAATCGACCTCGAGGCATAGGAAAAATTTTATGAAAAAATTTCGACCTCGCGCTACGCAGTCCAAATTCTCGGATTCGATTAATATACGTAAGAGCACATCACAAAACGTGCGCAGAAGTCATCGGTAGGCCTAACACGGCCGGTTTCGCAGTCGGGAGATGATGAGGAAAAACGGCCGAAAATCGACCTCGAGGCATAGGAAAAATTTTATGAAAAAATTTCGACCTCGCGCTACGCAGTCCAAAGTCTCGGATTCGATTAATATACGTAAGAGCACATCACAAAACGTGCGCAGAAGTCATCGGTAGGCCTAACACGGCCGGCTTGGCAGTCGGGAGATGATGTGGAAAAGCGGCCGAAAATCGACCTCGAGGCATAGGAAAAATTTTATGAAAAAATTTCGACCTCGCGCTACGCAGTCCAAAGTCTCGGATTCGATTAATATACGTAAGAGCACATCACAAAACGTGCGCAGAAGTCATCGGTAGGCCTAACACGGCCGGTTTGGCAGTCGGGAGATGATGATGAAAAACGGCCGAAAATCGACCTCGAGGCATAGGAAAAATTTTATGAAAAAATTTCGACCTCGCGCTACGCAGTCCAAAGTCTCGGATTCGATTAATATACGTAAGAGCACATCACAAAACGTGCGCAGAAGTCATCGGTAGGCCTAACACGGCCGGTTTGGCAGTCGGGAGATGATGAGGAAAAACGGCCGAAAATCGACCTCGAGGCATAGGAAAAATTTTATGGAAAAATTTCGACCTCGCGCTACGCAGTCCAAAGTCTCGGATTCGATTAATATACGTAAGAGCACATCACAAAACGTGCGCAGAAGTCATCGGTAGGCCTAACACGGCCGGTTTGGCAGTCGGGAGATGATGAGGAAAAACGGCCGAAAATCGACCTCGAGGCATAGGAAAAATTTTATGAAAAAATTTCGACCTCGCGCTACGAAGTCCAAAGTCTCGGATTCGATTAATATACGTAAGAGCACATCACAAAACGTGCGCAGAAGTCATCGGTAGGCCTAACACGGCCGGTTTGGCAGTCGGGAGATGATGAGGAAAAACGGCCGAAAATCGACCTCGAGGCATAGGAAAAATTTTATGAAAAAATTTCGACCTCGCGCTACGCAGTCCAAAATCTCGGATTCGATTAATATACGTAAGAGCACATCACAAAACGTGCGCAGAAGTCATCGGTAGGCCTAACACGGCCGGTTTGGCAGTCGGGAGATGATGAGGAAAAACGGCCGAAAATCGACCTCGAGGCATAGGAAAAATTTTATGAAAAAATTTCGACCTCGCGCTACGCAGTCCAAAGTCTCGGATTCGATTAATATACGTAAGAGCACATCACAAAACGTGCGCAGAAGTCATCGGTAGGCCTAACACGGCCGGTTTGGCAGTCGGGAGATGATGAGGAAAAACGGCCGAAAATCGACCTCGAGGCATAGGAAAAATTTTATGAAAAAATTTCGACCTCGCGCTACGCAGTCCAAAGTCTCGGATTCGATTAATATACGTAAGAGCACATCATAAAACGTGCGCAGAAGTCATCGGTAGGCCTAACACGGCCGGTTTGGCAGTCGGGAGATGATGAGGAAGAACGGCCGAAAATCGACCTCGAGGCATAGGAAAAATTTTATGAAAAAATTTCGACCTCGCGCTACGCAGTCCAAAGTCTCGGATTCGATTAATATACGTAAGAGCACATCACAAAACGTGCGCAGAAGTCATCGGTAGGCCTAACACGGCCGGTTTGGCAGTCGGGAGATGATGTGGAAAAGCGGCCGAAAATCGACCTCGAGGCATGGGAAAAATTTTATGAAAAAATTTCGACCTCGCGCTACGCAGTCCAAAGTCTCGGATTCGATTAATATACGTAATAGCAAATCACAAAACGTGCGCAGAAGTCATCGGTAGGCCTAACACGGCCGGTTTGGCAGTCGGGAGATGATGAGGAAAAACGTCCGAAAATCGACCTCGAGGCATAGGAAAAATTTTATGAAAAAATTTCGACCTCGCGCTACGCAGTCCAAAGTCTCGGATTCGATTAATATACGTAAGAGTACATCACAAAACGTGCGCAGAAGTCATCGGTAGGTCTAACACGGCCGGTTTGGCAGTCGGGAGATGATGAGGAAAAACGTCCGAAAATCGACCTCGAGGCATAGGAAAAATTTTATGAAAAAATTTCGACCTCGCGCTACGCAGTCCAAAGTCTCGGATTCGATTAATATACGTAAGAGCACATCACAAAACGTGCGCAGAAGTCATCGGTAGGCCTAACACGGCCGGTTTGGCAGTCGGGAGATGATGAGGAAAAACGGCCGAAAATCGACCTCGAGGCATAGGAAAAATTTTATGAAAAAATTTCGACCTCGCGCTACGCAGTCCAAAGTCTCGGATTCGATTAATATACGTAAGAGCACATCACAAAACGTGCGCAGAAGTCATCAGTAGGCCTAACACGGCCGGTTTGGCAGTCGGGAGATGATGAGGAAAAACGGCCGAAAATCGACCTCGAGGCATAGGAAAAATTTTATGAAAAAATTTCGACCTCGCGCTACGCAGTCCAAAGTCTCGGATTCGATTAATATACGTAAGAGCACATCACAAAACGTGCGCAGAAGTCATCGGTAGGCCTAACACGGCCGGTTTGGCAGTCGGGAGATGATGAGGAAAAACGGCCGAAAATCGACCTCGAGGCATAGGAAAAATTTTATGAAAAAATTTCGACCTCGCGCTACGCAGTCCAAAGTCTCGGATTCGATTAATATACGTAAGAGCACATCACAAAACGTGCGCAGAAGTCATCGGTACGCCTAACACGGCCGGTTTGGCAGTCGGGAGATGATGAGGAAAAACGGCCGAAAATCGACCTCGAGGCATAGGAAAAATTTTATGAAAAAATTTCGACCTCGCGCTACGCAGTCCAAAGTCTCGGATTCGATTAATATACGTAAGAGCACATCACAAAACGTGCGCAGAAGTCATCGGTAGGCCTAACACGGCCGGTTTGGCAGTCGGGAGATGATGTGGAAAAGCGGCCGAAAATCGACCTCGAGGCATAGGAAAAATTTTATGAAAAAATTTCGACCTCGCGCTACGCAGTCCAAAGTCTCGGATTCGATTAATATACGTAATAGCAAATCACAAAACGTGCGCAGAAGTCATCGGTAGGCCTAACACGGCCGGTTTGGCAGTCGGGAGATGATGAGGAAAAACGTCCGAAAATCGACCTCGAGGCATAGGAAACATTTTATGAAAAAATTTCGACCTCGCGCCACGCAGTCCAAAGTCTCGGATTCGATTAATATATGTAAGAGTACATCACAAAACGTGCGCAGAAGTCATCGGTAGGCCTTACACGGCCGGTTTGGCAGTCGGGAGATGATGAGGAAAAACGTCCGAAAATCGACCTCGAGGCATAGGAAAAATTTTATGAAAAAATTTCGACCTCGCGCTACGCAGTCCAAAGTCTCGGATTCGATTAATATACGTAAGAGCACATCACAAAACGTGCGCAGAAGTCATCGGTAGGCCTAACACGGCCGGTTGGGCAGTCGGGAGATGATGAGGAAAAACGGCCGAAAATCGACCTCGAGGCATAGGAAAAATTTTATGAAAAAATTTCGACCTCGCGCTACGCAGTCCAAAGTCTCGGATTCGATTAATATACGTAAGAGCACATCACAAAACGTGCGCAGAAGTCATCGGTAGGCCTAACACGGCCGGCTTGGCAGTCGGGAGATGATGTGGAAAAGCGGCCGAAAATCGACCTCGAGGCATAGGAAAAATTTTATGAAAAAATTTCGACCTCGCGCTACGCAGTCCAAAGTCTCGGATTCGATTAATATACGTAAGAGCACATCACAAAACGTGCGCAGAAGTCATCGGTAGGCCTAACACGGCCGGTTTGGCAGTCGGGAGATGATGATGAAAAACGGCCGAAAATCGACCTCGAGGCATAGGAAAAATTTTATGAAAAAATTTCGACCTCGCGCTACGCAGTCCAAAGTCTCGGATTCGATTAATATACGTAAGAGCACATCACAAAACGTGCGCAGAAGTCATCGGTAGGCCTAACACGGCCGGTTTGGCAGTCGGGAGATGATGAGGAAAAACGGCCGAAAATCGACCTCGAGGCATAGGAAAAATTTTATGGAAAAATTTCGACCTCGCGCTACGCAGTCCAAAGTCTCGGATTCGATTAATATACGTAAGAGCACATCACAAAACGTGCGCAGAAGTCATCGGTAGGCCTAACACGGCCGGTTTGGCAGTCGGGAGATGATGAGGAAAAACGGCCGAAAATCGACCTCGAGGCATAGGAAAAATTTTATGAAAAAATTTCGACCTCGCGCTACGCAGTCCAAAGTCTCAGATTCGATTAATATACGTAAGAGCACATCACAAAACGTGCGCAGAAGTCATCGGTAGGCCTAACACGGCCGGTTTGGCAGTCGGGAGATGATGTGGAAAAGCGGCCGAAAATCGACCTCGAGGCATAGGAAATATTTTATGAAAAAATTTCGACCTCGCGCTACGCAGTCCAAAGTCTCGGATTCGATTAATATACGTAATAGCAAATCACAAAACGTGCGCAGAAGTCATCGGTAGGCCTAACACGGCCGGTTTGGCAGTCGGGAGATGATGAGGAAAAACGTCCGAAAATCGACCTCGAGGCATAGGAAAAATTTTATGAAAAAATTTCGACCTCGCGCTACGCAGTCCAAATTCTCGGATTCGATTAATATACGTAAGAGCACATCACAAAACGTGCGCAGAAGTCATCGGTAGGCCTAACACGGCCGGTTTCGCAGTCGGGAGATGATGAGGAAAAACGGCCGAAAATCGACCTCGAGGCATAGGAAAAATTTTATGAAAAAATTTCGACCTCGCGCTACGCAGTCCAAAGTCTCGGATTCGATTAATATACGTAAGAGCACATCACAAAACGTGCGCAGAAGTCATCGGTAGGCCTAACACGGCCGGCTTGGCAGTCGGGAGATGATGTGGAAAAGCGGCCGAAAATCGACCTCGAGGCATAGGAAAAATTTTATGAAAAAATTTCGACCTCGCGCTACGCAGTCCAAAGTCTCGGATTCGATTAATATACGTAAGAGCACATCACAAAACGTGCGCAGAAGTCATCGGTAGGCCTAACACGGCCGGTTTGGCAGTCGGGAGATGATGATGAAAAACGGCCGAAAATCGACCTCGAGGCATAGGAAAAATTTTATGAAAAAATTTCGACCTCGCGCTACGCAGTCCAAAGTCTCGGATTCGATTAATATACGTAAGAGCACATCACAAAACGTGCGCAGAAGTCATCGGTAGGCCTAACACGGCCGGTTTGGCAGTCGGGAGATGATGAGGAAAAACGGCCGAAAATCGACCTCGAGGCATAGGAAAAATTTTATGGAAAAATTTCGACCTCGCGCTACGCAGTCCAAAGTCTCGGATTCGATTAATATACGTAAGAGCACATCACAAAACGTGCGCAGAAGTCATCGGTAGGCCTAACACGGCCGGTTTGGCAGTCGGGAGATGATGAGGAAAAACGGCCGAAAATCGACCTCGAGGCATAGGAAAAATTTTATGAAAAAATTTCGACCTCGCGCTACGAAGTCCAAAGTCTCGGATTCGATTAATATACGTAAGAGCACATCACAAAACGTGCGCAGAAGTCATCGGTAGGCCTAACACGGCCGGTTTGGCAGTCGGGAGATGATGAGGAAAAACGGCCGAAAATCGACCTCGAGGCATAGGAAAAATTTTATGAAAAAATTTCGACCTCGCGCTACGCAGTCCAAAATCTCGGATTCGATTAATATACGTAAGAGCACATCACAAAACGTGCGCAGAAGTCATCGGTAGGCCTAACACGGCCGGTTTGGCAGTCGGGAGATGATGAGGAAAAACGGCCGAAAATCGACCTCGAGGCATAGGAAAAATTTTATGAAAAAATTTCGACCTCGCGCTACGCAGTCCAAAGTCTCGGATTCGATTAATATACGTAAGAGCACATCACAAAACGTGCGCAGAAGTCATCGGTAGGCCTAACACGGCCGGTTTGGCAGTCGGGAGATGATGAGGAAAAACGGCCGAAAATCGACCTCGAGGCATAGGAAAAATTTTATGAAAAAATTTCGACCTCGCGCTACGCAGTCCAAAGTCTCGGATTCGATTAATATACGTAAGAGCACATCATAAAACGTGCGCAGAAGTCATCGGTAGGCCTAACACGGCCGGTTTGGCAGTCGGGAGATGATGAGGAAAAACGGCCGAAAATCGACCTCGAGGCATAGGAAAAATTTTATGAAAAAATTTCGACCTCGCGCTACGCAGTCCAAAGTCTCGGATTCGATTAATATACGTAAGAGCACATCACAAAACGTGCGCAGAAGTCATCGGTAGGCCTAACACGGCCGGTTTGGCAGTCGGGAGATGATGAGGAAAAACGGCCGAAAATCGACCTCGAGGCATAGGAAAAATTTTATGAAAAAATTTCGACCTCGCGCTACGCAGTCCAAAGTCTCGGATTCGATTAATATACGTAAGAGCACATCACAAAACGTGCGCAGAAGTCATCGGTAGGCCTAACACGGCCGGTTTGGCAGTCGGGAGATGATGTGGAAAAGTGGCCGAAAATCGACCTCGAGGCATGGGAAAAATTTTATGAAAAAATTTCGACCTCGCGCTACGCAGTCCAAAGTCTCGGATTCGATTAATATACGTAATAGCAAATCACAAAACGTGCGCAGAAGTCATCGGTAGGCCTAACACGGCCGGTTTGGCAGTCGGGAGATGATGAGGAAAAACGTCCGAAAATCGACCTCGAGGCATAGGAAAAATTTTATGAAAAAATTTCGACCTCGCGCTACGCAGTCCAAAGTCTCGGATTCGATTAATATACGTAAGAGTACATCACAAAACGTGCGCAGAAGTCATCGGTAGGTCTAACACGGCCGGTTTGGCAGTCGGGAGATGATGAGGAAAAACGTCCGAAAATCGACCTCGAGGCATAGGAAAAATTTTATGAAAAAATTTCGACCTCGCGCTACGCAGTCCAAAGTCTCGGATTCGATTAATATACGTAAGAGCACATCACAAAACGTGCGCAGAAGTCATCGGTAGGCCTAACACGGCCGGTTTGGCAGTCGGGAGATGATGTGGAAAAGCGGCCGAAAATCGACCTCGAGGCATGGGAAAAATTTTATGAAAAAATTTCGACCTCGCGCTACGCAGTCCAAAGTCTCGGATTCGATTAATATACGTAAGAGCACATCACAAAACGTGCGCAGAAGTCATCGGTAGGCCTAACACGGCCGGTTTGGCAGTCGGGAGATGATGAGGAAAAACGGCCGAAAATCGACCTCGAGGCATAGGAAAAATTTTATGAAAAAATTTCGACCTCGCGCTACGCAGTCCAAAGTCTCGGATTCGATTAATATACGTAAGAGCACATCACAAAACGTGCGCAGAAGTCATCGGTAGGCCTAACACGGCCGGTTTGGCAGTCGGGAGATGATGAGGAAAAACGGCCGAAAATCGACCTCGAGGCATAGGAAAAATTTTATGAAAAAATTTCGACCTCGCGCTACGCAGTCCAAAGTCTCGGATTCGATTAATATACGTAAGAGCACATGACAAAACGTGCGCAGAAGTCATCGGTAGGCCTAACACGGCCGGTTTGGCAGTCGGGAGATGATGAGGAAAAACGGCCGAAAATCGACCTCGAGGCATAGGAAAAATTTTATGAAAAAATTTCGACCTCGCGCTACGCAGTCCAAAGTCTCGGATTCGATTAATATACGTAAGAGTACATCACAAAACGTGCGCAGAAGTCATCGGTAGGCCTAACACGGCCGGTTTGGCAGTCGGGAGATGATGTGGAAAAGCGGCCGAAAATCGACCTCGAGGCATAGGAAAAATTTTATGAAAAAATTTCGACCTCGCGCTACGCAGTCCAAAGTCTCGGATTCGATTAATATACGTAATAGCAAATCACAAAACGTGCGCAGAAGTCATCGGTAGGCCTAACACGGCCGGTTTGGCAGTCGGGAGATGATGAGGAAAAACGTCCGAAAATCGACCTCGAGGCATAGGAAAAATTTTATGAAAAAATTTCGACCTCGCGCTACGCAGTCCAAAGTCTCGGATTCGATTAATATACGTAAGAGCACATCACAAAACGTGCGCAGAAGTCATCGGTAGGCCTAACACGGCCGGTTGGGCAGTCGGGAGATGATGAGGAAAAACGGCCGAAAATCGACCTCGAGGCATAGGAAAAATTTTATGAAAAAATTTCGACCTCGCGCTACGCAGTCCAAAGTCTCGGATTCGATTAATATACGTAAGAGCACATCACAAAACGTGCGCAGAAGTCATCGGTAGGCCTAACACGGCCGGTTTGGCAGTCGGGAGATGATGAGGAAAAACGGCCGAAAATCGACCTCGAGGCATAGGAAAAATTTAATGAAAAAATTTCGACCTCGCGCTACGCAGTCCATAGCCTCGGATTCGATTAATATACGTAAGAGCATATCACAAAACGTGCGCAGAAGTCATCGGTAGGCCTAACACGGCCGGTTTGGCAGTCGGGAGATGATGAGGAAAAACGGCCGAAAATCGACCTCGAGGCATAGGAAAAATTTTATGAAAAAATTTCGACCTTGCGCTACGCAGTCCAAAGTCTCGGATTCGATTAATATACGTAAGAGCACATCACAAAACGTGCGCAGAAGTCATCGGTAGGCCTAACACGGCTGGTTTGGCAGTCGGGAGATGATGAGGAAAAACGGCCGAAAATCGACCTCGAGGCATAGGAAAAATTTTATGAAAAAATTTCGACCTCGCGCTACGCAGTCCAAAGTCTCGGATTCGATTAATATACGTAAGAGTACATCACAAAACGTGCGCAGAAGTCATCGGTAGGCCTAACACGGCCGGTTTGGCAGTCGGGAGATGATGAGGAAAAACGTCCGAAAATCGACCTCGAGGCATAGGAAAAAAATTTATGAAAAAATTTCGACCTCGCGCTGCGCAGTCCAAAGTCTCGGATTCGATTAATATACGTAAGAGCACATCACAAAACGTGCGCAGAAGTCATCGGTAGGCCTAACACGGCCGGTTTGGCAGTCGGGAGATGATGAGGAAAAACGGCCGAAAATCGACCTCGAGGCATAGGAAAAATTTTATGAAAAAATTTCGACCTCGCGCTACGCAGTCCAAAGTCTCGGATTCGATTAATATACGTAAGAGCACATCACAAAACGTGCGCAGAAGTCATCGGTAGGCCTAACACGGCCGGTTTGGCAGTCGGGAGATGATGAGGAAAAACGGCCGAAAATCGACCTCGAGGCATAGGAAAAATTTAATGAAAAAATTTCGACCTCGCGCTACGCAGTCCAAAGTCTCGGATTCGATTAATATACGTAAGAGCAAATCACAAAACGTGCGCAGAAGTCATCGGTAGGCCTAACACGGCCGGTTTGGCAGTCGGGAGATGATGTGGAAAAGCGGCCGAAAATCGACCTCGAGGCATAGGAAAAATTTTATGAAAAAATTTCGACCTCGCGCTACGCAGTCCAAAGTCTCGGATTCGATTAATATACGTAAGAGCACATCACAAAACGTGCGCAGAAGTCATCGGTAGGCCTAACACGGCCGGTTTGGCAGTCGGGAGATGATGATGAAAAACGGCCGAAAATCGACCTCGAGGCATAGGAAAAATTTTATGAAAAAATTTCGACCTCGCGCTACGCAGTCCAAAGTCTCGAATTCGATTAATATACGTAAGAGCACATCACAAAACGTGCGCAGAAGTCATCGGTAGGCCTAACACGGCCGGTTTGGCAGTCGGGAGATGATGAGGAAAAACGGCCGAAAATCGACCTCGAAGCATAGGAAAAATTTTATGGAAAAATTTCGACCTCGCGCTACGCAGTCCAAAGTCTCGGATTCGATTAATATACGTAAGAGCACATCACAAAACGTGCGCAGAAGTCATCGGTAGGCCTAACACGGCCGGTTTGGCAGTCGGGAGATGATGAGGAAAAACGGCCGAAAATCGACCTCGAGGCATAGGAAAAATTTTATGAAAAAATTTCGACCTTGCGCTACGCAGTCCAAAATCTCGGATTCGATTAATATACGTAAGAGCACATCACAAAACGTGCGCAGAAGTCATCAGTAGGCCTAACACGGCCAGTTTGGCAGTCGGGAGATGATGTGGAAAAACGGCCGAAAATCGACCTCGAGGCATAGGAAAAATTTTATGAAAAAATTTCGACCTCGCGCTACGAAGTCCAAAGTCTCGGATTCGATTGATATACGTAAGAGCACATCACAAAACGTGCGCAGAAGTCATCGGTAGGCCTAACACGGCCGGTTTGGCAGTCGGGAGATGATGAGGAAAAACGGCCGAAAATCGACCTCGAGGCATAGGAAAAATTTAATGAAAAAATTTCGACCTCGCGCTACGCAGTCCATAGTCTCGGATTCGATTAATATACGTAAGAGCAAATCACAAAACGTGCGCAGAAATCATCGGTAGGCCTAACACGGCCGGTTTGGCAGTCGGGAGATGATGAGGAAAAACGGCCGAAAATCGACCTCGAGGCATAGGAAAAATTTTATGAAAAAATTTCGACCTCGCGCTACGCAGTCCAAAGTCTCGGATTCGATTAATATACGTAAGAGCACATCACAAAACGTGCGCAGAAGTCATCGGTAGGCCTAACACGGCCGGTTTGGCAGTCGGGAGATGATGATGAAAAACGGCCGAAAATCGACCTCGAGGCATAGGAAAAATTTTATGAAAAAATTTCGACCTCGCGCTACGCAGTCCAAAGTCTCGGATTCGATTAATATACGTAAGAGCACATCACAAAACGTGCGCAGAAGTCATCGGTAGGCCTAACACGGCCGGTTTGGCAG
This sequence comes from Eristalis intricaria, assembly GCA_964034865.1. NCBI lineage: Eukaryota > Metazoa > Arthropoda > Insecta > Diptera > Syrphidae > Eristalis > Eristalis intricaria. The sequence goes on from OZ035874.1 coordinate 23,024,782, forward strand.
TCGGGAGATGATGAGGAAAAACGGCCGAAAATCGACCTCGAGGCATAGGAAAAATTTTATGGAAAAATTTCGACCTCGCGCTACGCAGTCCAAAGTCTCGGATTCGATTAATATACGTAAGAGCACATCACAAAACGTGCGCAGAAGTCATCGGTAGGCCTAACACGGCCGGTTTGGCAGTCGGGAGATGATGAGGAAAAACGGCCGAAAATCGACCTCGAGGCATAGGAAAAATTTTATGGAAAAATTTCGACCTCGCGCTACGCAGTCCAAAGTCTCGGATTCGATTAATATACGTAAGAGCACATCACAAAACGTGCGCAGAAGTCATCGGTAGGCCTAACACGGCCAGTTTGGCAGTCGGGAGATGATGAGGAAAAACGGCCGAAAATCGACCTCGAGGCATAGGAAAAATTTTATGAAAAAATTTCGACCTCGCGCTACGCAGTCCAAAGTCTCGGATTCGATTAATATACGTAAGAGCACATCACAAAACGTGCGCAGAAGTCATCGGTAGGCCTAACACGGCCGGTTTGGCAGTCGGGAGATGATGATGAAAAACGGCCGAAAATCGACCTCGAGGCATAGGAAAAATTTTATGAAAAAATTTCGACCTCGCGCTACGCAGTCCAAAGTCTCGGATTCGATTAATATACGTAAGAGCACATCACAAAACGTGCGCAGAAGTCATCGGTAGGCCTAACACGGCCGGTTTGGCAGTCGGGAGATGATGAGGAAAAACGGCCGAAAATCGACCTCGAGGCATAGGAAAAATTTTATGGAAAAATTTCGACCTCGCGCTACGCAGTCCAAAGTCTCGGATTCGATTAATATACGTAAGAGCACATCACAAAACGTGCGCAGAAGTCATCGGTAGGCCTAACACGGCCGGTTTGGCAGTCGGGAGATGATGAGGAAAAACGGCCGAAAATCGACCTCGAGGCATAGGAAAAATTTTATGAAAAAATTTCGACCTCGCGCTACGCAGTCCAAAGTCTCGGATTCGATTAATATACGTAAGAGCACATCACAAAACGTGCGTAGAAGTCATCGGTAGGCCTAACACGGACGGTTTGGCAGTCGGGAGATGATGTGGAAAAACGGCCGAAAATCGAACTCGAGGCATAGGAAAAATTTTATGAAAAAATTTCGACCTCGCGCTACGCAGTCCAAAGTCTCGGATTCGATTAATATACGTAAGAGCACATCACAAAACGTGCGCAGAAGTCATCGGTAGGCCTAACACGGCCGGTTTGGCAGTCGGGAGATGATGAGGAAAAACGGCCGAAAATCGACCTCGAGGCATAGGAAAAATTTTATGAAAAAATTTCGACCTCGCGCTACGCAGTCCAAAGTCTCGGATTCGATTAATATACGTAAGAGCACATCACAAAACGTGCGCAGAAGTCATCGGTAGGCCTAACACGGCCGGTTTGGCAGTCGGGAGATGATGAGGGAAAACGGCCGAAAATCGACCTCGAGGCATAGGAAAAATTTTATGAAAAAACTTCGACCTCGCGCTACGCAGTCCAAAGTCTCGGATTCGATTAATATACGTAAGAGCACATCACAAAACGTGCGCAGAAGTCATCGGTAGGCCTAACACGGCCGGTTTGGCAGTCGGGAGATGATGAGGAAAAACGGCCGAAAATCGACCTCGAGGCATAGGAAAAATTTTATGAAAAAATTTCGACCTCGCGCTACGCAGTCCAAAGTCTCGGATTCGATTAATATACGTAAGAGCAAATCACAAAACGTGCGCAGAAGTCATCGGTAGGCCTAACACGGCCGGTTTGGCAGTCGGGAGATGATGAGGAAAAACCTCCGAAAATCGACCTCGAGGCATAGGAAAAATTTTATGAAAAAATTTCGACCTCGCGCTACGCAGTCCAAAGTCTCGGATTCGATTAATATACGTAAGAGCACATCACAAAACGTGCGCAAAAGTCATCGGTAGGCCTAACACGGCCGGTTTGGCAGTCGGGAGATGATGAGGAAAAACGGCCGAAAATCGACCTCGAGGCATAGGAAAAATTTTATGAAAAAATTTCGACCTCGCGCTACGCAGTCCAAAGTCTCGGATTCGATTAATATGCGTAAGAGCAAATCACAAAACGTGCGCAGAAGTCATCGGTAGGCCTAACACGGCCGGTTTGGCAGTCGGGAGATGATGAGGAAAAACGTCCGAAAATCGACCTCGAGGCATAGGAAAAATTTTATGAAAAAATTTCGACCTCGCGCTACGCAGTCCAAAGTCTCGGATTCGATTAATATACGTAAGAGCACATCACAAAACGTGCGCAAAAGTCATCGGTAGGCCTAACACGGCCGGTTTGGCAGTCGGGAGATGATGAGGAAAAACGGCCGAAAATCGACCTCGAGGCATAGGAAAAATTTTATGAAAAAATTTCGACCTCGCGCTACGCAGTCCAAAGTCTCGGATTCGATTAATATGCGTAAGAGCAAATCACAAAACGTGCGCAGAAGTCATCGGTAGGCCTAACACGGCCGGTTTGGCAGTCGGGAGATGATGAGGAAAAACGTCCGAAAATCGACCTCGAGGCATAGGAAAAATTTTATGAAAAAATTTCGACCTCGCGTTACGCAGTCCAAAGTCTCGGATTCGATTAATATACGTAAGAGCACACCACAAAACGTGCGCAAAAGTCATCGGTAGGCCTAACACGGCCGGTTTGGTAGTCGGGAGATGATGAGGAAAAACGGCCGAAAATCGACCTCGAGGCATAGGAAAAATTTTATGAAAAAATTTCGACCTCGCGCTACGCAGTCCAAAGTCTCGGATTCGATTAATATACGTAAGAGCACATCACAAAACGTGCGCAGAAGTCATCGGTAGGCCTAACACGGCCGGTTTGGCAGTCGGGAGATGATGAGGAAAAACGGCCGAAAATCGACCTCGAGGCATTGGAAAAATTTTATGAAAAAATTTCGACCTCGCGCTACGCAGTCCAAAGTCTCGGATTCGATTAATATACGTAAGAGCAAATCACAAAACGTGCGCAGAAGTCATCGGTAGGCCTAACACGGTCGGTTTGGCAGTCGGGAGATGATGTGGAAAAGCGGTCGAAAATCGACTTCGAGGCATAGGAAAAATTTTATGAAAAAATTTCGACCTCGCGCTACGCAGTCCAAAGTCTCGGATTCGATTAATATACGTAAGAGCACGTCACAAAACGTGCGCAGAAGTCATCGGTAGGCCTAACTCGGCCGGTTTGGCAGTCGGGAGATGATGAGGAAAAACGGCCGAAAATCGACCTCGAGGCATAGGAAAAATTTTATGAAAAAATTTCGACCTCCCGCTACGCAGTCCAAAGTCTCGGATTCGATTAATATACGTAAGAGCACATCACAAAACGTGCGCAGAAGTCATCGGTAGGCCTAACACGGCCGGTTTGGCAGTCGGGAGATGATGAGGAAAAACGGCCGAAAATCGACCTCGAGGCATAGGAAAAATTTTATGAAAAAATTTCGACCTCGCGCTACGCAGTCCAAAGTCTCGGATTCGATTAATATGCGTAAGAGCAAATCACAAAACGTGCGCAGAAGTCATCGGTAGGCCTAACACGGCCGGTTTGGCAGTCGGGAGATGATGAGGAAAAACGTCCGAAAATCGACCTCGAGGCATAGGAAAAATTTTATGAAAAAATTTCGACCTCGCGCTACGCAGTCCAAAGTCTCGGATTCGATTAATATACGTAAGAGCACATCACAAAACGTGCGCAAAAGTCATCGGTAGGCCTAACACGGCCGGTTTGGCAGTCGGGAGATGATGAGGAAAAACGGCCGAAAATCGACCTCGAGGCATAGGAAAAATTTTATGAAAAAATTTCGACCTCGCGCTACGCAGTCCAAAGTCTCGGATTCGATTAATATGCGTAAGAGCAAATCACAAAACGTGCGCAGAAGTCATCGGTAGGCCTAACACGGCCGGTTTGGCAGTCGGGAGATGATGAGGAAAAACGTCCGAAAATCGACCTCGAGGCATAGGAAAAATTTTATGAAAAAATTTCGACCTCGCGTTACGCAGTCCAAAGTCTCGGATTCGATTAATATACGTAAGAGCACATCACAAAACGTGCGCAAAAGTCATCGGTAGGCCTAACACGGCCGGTTTGGTAGTCGGGAGATGATGAGGAAAAACGGCCGAAAATCGACCTCGAGGCATAGGAAAAATTTTATGAAAAAATTTCGACCTCGCGCTACGCAGTCCAAAGTCTCGGATTCGATTAATATACGTAAGAGCACATCACAAAACGTGCGCAGAAGTCATCGGTAGGCCTAACACGGCCGGTTTGGCAGTCGGGAGATGATGAGGAAAAACGGCCGAAAATCGACCTCGAGGCATTGGAAAAATTTTATGAAAAAATTTCGACCTCGCGCTACGCAGTCCAAAGTCTCGGATTCGATTAATATACGTAAGAGCAAATCACAAAACGTGCGCAGAAGTCATCGGTAGGCCTAACACGGTCGGTTTGGCAGTCGGGAGATGATGTGGAAAAGCGGTCGAAAATCGACTTCGAGGCATAGGAAAAATTTTATGAAAAAATTTCGACCTCGCGCTACGCAGTCCAAAGTCTCGGATTCGATTAATATACGTAAGAGCACGTCACAAAACGTGCGCAGAAGTCATCGGTAGGCCTAACTCGGCCGGTTTGGCAGTCGGGAGATGATGAGGAAAAACGGCCGAAAATCGACCTCGAGGCATAGGAAAAATTTTATGAAAAAATTTCGACCTCCCGCTACGCAGTCCAAAGTCTCGGATTCGATTAATATACGTAAGAGCACATCACAAAACGTGCGCAGAAGTCATCGGTAGGCCTAACACGGCCGGTTTGGCAGTCGGAAAATCGACCTCGAGGCATAGGAAAAATTTTATGAAAAAATTTCGACCTCGCGCTACGCAGTCCAAAGTCTCGGATCGATTAATATATGTAAGAGCACATCACAAAACGTGCGCAGAAGTCATCGGTAGGCCTAACACGGCCGGTTTGGCAGTCGGGAGATGATGAGGAAAAACGGCCGAAAATCGACCTCGAGGCATAGGAAAAATTTTATGAAAAAATTTCGACCTCGCGCTACGCAGTCCAAAGTCTCGGATTCGATTAATATACGTAAGAGCACATCACAAAACGTGCGCAGAAGTCATCGGTAGGCCTAACACGGCCGGTTTGGCAGTCGGGAGATGATGTGGAAAAGCGGCCGAAAATCGACCTCGAGGCATAGGAAAAATTTTATGAAAAAATTTCGACCTCGCGCTACGCAGTCCAAAGTCTCGGATTCGATTAATATACGTAAGAGCACATCACAAAACGTGCGCAGAAGTCATCGGTAGGCCTAACACGGCCGGTTTGGCAGTCGGGAGATGATAAGGAAAAACGGCCGAAAATCGACCTCGAGGCATAGGAAAAATTTTATGAAAAAATTTCGACCTCGCGCTACGCAGTCCAAAGTCTCGGATTCGATTAATATACGTAAGAGCACATCACAAAACGTGCGCAGAAGTCATCGGTAGGCCTCACACGGCCGGTTTGGCAGTCGGGAGATGATGAGGAAAAACGGCCGAAAATCGACCTCGAGGCATAGGAAAAATTTTATGAAAAAATTTCGACCTCGCGCTACGCAGTCCAAAGTCTCGGATTCGATTAATATACGTAAGAGCACATCACAAAACGTGCGCAGAAGTCATCGGTAGGCCTAACACGGCCGGTTTGGCAGTCGGGAGATGATGAGGAAAAACGGCCGAAAATCGACCTCGAGGCATAGGAAAAATTTTATGAAAAAATTTCGACCTCGCGCTACGCAGTCCAAAGTCTCGGATTCGATTAATATACGTAAGAGCAAATCACAAAACGTGCGCAGAAGTCATCGGTAGGCCTAACACGGTCGGTTTGGCAGTCGGGAGATGATCTGGAAAAGCGGTCGAAAATCGACTTCGAGGCATAGGAAAAATTTTATGAAAAAATTTCGACCTCGCGCTACGCAGTCCAAAGTCTCGGATTCGATTAATATACGTAAGAGCACGTCACAAAACGTGCGCAGAAGTCATCGGTAGGCCTAACTCGGCCGGTTTGGCAGTCGGGAGATGATGAGGAAAAACGGCCGAAAATCGACCTCGAGGCATAGGAAAAATTTTATGAAAAAATTTCGACCTCCCGCTACGCAGTCCAAAGTCTCGGATTCGATTAATATACGTAAGAGCACATCACAAAACGTGCGCAGAAGTCATCGGTAGGCCTAACACGGCCGGTTTGGCAGTCGGAAAATCGACCTCGAGGCATAGGAAAAATTTTATGAAAAAATTTCGACCTCGCGCTACGCAGTCCAAAGTCTCGGATCGATTAATATATGTAAGAGCACATCACAAAACGTGCGCAGAAGTCATCGGTAGGCCTAACACGGCCGGTTTGGCAGTCGGGAGATGATGAGGAAAAACGGCCGAAAATCGACCTCGAGGCATAGGAAAAATTTTATGAAAAAATTTCGACCTCGCGCTACGCAGTCCAAAGTCTCGGATTCGATTAATATACGTAAGAGCACATCACAAAACGTGCGCAGAAGTCATCGGTAGGCCTAACACGGCCGGTTTGGCAGTCGGGAGATGATGTGGAAAAGCGGCCGAAAATCGACCTCGAGGCATAGGAAAAATTTTATGAAAAAATTTCGACCTCGCGCTACGCAGTCCAAAGTCTCGGATTCGATTAATATACGTAAGAGCACATCACAAAACGTGCGCAGAAGTCATCGGTAGGCCTAACACGGCCGGTTTGGCAGTCGGGAGATGATGAGGAAAAACGGCCGAAAATCGACCTCGAGGCATAGGAAAAATTTTATGAAAAAATTTCGACCTCGCGCTACGCAGTCCAAAGTCTCGGATTCGATTAATATACGTAAGAGCACATCACAAAACGTGCGCAGAAGTCATCGGTAGGCCTAACACGGCCGGTTTGGCAGTCGGGAGATGATGAGGAAAAACGGCCGAAAATCGACCTCGAGGCATAGGAAAAATTTTATGAAAAAATTTCGACCTCGCGCTACGCAGTCCAAAGTCTCGGATTCGATTAATATACGTAAGAGCAAATCACAAAACGTGCGCAGAAGTCATCGGTAGGCCTAACACGGTCGGTTTGGCAGTCGGGAGATGATCTGGAAAAGCGGTCGAAAATCGACTTCGAGGCATAGGAAAAATTTTATGAAAAAATTTCGACCTCGCGCTACGCAGTCCAAAGTCTCGGATTCGATTAATATACGTAAGAGCACGTCACAAAACGTGCGCAGAAGTCATCGGTAGGCCTAACTCGGCCGGTTTGGCAGTCGGGAGATGATGAGGAAAAACGGCCGAAAATCGACCTCGAGGCATAGGAAAAATTTTATGAAAAAATTTCGACCTCCCGCTACGCAGTCCAAAGTCTCGGATTCGATTAATATACGTAAGAGCACATCACAAAACGTGCGCAGAAGTCATCGGTAGGCCTAACACGGCCGGTTTGGCAGTCGGAAAATCGACCTCGAGGCATAGGAAAAATTTTATGAAAAAATTTCGACCTCGCGCTACGCAGTCCAAAGTCTCGGATCGATTAATATATGTAAGAGCACATCACAAAACGTGCGCAGAAGTCATCGGTAGGCCTAACACGGCCGGTTTGGCAGTCGGGAGATGATGAGGAAAAACGGCCGAAAATCGACCTCGAGGCATAGGAAAAATTTTATGAAAAAATTTCGACCTCGCGCTACGCAGTCCAAAGTCTCGGATTCGATTAATATACGTAAGAGCACATCACAAAACGTGCGCAGAAGTCATCGGTAGGCCTAACACGGCCGGTTTGGCAGTCGGGAGATGATGTGGAAAAGCGGCCGAAAATCGACCTCGAGGCATAGGAAAAATTTTATGAAAAAATTTCGACCTCGCGCTACGCAGTCCAAAGTCTCGGATTCGATTAATATACGTAAGAGCACATCACAAAACGTGCGCAGAAGTCATCGGTAGGCCTAACACGGCCGGTTTGGCAGTCGGGAGATGATGAGGAAAAACGGCCGAAAATCGACCTCGAGGCATAGGAAAAATTTTATGAAAAAATTTCGACCTCGCGCTACGCAGTCCAAAGTCTCGGATTCGATTAATATACGTAAGAGCACATCACAAAACGTGCGCAGAAGTCATCGGTAGGCCTCACACGGCCGGTTTGGCAGTCGGGAGATGATGAGGAAAAACGGCCGAAAATCGACCTCGAGGCATAGGAAAAATTTTATGAAAAAATTTCGACCTCGCGCTACGCAGTCCAAAGTCTCGGATTCGATTAATATACGTAAGAGCACATCACAAAACGTGCGCAGAAGTCATCGGTAGGCCTAACACGGCCGGTTTGGCAGTCGGGAGATGATGAGGAAAAACGGCCGAAAATCGACCTCGAGGCATAGGAAAAATTTTATGAAAAAATTTCGACCTCGCGCTACGCAGTCCAAAGTCTCGGATTCGATTAATATACGTAAGAGCAAATCACAAAACGTGCGCAGAAGTCATCGGTAGGCCTAACACGGTCGGTTTGGCAGTCGGGAGATGATCTGGAAAAGCGGTCGAAAATCGACTTCGAGGCATAGGAAAAATTTTATGAAAAAATTTCGACCTCGCGCTACGCAGTCCAAAGTCTCGGATTCGATTAATATACGTAAGAGCACATCACAAAACGTGCGCAGAAGTCATCGGTAGGCCTAACTCGGCCGGTTTGGCAGTCGGGAGATGATGAGGAAAAACGTCCGAAAATCGACCTCGAGGCATAGGAAAAATTTTATGAAAAAATTTCGACCTCGCGCTACGCAGTCCAAAGTCTCGGATTCGATTAATATACGTAAGAGCACAACACAAAACGTGCGCAGAAGTCATCGGTAGGCCTAACACGGCCGGTTTGGCAGTCGGGAGATGATGAGGAAAAACGGCCGAAAATCGACCTCGAGGCATAGGAAAAATTTTATGAAAAAATTTCGACCTCGCGCTACGCAGTTCAAAGTCTCGGATTCGATTAATATACGTAAGAGCACATCACAAAACGTGCGCAGAAGTCATCGGTAGGCCTAACACGGCCGGTTTGGCAGTCGGAAAATCGACCTCGAGGCATAGGAAAAATTTTATGAAAAAATTTCGACCTCGCGCTACGCAGTCCAAAGTCTCGGATCGATTAATATACGTAAGAGCACATCACAAAACGTGCGCAGAAGTCATCGGTAGGCCTAACACGGCCGGTTTGGCAGTCGGGAGATGATGTGGAAAAGCGGCCGAAAATCGACCTCGAGGCATAGGAAAAATTTTATGAAAAAATTTCGACCTCGCGCTACGCAGTCCAAAGTCTCGGATTCGATTAATATACGTAAGAGCACATCACAAAACGTGCGCAGAAGTCATCGGTAGGCCTAACACGGCCGGTTTGGCAGTCGGGAGATGATGAGGAAAAACGGCCGAAAATCGACCTCGAGGCATAGGAAAAATTTTATGAAAAAATTTCGACCTCGCGCTACGCAGTCCAAAGTCTCGGATTCGATTAATATACGTAAGAGCACATCACAAAACGTGCGCAGAAGTCATCGGTAGGCCTAACACGGCCGGTTTGGCAGTCGGGAGATGATGAGGAAAAACGGCCGAAAATCGACCTCGAGGCATAGGAAAAATTTTATGAAAAAATTTCGACCTCGCGCTACGCAGTCCAAAGTCTCGGATTCGATTAATATACGTAAGAGCAAATCACAAAACGTGCGCAGAAGTCATCGGTAGGCCTAACACGGTCGGTTTGGCAGTCGGGAGATGATCTGGAAAAGCGGTCGAAAATCGACTTCGAGGCATAGGAAAAATTTTATGAAAAAATTTCGACCTCGCGCTACGCAGTCCAAAGTCTCGGATTCGATTAATATACGTAAGAGCACGTCACAAAACGTGCGCAGAAGTCATCGGTAGGCCTAACTCGGCCGGTTTGGCAGTCGGGAGATGATGAGGAAAAACGGCCGAAAATCGACCTCGAGGCATAGGAAAAATTTTATGAAAAAATTTCGACCTCCCGCTACGCAGTCCAAAGTCTCGGATTCGATTAATATACGTAAGAGCACATCACAAAACGTGCGCAGAAGTCATCGGTAGGCCTAACACGGCCGGTTTGGCAGTCGGAAAATCGACCTCGAGGCATAGGAAAAATTTTATGAAAAAATTTCGACCTCGCGCTACGCAGTCCAAAGTCTCGGATCGATTAATATATGTAAGAGCACATCACAAAACGTGCGCAGAAGTCATCGGTAGGCCTAACACGGCCGGTTTGGCAGTCGGGAGATGATGAGGAAAAACGGCCGAAAATCGACCTCGAGGCATAGGAAAAATTTTATGAAAAAATTTCGACCTCGCGCTACGCAGTCCAAAGTCTCGGATTCGATTAATATACGTAAGAGCACATCACAAAACGTGCGCAGAAGTCATCGGTAGGCCTAACACGGCCGGTTTGGCAGTCGGGAGATGATGTGGAAAAGCGGCCGAAAATCGACCTCGAGGCATAGGAAAAATTTTATGAAAAAATTTCGACCTCGCGCTACGCAGTCCAAAGTCTCGGATTCGATTAATATACGTAAGAGCACATCACAAAACGTGCGCAGAAGTCATCGGTAGGCCTAACACGGCCGGTTTGGCAGTCGGGAGATGATGAGGAAAAACGGCCGAAAATCGACCTCGAGGCATAGGAAAAATTTTATGAAAAAATTTCGACCTCGCGCTACGCAGTCCAAAGTCTCGGATTCGATTAATATACGTAAGAGCACATCACAAAACGTGCGCAGAAGTCATCGGTAGGCCTCACACGGCCGGTTTGGCAGTCGGGAGATGATGAGGAAAAACGGCCGAAAATCGACCTCGAGGCATAGGAAAAATTTTATGAAAAAATTTCGACCTCGCGCTACGCAGTCCAAAGTCTCGGATTCGATTAATATACGTAAGAGCACATCACAAAACGTGCGCAGAAGTCATCGGTAGGCCTAACACGGCCGGTTTGGCAGTCGGGAGATGATGAGGAAAAACGGCCGAAAATCGACCTCGAGGCATAGGAAAAATTTTATGAAAAAATTTCGACCTCGCGCTACGCAGTCCAAAGTCTCGGATTCGATTAATATACGTAAGAGCAAATCACAAAACGTGCGCAGAAGTCATCGGTAGGCCTAACACGGTCGGTTTGGCAGTCGGGAGATGATCTGGAAAAGCGGTCGAAAATCGACTTCGAGGCATAGGAAAAATTTTATGAAAAAATTTCGACCTCGCGCTACGCAGTCCAAAGTCTCGGATTCGATTAATATACGTAAGAGCACATCACAAAACGTGCGCAGAAGTCATCGGTAGGCCTAACTCGGCCGGTTTGGCAGTCGGGAGATGATGAGGAAAAACGTCCGAAAATCGACCTCGAGGCATAGGAAAAATTTTATGAAAAAATTTCGACCTCGCGCTACGCAGTCCAAAGTCTCGGATTCGATTAATATACGTAAGAGCACAACACAAAACGTGCGCAGAAGTCATCGGTAGGCCTAACACGGCCGGTTTGGCAGTCGGGAGATGATGAGGAAAAACGGCCGAAAATCGACCTCGAGGCATAGGAAAAATTTTATGAAAAAATTTCGACCTCGCGCTACGCAGTTCAAAGTCTCGGATTCGATTAATATACGTAAGAGCACATCACAAAACGTGCGCAGAAGTCATCGGTAGGCCTAACACGGCCGGTTTGGCAGTCGGAAAATCGACCTCGAGGCATAGGAAAAATTTTATGAAAAAATTTCGACCTCGCGCTACGCAGTCCAAAGTCTCGGATCGATTAATATATGTAAGAGCACATCACAAAACGTGCGCAGAAGTCATCGGTAGGCCTAACACGGCCGGTTTGGCAGTCGGGAGATGATGAGGAAAAACGGCCGAAAATCGACCTCGAGGCATAGGAAAAATTTTATGAAAAAATTTCGACCTCGCGCTACGCAGTCCAAAGTCTCGGATTCGATTAATATACGTAAGAGCACATCACAAAACGTGCGCAGAAGTCATCGGTAGGCCTAACACGGCCGGTTTGGCAGTCGGGAGATGATGTGGAAAAGCGGCCGAAAATCGACCTCGAGGCATAGGAAAAATTTTATGAAAAAATTTCGACCTCGCGCTACGCAGTCCAAAGTCTCGGATTCGATTAATATACGTAAGAGCACATCACAAAACGTGCGCAGAAGTCATCGGTAGGCCTAACACGGCCAGTTTGGCAGTCGGGAGATGATGAGGAAAAACGGCCGAAAATCGACCTCGAGGCATAGGAAAAATTTTATGAAAAAATTTCGACCTCGCGCTACGCAGTCCAAAGTCTCGGATTCGATTAATATACGTAAGAGCACATCACAAAACGTGCGCAGAAGTCATCGGTAGGCCTCACACGGCCGGTTTGGCAGTCGGGAGATGATGAGGAAAAACGGCCGAAAATCGACCTCGAGGCATAGAAAAAATTTTATGAAAAAATTTCGACCTCGAGCTACGCAGTCCAAAGCCTCGGATTCGATTAATATACGTAAGAGCACATCACAAAACGTGCGCAGAAGTCATCGGTAGGCCTAACACGGCCGGTTTGGCAGTCGGGAGATGATGAGGAAAAACGGCCGAAAATCGACCTCGAGGCATAGGAAAAATTTTATGAAAAAATTTCGACCTCGCGCTACGCAGTCCAAAGTCTCGGATTCGATTAATATACGTAAGAGCAAATCACAAAACGTGCGCAGAAGTCATCGGTAGGCCTAACACGGCAAGTTTGGCAGTCGGGAGATGATGAGGAAAAACGTCCGAAAATCGACTTCGAGGCATAGGAAAAATTTTATGAAAAAATTTCGACCTCGCGCTACGCAGTCCAAAGTCTCGGATTCGATTAATATACGTAAGAGCACATCACAAAACGTGCGCAGAAGTCATCGGTAGGCCTCACACGGCCGGTTTGGCAGTCGGGAGATGATGAGGAAAAACGGCCGAAAATCGACCTCGAGGCATAGAAAAAATTTTATGAAAAAATTTCGACCTCGAGCTACGCAGTCCAAAGCCTCGGATTCGATTAATATACGTAAGAGCACATCACAAAACGTGCGCAGAAGTCATCGGTAGGCCTAACACGGCAAGTTTGGCAGTCGGGAGATGATGAGGAAAAACGTCCGAAAATCGACCTCGAGGCATAGAAAAAATTTTATGAAAAAATTTCGACCTCGAGCTACGCAGTCCAAAGCCTCGGATTCGATTAATATACGTAAGAGCACATCACAAAACGTGCGCAGAAGTCATCGGTAGGCCTAACACGGCCAGTTTGGCAGTCGGGAGATGATGAGGAAAAACGGCCGAAAATCGACCTCGAGGCATAGGAAAAATTTTATGAAAAAATTTCGACCTCGCGCTACGCAGTCCAAAGTCTCGGATTCGATTAATATACGTAAGAGCAAATCACAAAACGTGCGCAGAAGTCATCGGTAGGCCTAACACGGCAAGTTTGGCAGTCGGGAGATGATGAGGAAAAACGTCCGAAAATCGACTTCGAGGCATAGGAAAAATTTTATGAAAAAATTTCGACCTCGCGCTACGCAGTCCAAAGTCTCGGATTCGATCAATATACGTAAGAGCACATCACAAAACGTGCGCAGAAGTCATCGGTAGGCCTAACACGGCCGGTTTGGCAGTCTGGAGATGATGAGGAAAAACGGCCGAAAATCGACCTCGAGGCATAGGAAAAATCTTATGAAAAAACTTCGACCTCGCGCTACGCAGTCCAAAGTCTCGGATTCGATTAATATACGTAAGAGCACATCACAAAACGTGCGCAGAAGTCATCGGTAGGCCTAACACGGCCGGTTTGGCAGTCGGGAGATGATGAGGAAAAACGGCCGAAAATCGACCTCGAGGCATAGCAAACATTTTATGAAAAAATTTCTACCTCGCGCTACGCAGTCCAAAGTCTCGGATTCGATTAATATACGTAAGAGCACATCACAAAACGTGCGCAGAAGTCATCGGTAGACCTAACACGGCCGGTTTGGCAGTCGGGAGATGATGAGGAAAAACGGCCGAAAATCGACCTCGAGGCATAGGAAAAATTTTATGAAAAAATTTCGACCTCGCGCTACGCAGTCCAAAGTCTCGGATTCGATTAATATACGTAAGAGCACATCACAAAACGTGCGTAGAAGTCACCGGTAGGCCTAACACGGACGGTTTGGCAGTCGGGAGATGATGTGGAAAAACGGCCGAAAATCGACCTCGAGGCATAGGAAAAATTTTATGAAAAAATTTCGACCTCGCGCTACGCAGTCCAAAGTCTCGGATTCGATTAATATACGTAAGAGCACATCACAAAACGTGCGCAGAAGTCATCGGTAGGCCTAACACGGCCGGTTTGGCAGTCGGGAGATGATGAGGAAAAACGGCCGAAAATCGACCTCGAGGCATAGGAAAAATTTTATGAAAAAATTTCGACCTCGCGCTACGCAGTCCAAAGTCTCGGATTCGATTAATATACGTAAGAGCACATCACAAAACGTGCGCAGAAGTCATCGGTAGGCCTAACACGGCCGTTTTGGCAGTCGGGAGATGATGAGGAAAAACGGCCGAAAATCGACCTCGAGGCATAGGAAAAATTTTTTGAAAAAATTTCGACCTCGCGCTACGCAGTCCAAAGTCTCGGATTCGATTAATATACGTAAGAGCACATCACAAAACGTGCGCAGAAGTCATCGGTAGGCCTAACACGGCCGGTTTGGCAGTCGGGAGATGATGAGGAAAAGCGGCCGAAAATCGACCTCGAGGCATAGGAAAAATTTTATGAAAAAATTTCGACCTCGCGCTACGCAGTCCAAAGTCTCGGATTCGATTAATATACGTAAGAGCACATCACAAAACGTGCGCAGAAGTCATCGGTAGGCCTAACACGGCCGGTTTGGCAGTCGGGAGATGATGAAGAAAAACGTCCGAAAATCGACCTCGAGGCATAGGAAAAATTTTATGAAAAAATTTCGACCTCGCGCTACGCAGTCCAAAGTCTCGGATTCGATTAATATATGTAAGAGCACATCACAAAACGTGCGCAGAAGTCATCGGAAGGCCTAACACGGCCGGTTTGGCCGTCGGGAGATGATGAGGAAAAACGGCCGAAAATCGACCTCGAGGCATAGGAAAAATTTTATGAAAAAATTTCGACCTCGCGCTACGCAGTCCAAAGTCTCGGATTCGATTAATATATGTAAGAGCACATCACAAAACGTGCGCAGAAGTCATCGGTAGGCCTAACACGGCCGGTTTGGCAGTCGGGAGATGATGAGGAAAAACGGCCGAAAATCGACCTCGAGGCATAGGAAAAATTTTATGAAAAAATTTCGACCTCGCGCTACGCAGTCCAAAGTCTCGGATTCGATTAATATACGTAAGAGCAAATCACAAAACGTGCGCAGAAGTCATCGGTAGGCCTAACACGGCCGGTTTGGCAGTCGTGAGATGATGTGGAAAAGCGGCCGAAAATCGACCTCGAGGCATAGGAAAAATTTTATGAAAAAATTTCGACCTCGCGCTACGCAGTCCAAAGTCTCGGATTCGATTAATATACGTAAGAGCACATCACAAAACGTGCGCAGAAGTCATCGGTAGGCCTAACACGGCCGGTTTGGCAGTCGGGAGATGATGAGGAAAAACGGCCGAAAATCGACCTCGAGGCATAGGAAAAATTTTATGAAAAAATTTCGACCTCGCGCTACGCAGTCCAAAGTCTCGGATTCGATTAATATATGTAAGAGCACATCACAAAACGTGCGCAGAAGTCATCGGTAGGCCTAACACGGCCGGTTTGGCAGTCAGGAGATGATGAGGAAAAACGGCCGAAAATCGACCTCGAGGCATAGGAAAAATTTTATGAAAAAATTTCGACCTCGCGCTACGCAGTCCAAAGTCTCGGATTCGATTAATATACGTAAGAGCAAATCACAAAACGTGCGCAGAAGTCATCGGTAGGCCTAACACGGCCGGTTTGGCAGTCGTGAGATGATGTGGAAAAGCGGCCGAAAATCGACCTCGAGGCATAGGAAAAATTTTATGAAAAAATTTCGACCTCGCGCTACGCAGTCCAAAGTCTCGGATTCGATTAATATACGTAAGAGCACATAAAAAAACGTGCGCAGAAGTCATCGGTAGGCCTAACACGGCCGGTTTGGCAGTCGGGAGATGATGAGGAAAAACGGCCGAAAATCGACCTCGAGGCATAGGAAAAATTTTATGAAAAAATTTCGTCCTCGCGCTACGCAGTCCAAAGTCTCGGATTCGATTAATATACGTAAGATCACATCACAAAACGTGCGCAGAAGTCATCAGTAGGCCTAACACGGCCGGTTTGGCAGTCGGGAGATGATGAGGAAAAACGGCCGAAAATCGACCTCGAGGCATAGGAAAAATTGTATGAAAAAATTTCGACCTCGCGCTACGCAGTCCAAAGTCTCGGATTCGATTAATATACGTAAGAGCACATCACAAAACGTGCGCAGAAGTCATCGGTAGGCCTAACACGGCCGGTTTGGCAGTCGGGAGATGATGAGGAAAAACGGCCGAAAATCGACCTCGAGGCATAGGAAAAATTCTATGAAAAAATTTCGACCTCGCGCTACGCAGTCCAAAGTCTTGGATTCGATTAATATACGTAAGAGCACATCACAAAACGTGCGCAGAAGTCATCGGTAGGCCTAACACGGCCGGTTTGGCAGTCGGGAGATGATGAGGAAAAACGGCCGAAAATCGACCTCGAGGCATAGGAAAATTTTATGAAAAATTTGACCTCGCGCTACGCAGTCCAAAGTCTCGGATTCGATTAATATACGTAAGAGCACATCACAAAACGTGCGCAGAAGTCATCGGTAGGCCTAACACGGCCGGTTTGGCAGTCGGTAGATGATGAGGAAAAACGGCCGAAAATCTACCTCGAGGCATAGGAAAAATTTTATGAAAAAATTTCGACCTCGCGCTACGCAGTCCAAAGTCTCGGATTCGATTAATATACGTAAGAGCACATCACAAAACGTGCGCAGAAGTCATCGGTAGGCCTAACACGGCCGGCTTGGCAGTCGGGAGATGATGAGGAAAAACGGCCGAAAATCGACCTCGAGGCATAGGAAAAATTTTATGAAAAAATTTCGACCTCGCGCTACGCAGTCCAAAGTCTCGGATTCGATTAATATACGTAAGAGCACATCACAAAACATGCGCAGAAGTCATCGGTAGGCCTAACACGGCCGGTTTGGCAGTCAGGAGATGATGAGGAAAAACGGCAGAAAATCAACCTCGAGGCATAGGAAAAATTTTATGAAAAAATTTCGACCTCGCGCTACGCAGTCCAAAGTCTCGGATTCGATCAATATACGTAAGAGCACATCACAAAACGTGGGCAGAAGTCATCGGTAGGCCTAACACGGCCGGTTTGGCAGTCGGGAGATGATGAGGAAAAACGGCCGAAAATCGACCTCGAGGCATAGGAAAAATTTTATGAAAAAATTTCGACCTCGCGCTACGCAGTCCAAAGTCTCGGATTCGATTAATATACATAAGAGCACATCACAAAACGTGCGCAGAAGTCATCGGTAGGCCTAACACGGCCGGTTTGGCAGTCGGGAGATGATGAGGAAAAACGGCCGAAAATCGACCTCGAGGCATAGGAAAAATTTTATGAAAAAATTTCGACCTCGCGCTACGCAGTCCAAAGTCTCGGATTCGATTAATATACGTAAGAGCACATCACAAAACGTGCGCAGAAGTCATCGGTAGGCCTAACACGGCGGGTTTGGCAGTCGGGAGATGATGAGGAAAAACGGCCGAAAATCGACCTCGAGGCATAGGAAAAATTTTATGAAAAAATTTCGACCTCGCGCTACGCAGTCCAAAGTCTCGGATTCGATTAATATACGTAAGAGCACATCACAAAACGTGCGCAAAAGTCATCTGTAGGCCTAACACGGCCGGTGTGGCAGTCGGGAGATGATGAGGAAAAACGGCCGAAAATCGACCTCGAGGCATAGGAAAAATGTTATGAAAAAATTTCGACCTCGCGCTACGCAGTCCAAAGTCTCGGATTCGATTAATATACGTAAGAGCACATCACAAAACGTGCGCAGAAGTCATCGGTAGGCCTAACACGGCCGGTTTGGCAGTCGGGAGATGATGTGGAAAAACGGCCGAAAATCGACCTCGAGGCATAGGAAAAATTTTATGAAAAAATTTCGACCTCGCGCTACACAGTCCAAAGTCTCGGATTCGATTAATATACGTAAGAGCGCATCACAAAACGTGCGCAGAAGTCATCGGTAGGCCAAACACGGCCGGTTTGGCAGTCGGAAGATGATGAGGAAAAACGGGCGAAAATCGACCTCGAGGCATAGGAAAAATTTTATGAAAAAATTTCGACCTCGCGCTACGCAGTCCAAAGTCTCGAATTCGATTAACATACGTAAGAGCACATCACAAAACGTGCGCAGAAGTCATCGGTAGGCCTAACACGGCCGGTTTGGCAGTCGGGAGATGATGAGGAAAAACGGCCGAAAATCGACCTCGAGGCATAGGAAAAATTTTATGAAAAAATTTCGACCTCGCGCTACGCAGTCCAAAGTCTCGGATTCGATTAATATACGTAAGAGCGCATCACAAAACGTGCGCAGAAGTCATCGGTAGGCCAAACACGGCCGGTTTGGCAGTCGGAAGATGATGAGGAAAAACGGCCGAAAATCGACCTCGAGGCATAGGAAAAATTTTATGAAAAAATTTCGACCTCGCGCTACGCAGTCCAAAGTCTCGGATTCGATTAACATACGTAAGAGCACATCACAAAACGTGCGCAGAAGTCATCGGTAGGCCTAACACGGCCGGCTTGGCAGTCGGGAGATGATGAGGAAAAACGGCCGAAAATCGACCTCGAGGCATAGGAAAAATTTTATGAAAAAATTTCGACCTCGCGCTACGCAGTCCAAAGTCTCGAATTCGATTAATATACGTAAGAGCACATCACAAAACGTGCGCAGAAGTCATCGGTTGGCCTAACACGGCCGGTTTGGCAGTCGGGAGATGATGAGGAAAACGGCCGAAAATCGACCTCGAGGCACAGGAAAAATTTTATGAAAAAATTTCGACCTCGCGCTACGCAGTCCAAAGTCTCGGATTCGATTAATATACGTAAGAGCACATCACAAAACGTGCGCAGAAGTCATCGGTAGGCCTAACACGGCCGGTTTGGCAGTCGGGAGATAATGAGGAAAAACGGCCGAAAATCGACCTCGAGGCATAGGAAAAATTTTATGAAAAAATTTCGACCTCGCGCTACGCAGTCCAAAGTCTCGGATTCGATTAATATACGTAAGAGCACATCACAAAACGTGCGCAGAAGTCATCGGTAGGCCTAACACGGCCGGTTTGGCAGTCGGGAGATGATGAGGAAAACGGCCGAAAATCGACCTCGAGGCATAGGAAAAATTTTATGAAAAAATTTCGACCTCGGGCTACGCAGTCCAAGGTCTCGGATTCGATTAATATACGTAAGAGCACATCACAAAACGTGCGCAGAAGTCATCGGTAGGCCTAACACGGCCGGTTTGGCAGTCAGGAGATGATGAGGAAAAACGGCAGAAAATCAACCTCGAGGCATAGGAAAAATTTTATGAAAAAATTTCGACCTCGCGCTACACAGTCCAAAGTCTCGGATTCGATTAATATACGTAAGAGTACATCACAAAACGTGCGCAGAAGTCATCGGTAGGCCTAACACGGCCGGTTTGGCAGTCGGGAGATGATGAGGAAAAACGGCCGAAAATCGACCTCGAGGCATAGGAAAAATTTTATGAAAAAATTTCGACCTCGCGCTACGCAGTCCAAAGTCTCGGATTCGATTAATATACGTAAGAGCACATCACAAAACGTGCGCAGAAGTCATCGGTAGGCCTAACACGGCCGGTTTGGCAGTCGGGAGATGATGAGGAAAAACGGCCGAAAATCGACCTCGAGGCATAGGAAAAATTTTATGAAAAAATTTCGACCTCGCGCTACGCAGTCCAAAGTCTCGGATTCGATTAATATACGTAAGAGCAAATCACAAAACGTGCGCAGAAGTCATCGGTAGGCCTAACGCAGCCGGTTTGGCAGTCGTTAGATAATGTGGAAAAACGGCCGAAAATCGACCTCGAGGCATAGGAAAAATTTTATGAAAAAATTTCGACCTCGCGCTACGCAGTCCAAAGTCTCGGATTCGATTAATATACGTAAGAGCACATCACAAAACGTGCGCAGAAGTCATCGGTAGGCCTAACACGGCCGGTTTGGCAGTCGGGAGATGATGAGGAAAAACGGCCGAAAATCGACCTCGAGGCATAGGAAAAATTTTATGAAAAAACTTCGACCTCGCGCTAAACGGCCGAAAATCGACCTCGAGGCATAGGAAAAATTTTATGAAAAAACTTCGACCTCGCGCTACGCAGTCCAAAGTCTCGGATTCGATTAATATACGTAAGAGCACATCACAAAACGTGCGCAGAAGTCATCGGTAGGCCTACCACGGCCGGCTTGGCAGTCGGGAGATGATGAGGAAAAACGGCCGAAAATCGACCTCGAGGCAAGGAAAAATTTTATGAAAAAATTTCGACCTCGCGCTACGCAGTCCAAAGTCTCGGATTCGATTAATATACGTAAGAGCACATCACAAAACGTGCGCAGAAGTCATCGGTAGTCCTAACACGGCCGGTTTGGCAGTCGGGAGATGATGAGGAAAAACGACCGAAAATCGACCTCGAGGCATAGGAAAAATTTTATGAAAAAATTTCGACCTCGCGCTACGCAGTCCAAAGTCTCCGATTCGATTAATATACGTAAGATCACATCACAAAACGTGCGCAGAAGTCATCAGTAGGCCTAATACGGCTGGTTTGGCAGTCGGGAGATGATGAGGAAAAACGGCCGAAAATCGACCTCGAGGCATAGGAAAAATTTTATGAAAAAATTTCGACCTCGCGCTACGCAGTCCAAAGTCTCGGATTCGATTAATATACGTAAGAGCACATCACAAAACGTGCGCAGAAGTCATCGGTAGGCCTAACACGGCCGGTTTGGCAGTCGGAAGATGATGAGGAAAAACGGCCGAAAATCGACCTCGAGGCATAGGAAAAATTTTATGAAAAAATTTCGACCTCGCGCTACGCAGTCCAAAGTCTCGGATTCGATTAATATACGTAAGAGCACATCACAAAACGTGCGCAGAAGTCATCGGTAGGCCTAATACGGCCGGTTTGGCAGTCGGGAGATGATGAGGAAAAACGGCCGAAAATCGACCTCGAGGCATAGGAAAAATTTTATGAAAAAATTTCGACCTCGCGCTACGCAGTCCAAAGTCTCGGATTCTATTAATATACGTAAGAGCACATCACAAAACGTGCGCAGAAGTCATCGGTAGGCCTAACACGGCCGGTTTGGCAGTCGGAAGATGATGAGGAAAAACGGCCGAAAATCGACCTCGAGGCATAGGAAAAATTTTATGAAAAAATTTCGACCTCGCGCTACGCAGTCCAAAGTCTCGGATTCGATTAATATACGTAAGAGCACATCACAAAACGTGCGCAGAAGTCATCGGTAGGCCTAATACGGCCGGTTTGGCAGTCGGGAGATGATGAGGAAAAACGGCCGAAAATCGACCTCGAGGCATAGGAAAAATTTTATGAAAAAATTTCGACCTCGCGCTACGCAGTCCAAAGCTAGGATTCTATTAATATACGTAAGAGCACATCACAAAACGTGCGCAGAAGTCATCGGTAGGCCTACGCGGCCGGTTTGGCAGTCGGGAGATGATGAGGAAAAACGGCCGAAAATCGACCTCGAGGCTAGGAAAAATTTTATGAAAAAATTTCGACCTCGCGCTACGTTGTCCAAAGTCTCGGATTCGATTAATATACGTAAGAGCACATCACAAAACGTGCGCAGAAGTCATCGGTAGGCCTAACACGGCCGGTGTGGCAGCCGGGAAATGATGAGGAAAAACGGCCGAAAATCGACCTCGAGGCATAGGAAAAATTTTATGAAAAAATTTCGACCTCGCGCTACGCAGTCCAAAGTCTCGGATTCGATTAATATACGTAAGAGCACATCACAAAACGTGCGCAGAAGTCATCGGCAGTCCTAACACGGCCGGTTTGGCAGTCGGGAGATGATGTGGAAAAGCGGCCGAAAATCGACCTCGAGGCATAGGAAAAATTTTATGAAAAAATTTCGACCTCGCGCTACGCAGTCCAAAGTCTCGGATTCGATTAATATACGTAAGAGCAAATCACAAAACGTGCGCAGAAGTCATCGGTAGGCCTAACACGGCCGGTTTGGCAGTCGGGAGATGATGAGGAAAAACGTCCGAAAATCGACCTCGAGGCATAGGAAAAATTTTATGAAAAAATTTCGACCTCGCGCTACGCAGTCCAAAGTCTCGGATTCGATTAATATACGTAAGAGCACATCACAAAACGTGCGCAGAAGTCATCGGTCGGCCTAACACGGCCGGTTTGGCAGTCGGGAGATGATGAGAAAAAACGGCCGAAAATCGACCTCGAGGCATAGGAAAAATTTTATGAAAAAATTTCGACCTAGCGCTACGCAGTCCAAAGTCTCGGATTCGATTAATATACGTAAGAGCACATCACAAAACGTGCGCAGAAGTCATCGGTAGGGCTAACACGGCCGGTTTGGCAGTCGGGAGATGATGAGGAAAAACGGCCGAAAATCGACCTCGAGGCATAGGAAAAATTTTATGAAAAAATTTCGACCTCGCGCTACGCAGTCCAAAGTCTCGGATTCGATTAATATACGTAAGAGCACATCACAAAACGTGCGCAGAAGTCATCGGTAGGCCTAACACGGCCGGTTTGGCAGTCGGGAGATGATGAGGAAAAACGGCCGAAAATCAACCTCGAGGCATAGGAAAAATTTTATGAAAAAATTTCGACCTCGCGCTACGCAGTCCAAAGTCTCGGATTCGATTAATATACGTAAGAGCACATCACAAAACGTGCGCAGAAGTCATCGGTAGGCCTAACACGGCCGGTTTGGCAGTCGGGAGATGATGAGAAAAAACGGCCGAAAATCGACCTCGAGGCATAGGAAAAATTTTATGAAAAAATTTCGACCTAGCGCTACGCAGTCCAAAGTCTCGGATTCGATTAATATACGTAAGAGCACATCACAAAACGTGCGCAGAAGTCATCGGTAGTCCTAACACGGCCGGTTTGGGAGTCGGGAGATGATGAGGAAAAACGACCGAAAATCGACCTCGAGGCATAGGAAAAATTTTATGAAAAAATTTCGACCTCGCGCTACGCAGTCAAAAGTCTCCGATTCGATTAATATACGTAAGATCACATCACAAAACGTGCGCAGAAGTCATCAGTAGGCCTAATACGGCTGGTTTGGCAGTCGGGAGATGATGAGGAAAAACGGCCGAAAATCGACCTCGAGGCATAGGAAAAATTTTATGAAAAAATTTCGACCTCGCGCTACGCAGTCCAAAGTCTCGGATTCGATTAATATACGTAAGAGCACATCACAAAACGTGCGCAGAAGTCATCGGTAGGCCTAATACGGCCGGTTTGGCAGTCGGGAGATGATGAGGAAAAACGGCCGAAAATCGACCTCGAGGCATAGGAAAAATTTTATGAAAAAATTTCGACCTCGCGCTACGCAGTCCAAAGTCTCGGATTCTATTAATATACGTAAGAGCACATCACAAAACGTGCGCAGAAGTCATCGGTAGGCCTAACACGGCCGGTTTGGCAGTCGGAAGATGATGAGGAAAAACGGCCGAAAATCGACCTCGAGGCATAGGAAAAATTTTATGAAAAAATTTCGACCTCGCGCTACGCAGTCCAAAGTCTCGGATTCGATTTATATACGTAAGAGCACATCACAAAACGTGCGCAGAAGTCATCGGTAGGCCTAACACGGCCGGTTTGGCAGTCGGGAGATGATGAGGAAAAACGGCCGAAAATCGACCTCGAGGCATAGGAAAAATTTTATGAAAAAATTTCGACCTCGCGCTACGCAGTCCAAAGCTAGGATTCTATTAATATACGTAAGAGCACATCACAAAACGTGCGCAGAAGTCATCGGTAGGCCTAACACGGCCGGTTTGGCAGTCGGGAGATGATGAGGAAAAACGGCCGAAAATCGACCTCGAGGCTAGGAAAAATTTTATGAAAAAATTTCGACCTCGCGCTACGTTGTCCAAAGTCTCGGATTCGATTAATATACGTAAGAGCACATCACAAAACGTGCGCAGAAGTCATCGGTAGGCCTAACACGGCCGGTTTGGCAGCCGGGAAATGATGAGGAAAAACGGCCGAAAATCGACCTCGAGGCATAGGAAAAATTTTATGAAAAAATTTCGACCTCGCGCTACGCAGTCCAAAGTCTCGGATTCGATTAATATACGTAAGAGCACATCACAAAACGTGCGCAGAAGTCATCGGTAGGCCTAACACGGCCGGTTTGGCAGTCGGGAGATGATGTGGAAAAGCGGCCGAAAATCGACCTCGAGGCATAGGAAAAATTTTATGAAAAAATTTCGACCTCGCGCTACGCAGTCCAAAGTCTCGGATTCGATTAATATACGTAAGAGCAAATCACAAAACGTGCACAGAAGTCATCGGTAGGCCTAACACGGCCGGTTTGGCAGTCGGGAGATGATGAGGAAAAACGTCCGAAAATCGACCTCGAGGCATAGGAAAAATTTTATGAAAAAATTTCGACCTCGCGCTACGCAGTCCAAAGTCTCGGATTCGATTAATATACGTAAGAGCACATCACAAAACGTGCGCAGAAGTCATCGGTCGGCCTAACACGGCCGGTTTGGCAGTCGGGAGATGATGAGAAAAAACGGCCGAAAATCGACCTCGAGGCATAGGAAAAATTTTATGAAAAAATTTCGACCTAGCGCTACGCAGTCCAAAGTCTCGGATTCGATTAATATACGTAAGAGCACATCACAAAACGTGCGCAGAAGTCATCGGTAGGCCTAACACGGCCGGTTTGGCAGCCGGGAAATGATGAGGAAAAACGGCCGAAAATCGACCTCGAGGCATAGGAAAAATTTTATGAAAAAATTTCGACCTCGCGCTACGCAGTCCAAAGTCTCGGATTCGATTAATATACGTAAGAGCACATCACAAAACGTGCGCAGAAGTCATCGGTAGGCCTAACACGGCCGGTTTGGCAGTCGGGAGATGATGTGGAAAAGCGGCCGAAAATCGACCTCGAGGCATAGGAAAAATTTTATGAAAAAATTTCGACCTCGCGCTACGCAGTCCAAAGTCTCGGATTCGATTAATATACGTAAGAGCAAATCACAAAACGTGCACAGAAGTCATCGGTAGGCCTAACACGGCCGGTTTGGCAGTCGGGAGATGATGAGGAAAAACGTCCGAAAATCGACCTCGAGGCATAGGAAAAATTTTATGAAAAAATTTCGACCTCGCGCTACGCAGTCCAAAGTCTCGGATTCGATTAATATACGTAAGAGCACATCACAAAACGTGCGCAGAAGTCATCGGTCGGCCTAACACGGCCGGTTTGGCAGTCGGGAGATGATGAGAAAAAACGGCCGAAAATCGACCTCGAGGCATAGGAAAAATTTTATGAAAAAATTTCGACCTAGCGCTACGCAGTCCAAAGTCTCGGATTCGATTAATATACGTAAGAGCACATCACAAAACGTGCGCAGAAGTCATCGGTAGGGCTAACACGGCCGGTTTGGCAGTCGGGAGATGATGAGGAAAAACGGCCGAAAATCGACCTCGAGGCATAGGAAAAATTTTATGAAAAAATTTCGACCTCGCGCTACGCAGTCCAAAGTCTCGGATTCGATTAATATACGTAAGAGCACATCACAAAACGTGCGTAGAAATCATCGGTAGGCCTAACACGGCCGGTTTGGCAGTCGGGAGATAATGTGGAAAAACGGCCGAAAATCGACCTCGAGGCATAGGAAAAAATTTTATGAAAAAATTTCGACCTCGCGCTACGCAGTCCAAAGTCTCGGATTCGATTAATATACGTAAGAGCACATCACAAAACGTGCGCAGAAGTCATCGGTAGGCCTAACACGGCCGGTTTGGCAGTCGGGAGATGATGAGGAAAAACGGCCGAAAATCGACCTCGAGGCATAGGAAAAATTTTATGAAAAAATTTCGACCTCGCGCTACGCAGTCCAAAGTCTCGGATTCGATTAATATACGTAAGAGCACATCACAAAACGTGCGCAGAAGTCATCGGTAGGCCTAACACGGCCGGTTTGGCAGTCGGGAGATGATGAGGAAAAACGGCCGAAAATCGACCTCGAGGCATAGGAAAAATTTTATGAAAAAATTTCGACCTCGCGCTACGCAGTCCAAAGTCTCGGATTCGATTAATATACGTAAGAGCACATCACAAAACGTGCGCAGAAGTCATCGGTAGGCCTAACACGGCCGGTTTGGCAGTCGGGAGATGATGAGGAAAAACGACCGAAAATCGACCTCGAGGCATAGGAAAAATTTTATGAAAAAATTTCGACCTCGCGCTACGCAGTCCAAAGTCTCCGATTCGATTAATATACGTAAGATCACATCACAAAACGTGCGCAGAAGTCATCAGTAGGCCTAACACGGCTGGTTTGGCAGTCGGGAGATGATGAGGAAAAACGGCCGAAAATCGACCTCGAGGCATAGGAAAAATTTTATGAACAAATTTCGACCTCGCGCTACGCAGTCCATAGTCTCGGATTCTATTAATATACGTAAGAGCACATCACAAAACGTGCGCAGAAGTCATCGGTAGGCCTAACACGGCCGGTTTGGCAGCCGGGAGATGATGAGGAAAAACGGCCGAAAATCGACCTCGAGGCTAGGAAAAATTTTATGAAAAAATTTCGACCTCGCGCTACGTTGTCCAAAGTCTCGGATTCGATTAATATACGTAAGAGCACATCACAAAACGTGCGCAGAAGTCATCGGTAGGCCTAACACGGCCGGTTTGGCAGCCGGGAGATGATGAGGAAAAACGGCCGAAAATCGACCTCGAGGCATAGGAAAAAATTTATGAAAAAATTTCGACCTCGCGCTACGCAGTCCAAAGTCTCGGATTCGATTAATATACGTAAGAGCAAATCACAAAACGTGCGCAGAAGTCATCGGTAGGCCTAACACGGCCGGTTTGGCAGTCGGGAGATGATGAGGAAAAACGTCCGAAAATCGACCTCGAGGCATAGGAAAAATTTTATGAAAAAATTTCGACCTCGCGCTACGCAGTCCAAAGTCTCGGATTCGATTAATATACGTAAGAGCACATCACAAAACGTGCGCAAAAGTCATCGGTAGGCCTAACACGGCCGGTTTGGCAGTCGGGAGATGATGAGGAAAAACGGCCGAAAATCTACCTCGAGGCATAGGAAAAATTTTATGAAAAAATTTCGATCTCGCGCTACGCAGTCCAAAGTCTCGGATTCGATTAATATACGTAAGAGCACATCACAAAACGTGCGCAGAAGTCATCGGTAGGCCTAACACGGCCGGTTTGGCAGTCGGGAGATGATGAGAAAAAACGGCCGAAAATCGACCTCGAGGCATAGGAAAAATTTTATGAAAAAATTTCGACCTCGCGCTACGCAGTCCAAAGTCTCGGATTCGATTAATATACGTAAGAGCACATCACAAAACGTGCGTAGAAGTCATCGGTAGGCCTAACACGGCCGGTTTGGCAGTCGGGAGATAATGTGGAAAAACGGCCGAAAATCGACCTCGAGGCATAGGAAAAAATTTTATGAAAAAATTTCGACCTCGCGCTACGCAGTCCAAAGTCTCGGATTCGATTAATATACGTAAGAGCACATCACAAAACGTGCGCAGAAGTCATCGGTAGGCCTAACACGGCCGGTTTGGCAGTCGGGAGATGATGAGGAAAAACGGCCGAAAATCGACCTCGAGGCATAGGAAAAATTTTATGAAAAAATTTCGACCTCGCGCTACGCAGTCCAAAGTCTCGGATTCGATTAATATACGTAAGAGCACATCACAAAACGTGCGCAGAAGTCATCGGTAGGCCTAACACGGCCGGTTTGGCAGTCGGGAGATGATGAGGAAAAACGGCCGAAAATCGACCTCGAGGCATAGGAAAAATTTTATGAAAAAATTTCGACCTCGCGCTACGCTGTCCAAAGTCTCGGATTCGATTAATATACGTAAGAGCACATCACAAAACGTGCGCAGAAGTCATCGGTAGGCCTAACACGGCCGGTTTGGCAGCCGGGAGATGATGAGGAAAAACGGCCGAAAATCGACCTCGAGGCATAGGAAAAAATTTATGAAAAAATTTCGACCTCGCGCTACGCAGTCCAAAGTCTCGGATTCGATTAATATACGTAAGAGCACATCACAAAACGTGCGCAGAAGTCATCGGTAGGCCTAACACGGCCGGTTTGGCAGTCGGGAGATGATGAGGAAAAACGGCCGAAAATCGACCTCGAGGCATAGGAAAAATTTTATGAAAAAATTTCGACCTCGCGCTACGCAGTCCAAAGTCTCGGATTCGATTAATATACGTAAGAGCACATCACAAAAAAGTGCGCAGAAGTCATCGGTAGGCCTAACACGGCCGGTTTGGCAGTCGGGAGATGATGAGGAAAAACGGCCGAAAATCGACCTCGAGGCAAGGAAAAATTTTATGAAAAAATTTCGACCTTGCGCTACGCAGTCCAAAGTCTCGGATTCGATTAATATACGTAAGAGCACATCACAAAACGTGCGCAGAAGTCATCGGTAGGCCTAACACGGCCGGTTTGGCAGTCGGGAGATGATGAGGAAAAACGACCGAAAATCGACCTCGAGGCATAGGAAAAATTTTATGAAAAAATTTCGACCTCGCGCTACGCAGTCCAAAGTCTCCGATTCGATTAATATACGTAAGATCACATCACAAAACTTGCGCAGAAGTCATCAGTAGGCCTAACACGGCTGGTTTGGCAGTCGGGAGATGATGAGGAAAAACGGCCGAAAATCGACCTCGAGGCATAGGAAAGATTTTATGAACAAATTTCGACCTCGCGCTACGCAGTCCATAGTCTCGGATTCTATTAATATACGTAAGAGCACATCACAAAACGTGCGCAGAAGTCATCGGTAGGCCTAACACGGCCGGTTTGGCAGCCGGGAGATGATGAGGAAAAACGGCCGAAAATCGACCTCGAGGCTAGGAAAAATTTTATGAAAAAATTTCGACCTGGCGCTACGTTGTCCAAAGTCTCGGATTCGATTAATATACGTAAGAGCACATCACAAAACGTGCGCAGAAGTCATCGGTAGGCCTAACACGGCCGGTTTGGCAGCCGTTAGATGATGAGGAAAAACGGCCGAAAATCGACCTCGAGGCATAGGAAAAAATTTATGAAAAAATTTCGACCTCGCGCTACGCAGTCCAAAGTCTCGGATTCGATTAATATACGTAAGAGCACATCACAAAACGTGCGCAGAAGTCATCGGTAGGCCTAACACGGCCGGTTTGGCAGTCGGGAGATGATGAGGAAAAACGGCCGAAAATCGACCTCGAGGCATAGGAAAAATTTTATGAAAAAATTTCGACCTCGCGCTACGCAGTCCAAAGTCTCGGATTCGATTAATATACGTAAGAGCACATCACAAAACGTGCGCAGAAGTCATCGGTAGGCCTAACACGGCCGGTTTGGCAGTCGGGAGATGATGAGGAAAAACGGCCGAAAATCGACCTCGAGGCATAGGAAAAATTTTATGAAAAAATTTCGACCTCGCGCTACGCAGTCCAAAGTCTCGGATTCGATTAATATACGTAAGAGCACATCACAAAACGTGCGCAGAAGTCATCGGTAGGCCTAACACGGCCGGTTTGGCAGTCGGGAGATGATGTGGAAAAACGGCCGAAAATCGACCTCGAGGCATAGGAAAAATTTTATGAAAAAATTTCGACCTCGCGCTACGCAGTCCAAAGTCTCGGATTCGATTAATATACGTAAGAGCACATCACAAAACGTGCGCAGAAGTCATCGGTAGGCCTAACACGGCCGGTTTGGCAGTCGGGAGATGATGTGGAAAAACGGCCGAAAATCGACCTCGAGGCATAGGAAAAATTTTATGAAAAAATTTCGACCTCGCGCTACGCAGTCCAAAGTCTCGGATTCGATTAATATACGTAAGAGCACATCACAAAACGTGCGCAGAAGTCATCGGTAGGCCTAACACGGCCGGTTTGGCAGTCGGGAGATGATGAGGAAAAACGGCCGAAAATCGACCTCGAGGCATAGGAAAAATTTTATGAAAAAATTTCGACCTCGCGCTACGCAGTCCAAAGTCTCGGATTCGATTAATTTACGTAAGAGCACATCACAAAACGTGCGCAGAAGTCATCGGTAGGCCTAACACGGCCGGTTTGGCAGTCGGGAGATGATGTGGAAAAACGGCCGAAAATCGACCTCGAGGCATAGGAAAAATTTTATGAAAAAATTTCGACCTCGCGCTACGCAGTCCAAGGTCTCGGATTCGATTAATATACGTAAGAGCACATCACAAAACGTGCGCAGAAGTCATCGGTAGGCCTAACACGGCCGGTTTGGCAGTCGGGAAATGATGAGGAAAAACGGCCGAAAATCGACCTCGAGGCATAGGAAAAATTTTATGAAAAAATTTCGACCTCGCGCTACGCAGTCCAAAGTCTCGGATTCGATTAATATACGTAAGAGCACATCACAAAACGTGCGCAGAAGTCATCGGTAGGCCTAACACGGCCGGTTTGGCAGTTGGGAGATGATGAGGAAAAACGGCCGAAAATCGACCTCGAGGCATAGGAAAAATTTTATGAATTTTACATCACAAAACGTGTGCAGAAGTCATCGGTAGGCCTAACACGGCCGGTTTGGCAGTCGGGAGATGATGTGGAAAAACGGCCGAAAATCGACCTCGAGGCATAGGAAAAATTTTATGAAAAAATTTCGACCTCGCGCTACGCAGTCCAAAGTCTCGGATTCGATTAATATACGTAAGAGCACCTCACAAAACGTGCGCAGAAGTCATCGGTAGGCCTAACACGGCCGGTTTGGCAGTCGGGAGATGATGTGGAAAAACGGCCGAAAATCGACCTCGAGGCATAGGAAAAATTTTATGAAAAAATTTCGACCTCGCGCTACACAGTCCAAAGTCTCGGATTCGATTAATATACGTAAGCGCACATCACAAAACGTGCGCAGAAGTCATCGGTAGGCCTAACACGGCCGGTTTGGAAGTCGGGAGATGATGTGGAAAAACGGCCGAAAATCGACCTCGAGGCATAGGAAAAATTTTATGAAAAAATTTCGACCTCGCGCTACACAGTCCAAAGTCTCGGATTCGATTAATATACGTAAGCGCACATCACAAAACGTGCGCAGAAGTCATCGGTAGGCCTAACACGGCCGGTTTGGCAGTCGGGAGATGATGTGGAAAAACGGCCGAAAATCGACCTCGAGGCATAGGAAAAATTTTATGAAAAAATTTCGACCTCGCGCTACGCAGTCCAAAGTCTCGGATTCGATTAATATACGTAAGAGCACCTCACAAAACGTGCGCAGAAGTCATCGGTAGGCCTAACACGGCCGGTTTGGCAGTCGGGAGATGATGAGGAAAAACGGCCGAAAATCGACCTCGAGGCATAGGAAAAAATTTTATGAAAAAATTTCGACCTCGCGCTACGCAGTCCAAAGTCTCAGATTCGATTAATATACGTAAGAGCACATCACAAAACGTGCGCAGAAGTCATCGGTAGGCCTAACACGGCCGGTTTGGCAGTCGGGCGATGATGAGGAAAAACGGCCGAAAATCGACCTCGAGGCATAGGAAAAATTTTATGAAAAAATTTCGACCTCGCGCTACGCAGTCCAAAGTCTCGGATTCGATTAATATACGTAAGAGCACATCACAAAACGTGCGCAGAAGTCATCGGTAGGCCTAACACGGCCGGCTTGGCAGTCGGGAGATGATGAGGAAAAACGGCCGAAAATCGACCTCGAGGCATAGGAAAAATTTTATGAAAAAATTTCGACCTCGCGCTACGCAGTCCAAAGTCTCGGATTCGATTAATATACGTAAGAGCACATCACAAAACGTGCGCAGAAGTCATCGGTAGGCCTAACACGGCCGGCTTGGCAGTCGGGAGATGATGAGGAAAAACGGCCGAAAATCGACCTCGAGGCATAGGAAAAATTTTATGAAAAAATTTCGACCTCGCGCTACGCAGTCCAAAGTCTCAGATTCGATTAATATACGTAAGAGCACATCACAAAACGTGCGCAGAAGTCATCGGTAGGCCTAACACGGCCGGTTTGGCAGTCGGGCGATGATGAGGAAAAACGGCCGAAAATCGACCTCGAGGCATAGGAAAAATTTTATGAAAAAATTTCGACCTCGCGCTACGCAGTCCAAAGTCTCGGATTCGATTAATATACGTAAGAGCACATCACAAAACGTGCGCAGAAGTCATCGGTAGGCCTAACACGGCCGGCTTGGCAGTCGGGAGATGATGAGGAAAAACGGCCGAAAATCGACCTCGAGGCATAGGAAAAATTTTATGAAAAAATTTCGACCTCGCGCTACGCAGTCCAAAGTCTCGGATTCGATTAATATACGTAAGAGCACATCACAAAACGTGCGCAGAAGTCATCGGTAGGCCTAACACGGCCGGCTTGGCAGTCGGGAGATGATGAGGAAAAACGGCCGAAAATCGACCTCGAGGCATAGGAAAAATTTTATGAAAAAATTTCGACCTCGCGCTACGCAGTCCAAAGTCTCGGATTCGATTAATATACGTAAGAGCACATCACAAAACGTGCGCAGAAGTCATCGGTAGGCCTAACACGGCCGGCTTGGCAGTCGGGAGATGATGAGGAAAAACGGCCGAAAATCGACCTCGAGGCATAGGAAAAAATTTTATGAAAAAATTTCGACCTCGCGCTACGCAGTCCAAAGTCTCAGATTCGATTAATATACGTAAGAGCACATCACAAAACGTGCGCAGAAGTCATCGGTAGGCCTAACACGGCCGGTTTGGCAGTCGGGCGATGATGAGGAAAAACGGCCGAAAATCGACCTCGAGGCATAGGAAAAATTTTATGAAAAAATTTCGACCTCGCGCTACGCAGTCCAAAGTCTCGGATTCGATTAATATACGTAAGAGCACATCACAAAACGTGCGCAGAAGTCATCGGTAGGCCTAACACGGCCGGCTTGGCAGTCGGGAGATGATGAGGAAAAACGGCCGAAAATCGACCTCGAGGCATAGGAAAAATTTTATGAAAAAATTTCGACCTCGCGCTACGCAGTCCAAAGTCTCGGATTCGATTAATATACGTAAGAGCACATCACAAAACGTGCGCAGAAGTCATCGGTAGGTGTAACATGGCCGGTTTGGCAGTCCGGAGATGATGTGGAAAATCGACTGAAAATCGACCTATGTGAAAATGTCGATGTCGGGCTACGCATTCCAAAGTCTCGGATTCCATTCATATAACGCAATTTGATTATAGCGGTACCCACGCTGGTGCCGGCGGGGAAATTCCATAACCAACCATGGCGCATACTGGCGCGCCAGTATGTTCCAGAAGAATATTTCGAAGAATAAATATCGGAACTGCGGCCGAAGTTCACAGAAACACAGTTCAGTTAAAGAGTTTTATATAGTTTGTTTGGAGTCAACCTGAAATCGTGTTGAATCGAGTCAGCCTGAAAGGCGGCAAGGAATATTATTGGTCTTCAAAATGTAGTAAAGCTTAAGAAGTAAGCAAGAGGTTGTTAATAAATTCATGTATTTACACATATGTATACATTTGATTGGTGTACATTGGGAGTTGTTTTGGTTGGTTTTGTGAGACTCATTTCTGAAAAATGTAACAATATAATGAAAAAATCGAACACGAAACGAAAACGAAGCAGACACGTTGAAATACAAAAAGTTGCATACTTATGGATGCAAAATCATTTCAAAAACCACTAAAACTAGCAAATACACTAACCAACCCTACAAAAGCTCAATAGGTGTGATTCCACTTGAAGACATATTTTCTTCGATCACAATACACAATCGGAATTGTATTTGATAATTAATATTTACGATCAGAAGTGCGATGGTCAACAATCACATAAGGTGATTCCACCTTTATATTTAAAGAGATTTTTAAGTAATTTTTATAACGGTTCCATAGTGTAGCGGTTATCACGTCTGCTTTACACGCAGAAGGTCTCCAGTTCGATCCTGGATGGAACCATTGTGGATTTTTTTTATTTTTGTTTTCGTTTGCGGCAGTGACCTATTCCAGCAACACCATTCTACACCATTTTTTAATGCGACCTTCTCAATGTTTACCTTTTAAATTTCACGAACAGATTCTTTTTCTCGTATTAAATACCCACGAATGTTCGGCTATGAAAGTTTCCATATCAACGCAAACATTAACCATAAACATGCACAAGTAGGGTACACTCAGTCTCAGATTTCTAATGCCATGCCTAGAATCTCAATGCAGCATGGCATTTTATCTGTTTTTCTGCACTATTTCCTTCATTATACTCACCATCATTTCTGTCGTTATCGAACATTCCAAGCTACACACGCATCATATTGTTTAACCATTCTCAAATAACAATAGAAAACTGAAAGTGTGTAGCCTACTTTGGTTACAATGTTGAAGCTGTTGCAAATACTTAAACTGGTTCATCATCGGCTGCGTTCTTGTGATTGCTACGCCAAAGAGTTTCTAGCAATATAGCTTTTAAAAGAAAACACTTGGATCTCTTACATTGTACGAATCACTTTTCCTCCGATTTCATTAAAAACCTG
This sequence comes from Eristalis intricaria, assembly GCA_964034865.1. Taxonomy (NCBI): domain Eukaryota; kingdom Metazoa; phylum Arthropoda; class Insecta; order Diptera; family Syrphidae; genus Eristalis; species Eristalis intricaria. The sequence continues at coordinate 23,059,718 of OZ035874.1, forward strand.
CAAATTTGTTGAGTACTGAACAAAAATTGATTACTGCCGCTTAACTGATGTTGATAAGTCTTCATTCATCCAAGCAACAGGTTTTGTTCCCATCATCAGTCATTTTCGAATTATTGAATCGTCATCGAAAATGTTTTTATCGGGTGCAGCGATTGGTTACCGGGCCTTGCCACACATCTCTACCTGTGATGGGCATAATCGAATGATTTTAAAAATATAGACTGTAGTAATCGAGATCACTCGAGATGGGCGCATTCGATTGATAATCGATTAGTATCGCATGTCGATCAAAATCCTTCAAATGACTACTAACAACTTACACAAGATAACTCGATAAATGTCTCACCACTTCTGGATTCATTAATATAACATTAAAAAATTCGAATTCATTCGAATCGGACACATGATTGATGAGTTACAATCGAAAATGCGAAGCCACGCGCACCAAACAGCTATTTCATTATAAAAAAAGGATGAACAAAAACTAGACGTAACTTGTAGTAAAAGGGCCAGCTTCAGGCCTGTGTTCTTTTTTTGTTTACCACAGATAAAAAAAAAACACTTCCCAATTACCAGTTGATTTTCGTACAACTTATCGCTTCAAATACCTCCATATTTGGTGGTGTCGCAACTGCCGGTAAATGAGTAAACTGCACTGTTTGAATTTAATTGATTTTTTTTTTCTTCAATTTTTATGACATTGTTTTCGATCTTTTATTTTAAATATGTATATGTACGTATACTTTCATTATTTATACCTCTCTCTTCAAAACGTTTACGTCTATTTGCTTTGTTTTTTATTGTTTTTTATTGGTTTTTATATTTATGTAAAAATACGCTATCTGTATGTGAGAATTTAGTTATTATTTTTTTTTTTGATTTAAAATTAAAAAGAAGCATTATTTTAAAATATACACTAACAAGAGAATCTTCTTTATTTTGCTTTTGCTTATTTGCATGTTTTGCTTTGTTTTTGTGTTACTGTATCCATTTAAAAGTTTAATAAAAAGAAACATTTTTCTACATAGTTATATTATTATTTCAACAAATGTTTTCAATATAAATAAACAAATTCTGTGTGTGTTTAGATATGATTGCTACATAGTACTGTAGAAGAGGAGCGTGTCCGAATGGATCGGGGGGAAGGGAAGTGAGGAGAAAGATTTCAAATAAGTTGCCGCGATTTGAAAGAAAAGTGTTGAGGTTGTGGGATGGGTTAATTTTAAATTGAAATTCGTTAAGGCAGTAGCAGGAAGCCTTGAAATTTGTTTGCAATAATATAATATATATTATCAATAGTTCTTGCTTGCTTCATATGAGAATGGAGCAGCTTAAGATTAGAATGCACTTGTTGTTCTGCTTCGTACATGGTACGGGTTCGAGCAGAAGTAAAATGTGGCAAAAAAAAATTAATTCGAAATGAAAGTGGGATATATGAAGGGTAGGGGACGAAAGAAAGTTTTTTAAACAAAAAAAGGATTAATATTAATAAAACCAAAACTCTATTACCTTTGTAAATTTGTCAATGCCGATGCTACAACTAGAATTTCATTAATATACTGATACAACAAAGGCTCTAAAATGGCATATGGTTGTAGCATTCTAAATTCTCTCAAGCAATATAACATGTGACGTATTTGCAGGCGACAAACCGATTCTCGCACCCTTACCGTTGGGATGCTAAAATCCTTGACTTTGCGCGAGATCAATTCGCTATTTACAACGTTTAATGTTTGATGTGAAATGGATGATGGATTGAGGTTATTCCTTGAAAATGAACTCGAACCACCAACTCCACATCCACCTAGAGTACCATTTAAGCCACTATCATCATAATCATCATCGCTTTCATCAGCTGAGTCGGTCGTGCTATCTGTGTCCTGATTGCTAATTGATACGTCCTTTGATTTTGTACTACTATTCTTTTGTTTATCTTTTGATTGTTTTCCAGACGCACCGCCGCCGCCACCGCCACCGCTTGTGCTATTGTTTTTAGTTTTTTTGCATCGTCTTCGAATTGCTTTTCCGGGATCCGCAACTAATGATAGATACTTCGGTATGACATTTTGAAAGTCACACGCATTGAATATCGTTAAATCATCGTTGTGACCTACGTACGCATCCGAAACGTAACTTATCACCCCAGTTGGTGTGATTGTTAAAATAAACTTGTAATTTGAACAGTCTAGCTGCTCAACGCTGGGATACATTGTTGGCGGCTGTATCTCGGTCTCAACGCATTCAATCAATGATTGTACATAAGATAATTTGGAGCGAAAGGCAATTGGTAGATTTTTATGACGATCATAGTATTTTTTACTCTCCGGCCATCGGATGAGGAATTTCATGTATCGTGCCAGTTTAACAATCGTTCGTGTGAATATTTTTTGCACTTCACTTTCGCTAAACTCAAAGTATTCAGCAAGAAGTGAAAAATCCTCATTTTGTCGTAGCTTCTTTAATGTCATATACAAATCAATGACGGGCACATTGGCTGTGGTGCAAACGATATTCTTTAAGATTCCTAATCGATCTGCAGTCACACCCAAGTGTATGTGCGGATTTTTCTCAATCAATTCGATTGTTACACTGCGAATTGTTTTTTTAGGTGCCTCACGTTTTATGTAGATCGTTGGCCTTCGCACGGTTAGATTAGATGACCCTGAGTTCAACACACCATTCGACTGTATGTAGGGTATAGCGAACTGCTTGTTATCGGAGGATGTGGCAAATTTGATTGCAGTATTTGCATTGCCAGAGGTAATTATGTTGTTACCGTCAGCGGTGCGAATTATTTGATGCTTTTTATTATTAACAGTGATTCCAGCAACACCGCCTCCACCGCCACCGGTTGAATTCTGTTGAATGCTGTATAATTTCCCATCGAACGTTGTCAGCGGTGTTCCAGCGCTTGTGATAGTTTGTAGAGAAATTTGTTTTCCACCAATTTTTGCCGTTTTATAGGCTGGCTCTGCTGTAAACAAAATCAATATGGACTTATTAATATGAAATTCTCGTTAAATATACATATGAGATTGTAGAAAAGGAAAACTTGCCAACTGCCGTGATGCTGCTTCTCTTCATTGGCTTGACTCCAGTTTGAATTTTGTTTATAACAAGCCCGCTACCAGCGCCTCCACGTTCAATCTTCAGTACAGGTTTCTGTAAAATGATATCCAATTAAAATTTGTTTCCTGAATCTATGCCAAGGATTATAAAGTAAAACTATAAAAATCAATTTAGAGCATTCCATCTACACATCTAAAAATCCGTCCAAATGTAGCGCATATATATCAACATCGTCATCCGTTCTCTATGTGCAGTGAGGGAAGTTTGAATAACAGGAGAAACAAGTTGCTCTTAAGGTCAATGGGAGCAAAATAAAATACATAATAAGATGTTGAACAAGATTCGTGCTGATTCTTGGTACATGCGAGCTGTGAGCAAGGTGAATGGAGTGGAGGACCGCAGCAAACTCTATAAACTGTATATAAACTAGTGGATATAAATACTTCGACTACACTGGACCGGCCACATCGAGTGCATCGAGTTGCATCACTTATTGTGAAAACTGAAACGGAAGCTTGCACCGTGAGCTCTTCTTAAAAACCGTGGTAATAGGACAAAATGGTGGGTTGGGTGAGTGGCTGGCTTTCCTGATTTCAGACATCCAATAACAGCAGGGGCAACGGAACCACGAAGATGGAGGCACACACCTGATCCACCGAATTCTGATCATGTGCTATCTGTGGACGATATGTAATTGTTGATCTGACTCGTAATTAAACATCATTTATCTCTAGAACCCGGTGTCTGACCCCCTCCCACTGTTTATCGCATTTCGTAATTGAACATTATTCGAATAAACTAAATGTAAATCTGCTTGGTGTCAAAAGTCCCAGTTGGCGTTGGGATAACCGCAACGGATCGGAAATTAGCGTAGCGCACAATGCCTGGTGTCAGATAATAGACTAATGGCATATGGACGCACTCCTTTGTTATTCACACCAAAAAGGCAACCTCGTGAGAGTATAGTTAATTTATCTAAGTTTCCAACTGATGAACATAGACGATGAGTGCATACGACACAGATTTAGTGTGGAGTTCACAACATTCCAAATCGCGGCGAGTTTTGGAGATTTCTACCAGCAAGTCATGGATGTTACCACGACTACACAATGTGAGTAGTAAAAGCATTCAGATCCAACTCCCTGTTGTGCTACCCAGTAATCGGGCTGCTATGCCAAAAAATCTTCAAGAGGCTCAAGATCTGTCTACTACTATAGCAAGACGGGATGACTATCCAATGACCTGACAATTAAAACTCCAGCAGTATTTCTAGCGGCTCTGGAATCCATGATCGTGTCCCCAACGCATGTCACGTAAGTTCATGTACTCACTTGTTGAAATTACACACAAGATTCAACAACTAAACAAAGACATCCATTCATCTTTATCGGGATTGTCACGATTATTTTTTATGAAGTCTCATACGTAGCACGAGCGAATCTATATTTTATTTTATAGTTGAAGCATAACATTACTTTTCAAATGAAAACGACGAATAGCTAGATCTTGAGTGTGAAAACAAACACAATCTCTTCTTTCTTATGCATTCTTTCATTACTAACCAAAATCAATTAAAATACATGAAACACTTGTTCACTGGCATCACATCAAATTGCATTTCACAGTATCTCGGAAATTCAAACAAAGCCGGGAATAGTTTCAACTAGAACAAAACTTAGCATTATTCTACATGAAAAAATAATTCTGATAGAAGCTAAGTCTGATCTCACTTCTGTTGCCTTCGATTTCCCGCTTTTTTTCTGTAAATCTCGAAGACAAGTCATCAACTCGACGGCAGCAGACTCTACACAACATTTCAAGAAAAAATGGAAAAAAAAAACAATTTCACAGCAGCAAACGAAAAACGCGATATGAATCAAATAAAACCTTATCTATTATATATATATATACGTCTGGTCTTTCTTTAAAATACTACTTTGAAGTTCTATTTTCTCATCTATTACGATGGCAAGCAAAGAAAATGATTATCAGCCATGGGGTATGAGTGGACGGATGGATAATCGAAGTTCCAATTTTTTCATCTGCCTAATTGATTCAATTGTTTATTGATTAAATGAACACACTGAGTATGTAAGATAACAATTTGATTATACATTTCGATGATCACTGTACTTAGAATATAAGATTAAAATATGAAAATAAATTTCAAGCAAATAATTACTTTTGATTTGGGTTTCTTCTTCTGCGAGTCGTCGTATTTTACTCCAAATCACTTTATTCTAAAGTGTAATGAAGTAACCAGTTTATACTTCTGATATCTGTATATCGCAATAATCACTTTCAATTCAGAATATTGCGACTTTTGTGAAATTCAGTTGAAAATCAAAGTAAATCCACTAAACAAACCCAATGAAATATAACGCGTTGACATTTTCGAAGACTTCTGCCATTTTATTGGGTAAAAAAAAAATCCCGACAGTGGTGAAAAAATGAGAAGAGAAATGGACGTCAAAAGGAAATTTTACGCGTCTTGTCATATTTCCTTTTGAATGCAAGTGTTGCCATCGTTTCACATTTGACACTTCGCTGTACTAATTTTAAACCTTGAATTTATTTTACATAAAAATATGAAATTTATTTAGGGTATGAAATTTGAAATGTGTTCTTCAAATTTACTTTTGAAGTACGATGCCAAGCAGATTATTTTGGAAATTGTCTACGAAAGAAAACAAAGTTTAACACCAGTTTTTCTGTCGTACATTTTTTAATTGTGTTGCCTAACCCCTAAAATCTACTGCATGAGTGCGTGCGTTCAGATACCACAATTTTAAAGTTTTGAATTAGTAGCAATTATTTTAAAACAAATGTTAACAAAACGAAACATATTAATTCATTCGTAAAACATTGTAAATACACAAAGAGTTGATGATGCATTCCACCTGTGGGCCGTATCTGCTAACTCCCTCCATCTCACTGGGGGTTATGAGTTGTCAGTTCTTTACAGAACGCAACGCACAGAACGGATTCTATGGGCTACGTTGAGTGGAACCCATTACTTTTTTTTAGTGGGATTAGTGGGAATGGAAAAAAATACGACTTTTGGTATCTTAAGGTTACTTATTTTGCAAAATTTTCTGTAGCCCTCCAATACAAAATCACAGCAATCAATTAAATTTGTGTATCACTGTACTGAATGCATAATATGTTTACTTAAGTCATAGGATGGGATGTTTTTGATGATTTGAAGGGACTGTCATCTACGATGCCTGTCATAAGTTGACAAGTTATCAGTGTCAATCACCAATGCAGTTACTTGTCTCATTTCTTTGAAATCACCATTCAAGGCAATTAACAACTGTTTTATTTGTACAATAATTTCACTATATATATCGACACTCAAATTTATTGTTCACTTTAACTAAATATTCTGATAATTTGTTTGAAATAGTCTTTGGTGCTTCTGCAGCGTAACCCATCTTTATCAATGTTCAGGTGCTCAATTCAAGCTAAACTCAAATAAATAACTAACTGGGCAGCCGGTAAACATAAACGATAATACCATGTTCTCCTTTTACCACGGTTAAGACGTTTTGTTGTTTCCCATGTGGAGATAACTCTAAGTTCTAAACAAACACATATACTCCGAGCTCTGTCAATGACTCGAGAAAGTTCGTGTCTTGAATTGTGAAAGTTATCTGTGCTGGAATTGAACCTAAATACTTAGACACAATCCTACTTCGTCAAGTTAACGTTTTATCAATAGGAAAAGTAGTCGCTAGGAAAGAATATGATGTGAAGCTTGGAGGGACACAAAATGCGAATGCGAATTTATTAATTTCTCCTTATGTATCAGCGGTTGCTTATTAATTCTGGTTGTATTTTACTACATTGAAATCATAATGCACTAAAAAAATACTGGCAAGTATTAAAGTGATAGTTCGACTTTTCTAGTTTGAAGATCTAAACCTGAGTGCAATTCCTTGCAAAGTTTGAAATCTTCTTGATAACCATTAGATAACCAAGTGGCTCTTAGAAAACAATTGCCTGGAGAGTATCACTGAAAGAAAAGAACACCCGGAATCTGAGAGACTTTCTTTTTGAAGATGGTTTTCTTTTGATTTTTTTACAGATGGAATATTCACTCATTCTACATATGTTTACCGCTGATCTGATACTGCATTTCACGTCTATAAAAATTACTAATAAACAATTCGATTAAACACCTGACGAATGCAAAAATTAAACCTATAAACATTGTTTACGTGTCATAAGTACTTCCTGAGAATCCCAAATGAGTACACAGTCGCGATTACTTTAAAGCAAGTACAGGCAATTTCCAATTAAATTTAATATTTAATTGAAGAATATTGACACAATTTCATTTCACCAAATTCGGCCCAAATACAAAAAAAAATAGCTGACCTTGGTAACACTAAACATTCCAAAGTAGAAAAAAAACAAATTTCCCTCTATTGGCATCCCCTCTGATAATTAAAGGCGAGACGACACCAACGCCAAAAGAGGGCAAATGATATGACACGCAAATACGTCATACGAGCTATGACTTTTCCCCTCCCTCACCTAAACACATCTCTTTCACATTTATGTGCTGGCTGTTGACTGGCATTTGTTTTCCAAAACAAAGCCAACAATTGGAAACCCTGAACATTCGTTTTGCGCTCACTTCAATCGGGGCCTAGAAATTCATTTTTTGTTTTCAAGCAAAGCAATTACCTTAACAGCAATCGCTGGCGGCTGAATTTTGGATGCCTTCATGAGGATCCCATCCTGGGGCTGCGCTTTTTTATATTTTACCACCGTCAGGGCCATAATGCCAGACAGTCTTTTCCTTGATCTTTCGATTCGCTCAGACCTTGAGGACGTTTGTGTGATGAGCTTTATTGCGGTAGATCAATTGCAATAAGAATTCGCCACGGATAGTGCAGCGCTCATCGATTGGCGCGTAAACACAGGAAATACGTTCTTTGACAATATTCTGATTGTTAGGTAATAAAAAAAATAATGGAGGTGCACAGATTTGTTGCAATGGTGGACTTTTGCGAATTGACTTATAAAAATATCCCTGGTATTTTGGGGAAGGGAAATATTTTTGCTAAGAGACATATGCGGTATTGCCATATGTGCAGCAACTAGATGTGGTGAGTTTAAAGTATTATTTTCGTTAAGGCTTTATAGTTTATTGTATATTTTGATACAAAATATAAGTAAATAATCGATTTTCTCCGGTTATTGAATCACTTTGTTAGCAAGTCAAGCGATAAAATATTTATCTGCCGCTTCAACCACTTTCAATAACTTTTCTGCTGTGTCAATTGGCTTGGGAGAAATAAACATTCAGTCAGAAATTAAGATAATTATGATGGCAAGCAGATTAATTATTTCCTATGTATATTCACCTCTTAAGAGTCTTAATTTTTTTTTTCTGCTGGATAAAATCCAACGCAATTCATTCAGTAGCTTATTTTGACCGCCATGCCATGCAACCGCCATTCATCGGAAATAATCAATTTTAAATGACGATACCAATTCCCAGCTCATTTGACCATCAAGAAAAATGTACTACTTTCAGCCTTCAAAAATTTCGTGTGAATGAAATAAAATTACAGATTTCTTAACTCGGTTATAATAAACTAAACTAAATTATAATTTCGATTGCCGAATCACTGTACTTTCAGGCAGAAACTTGAGTGACAATGACTTGCTAAAAGAAAAAAAAATTGATATCTCCTCGGCGATTAAATTGCTGATTGCAGCTACGCTTAAATCAAAAACTACCTATCTCTTTATGAGATGGCCGAGTATTTTAAGATCGAATTTGAATTATGTACATTAACTATCCTGACAATCATAGCGAAGAACTGCCTGTACCAGAACCACCTTAAACTTTCGATCCAACCGTTACGCCAGAAACAATCGAAAATAACACATTAGATCCTGACTTCCGAGAACCTTCTCCATCAACCATTTCTCAGGGCGATCTTAATGATTTGATACGTGACTTAAATTTGTCTAAGCAACAGGCAGAACTTCTGGGATCTCGATTAAAGTGGTGAAATTAATAAGAAAAAAAAAACTAGCTACTTTCGAAATCGAGATCATCAGCTAAGTTTTTTTTTTCCTTAGGAGGATAAGTTGGTATTTTTTATAATGCCCATGTTGTAATGACTGTCTTGGGTATAGAATATAGCAGAAGAATAGCACTTATTATCGATGGTCCAAGAGTAAGTTTAAATGCATATATTTACATGAAGTAGTCTTATGATAGTTTTAAATTTATCTAGGAAAAAAATTCTCATATAACGAACTCAATTGGAAAGTTTGTGGAGCTTCGAAGGTGATTGCCATAGTTGTTTTATTTATGAGTGGGATAGCAGAGACCGAGAATACGGTAACATATTCCCCAAAGACATTTCTACAACAATTGCGTTGATAAAATCAGGAAGAGACCCCAGCAATCCGAAAAGCTACCGACCAATTAGCCTCCTTAAAGTTTCAAGATCTGTAACGATATAAAACAAAGTTTCAATGAAAAAAGGTCGACTGGTTTAGTACTGCTAGACTTACAAAAAGCCTTTGACTCGGTCTGGCAAAATGCCTTAATTTGTAAACTAATAATAATCGGTTGGCCTGATTACATCACTAAAATTATCCAAAACATTTTGAGCAACAGAACATTCCACAAGGCTCGGTTTTGGCACTATTCTCGGCTCTATATACGTCCCATACAAGTGATGAAGTCATTGCATATCGTTTAGAAAATGTCCTTAATACATTCTATGAATATTTTAAACACTTTAAACACACATTTTCTGTTGTTCATTATTCGATTTTTAAATTACACACTCAACCACATTTGTAAATTTTTTAATTTTTTTTTGCTTACTATTATTGTAAATCTTTCTGATCATATTTCAAATAGAGGCTCTTGCTTATAGTTTTTCCTCTGATGTTCTTACAATTACAAATAAATATAGTACGAACAAAACAAACGAATGTTTTTCAGTAGTAAAATTGTAAATTATCATATCCTGTGCAAGTTGTGCTTAATTACTGAAAACAATGTAAACATTATACTATACGAAAATAAAAGTATATATCTATCAATCATTTCTACTATAGAAAAAGGAAATCAGGGCAAGTGGAGTCCACGTACACTTACTAGCGGATTCTTATTTTACATTACAGCGATACATCCCTGAAGCAAATATTCGAAAATTATAAAGCTACATTTACATTAATGTTGCAATATAGCGGATTAATTTCTTTTTGTTGATAAAAACTCAAAATGTCTAAGATTTAATAAAATCGAATTACAAAAACAATTTGTATTTTAAGCATTCTAATTTTATTTCTATTATCCAAATGGGTTTTCATGTTACATGCAAAAAGTGTTTTTTTATTGACCAGTGTAATTAACAATAAGCAAACATTATTAGCAGACCAAATAAAAGTATTTAACCTCTTGCCAAACAGGATATCTGTCCAAAGCAATGCAATGTAACGAAGCTTCTCAAATTATCTGTGATTGGATACGAGGTATGCGAAACGTCAAACGAAACAAGTTCACTTTATGTCAACATAATTGATCATGTGAAACCATCTGCGGACAAGTCCTGAAACCAACTTCATCAAAATAAATCCAAACACAAATAATTCATCTTCATTTATATTTATATATCTTTTGATTGGAGTTGCGGCTGCGCTCCAGCCTCCAGGCAATGTGATGTGAGCGTTCTGCACGCCCGATGGGACCGCAAAAGTGTCCTCATGAATTTCAAATTTAATTGTGGAACATGATTGATCATTGTAAAAGGGTACAACATTTATTAGTCTCTTTGAGTTGTTGCGCATTTAACGTTGTGGCCTGCGAGTGCTGCACTTCAACTGCGTCGCTGAAAGTAAGTGATAATTTTTCGTGAAACTGGCTGGTGATCGTGAGTTTCTTAATGGATGGCATGGATGAAATTTACTCTACGGGATTTCTTGCAAGAATCGATTCTGACAATTCGACAAGGTTTCGAGCAACAACTCGTCCATAATTTGACAAATATTCAATGTCTCCGAGCCTGGACGAGATTTTGCATTTGCAATTTGTACGCATAAACATGATATCTGCGTAGTATTTCAATAAAAACCTAACGACGACAAATCACACGATCTTGGTGATCCTGGTCAGTTGGCACTACCAAAATGCGAAATTACTCGTCCAACGAACCTTTTCTGCAACCACAAGTCTTTCCCAGACGTGTCTTCAATTTGATCTAAAAAAATGCGGTTATCATTCGGCTATAGCGATGTGACTAAGCGATGATGGTTACACCTTCCACGATTACACCACCAGCCTTCATCCATCTCTCGAAAGATACGACTGAATTTTTACTTCCACTCCTTCATAGGTTTGGGTGAGGAATGATACATAATCAGTGAAGAAAATGTTCGGCAAACAATCGGCTAAGCCCTACGTGATAATTATATTATAAGGGTGTGTATACAAATTGGGCGTAAGACAAGCACTGCAGCAAACAGTACAGCCACATTTGTGAGGGGAGTGCAGTACAGATTTTGGAGGGGAAAACTGCACTAGTCAAAAAGCTACCACTATTAGCCGAAGGATGACGTGATTCGGAAATTCAACTTCCAAAAGTAGTTGACCATAAAGCTCAGCACGAAAAAAGACTGGAACAATGAATCCAGGGATCACAGATTATTGAGCAGACTACAGCATAGACTTCTGCTTGGAAGATGCGCGTTAGCCCGTGAGTTCGTAGTACTTTCGCCTTTCCAGATAAGTTTTCGGTCCAAGATTACTCCAGAGTATATAACTTCGCTTACTGGAGCCAGTGTTGTGCTCGACGGACTTATTGGTTTCTGTCGATCCAGTTTTCGTTTCCTTGTGAAAGGTACAATATTGGTTTTTGCCAAATATTGGTTTAACCCAGCCGACAAGCACAATTCGTAAGTTAGTGTTAGTTCACATTTGATGATGTCGCAAAGGGTCTCCTCCATTTTGCCCTGGCTCTGATGACTATGTCATCCGCGTATGCTTGACATCTGATCCCATAGTGTGTCAGTATCTCTACAAGCGCGTCCACAACTAGGCTCTACATGAGCCACCTCCCAGCTTAAGGATATCGAAGAGCCTAGGTACAAGCGAATAATACGAGCCTCTCATCCTCGTGGGCACTTTTAAGTCATCAATGGTGTTGATCTCTTTTTACTCAGCGTCGACCATAAAAGTCAGCAGCCGCATTTAGGCCAGCATTGGCCCTTTGTGCTACCACGCGGATCTGTGAATACCTATTCCACAAACGAGTTAGTGCTTTTAATAAAGCGAAGAAGATGGCTGACACTTATGTCGCTTAGATCAGCCATGTTATCAAAGTAATAGGCTCCCAGAAGTCTAGATCTGCGGGATGAGAGAGCACTGCAATCGCATAGCAAGTGCGCAATGGTTTCTTCCTCATTTTCGTCTCTGCAGCTTCTGCAGAAATCATTGTAGGGAAGGCCTAGTCTACAGACGCGAGAGTTCTAAGATTCAGCCTGCTCAATCATATTAGGATAAGCGATCGCTTAGGGTCGAGCGTAGGCCAGAGTTGTTTGGTAATGATGCATCCTGCGGCAGTTGACCATCTACGAGTCATTTGAGGAAGTGTTTTTAGTCGATGTCGACGTTTTATAGCAGCAATAAGCAAGGAGGGTGGATCACCACCCGGAAAGAGTACAGAGCTTGTACCCTTTCCAAAGAGTCCGTCCGCTTCACAATTCTCTGGATGTTAAAATACTTGGCCATCTCGTCAACAGACAGGCGGCAATAAAAGAAAATCTTGATGTTGTAAGTAATTGAATTCAGAGATTAGATCGGTGAATGGCTATCGGAACAGATGATGATATCTGTGCTTTAACATTGTTTTTTCAACCAGGACAGAACATCCTTAATCGCTATAGTTTCAGCCTGAAAGACGCTGCTGTGGTGCGGTAATCGGAAAGATATCCATCTTAAGAATTCGTAGCGGCCTACCAGCGTCTGGTGTTCAGACTCCCAGTAAGATCTGGGGGTGAATAATGGTTGAGAAGTTCTTCTCGAAAGAGAGTTAAGGTATCGTGAGGTCAGTGTTTGTGGGTAAGGAACTATACCTGCTGAGGATCGTTCATCGTCCAGACCGAAATTCTTTTCCAGATATGCAGCGATCTCAGGCTGATCGCCGTATTAGCTGCTATCTGTCCACCAGCTAGTTCTATCGGTGGTAGGTTGAGGAGTATGTTTAGAGCCTCGGAAGAGGTTGCCCAGTAGACCGTGGATACAGACGCATGCAATCCTCTGCACTCTGTCGAGTGGTATGAGGTTGATGTTCTCCATGCAGCACTATGAGTCTGACTACTGACAAAATAGCCAGTGGACCATGCGGGGTTATATTCACAATTTGCATCCAAATGGCCCTTTTACAGCAGAAGAGAGCCGTGGAGGGCTTTTTGAGCTTTCACGCTTACCGAGTGCCACCGTGTCCAATATGGACATCTCACCAACGTTCTGTCTGCATAATTTGAATATCACAATGTCTGATTTTATGACCTTTATTACCGCTGGCATATCAGAAAAACGTGCACGCATCGTGTATCACAGCCACTTCAGCTTGAAGGACGCTGCAGTTGTCACTTAGTGTTTTTACCCAGCGCATGTACCTGTGCTGGTCTTTGATCCGTCAGTATATAGAGCTATCTCCCCTTTTGTCAATCCAGAATGGGTTTGCTGTATCTAGTCGGAGCAGTGCAGAAAGAGTACCGAGCTAGAAGAAGGGAGGTAAAAAAGCTACAAGATCCTGTCCAGCCTACTATGTGAACGTCTAAAGCCGTTTTGCGCGGCACTAATTGACACGTACCAGTGCGGCTTACGGCACGGCAAATCGACTATAGAACAAAACTTCACACTAAGGCAAATCCTGGAGAAGACTAGCCAGTTTCATCGATAAGCACGACCTTTTTTTTTATCGATTTTAAAGCCGCATACGACAGCATTCATCGCAAGGAACTATTCCATGCGATGGGCGAACTCGGGATCCCGAGAAAATTGATCCAGTTGTGTCGCACCACGTTAACACATACGCGATGCATCGTGCAGTTCGCCTAGAGGACTGCCGAGCCGTTTGAAACCTGCACCGGATTTCGGCAAGGAGATGCGCTGTCTACAGAAGCTTAAAAAGCTGAGCAGGAGCAACAGAGTAAAACTCAGCTGGATACCTGGCCATACAGGAATAGAAGGAAATCAAACGGACGACTCCCTCCCTAGGAAAGGAGCATCGGAACTTTAACAGGCCCCGAACCATTCAGCGCTGTAGAAGACCAGAAGAAGCAAGAGAAGAATTCAGGGAACTAGAATTAATGAACCGGGCAGATAACTGGAACAACGCTTATGGCATGAAATAGGCCAAGAAACTCTTGGGTCAATATAACCGGAATAGGTTTGAGGCATGTATTAGAATGAGCAAGAACAACCTCCGTACCCTAACAGGCTTCCTAACGGGGCACTGTAGACTTAGGGCGCACCTAAGGAAACTAGGAGCATCAGAAGAAGGTCTCTGGGATTTAACCCACGAAAGGCAAAGATATCTGGGCAAGCACCCAATATCAGAGGAAGAATTGAAGTCACTAGAACCAGCTCTCATTCTCAAATTTCTAATTGAAACTGGCTTAGAGAGAATGCTCTTGTTTAAATAACTTCGCAACAGCAGCTTTTACCCCTCAATACAACTCTGAATAGAACTCCATGTGAGGGGAACTCTTAAGAATGCAAAGGTTTGAAAGGGGGCACAATAGACAATAAATATAAACAATAAATTTAGCCGAAGCAAAAACTGAAACGCTCCAAAAAGCTATTGTCCCTAAACCGGATAACGTGTGTTGATTTCTGTACAAGTTTGCAAGCTTGAGGGTAGTTCACATCTTCTGTGCAACTTTCCGACGCTGTCGTTGCTTAGACACATAACCCCACGCAGTTTCGATGGTATCTGCCCTATGTGTAATATTCTTATGGAAATCACACTAATTATCGCTAGCACCAATTGGTTTTCTGAGTCTGAGTGCATTTCTGCATCACCGCTACTTACCTATTTTCTTAGCTTGAAGAGATAAACGATTTTTTTTTATAATTATGTTAATGTGTAATTGAATTTAAGAGGGACTCAACGTTGAGCAGCTGCTTCTTCGAACGGAAAGAGCTGTGTTTCATTGGCTTGGTCACGTAGCACGAATGTCCCCACCACCCTGACTTCCGAGGCGGGCCTTGGATGCGATTCCATCACGTAGGCGACCACTTGGCAGACCCAGGATGAGATGGTTGGACCAAGTCCATAAGCTTGCCTGGTTATGCTTGGGCATAACCCCTGATGAGTTAGAGACAATGGCGACCCCTTTAGAGGATCATACGGGTCAGAAGATGATGATCATCATGATGAAGATGAAGAAATTAAGTCATATTTTTGAAAAACCAAACCGCTCATTGTGAAATTGGTGTTCTGTGAATATCCACTGTGTTGATTGCTCCTCTTGTCTCCTCTTGTCAGTCACAAAATGTGAGTGTCCGCATCTGCTGACATCGAATAATTCTTTGTTTGTTGAACCACATCCATTCCACTTTTAAATGCAGAATTTCACCTGCGAATATCAAGATAATTACCGCCTCCATCATGAGAGAAATACGAGTAAATGCTCATAACCACGTTATTGTTGACACATGAATCTTAACAAAATAAATCACGCAGTACCCCTCCTCCAACCCGTGTGATTTAACCCACTCAGAATAACTCCCCCAGGCAATGGCAACACCAATCGCAAATACGATAGCATGCCTCGATAAGATTTCCCAGTTCCATTTCCATAATTTTAATTAAACAACGGATTAATTAGCTCCGTTCACGTTCACAGGCACATTGATCCCCCATTGGAAGAAGGTCAGCGATTCCACTAACAAAGCAGAAACTTCCCATGCAGAGCACGACAACCACAAGACCGTGGGTGAGCGTGACTCACCGACCAACAGACAAATATTCCATGTTTGCTTAAGGGCTACCCCCTTCTTCCTACCTCCTGACTGGCAGCACTGTTGGCCGACAAACTACGTGTGTGTGCATAATTTGAAACAAAAGTAAAAAGTTAATGATTGAGAATTTCAGATACAGGCGGAGTGCTGAATGAACGTGGTTTGCGATGGCATTGGGAAGAAGGGGGAACAGTCCGGCTTAAGATTTGCTTGGTTTAATTAATTACTGAACAGTTTGAGTGTAGAATAAGAATGCCATTTTGTGTTTAAAGAAACCAATAAGGGCTCCTTGGCATATAAAAATACTAAAACAAAAGACAAGAACACAAACAGTCAGCCAATGTTCAACAAGTGTTGACGCGAGAAATAAATTCAACACAGTCTGCGACACTGCATTGTAGCCAGTGACGCTACTCTCTAGACACTCGGGCTCCTATTGCGAGTGTCGACTATCGACCGAATCGCTTGTCGACAAATTTATTGACTGATATCATTTTTGGCATTGTGTAACTCAGTCGATAGACAGTTCTATCACTGTGAATGAAAAAGTTCATATTGTCAATATTTTACTATTTAACAATTGTATATTTTTCAAAGGGTATTGTTTCTTTTGGCGTGAATATTAATTATTAAATTCGACAAAACATTTAATGGCATCAGTTGTATTGTGAAACGGAAGAAATTTTAAGTGAATTCCTTGAAATTGCATGTAAAAGGAGGAGGCTAAGTGCTTTTGGAAATATATGACAAACAAGCTAAAAAAAGCGAGATACGTTGATATGGATTTTTCACTAAAATCTCCACTTGCTTCTTTTACGAAAACCCATACGCTTTACCGAAATATACTTGCATTTTCAGTCTAAAATTCTTAGTCGACAACCAGCGATCACAAATTAATTATTCTCGATAGGACTTGAATTTTTAGCGGTCGAGAGGCAACTGTTTATGTATTTCATGTTTTGTGTTCATATTATTTCTTAAAAAATGTTTTTCAGAAAGGAGAAAGCTTTTAGGAACAACTTATGCCAGCAGTTAAGGAACTATATGTATAACATCAAATCGCGCTCGTACAAAAACACCAATAAGCGAGATATGGAGTGGGCAAAAATAGATGAAGAACTCAATAAATCAAGTAGTCATGACTTCAATTCATACACATCATATAACACATCATATACAATTATCATACCAAGTTCTATACTCCTTTTTGACGAAGAGTGCAAGCAGCGATGAAAAAACACACCGGACCGCTCCGACCGTGAAGAAACAAAAACAGAAGCAATTCTCAGGGAGTGTTTATATCCTTCTCTCTCCTTAAATGACGCGGACCAGAAAGTAATTTTCTTAGCAAAATTGTGCAAGACACAGCATGAATTTATTACCCTATCTGCATTAGTGGGTAGCATGTTTAATGTTGACTGCTGAATTCGTCACCTAGCTACAAGAATGCCAAATGTTTTCAATAACCCGGAGAGCGCGTGAAGGCCTTTTATTGATGTTCAGCTTATTCCTCAAGGTGTCTTCCTGGATACGGCCGCATTAGAAACGTTTTCAGAGGAAAAGCCGAGTGTCTAACTAGGTAATGATTGCTTGGAATTCGGAAGAATCTTCGGAAGAGGAATATTGAGCGATCCATCTAATAATTCTATGGTCTAAGTAGATAGCGAAAATACATAAGCGCCTACCAGGCGAAATATATAGTTAGAGTCGCATACACCGAGGAGTGGTGGACATCGTATGTTCATGTGGTTCCCCTGTATGGCTGAAACACAATCTGTAGAAATCGGCAGCAATTTGCCTCCAGTTTTCCTTGGACGGTGGGGCCATGTACAAAGGCATAAGAAAATCCGATAACACATCACATATTTCATACATAATCTCGCCTACCGTTGTGTACCCGATTCGGAACATCCAGCCAATTAAACGACTTGGAACTCCTTGGTACAGAAAACTGAAGGAATAGATTTTTGAGACAATGTCATTAGTTTCTGCTACTTTCATTTCTTTGCGATGTCTTTTCTAAATAGAGCTCTATTAGTGCCCACCAAAAATTAAATTTAGCCGGCTTCTTCCGAGTGATTTTAAAGAACTATTCTGGATCTGTAATTTTAATTTTTTTAAAGTACATACAGAACTAGTGGAGCTAAATAGAGAAAAAAATCGAGACTTTAGCAATCGACATAATTTAATAATCGAATGATCACACGAGATGTGAGCATTCTAATAATTATTAGAGTGATAATCGACAAAATCACGATTCATCAAATCATTCGAATGTATCACCTGAGTGTTAGAACAGTCAGAGGTTCTCGTCGAGCAATACTAATCAGGAACATAACAAGTGTTATCACTTTATATTCACTTTATAATATTCAATTACTTCAGAACCTATTTCAAGTTCAGACGACAAATTGTGCGACGTTAAGGAAACTTCTCCTTCAATAGTTGACACAATCAAAAACCTCTGCTTTCTCGGCGAGCAGACAAATGATGCAGAGATTCTACTCATTGAGCATACTACTCTCTCTCATATTTTTACAAATGATATAGATCATCGCCGTGGCGTAGTGGGTAAGTGCGTCAACTCCTACGCAGAGGGTGCTAGGTTCGATACCCCTATTTACCACCTTTGATAATTCACGGCTACGCCTCTTTCGAGTCACTGACAATGCTCAAAGAGTATTCTTCTCAACTTCGCCGTTCGGAGTCGGCATTAAACTGTAGGTCCCTTCCACTCCTGAAAGAACAATAGCACGCACAACACGAGTGATTAATGATAAGCTAGGCCCAGGTCCTCCTCGGACTGTCGCCCCGCCCATAATAATATTATTATTGATCATCGGCAGCTGCTTTTAAAGTTCCAGAGGACAGAATCAGTCAATTTCAGTTTCGATATTGTTAACTTAACCCTATGTCGTTTATGTAAGGGACTGCCTGAGAATTCAGAAAAAGTTTTGTGCATCTGCGTACATACTTTCCGGCATCTAAGTTACCTTAAAGTCTGGGACCTCTTGATGTCTGTGATAAAAGGTTTTCCAATAGGGACTTGACAACTTTGAATTTAATTTGTGAACGCATTCTTTCACTAATCAGAAATTAAGTATTATAGAGATGTTCGACTTCTACGTCTCTTGCCTCTTAAATGTTTGACAACTGTCTTGTATAACGTGTTCTTAAGCCAAATTGACCAATCTGAGGACGGAATTTACGTTATTTCGTGAATAACCGTTAAAAATTCATGAATATCTGCCAAAAAGGCACTTAAATTCGACGATGGACTAGGGGGCAATCAGCTGTGAAGTGGGCTATCTCTGTAATACTTCATTTCTGTAACTAATCATCAAACGGTCACTGTCAATTTATTCAGTAAACTCAACATTTTCATCATGGCAAAGTACACGAACGAGCAATATTTGCAAATTATAAAAATTTTCTACCGAAATTCGAAGTCGACAAAGTTCATTCTTAGCTCAATGGGTCCGAATTGGACAATATGGACCTAGACAGCATGTGGTTTCAAAAGGATGGTGCCACAAGCCACACATCACACGTTACATTCGATTTATTGAAGAGTAAGTATGTTGAGCGTGTTATCTCAAGGAATGAGCCGGTCGATTAGTCGGCTCGTTCGTGCGATTTAAGGCCGCTTGACCACGTTCTGTGGGGATACGTTAAGTCATTGGTTTATGCCAAGGAGTTGGAAAAACTCAGAGCCAACACTGAACACGAAATAGCGGCCGTTTCGACCGAAATGTGTGGCCGAGTCGTTGAAAATCGGGTCCAATGAATCGACCGCTTAAAACGTGCACGCGGTGGCCATATAAACAAAGTCGAGTTCCATTCATAGATGTTTTGATTGTACTTCAAGCCGATAACAAAGTTTAATATCTCGAATTGTTTGCGTTTCATTCAAGCCCTAGTTGTGGAAAACCCTTTATAAGAAACTCTGGCTCCTTGGGAGTAATAATATTGCTTGTGTTGAAGGTGCATGAGTGGGGTTTTTGAAAGAGATTACTGGACACTTACAACTTCTATAGAACTGTTAGTGACTCAAAGCCAGATTCCGTCAAAATGAGAGTTGCTTTAACCAGCGTCAAGCCATGTTCATAGAATATTTGTTGTCATTCGGTAAGAACACGGAAACAGCTGCAATATTCTTCCTCTCTAAAAATGGCTAAAACGATAAATATTTGATTTAAAAAACACAGGAGCAGTTAAAAAAAATTCATTCACGCACGAATCATTTAACTGTCTCTATGAGATATTCGCTGAGTGTGCTTTAGCAAAACACAACTACAGAACAAGAGGGAAACTCGCCACTCTACATTGGCAGCGCTTACATACAAGCAGCACCAACAGCCAGCTGGTACAACTGTCATGCCAGTCAACCACTGCTACGGCTACCCGGCCAAACTCATTGAAGTTCGTATTTGTACACAAGTCTCTGAGCAAATTCCAGTGTATCGCCAGCTTTTCCCCAAACAAGAGCAACAGTTCGTTAACTGGCGGGTTTTAACGAAACGTCGCGTGTCGCCGGTTAGATTCGAAATCCTTTTCCGTCGATTTGCTATTTAAGATTCCAGCTTAAAATCTCACCCGCTAAGCCCCTAAGGGAGTGCCTTGATCAATTATTCAGCTTCCGATGCACGCATGTGTATGTGAAGCATCTTGTGTTAATGTTATACAGCCTGTAGATACGTAAGAGTGCAGAACGTGATCTTGGAAAAGTAATTACAATTTTTTTTTCTGTTTTTGCTTTCAATATGCATAACGTGTGCGGTTTGGCGTCATAAGTCGACCGACGGCAACAGCGGCTTCGGCGGCGCGGTGGCGAAGAAAACGATTCCTCACAAGTGCGATACAATTTTCGATTTCAATTGTTCAATAATTCTTCGACATCGTTTAATTGAATTTAGTAACAAAGCACATCCCTGGCACTGTGCCATCGTAGTGGCGGTAACTAAAGGCCTGTGCTGCTGCGGTTTGTTTGTGCGTTTGCCGCTGATGACGGTGTTGATTCCGGTTTAAAGACGCCAACGGAATGTGTAATTACTGCAGCAAGGTGATAAGGAAATTGCCAGAGCACAACAACACAAAATTGAGCACATCAAATTAGGTGAGTGAGCATCTACAGTTTACCGACATACGAACACAGTGTGGCATTACTTGGCATCGAATTTTAATGGCTAAAATACCGCTAATTAAATGCAAATACGTTATAGGGGTGGAGACCTTCTTCATAAGCATACTCTGTTCGTCATCTTTGTGGTGCGGGTGAAGCGCGTATTCACATTCAGATAGCTTTGACTTTTCGAACTGATTGAGGATTTTACCAAACTTATCTAACATAGTCAAACTGGAGTTCGTAATTAAAAACTTATGTATTTTCGATTTGAAATTGGTAAAATAATCTTCGAAAGTCATATTCGGGGCTAATTGAAATTTGTAGATTAACTGAGGACTGTGTGAAGACGGGGGAAGCCACTTCTCACTTAGGTCCTGTTGAGCCCATTGTGTAACTAATGGACGATTTATGTAACTGGGGCAGAAGTCATTTCTTGGAAGATGAAGTTGGGGTGACACACTAACTAGGTAGGTAAGGTAGCTGGCAAACCATCCTCAAAGCGAATTGTATCACTTCGATTAGAAGGTTCATTGTGCTGTCATTGGAGTTGCCTGATGTGGCTTATTTCATTAAAATAGAAATTACAAACACAGGCTTGTACCTTCTTGTGATTAACTCGTTACTCAATTGTGTCCTACTTTTGGGCATTATATTCAATATTTTTGTATACTTTTACATTTTTCTTATTTCTACTCAATTTGAAAAAACAAAATTGAATATTGCAGAGTGTTAAGAAAGGAAATATTCTGTAAAATCCGAAGACAACGTCCCAATGTTGCAAAAAAAAAAAAATATCTGCAGTTATAGATACAGTAAAACCTGTGTCAATTGGTCAGTTGCGGTGCAAGCATTTCAGCCAACTTAGACAGGTGACTCTAAAGAAGCTAGCAAGGTGGACGGGAAGCGCTGGTCTAGATGTAAACCCATCCAAGACGGAACTCGTACTGTTCACAAAAAGATACAAAATACCTCCTTTAATCCCACCAAAGTTGAAGAACAAGGAACTAAGTTTTACTAGTCAGGCCAAATACTTCGGCGTAATATTAGACAGTAAGCTTAGCTAGAAACCAAACATTCTGGACCGCAAAGGCAAAGGCAAGAGGACCCTCGGTTCCAAATGTGGGCTCAATACGAAAAACAATGCCCCAGCTACTTCCCACGGACATTTACGGGAGGTTTGCGGCTACCAAGGCAGCGATCAGGTTGAGGGAATACAACCGCTGAAACAAAATGCACAGTTTAGGTTACATGAAAATAATCAAGAATGCGAACATTCCAAAGCGCCCGTCGTAGACTTTGAAATTGAGTACAAAACACTCATCCCAAATAGAGAAGACTGGGAATCAGACGTAGTCAGAGAAGCTACCCATCTGGAAGTATACACAGACGGATCCAAAACGGAAGAAGGCACTGGACTTGGAGTATTTGCGTCATCGCAAAAAATATTCTTCTCTCTGTCCAGTCGATTGTCCAACCACTGTAGTATATTCCAGGCAGAACTTAAAGTTATCCAAGAGGCTGACCGCTTACTGTCAATGAACCTGATTGACGGGCTATCTATCGTCAGGCAGCCATCTATCATCAGGCTTTGGATACACCATCAATCAAATCTAAGATGGTGCCGTCTATCTATGTAGTTGGCATTATTACTGGTCATTGCCTGTTAAGCACACACTGTAGGGACGAAAAGGAAGAAGATACGAAACTTCACTACCTCGCCACCTGCCCAGCACTTGCAAGGACAAGGAAAAACACGCTAGGCAGCTATTCATGCAATAGCCTTGAGAAAATGTTTGGCATTAAAATTCTGGACATAGCAAAATTTATAAAAAATACTGATTGGCTGCAACCCAGCATAGGAGTGCATAATCCAAGATATGCCACTAGCATACCAGTAGATATGCTAGGGTGTTTCGCTATGTGTTAGTACCCAAAGAGGAACTGGCACGTTAGCTGCCGAATAGTCATATCACAATGGATCCAATCAGGATCTAAGTGGGACAGAACTGCTTCAGTTGTGGCAATCACATAAACCTAACCTAACCTAACCTAGACAGGTGACCAACTTACAACTAGACACGAACCACTTACAAAACTCAAGAATGTACCAAGAAGAGCGTTAATAGGTACCGCAGACGCTGTACGGTCGACTCAGTCAAACGCTCATATTCTCCATTCTTCCGCACATAGCGATATCCGACTCAGAGAGTCAAGGTGTTTGACATTAAAACCTTATGGTCATAGCACCATCCTTGCTCTTACACCGAGAGATCTCGTATCTTGCTGAACAGACTAAACTGTCCCAAGACTTAATTTATATGAAACGGATGTGACAGTTTTATCCAGGAATGAACGGAATGGCATAGCGGGCAAAAGTAAAGAGACTCTAAATGTTTCCCTGTTTTCCTTAGAATTCTTGAACATATTTTAAGCCTACAGACTGCCGGACAATTCAGTGTGTTCCATGCGAAACTATTTGCAAACCGGGAAGAATGTCGACTAGTCAAAATACACTCAAGGATTCTGCCAAGGCGGAAGGTTGCCACCAAGCCTGTAGTCTCCTTACTTCATACCTAAACTAGTAGAGAATTGCCGGGCTAAGCTTACGTGGTTTGAAGCCCATCTCAAAACTTCCCTTATTTGAGTTCCAGGACACAGTGACGTCGGAGGAAGTGAGGAGGCCAATAAACAGGGATCTGCCTAGCTCGTTTAAAGGTGCAGATCGTAATAAAAGCAGTCAAGGCTAATTTATCCGCGCAGTTCCTTGAAATAGCAAACCTTAGATGGACAAGACTGACAAACTGTGCTACGTCATCAATATTATGGCCCAAGTACAACCGACCCAAAACAAAATATCTCTTTCGGCAAACTGATCTTCATGTCGCTTGTTTGTTAGCGGTCTGTGCGAAACACTGACCGATAGGAGACCATGTCATCAAACTGGGTATCCACAACACACATTGGCGGAGTTGGCACAACATAACTGAGAGGAGACCTTAATGGTTGAAACACAATACTGCAATTCATAGGCTTATTCTCGTACGCATTTTCCGACATGTTCGAATCGACAGTTTTCTCTACCAACTGACATTTAGGAAAATTAAAACCTGATGAAAACACCTGACTATTAAACTTGACGAAAAAAGTCATTTGAAATCAGTGGATTTGAACAGTAGCCACAGCTGATAAATAGGGTTGTCATTTCAAAATATGTCTGAAGGACTAAGTAAGCAACTCGAAGTGGACAGGAAGAACGCGTTATTGTGTTTCTCACATAGCCCCTTTCATTTGTGCCAGTCTGGCTAGCTAGAGCCAGACAACGAGCGCTTGGTAGACCCTACTTCAACTCACTTGATGAGATCTCTGAGCAGGATATTAGGGACCTCGAAGGGTTCACGTTAATCCAAAAACGTATGTATTTTGACTGAAGTGAATATCTCTCTGTGGAAAATATGATTCCTTAATCAGATTAGTGTCGGACATATATTCGGACGTCTCATCCTCTTACAGGCAAAGCCGATATTCCATGTCATTGCCCAGGCTTGTTTTGTTCAGTTTAGTTGGTTCTTAGGCGACAGAGGCCAGTAAGAAAGTTCGTTAAAAAAGACCAACCCCAATTAGTCCATTGGTCTTAGCAGTGTTGTTGTTGTTCCCATTCTGTAAACAGCTGTAGCTGATGTTCAGTTGACAGTTTACGAGCAAGCCCAAGCGAGCACGCCTGCGGATTTGTATCTTACAATCCCTTGTCCCTTGTCTCCAGGGACCCACTACTTTTGTTGTATCTGGTAAGGGATTGTAGCGCGTCTTAGCAACATTTTACCATTTTGGAGTTCATTTGGTTTGACGATAATGTGTTCAGTGCTGCTTGTCTGTTTGAAAAGATTTTAATTCGAGCGAGGAAATCGTATCTGGCACAGATCTCAATACCGTGGATCTTAAGCATAATACAGCAATATTTGCCTGATCTGCGTCTTCGGCTCTGCAGAGGGCAAGACTGGTACCGGCAAATAATCTCATAGAAAGGATGTGCGATCAATATCGCAACTTCGACATCAAGGTCGTTCTAGGCAAGCTCAAGGTTCAGCTAAGTGAGGGAGACATGTACCTCCCAAAGCTAGTGGACTTTGTCACAGGACAAAATTTCTCTGAAGATAGTACGTGGTTCTCACGCCTCAGCATTCATCCTGCTGCCAACCGATTGATCACGGTGCTATCGACGTTAGACACTCCTCCAGAATTCTTGATGTCAGAACCTTCCAAGGAGTCAACATATATTCCGATTACTTAGTTGTTGTAGACAAGGTATCAACATGGTGGAAGGATCAACATCACGTTTTGTGGTCGAAAAGTGAATCAATCGTAACAAAGATCATTGCCGATCGAGTCAAGAACTCTCTACAAAATGTTCGCGTCGATTCAATTATTGTACATTGCTTAATGATCCCAAAGAAACTGAAAGCTGACTAGAAAAGAGGACAAGACAACTGGTTTCTAAGCGGTGACGTCCGATCGACTACTAGTAGTAGAGTCACAATCGATATCACTTGCGCAGATTGTTAAATGATGTCAAAACCAAGATGCAGATTAATGGTGAAGAGTTATTTCTCGTCTTTATTTGGCGATACAGTCCGAGGCGGATCTGGCCCCCTAACCAACAAGTCCTTCCAACTATTACGGTCTCTGGCTAGACGGCTCAACGTTTGCCACCTTAAACGCGAGCGTCCTCCGTTGCGTTGTCCCACACGTTCGGAATCAAAGACTGTTGTCCATACGCTCTACATGGCCTAGTCATCTTAGGCGGCGTTGGATCCGCAGACACCAGGCTGGGCTCATGTCGCTGCACGTGGTTTGTGGTTCGCAAGAGACCAAGGACTTCCTCATCGC
The DNA here is from genome assembly GCA_964034865.1 of Eristalis intricaria. NCBI lineage: Eukaryota > Metazoa > Arthropoda > Insecta > Diptera > Syrphidae > Eristalis > Eristalis intricaria. The sequence continues at coordinate 23,085,811 of OZ035874.1, forward strand.
CACATAGCAGGACTGGAATATGCAAGGTCTTATATAAAGTCAACTTGGTCCTTCGAGAGAGGGCTCAATTGGCTATTGAGCTCCCGTAGCCTTAACTATTGTATAGGAGGAAACTGCTTACTTTTTGCGTGCCTTGACTTAAGTCCATGTACAGTTGTCCCCACTGATGTCGAATATTTTCTCGAAGTCAGCAAAAGGCAGTTCCATGATTAACCGGAGGGTGTTTCAGAATTGTTGAAGGTAACCAACGAAAATACCACTCCAGTCCACGTGTTAAGAAAACTGAAGTCATGTCTGTGGAAAATGAAATAAGCACGACAAACACGGAAATCCAACTAAGAGATTAGAGGTTGGCTGTTGTATAGAAACATCTCCATTCATTGATAGCTACTATCGCCAAGCCAGTGCTTGCTAATAAATTTATCTATTCAAATCGGCCACCATGCACTGCACCTTATCGCATATTTGCGAACCAAATATGCTTTAGATAAGTGCCGGTTATATAATCTGAACTGGTAGATTTTAGGAAACACTGCATTCTGCCAAAAATTAACCGCTGGTGTACTGTTGGAAACTAAAAATAACTCAAGTGCTATAAAAATGTCACTGCTTCAGCTTTCATTTTTAGGGGCTTGCACGACTCAACAGAGATAAGTCAGAAATTGAATAATTGTTATATGAGCACATAAATTAAGTTCCTGCGGGCTTTTAACGATAATGACACGCTAATTCGGGCTAATCGTGCCTAAAGCTCGTCACATTAACTGGTTCATTTAATTTATGGTCATTACTGAAGTCAGCCGGCTGGTTGGAAGCAGTTTCAAGACCAATGCTTTGTGGAGCTTATATTAATTCAAGGGACAAGGTCTTGTAGAAATGTGTTTTCCTAAAACGCATCCATTTTGTGAAAGTAAAGGGTGACCAACGGTGAAAGTTACCGATACATCCAGCTGTCAAAATATTCAAGGATTGCCATTTCATCGTGCATCGTTTCACGCTACCCGAACGTGCAGAAATAAAAAAAATAACATGATCGATATTCCAGCTAAGTAGTAAATATTTAATCAACGTGAATTCCCTTGTGGGGTTGTCGCAGGCAATTCCTTGCCCTGTCGAAAAGTGTGCGCGAGTCATAAGCATGTGTACGTCACCAATCTTGATTATGCTAGGACAAGGGGAAGTTGTAGCTCCGGATTACGATGCAGTCATACGATACATAAATGAACAATCGTTAAATAAATAATATTCACTGGAGCTCGGATGGGACAGTCAGAGGTAAGAAACTTGCGCTCATTGTGCGATATCGATGACGATCGATTGAGAAAGGGAAGAGATGCACATTGTGTGAAGTATCGAGGCAGTTGCCAGTACGACGAGAACGTGATATGTTCTCCGCCAGTCTGTAACATTTTCTTCAATTAAGTGCTTTAAATATTATTTTTATTTACTTTCTTTCATGCTCGTTTTTTTTGGATAACTCCTTCAAATTAAATATTTAATTAGCGTGAGTACACTCTTTTGGCATTAAGCCAGCAACCAGACAGAGATTGTTGCGTAAGAAGAAAACTTAGCGGCCACAGTCCGTGGTGGCTGAGATGGCTGAGAAAGGTCGATTCGGCCCCGATCAGTTGTGTTGGACGTCGACAGAGAGTGTTTTGGGGTTGTTTTATGGTTGGATTTTAGCTAAAAAATCCTTTTCTCTGCCGAGGTCCAACTTTCCGTTATGAACATCCGTTATTGGAGGGAAGACTATGAATTTAACTAAGTTTCGGTGCATCCACACAGATTGACTAGTTGGTGCAGTTTATGACTTGTCGTTTTTATTTCGAACTCAGTAAAGAGAAACCTTAACCGGCTATGGTTTCAGGTCTATGTTATGGAACACAGCACAAGCGATTATGCACATTCGTAATGCTTACACTAATAAAGTCTGCATTCGCCTATTGAATTGATCCAAGCGCATAATATTGTAATATGATTGGTCAGTGTGTCTGTCGGGGTCTGATAACAAATGGAAAATAATCTATCAAATACTTGATTATTTCAAATAAAATCGAAAGCGCTAGTACCTTGTATGGTTTCACTGCAATGATCCTGAATTAGCTCGATCACCATTATGTGTGTGCTTTGAGAGTTGAAAGCAATAAATGAAATCAGAATCATCCCCCCACACAGGCAGGCATGAAGGCAACTACAATAATGGAACAAAAGAGAGAGACAGAGCAGAATCCCTGATTTCATCAAATAACTTCTGATATTTCCGTAAGTTGAGGAGTTGTAAACTAAAAGTTTAAGCCATAAAATTTGAGTGAATGAAAGCAAATCCAGAAGTTGAAGAGAAAAATTCCAAAGTTGTGTTTAATTTTTGGTGAACAAAATGACCCTTAGAGTGTCTGAGTAAATACCCGCGCCGACTCCGCACTTCATCATTGAACCGTCTGTGTATACACTCACGTTTGGGAGGAGGCCTATCCGCTTGATAAGCCAGTCTGTTCTAGTAGGGAGGAGTACGTCGACATAATTTGAAAAGACTAATTTAGGTGGAATGTAGTCTATTCGAAGCCGTAGGAACTACAGTGGGCCAAATCAAATATACATACCCCTAAGAATTTTTTTTGGCTCAGTATTTCTGTCCATGTTTATGTTATGAAATTGAAGGGTAGGTCTAAAAATATCTCCATATAGAATCCAGGATGCGGCCACACAGTTGAGCTCCACATGCGAAAAGTCTGCTAATCAGTCGACCTTCTTAATTTCATCAATTCAATTTGATTCGAGGGTTTTTGCTTCATTATCGCCCGATCTACAAATAAAAAACAAAGATTCTCGAAAACCCTCCAATGGTCACAATCCCAATCCTTCTTTCGAACTTTAACTAACAATTCCTTGCACAAACAGTTCTTCAACACACTCGGCAACAACTACGCAACAGACATGACCACCAAACACAATCAATCCCAATTACGACATTGCATCCACGATCGGATGTAGACACTCCATTAGCAGTTGTTTTATTTTTATTTTCAAAAAAGCCATATCATATGGCATGCATCATATTCAGAATGAAAAAAAGAACACATTCCATTTGTGCGCTCAAAACTTATTTTTATCACTTCGGAATCCGCCCATCACAGAAGAGAGTGCATTTTCAATGAGTAATTCCAAACAGGGAACATTTGTTCACACACATCTGAGTGTGTGAGTACGATCGGTGACTTTGTTCATTGAAGCTCAGGCGACTTAAAATGTAATAAAAAACGAGGAAGTTCACATAAACCAAACAAAATTTGTATTCTCCTGGTGTACATTTGCAGCACAAAAAAAAAAAAACAAAAGGTGAGATGTTATCGCGAGTGGCGCAGAAAGTGTGTCATTTATGATCATCGTAACCGATCTTGTATCATCTTATCTTGTTAATCTTAATTGGATATCTCGCTCAATTCGAATTTGAATCTGCATTGAAGGTTAATGGTTATGAAACCTTGGCTTAAACAGCATGTGCTGACTTGATGTAGTGCTTTCGTTCATATGTTGTTTGTTTTAAGACAGAGAATGTTAGGTTAGGTGATAGTCATGGCGAGGATCTGGGAAGAACTTAGTAGTAGTAGTAGTAACTAACGATGTTATGGCTCATGATATTGTACAATTGAGATTGATGTGAATCCATATCTTCTCGTCAATGTGGCAAGTCCTTCTGGAACATTCTCTTTACTCTGCGTTGTGTCATTATTTTGCAAGAAGGATCTGTGCGAAAACTCACTTCCTAGCTTAACCTAAGCTCAATATTTCAAATTTTCCTACAATTCTCCGAAATTAATAACAAAAGTATGAGTGAGCTTATAAAGCAACCACATCCGTTGATCTCTCATCAACAAAGCCGTTCCACAGTCTTATGCCGAGTATCCCAAACTCAACTGGAAGCTAAACGTCAACCAGCGAGTTAAGAAGGCGCGGGTAGCTTTTTACGCTCGCAGTAGAACCTTCGGTAAAAAAATGGGGTCTGCAACCATAGTTGATCCTATGGATGTATACGGCGGTGGTTCGCCAGATTCTGACATACGGATCACTGGAATAGTTGCTGGCCCTTCGGGAAAGATACAATATCACATAACTTGAACCTGAATCACACCCTGAACATACATAAAGCCTATAGACTGCCCGACAATTCCATCGTGTTCCATGTGGAAGCATGTCGTCAAATCAAAATACAGCCAAATATAAGCAGAAGGTGGCATTGCACTGATAGTCAAGGAGCCATCAAGGCTATTGCCTCCTATGCTTCACGTTAAAAAAAGGCAGGAATGCCGAGCTGAAAAATGGTGATGCTTCCAATTGCTTTTCAAAGAATTTGTTTTAAAAATTATTACTGTTTATGTAGCGTTTGCTTAGTAAACGATCTTGTTGTTAATCGATCTTGTTAAGTTCGTAAAGCATATTCATAAGAGACAGCCATGACAAGCGAAGCTTCTCAATTGCGACTAGCTTTTGTGTGAATTTTAAAGGAGCATACCATTCTTTTGAATATATCAGAGGAACGGTGCACTCAAAAGAAGAATTCTGAAGCTACAAAATTACTTTTTACTGAACACAAGACTATGACCGGTGCTCAAATAAAGGAAGAGCAATTGAGAAAGCCGCTAAATAATTGTAAGACAGATGTTACGAATATGGCAGACCTTAAGAAAATGGGAAAGGAGATAAGCTCAAAGAATGAGGAGTCATATTATTTAGAGGGCTCTTAAATGCTAATGAAATCCCGTCTATCTCTTGACGTCCTGGTACGTATTGCTTTCAAAAGCAAAAAACGCCAACTTGAAACCCAGGATCCCCAACGTATCTTAAAAATATCCTCATATTTTCATGAGGTAATACCCTGCCCGCTCTTGTTTCAGTTTGAATGCCTTAAAATGGATGAATTTACGAAACATTCAAGTTAAGTCATATAGTAATCACTTACCAATAAAGTATTCACTTATCCATTCTTCTCAAAACGGTAAATCATTTTAAAATTAGACTCCGGAATTAATTCGTAAAAATTCAGCCATTTCAATAAATATAGCGACCTGATTGCTTTAAAGTAAGACTCACGACAATAATCCTATTTATTACAGCTGCAGAAGCACAAAAGTATATACTAGGAAAGGAAATTTTCAAGTTGCTGTTCACCACAAAGAAGTATAAGTTGACAAGCGAAATTCATCCAAAACTAGTAAGTACTTTGTCCCCTAGTAAATTCTTGTTCTCCAGCACTTAAGTTTTATGCATATGAAAATCGAGTATTTTCTTAAAAAAACGTTTAGTAAAAGCATTTACTAGTTTTTTGCATACGGCTGCATTGTGTCCCTAGTACATATCTTTGGCGCCTGCCCGGCTATTGCTAGTGAAAACAGCGAGCACTTGGTAGACCTTTCTTCAACTCACTTGATGAAAATTGCGCGAAGGATATTAATGAACTAATGTCATTCTTAAGTACTGCTGATTGGTTATAGAAATATCTCAAAATACACCTAAAATAAGGTAATAGAGCTGTGGAGTTAAAAAGGCACATAGTTCAAATTGGGTTCTCACCAAACCACAACTGCCTGGTGAACCTGCCTTGTAAGTAACAAAAGGGATTTTGAACAATTTAATTTGATGAAAGAATTCAATTAACATCACTATTTGTTGGCAGAACCGAATCTGACATTTGGCAGTAGTTGTATTCCATTACAAGCCTGAGTGTCTAAGAAAGTCGTATATTAGAAAGAATCGCTTATAATAAATGCGATCTAATACACCGTACACCACTCCAAACAATTTTATGTAAGAAATAACGAGTGTAAGAAAACCTCTTATAATATTAATAATAATATTGATGGCGCGACTGTCCGAGGTGGACCTGGGCCTAGCTTTTCAGCAACCACTCGTGTTGAGCGTGCTATTGTTCTTTCACGAGTGGAAGGGACCTTCAACTGCGAACGGGAAAGTTGATAAGTTTTTTCTAGACAGGAAGACCCTTTGAGCATTGTCAGTGACTCGAGAGAGGTGGAAGCCATGAATTATAAAAGTTGGTAGATTGGGGATTCGAACTTGGTACCCTCTGTGTAGGAATCGACGCACTAACCCACTACGCTACGGTGACTCAGAAAACCCCTTAAAAGATAAAAAAAATGATCAAAACCACTTTTTCCATACAACAAAGTCTATAGATATATATAAAAAAACTTTTGTAAGAATTTTTTGAACTTGAGAGTACACAAGTAAGAACTCATATGGATGATGAATACAACGAGGACTTTTTCAGAGATATAACCATAAATTAAGCAATATAGAGATAACCAACTTTACAGCTGATTGCCCCTTGTCCATCGACGAATTTGAGTGGCTTTTTGACAAATATTCATGCATTTTTGATGGTTATTCACGGAATAATGGGAATGTCGTCAATTGGTTTGAGAAAATAATATAAAAAAACGGTTGCCAAAAATGTCTAAAGGGCAAGATGAGTAGAAGTTGACTATATCTGTAATACTTTATTTCTGGCTATAACTGATGAGAAAGGCCGAATCTGAAATATTCCTGAAACAAAATAGTTTCACTTTCTGTACTCAGCCTTCTCATCCGTTATAATGATGCCCGATCGTTTTACGTATATTTTACGTTTTTACGATTCTATCATGTCTCTAATTTTATTAATGCGAGCTGAAGTAGTATTTTGTGCATGGTCAATGAAAGCTCCTATTACAGATGTCTCTCTTTGGCGGACAATCCCCTTGAGCGGATAATTTTTCACGACAGTGGATCTTTAATTAAAGTTTCATACACTTTATATTCTCTTAAGCGGACACACTATTTTTCGTAAATGGCTCACAATGCTATTCAATACATTGCTTACCAAGACCTTCGTTAAATATTGAGTGTGAAAACGAAATCTTCTTGAGTGAAGTTTATGTTCGATCATGGATTTATATAAACCAGCACTTAAACTTGCACTGTGCACAAACGGGCGTGGTAGATACATACATTTAAATTTTGATACGATTATAAATACAAACATAGGTATTAACCTTTTTTGTCCACTCTCGTTTTTCATACAAAATACAATGTCTTATTAATGAAAACTTTCCTTGAAGTTTTTGTTTTTATAAGAACGTTTTTTTTCTTATATCAGTTCTTCGGATATAAGCACATGTTTTCTTATATCCGTTTATTGGGTGTAAGAAAAAACTGATAAAAGAAAGTAATGTTTGGCATTTTTGAACTTTTCTGGTGGTCTTATGGCAGTGGCTCACTTAGACCAAGATGTTGGATCGATTTAGCCCTTGGTAGGGAATGGCTAACTCGCACGAGACCTACTTAAGTCCGCTTCAGTCCTCCAGCTCTATGAAGAAGTGCTTTCCTATTAACTGCCTTGTTTTCTTTGCTGAGGCTGGGTAATCCAAGAATAGGTCTTGGCTAGGTTATGTTTCTTCCTCATCAGATGCAGAGTCTTGCAGCATGTGTTCCTATGACAGATTACACACGAAGAACTTCTATTAGTATGAGTACTTCGTTGCGACTAAAGTCAATGAGGTGGTTATATTTTTGCTTAACATCGGCCATAGAGAACTTGCTGTTAGTCCATTACTCGGACTAAGCCAATGGATTTTGGCTGCATCCACAGATTCGTCGTCTAGTTTTTTCCTTATAGGACTGAGTGATGTATACGCATACGGGATTGTTTCTCGGTCTCTTTTAAAGCGACATACAATGTTAAACAATGAACTGAGCATTTATTACATTTAATATATGTGACAGTTTATTGTCTACTGCTTGCTTCATCGGCCCATGTGAGGCCTGAAGCTGAGGTAATTCTATTCCCTACCAATGATAGCCTTACAGACGCCGCAATCATTCACCAAGATCAACTTATCTTCTTTCCGCATTCACATCGCCTTTATTTTGAGAATTCAGTCTTGTTCTTCCTCTCGACCCAGAACGCTCAGATTTGAAGATCTTCGTGACCAATTTCGCAAACTCAGTTGGATAAGGTTCTTCTGCACTTGGCTGGACCATCTCAAAAGCCTGCATCCTCTGTTGCTTTATTCCGAAGGTATGAAATGACATCGAAATATGTCCATGATATCTACATGGCCCATACCCTTTAGTCATTAGATCCATAGGCACCTGTCTAGAGTCATGTCGATGACAGTACGTACATTTCGTGGTTGAATCTTCTCCTCCGGATGCTGTCAACGCAAACAGGATCAAAGATAGCAAGCAGAGCCTATTTTTAGAGCGACCGAGATCTTATTTATAAGTTAATGAAACTGCCAAAGCCTCTGCGCCGCAGGTGCAGGACTGAAGTTTCCTCTTCTTCATGTGGCGCTTCAGTCCGGGGTGGACATGAGGTTCACCGAACAAGTAGTACGGTCCACTGGTCCAGTGCTGATCTGGTAGCTTATCTCACCGAAAAGTGGAGCCAATCTTTTCACAATGCAGGCGAAAGCAAAATCATACCACAGGACATTTCTAAGGCATTTGACAGAGTTTGGCATGAAGCTCTCTTATCGAAAATTCGTGCCTATGGTATCGATGAATCTCTTCTTCTATGGATTATTTGATGGGGTCAAGTCTGATAACCACCAAATAAATGCTGGTGTTCCCCAAGGCTCAGTTCTGTCTACGATTAGTTCCAGACACACATCCCAACTCTTCGGCCATAGAAATGGAACGGCAGCGTATGTTAAGCACATTGAATTCCGATCTTGAGGGCATAATTATCTGCCGGAAAAACAATAGAGTGGAATTTAATGCTTCAAAAACTCAATGATGTCTGCTGTCACTCAAGCGGACCCTTGATAATCATCCATCCATGAATCCGCTTGTGTATATGAAACCGGAAAACTTTCCACCCTTGGAATGTGTATGAACACAGCACTTAGTTGCAACCATCACACATTTAAGGTCGCCAAAAATGTGAAGAGAAGTAGAATCCAAAAGCAAGCGATAAAACTTACCTTTGACCCTGTTTTATCGTTATTTTAAGAAACGATGATCAAGTGAGCTAGCCAGTTGCATTCCTCCGCTCCATGAATTCCGTCTACACCACCCGTTTCAACAGGAATGCCGAATATTGAGTGCCCTTCCTAGCCTAATACTTTCCACAGACTGCAATCCGCAGATATTTAAGATAATTGTGTACACCTCCTCTCCTACCTTCGGCCTGGGCTGAGTCATCACCCCGGACACTTAAAAGTATTAGTGATCCTTTGACCGCGCGCAAATTATAAAAAAACAAACCTCTCTAACTAGTGCGATCTCTGGCTAGCTGCCTTCAGTTTTGCATTCCACTACACCTTAGACGCGAGCGTCCACTGTTTGCGTTGCCCCAGAGTCTCGGAGTCGAAGACTCTTCGGGCCGGAGTTAAGTTGTCCATGTGCTATACATGCCCCTTAGCCACCTTAGGCGGCTGACTAACTCATACAGCTACCACTGATGTGCTTGTATTTTTGACACTACCCAAACAAAATCCATGGTTAAATATGCAGCCAAGTTGGCAGTCTACATCATTTATTACTCAATCGCTTCTTCAGCTCAATGAAACACAAAAGCTGATGTTGTTCGTACTGCGTTACTGCGGGGCCAAAGTAGACGAAGTCATCCACTAACTCGAAGTTGTAGCTGCCCTTTGTGTCCGAGATGTTGACGTCAGCTGTCAAATCCTTACTGACAGCTCGCTGCGCTCAGCCAAGCAGGGCACTGTCATCCGCGTTAACTGCCAGCTGGATCGACTTCTTTTAGATCGTGCCTCTAGTGTTGGCATGTGATTGATTAGACGAAATAATGAAACAATGGACTGCATAAGCACACACCACAAAACAATCGATGATACAGTGATGAAAGTCTCATGATGAGACTATCATCAGTAAATTCTTGAAAGTCCAATGATCGTGAATCGTGATATAAACCAAATCAATTCCCATTTCTGTGCCAATCTCTCATATCTCATTTAAAGACACTTTTATTGGCATCGTGAGCAGAAATCGTTTTATACACATCCAAGCCAAACATAATGGTTCAGCTTCGAGGCATCTAAGTCAATATTTACAACAGCACAGCATTTGCCTTCGTTTACATCGCATTGCAACAGCAAAGTGTTTACATCTTGAAAGCAAAACATCTCAGTCAATATGTCTGGGCACACAAACTTATTTAACTTTAATACGTGCAACTGTGGAGAAATACGTCCGATCAGTTCGGATAAATGACGGTGCGTGGCGTTTTCTTGTGGTATGTACATTGTTCGTTTAGATTGTAAATTTGTGTAATATGACAAGGCCGGATGTAAGGGAAATTTGCTGTGGCAAAAATGTACAACCAGTCGGTACATGAAATTAAAAGAAAACATCAATTTGTGCAGACTTCGAGGACTCATCATTGGTCTAACAACGAGTGCAGTCTGGCATATGCTGCGCAGCTGGAAACCTGCAATGCAACGAAAGTTGTTCATCAGCTCTATGAACAGAGGCGAAGGGAAGAGATCCGTCTTCCCAGGAGGAAAAAGAAAGAGCACGGGAAGTGCAAGATCGAGGAGATGGAGAGGTGGTAGAAGTTTCTTGCCACAGCGTGAAATAGTTATTCAATGCATATAAGGTTCGGGTAGAAGCCTGACGGGACGAAACCCGAACAGAAGGATCTACGAAGAAGCAAAGATCTTGCCAAATGACAAATATGTCATTCAACTTTCAAAAAACCTGCTAAATAATATTTGCAGTCATCCGAATCAAGACATACTAGAGCTCGAAAGACTTCCACCCGAGCGCAGTCACCGGTACCTTCACGCCACTGCAATCACACACCCTGGATTTAATGATCTATTCAATGCCGACTCCACACAGGGCTACAAAAAGAACACTTCAGGACACTACACATGAAAGTATCTTTACATTTTTTTCCTTAATTTCCAAATTAAATTATTCTGTAATTCAATCACAAGATGTAGCATATCAAAATTATTGTAAAATGATACAATTTTAAAAAAAAAATGTCAAATAAAATACGTCGGGCCCCTATTGTTGAGCCGACATTATAGTTAGAAGTCTAGTTGTAAGTCATTTATATATATTAATGGACGTAAAAAAAGCTAATAATCTAAGCGGGACGAAAATGGAGATCTTGTAGAAGAGTCGGAATTGATACTGAGAGAATCTGGAAAGATGACTTCTGTGAACTGTTAAACGGCGATGCCGACCCAAATACCGTTGTCAAGCAGAATTTTCCACTCCACATAATGTGCAATGATAGAAGAGAACTCTTTCCCCCCGATCCAACAACGACAGAACAAATAAGCTTCTGGCGTTGGACCGCAACTCGACCCGTGTGCCAGTCGGAGTGATCAAAGGGCACTGCCCCATCGGAGTAATGCTCCGGAAATGAAATGCGGAATCTAGCGATCTCTGCCGGAGTTGCGTTGACAAGGAAGAAACCGAAAAGATCCAACATCTGCTTTGCCACTGCTCTTCAGAATTGGCGCCTAGCTTCGTTGGCCCAAAGATTCTTCACAGAGACTGCGGACTTAGCGAATGTGGATATATCGGATCTACTAAGATTCGTAAAGCGCACTAGGTGGATTAAGCCTTCACGGTACACAGGATAGGTTTAATTAGAATGTGTACTCCACAAATGAAGGGATTCACAATGGGCCGTAAGGCCTGCTAGTGGATGTGATGTTATATTATCACTCTCCCATTCCAAACCCTTACCTTACCTTCTCCCCGATTTAGACAATGTCATGATAGCAATATAAAGACTGAAGACTAACAAAGCTGCCTGTGCGTACGGTTTGTTCGCTGAAATCTCTAAGATAGCTAGTGGTGATCTTTTTGAGAGCATGCTTCAGCTCATCTATAAGATATGGTCGTTTCCCCGATCCACAAGAAAGGATACCCGTTTAACTGCTCCAACTACAGCGGAATAAGTCTCCTTAACATTGTATACAATTTGTGCGCCCACCTGAAGCCGTTTATAAACAGTCTGATAGACCCATTTCAGTGTAGCTTTGGGCCAGGGAAGTCCACCATCGACCAGATCTTCACACTAAGGTGGATCCCGGAAAATACCCACCACCTGTTGTGGTGAAATTTCATAACACGTAGAACACTACACACACTCCTCACCGATATATAGACTGGAGAAATAGATTTATCGACTGTCTCAGTCCACATTGAGAGGATATTTAACCCTTACGCCTTGAAACACTTCTCGACACTCTATGCTACGGATTCATATCATTCTATGTGTTTGCCTCTAAACAACACAATAGAGGATACAAATGGCAGAGGACACCAACACAAATCAATTCGGTGTGCGCAACTGGTGGCAGCTAATAAAATGCCTTCATCATGGAAACTTATTTTCAAGATCAACAACTGACTCACACCCGTTCTCATTAGCAGAATTGCAGAACACTGACGGATTCGCATCACCACTGTCGTCGCCAACTGCCGACAGACAGCTACTCCTGCATTATCTCGCATTTCCATGTGTTCTCAATGACATCAGCTTAATACGCAGAATGAATGACTCCGTGTCGCTAATTTGATTGAAATTTCAAGCAACAAGTGTCACAGAAACAGCGAAACGCGATACAAAACAAAACAAGAGCCGGGGTTACAGCGATCGCAGTTCAACTCGTATTCATCTGCACCGCTAATAGGCACATTCAATTAAACAATTTCATACGTGACTAAAGACCTAGAGCTCAGACAAAACTGAGTAATTAAAATAATTGAAACCGCAACTAATGCCGGCCGAGGCACTCATCTGGAAGCTGTCTCATGAGACACCAGCTGAATGGGGCGAAAAGCAATTTTCATAAATCAACACACCAAAACCCATTCGATAAGGAATGCCATGCGCGAGAGCCAAACACGTTCGGGTGATTTATCCGAGGCTTGCTGATCTGGTTATGTTCGCCTGCGTGATCTCAGTTTCAGCTGCATATCAAAACATGTATCTTTGGGCGAATGCATGCGTGATTGTGAACTTACGCCCATAAAGCCACTCTGGATCCGGCTTGGGGAATGTAAATCAGTCTGCACATAGCGTGCTGGTGCTCCAAGCTGGCGACGAAAACAACAATCGTGACCCTAAGCATTGATATCGAACTGATTGACTGCGAAGAATTATGAAATGTTGTCGTGTCTGTGTTCTGCAACTTCGCAGATGGATACAGATCCTCGGGGAAAATGTTGAATTTCCTGTCGGATAAGTACACATGTTTGACTTGCCGTGTAGATTACATAGACGACACGCAGCTATTTAGACATGTAATTAAAAATTGATTGAAGCTTCAAATATGCGGATGGTGTGTATCTGCATATGATTATGGATGTGCGATTGAGGTTGTACTCACAAAATGGTATTCATTGAGCATGGAATGCAGTTGTTGAAGTTCCAAACCGCGGGTGAGGAAAAGGCAAATCATCTGGGAAACAAACTAATTGATAACTTATCGTCACGTGACTCCATTCCCAGACAGGCTGTCCTTGTTAATGAACCTTTGTGGCATATGCCGATAAAACTGATTTGCGGATCAGACACTCTGGTGTCAAGTCCCAAATTCCATTTTGGCATGCGAAACTCCACTGAAACTTGAAGACAAGATGAACACTTATGCCCGATTTCACAGCACCCTGCTGAAGAAAGGACAAGAGAACTCCCCAACCCAACAAGCGAATGTTCATGCATGTAAGGATATTGTTATAATATGTGCCCCATGTATAGTGTACCTTCTGTTCTCTTCAGGAGCATTGCAAGACAAAATAATTGGTTGCTTTTGCGGGTTTCTGTTTGTATTTTGGGGTTGAAATTATTTTAAAACACTAATGGCAATTATGTACTCTCTGGATTGACACTTAAGCCATGGCAATCGGTGCTTTAACTCAAACCAGTATTTAAGTGGAGTCTATCATGTATTTGGTTTCACGGTGTTATATTTCCAACAGTAATGACCGTAAGAATTAGATTGCGAATACAAGCTGCTGAGATGCGATTTCTTCGTGCTGTTTTGGGAATTAATCGAGGAACTCAACGTCTTCCGCTTCTTCGAAAGGAAAGAGTTATGCTTCGATGGTTTGGTCACGTAGCATGAATTTCCTCACCATCACGACTTCCGAGGCGGGCCTTGAATGCGACTCCATCAGGTAGGCGACCACTTGGCAGACCCTGGATAAGGTGGTTGTATCAGGTCCTTAAACTCGCCTGTTTGCGCTTGGGCATAATCCCTGATGAGTTAGAGTCGATGGCGGAAGATCGAGTTGCCTGGAGATCTCTCGTACGTGGTTTACCCCCGCGACCCCTTTAGTGGATCATGTCACGTCAGAAGACGACGATGATGATATTTTTGACAGCTTAATTCGTTTTGATAAACTCTAAAATTTCACTTTAAATAAATTAATAATAACTCATAGCATACAAGGGGAAATCTGAAAAAACACCTCTTCACTCGCTTGATGGCATTATAGAAAAAATCCTTGACCATAAGGAATTTATCCTTACTGCTGTTGTTGACATCGACGGAGCTTTAAACAACGCCGAACCCCATGCAATTACCTCAGCGCTATACCGGCTCAAGATAGAAAAGTCCTAAGTGACTTTAATTCACCAACTTCTAAATAATAGAGCAATCTGCTCTAAGCTGGGTGATACCAGGATCTGCAGAGCAGTTAACATAGGAACTCCACAAGGGGGAGTACTTTCTCTTCTCCTATGCAACGTAGTAGTGAATGAACTGCTACTAACATTGAACAGGACAGAGTGCAAGGTCATTGTCTAGGCCTACGATGTTGCCATCGCGGCTTCTGAGAAATTCATAGCCGCAATTAGGGATATCATGCAGTCGACTTGGAAAATGGACTAAAAGTTGCGGTCTAGTGCAGAAAATAGATTTAGTCCTCTTTAGTAGAAAATACAAAATCCAGGTCTTCGATCCCCCTTATATCAGGAAATTAAACAACAGTGCCAAATTTCTGGGCCTTATTCTGGACTCGAAGTTAACCTGGAAACATAACTTTCAGAAAAGCCTGTACGGCTCTTTGCTGTTGTAAAAAAAGCTATAGGATGGAAATGGGGTCTACAGTCGCGAGTGGGTCACTTCCTATTCGTATCACTAGTCAGACCCATACTACTGTACGGTTTCGCGGTATGGTTGACTACGTCACCTACTACAAACTGCTCGAAAGGCTCCAGCTGATGGCATGTATCTGCGTCAGCGGAGCCAATGCAAACAACCCCTTCCCTAGATCTAAATACATTTTCTGGCAGGCAGGTCTCTGCCAGCACGACGATACGATTGAAATCATTGCGTATGTGGAAAGAGCTTAGCTCCGAACACTCTACGATCCTCGATAAATTTAGATCCCTACCAGGAAACACCGACCTCATGATACCTAAGCTTATCTTCGAGAAAGATTTCAAACCAGATCAAACTGAACGTCTGAACACCAGACGCAGGACGTGAAGGAGTGGGTATGGGAGTCTACTCTAAATATCTTCATTTTTTACTGTCATTCTGACTACTTTTCCACTATAGCGTCTTTCAGGCAGAGACTATAGCGATACAAATACCACGATCCCGACTAAAAACCAATGTAATATCAGGTACAGACATTGTCACCTGTTCGGACAGCCAGGCAATGATCAAATCTCTGAGCGCAGTCGCATTTAAGTCTAAGTCTCGAAGTACTTGGCCATCGTACTTCAGCAATCAACTTATGTGGGTGGCGGGACAGAATTGCGAAGCAGACGAACTCGCTAGGAAGGGTACCACATCAATAATATTTCCGGACGGGGAACTGCTGTCTAACCCTATCGTTACTACAAAACATCCGCTGAAAGCTTGGCACTTGGTCCAAAACGTTCACGCAACATGATCAGAATGAGTAGGCCGAATCCTTGAACTCTCATTGGTGTCATTAGCGGGCATTGTATCTGTCTTTGATCTCACGAGAGGTGAGGTGATAAAAGAGCTGTGATCAACTGAACAGAAGACAAACATATATCTAATCCCGGATAACATATAGAGTCGTCATTCAACTCACTCTTTATGGAACAAAAAGACGCACAACACGATATGTCACACATTGTTTGATACCCGGTATTTTTCCTCTATTATTCCGCTATAATCTATTACGTTTAATATGTAGTTACAAACCGTTCAGCTAATTATTTGATGAATGTTTTTCCACCAACGGCAAATGACAAATCAGACAAATCTTGATATGGATCCATACAATAGCGGCCATTATTAGTAACCATGTTTTCGGTACATGAGTTTTGACTGAAAGAACCCATAAAATCCACTGGCTCAAGGAGATGTTTTGAAGATTCGCCTAGCTGCGAAGGCAATCCTTCATATTGAGCGCATACATTGTGTGCACATTTCTTGCTTGCCCCTATTCCTGCCATCAAACATAAATCAACGCTGGATCTTGTATTCCCAAATCAATACGCTCTGACAAATACGCACCGATCGCAAATGTTTTCTTTTCCTAATGCAGGACTCAATCAATTACAACCCGTGCACACCGGCGACGAACGACTGATGTCACTAATTTTCTTGTGTTTCTGCCGATTCGAGCCATAAATCAATGTGAGCCATGTCCATAAAACCAACAAAAAAACCTTTAGCATCCACGGCTGTGTATGGAGTGAGTTTTCAAAAGAATTACAATACTGCCAAGAGGTGAGCAAATTGACAGTCAGATGGCTAATTACTGCGGTAGGCTGTGCAGCGGTCAATTAAATAGCGATTGCAACTTGTGGTTTCTACTTATGTTGAATTAGGACCTGGCCTCGGGGAGTGTTCGCCGATCGGAGCGCGATTTCCATTACATCGATTACACTGGGCAGCTGGCGTTAATTAACGATTTTACGTAATGAAAATCCATATTCAGAGTTGGTGGCGGCGGCAAACACTGTGCATACAAATTAGACGGAGAAAGGTGCAGGTACTTCGCACTTTTTCTGCTTCTTCACTCTGCAATATGAATTGAGCACGAACTCTTGGAAGTTGATTGATCATTGACAGTTGATGATGAGCACTGAGAGCACCGTCCCTCCATCGCTGTCACATTGACTGGAGTGACGATGGTGCCATGCCTGGTGCTGAGAACGGAACAGATCGTGGAGGAATTTCTGTTCGGTGGTTGGTAGGAATAGTAATGTGAAATCATTTCGTAGAGGCAGAACGTTAACGAAGAAGTGATGAATGAAATAACTTCCACATTTTGACAGCGGAAGTTGATTTTGAATATTCGGACTCTGATCAACAAATTCTAAAATAGTACTGACCGCAACGAGATTTAGTGAAATAAATAAAAGTGCTATCAAATGGCTTGGGAGTCAGCGTTCCCTCCCTTTTGGTAAGGCGGCGTACTCATCGCGTTGAAACGTACTCAAATGCATCCAAAGGTAGTGCGTTTTATAATGAACTTTGAAACACTTCTTTAGCAAACATTATATGGTTAACATTGTCTCACCACGAGGCGTCTGTAGTTTTTATTTTATTTAGGATCAACGTGTATAACTTCAAGGGGATTTGAATACTCTTTAAATGTTGAACACAGTACTAGCGTTGAGGAAAATAGGAATGGGTTAAAAAGGACCTACCGATGCACATTGATTTTAAATCTCTGAACATCATAATGAGAGGCAAAAATAGAGTTGTGTAATGCATTCGGCACCCGTGTGGTACGGCTAAAGAAAGAATCTCTGTATATAGCCGTTCGTCCAAAGATTGGGCTCGAGTGTAAACTCATGGGCATTCCTAGATGCACTTCTATTCCGGTTGTATTGTTAAAAGGAGGAAAACAACCGGACAGCTTAGCTGATCATCGCTTGTGGAAATATCAATAAAATAAAGAAAGACAGGCAACATTACAATGGTGTTCAAGAGATTTGTTTCAGTGATGGATCTGTCTCCTATTATTTTGAAGGCTATTTTCTAGACAACGTCCAAAGGTCGCAGATGTATGCGTTGTATCCATGTTTTGGGCGTATGTAAGTCTTGAAAAAGGAGAACAACTTTTTGCAAAGGCGATGAAAACTATTTACCACATCCATATGTGGTCGCCCCACTGCAGATGGTTAGTGACGTGCTTACCGAGAATATCTACATATGTAGCTGTGCAATTTCATCTACAAAACCGCCACTCATAGACAATAATAACGAGGGGAGGTTTCGCTTTAATGGCAGAAGACAGTATTGGGTTTTGGATGCATTAAATTGAACAAGATATTTGATTCCCCATTGCCCGATTTTATTAAGCTCTGAGTATAATGAGTTAATACATTGTCGCCGGTGGTCCAAATCCGCAGGTTAAGGATGCTTATCTATGACGAAATATGAAAAACTGTGGGTGCCGTCGTCTGCAAAACAACTTAGTGGATTAGTAGTTTCGCTTTGAAGATCGTTTAAAAAAACAAAATACCGTCGAACCTCCATAAGTCAAATAGTCACCGGAACAAATATCTATTGTGTTCTATTTATGGAGCACTTGATGATGCCTTTTTCGATTTCGTCGATGATAAGCTTACTTTACTTAAATTTATTTTTCTTTTAATTTCTCAGCGACATTTTACTGAACGTGTCCCAAAATACAGTCGTCAGATGAATGAGCGAGAGAGAACCGACTTCTTCAAGGTTGGATATAATGAGCTTTTCGACTTACCGGGAGTTGACGCGTGTAATATAAGGGAACATTTAATTCTTGAATCTAAGTTCTGAAACCTTTGTTCCACTTGCAGAGGTTTGGCAGCAGTCCAAACGATAAACTTAAAAATTAATTATTGTTTTTAAAAACGTAGTACGCGCGGCTTTATACTACTACCGTACTCAGCCCGCAAAAGTGTACTCAAAAATTACAATTGTAGCACGGGAGGCAACGCTGTTGGGAGCACAAATAACATTGTAATCAATTTGAC
The DNA here is from genome assembly GCA_964034865.1 of Eristalis intricaria. Classification (NCBI taxonomy): domain Eukaryota; kingdom Metazoa; phylum Arthropoda; class Insecta; order Diptera; family Syrphidae; genus Eristalis; species Eristalis intricaria. Next base: position 23,104,757 of record OZ035874.1, read on the forward strand.
AGATTTGAGTTCAGATTTTCTAGTTTGTTTTACAATGTTTCCCTAATTTTTGATGGGGCTCTGTAATTATTCGGGAAAGTTGATCACAATATTTGTAGACTTCCTTAGTCCTCGCAGCAAAGGCGCTCATTAATTTTAGATAAACGCCGTTGGAGAACATCGAAAGTGGACGATGAAATCCATAGACGGTACGAGAGGAAAGTTCTGCGTTCGATCTCAAGACAAGTATGCATTTGATGGCATGTTAAAGAAAAAAAAGAGCCCCACGAGCTCTACAATTGCATTTATCAAGCTTGTGTTCATGTAGATTCGGAACCAGGTAGGCCCAGCCATGTAGAGCGCATTCCTACGAGTCAGTGGAACAAGGGGCATTAAGCTCTATGGTAGTTTTGACATCCTTATAGTAGCACCACATATTACTTCGCTTCGTTTAACGTGATATTGACTTACGACGGCAGAAAATATTCATATAAGTTAACTCCATTTACGAAGTCTTCGCTTAGAACATTTGTCAGTATGTACTTTTTAAAATTTAAAAAAAATTCCAAACTATTTTTTTCCTTGAAATATTTTTTAAGGCAGGCCATGCAGTTCAGTTAAATTGTTATATTTGTACATACATCATCAGAAATGAAGTATACAGCGATGCTCGACTTTTAGCTCTCTTGCCCCTTAAAATGTTTGTTTTATAACGTTTTCTTACACCAAATTGACCAATCACAGGACGGCATTCACGTTACTTCATGAATAATCGTTAAAAATTTATGAATATCTGTCAAGAAAGTAGTCAAGTTCGTCGATTGACTAGGGAGCAATCAGCTGTGAAGTCGGCTATCTCTGTAATCATTTCAATTCTGAACTCGAGTTTTCAAACGTCAACGTGTTGGAAATAGCCTACTTTGAGGAACATTTTTATTCGCACCAAATTGAGTGTTGTCCTTGACGAAATACTTCACTCAAGAGTATTCACTTGGAGTGTTCCCTTAGTATTTATTCACACCACACGAGAATCGTAGTATGAAATGCTTCGATATTATAGGTACAAGTGATGACTTTTGGAATTCAATACGGATCGATTTGAATACCGTCGTTTATAGCTTCAGACCCTGAAACACTTGGCAGCTCATCCGCCGAATTTGCATGTTCGCATCTAGGTACTTACTGAACTCAAGTTATTGTGGGAGTATTCAACAGGTAATCCACAACAAAATGGTTACACATCCCCCTCACGTACAGACCCACAACTTACCCATTTTGGCGGCAATGTCATTCCAAACTGCACCACAACTAGTTGACACTCTGCATAGTTTGTTTATATCGGTTACCAGACCTCGAATGATAAAACACACAAACATACGAACGGAACATGGATAACAAAGTCATGTCACGGCAGTGACTTGGCCTCAGTCACAAAGTGATATTTCAAATCTAATCGTCATTCTTATGTCATTAATCAGAGAGTCTGCGAGAACATTCATTAATTAACGTAAATAAAGTGATTTCAATAGGGAATAGGTGCTGATCATATTTATACAACAATTCTAGATCCAATCTGATGGATAAACTGCAGTTACTCAATGTGCGGCGCGAGTGAACACCATTTGCGTCACCAATGTTCGTCAGGAAATCAAAAATGCATGTAGATTAGTTACTTGCCTACACTTGTAATTACACTTAATTACAATTCATGAAAGAAATTATCGCCTGCAGTTCATTCAGAGTTGAATTTAGTTATCGAAAGGAAAAGAGATGTAAGTGGTCATTGAATAAAACAAAATCAATTTTGTCTACTGGATTATCTAACCTTGACTTTGTTTCAATACACAAATTATCGCTCAGCCTTCTGATGAATTTCATTTTTAAGCAGCTTCAGAGCTTGAGGTTATTGAGACCATTCGCTTGCTGGGGTCTGATTGATTTGAATGGGATTCCTATCCTTTTTATCATACATGGTACTTGCTCAACCAATGCACATTATAAACTTCTGCATTTACTCTAGTACCTTTCCAAAGTGCTGAAAGAAAGGCATTATTACCCCTATGCCCAAAAGAAGCAATTCTTTCTTACTTGAAGTTTCGTCTCACTTTTACTCAACTTGCTGGAAACTGGGGACTTGATCAACCTTATTCTCAAATCGTGTCTTAACTAGAGACTTGAAAATCATGTATACATAAAGCATGGGCCAAATACGAGTTTATTTTTAAAACTGCAATAAAATGACCAAATTTCATTTTTCGGTGTATTATGGCTTAATAAGTCGTCCAAGTGGCTGCCTCGGTGGTGTTTGCAGGAGCACAATCTGTCACCCTAATTTCCTAATGCATTGGTCATGGTTTCAGGCTGTAGCTCACGGATTGTTTGGATGATATTGGCCTTAAGTTCTGGAATCGTTTCCAGATTGTTGGCAAAACATCGGCACTTCACGGTTCCTCACAAAAAAAACTAAAGGGGTCAAATCGCAGCTCAGAGGCGGCCAATTGATATCGCCAAGACGGCTGATGACACGATTTGGGAAATTTGGTGCTAAAAATATCACCAATACGTACAGCAGTCCCGGTAGGTGCTTCATTTCTGCCAAAACTTATTTTCAAAAACGCACTGTCGAGCCTACACAGGACTCACTTTGGAAATAAGTTTTCAATATTTCCCAACCTTCCGAGGAGGTATGACACTGACTTACTGTCAAGATTTCGAGCTGGAAACAACTGTCAGTGTCAAAATAACCCATGATTACAAAAAAAAAAAACAAAACAACTAGATGGCCCACCCTGTGTGTATATGCAAGTGGTCTATAAGGAATGGACTTAGTTTTGAGTCGATTAAATCTGAATGTGTGGTTGTATCGAACAAGTATTATGATAGTGACACGTTTGTAGATATTATATTTCTGAGCTTTAGCTTAAGTTATTTTGTCTCAGCCATTTAGTATTCATACCATAACCTTTTTTGCAGTAGCAGCGCATTCAGCCAGTCAGGGAGGTTACTTTTCACCCCACCTAGTATATAACGCTCGTTTGCGGATACTTGCCTTCCCTGGCAGTTCTTCAAGCGATCAGTCCTATTTTTGATGACTCGATCCATTATGTTCGTCGGCAGTAGTATCTCGAATATTGGCGTCGAGCTCGCCCAAAATGAAGCCCAGAATCATCGCTAAGGCCAGTTGGTGAGATGACTCGGTCGCCAAATAGTTCCTTCACCACTTCCTTGAGACCACTGATTGTAGGAAGGTAGATAGGGCGGGCTGCTAGTGAATTTACCAGCACACTTAGATCATGGTGGTACATTGTGATACCCACAGTAAAATTACTAGCACTGATTTACCACTCTAGTGACAATTAATTTAATTTGATACCAACGGCAAATGATGAGTGGAAACCAGATAAATGCGCACTAACTTTGCTTTCAATGGGATTCGAAACGGGGGCTCCACTAACCACGGACAGGAAGTTAACCAACTCAGTATTCCAGTCGTTAACAATGACGGTAACGGTGTCTCCTTCCTCATTACGAAAGGAATAAGGTCCGGGAAGTAAAGATCTATTCCTTGCGTTGCGTTCTGTCAAAATACTGACAATCCATTAGCCCTAATAAGAAGGAGAGAAACAGCAAAATCCGCCCCAAGGGGAATGCATCACAGGGAATGAAATTGGCCAACTTTTAACTTTTTGTGCGGTTAACAGTTGTTTTCATGAAAATTAATTCAGGTGCTTTTGAAGTGGTTGTCCATCCGAAATTGCAGGAATGAATGAACACGTTTTGTTTTGTTTGAAATTATTTTTGAATCACTTCTTTAAAACTTGGAATTTCTTAGTTTTATAGGATTTCCCACGCAACTTACTCATTGGGTCGGCTATTCGTGTTGCGTGCAGACAATTTTCTGCAGGATCTAACCGCAACGGATGCTATGGAATGAAAATAAAAAAAATCGTTGGCAAATCTTGGCAGCTGACGATCGTCGTAAGCACTCGTCGTCATGATGCTGCCAATCATACATCACATGTTATGCAAGATAAATGGATTGAAGAACTGAACAAAAATTCACATCCTAAGAATTGACTGAAAATGTCCTTTCCAATTGCCCTTCAACAATGGAATGGATAGGTAAGTTCTCACAAGAGTGCAGCCCGTCAACCTTTTTATGCGCATTCATCTCCTTTTTAGACGCACATCCCTTGAAATCGAATTAAAAAAACGATGTCTTGCCATTCCGAATATTCAACGAAGCGCACAAGTCCTAATTGAATCCAGAATTCATTTGATTTCAGATCATTCCCTTGGCTTCCCTTGGGGCTATGTTGTCTTTTTGCATTCATCGATCCGAGGTAATGACTTCCTTACAAGGCGTCAGAGAGCGGCGCAAAGTCCAGCCAACCACAGTCAAAGATACTCCCAAGTCAGCACATAATTGCTGGAGGTTTTTCATAGACCATGCGGCCGTTAATTATTCCAACTTCTTGCACTGGAGACTTCGGACTGACTTCGGTCTAATTAAGAACACATGTTGCTTTAATCAAGCTGTCACAACGTGTTCCCTCAAGTCCAGAACAACCACGACAACAAGCAAAAAATGAACTCAACTCGCATTTCTCAGAAAACCAAGTGTAAATTACTGCGACTTAATGAATTTCATTTTGGCGTGCCTTTCGTTGGCTCTTTGTTTTTGCCTAACGAGGGGAGATTGTAGTGGATAGTGACAAATCGTGATGTGAATACCGGTGGAAACCGTCACCAAGCTCCTTTCATGTCGGCTCCCAAGGCTCTGTTGCTGCTGGGGGGATATCAACTCGAATCCATCAAGTGATGGCGCGGCGTTGGCGTCCTATGGGAACAGAGTGTGAACTTACCGGCTAACGGTGGCGGTGATGTCCTACTTTTTCCACAACACAAGATTGCAATAGAACTCAATATTATAAGCTCATTAGATATTAACTATGAGCACCATAGTGTCACTGCCTAGGTGCGTGTGGGGTCCACTCCTGTTGCGAGCGATTTTCCATTTTCCAAGTGCGAAGTGAAGCTCTCTCCCTGCCTCCATCGGCGGTCTTTTGCGTTGTCAAACATGGAAACTACTGCAGCAACCATGTTGGACATATGACGACGACGACGACGACAAGAATCACGAACACGCAGATATGCGCGAATCATGTGTAACCAGTCGACGTTTTATTGAATATCTTGGATGCCAATCAGTGCAGCGAGTGTCTGTGATCCAGTCTAGAGACACTGCCCCTACAATCGGTATCGCATTTTGTCTCCATTAAATTATCATCGCAAATCAGTGGTGACATACGTTTTGCTATGTTTCTATGGTAATTGGCCGGCCCAGCGATTCGACAGAGATCTGTTTCGTTGATGAGTTGATGGGGACTGCTCTTGGAAGGAGATCTCGCATACATGCACCTGTTGACTGAAAGGTGGTAGTTTAGATGCTGAATTTTAAGTAGGAGGTGCTTGAGTTATTCACGAGCTTCACACAGTTTGCAACCACTTTGGTGAAATCTGAAATGGGGCTATTGCTGCTGATATGCTTAACTGATTTGGCTTGCGTTTGAATTTAATAAACGCAGTTTAAACTCTAGACGTGGTGGAGTCAAGTCTTATGAATAACAGCTGAACTAGTTGCTCACCATTATATGCGATATGCTGACAAATGAAGAAACAACATCGCTTGGTTGGTCTTTTTGTAGGATTTTCCAAGAGTGGAGTGGAGTCTTGCCAGAGAAGGGATATCCAAGTTGTGCGTCTAAGCGATCTTGGAAAGCGTTAAATTATAGGAGTCTCTACTGAACTAAGAAAGGTTTTCGTCCAACGAAAAAAATGGAAACGGAGCTGCTTCTCGAATGAGCACACTTGTAACTTGTAATAACTTGTCGTAAGAAGAGGGGTTCAGGTGTTCATCGGGAAGGCCCTTCCTGAATCATAATTCATCATCATCTTCTGATCCGAATGACCATCTAAATGGGTCGCCGGGGTAGGTTAGGTTAGGTTTGGGTGATTGCCACCACTGTAGCAGATGTGGCCCACTTAGATCCTGGTTGGATCCTTTGTGGTATCACTACCCTGTGCTTTCCACCGGCTCCTTTACTACACTAACGAAAATGAAGTAAACCTAGAGACTACCTAATGGTATTCTAGTGGCCTACTTTCACAAGTCCACTCCTGTGCTGATTTACAGCCAATTAGTTTTCCTGATAAACTTGGCTATGTCTTGTATCTTTAAGTGTGACATTTCCTTTAGATTACTGAAGAAGTAGTTGCCTAGTATATCTTTTGTACTTTTTACAAGGGCTGGACAAGCGCCGATGAGATGAAGCGTATTTTCTTCCTCCTCCTCGTCTCTACAGCTTCTGCAGTAGTCGTTCTGGGAGCTTCTATTCTTCTGGCATGGATAACGAGAAGGCAGTGGCCGGTGATAATGCCCACTACGTTCCTTATTACATTCCTGTTTAGTTTTGTTTGTTTGGATTTAGTGAGGGCTAAATAAGCTGGAATACACTACAATTGTTGGCAGTCGAAGAGACAAGGAAACGGATATGTCCGGCGATATCGCGGATACTCGTAGTCCGTCATCTGTTTTTGAGCCATCTGTGTAGATCTCCTGGTAGTCTGGTTTTTTTGACCAGATCTTTTTCCCAATTTTCTCTGTATGCTGCTCCAGCGGTTGCACTCCCTTAACGATGCCTTGGTGGCTACTAGCTTCCTATACATGTCCATGGGAAGAAGCTGTAGCAATGTTTCCATGTCGGCTGTGGGAGTGGATTGCAGCGGATTCCCCTGTGATGCAGATACACACTGATGTTTGAATACTGCTTATCAATTTAAGATTGGATTTTTTATTCAGTACGTCGCGGGGGTAAACCATGCACGAGAGATCTCCAAGCAACTCGATCCTCGGCCATCGACCCTAGGTAGGTAGGTAGTAAGTGGCTTAAATGCACTTAGGCCAAAGTAGGCCCGTTGTACTGACACGTGGGTTTACCTAAAAAAAGATTAGTAGGGCCCGCGTGGTTATTACGACAGCCAGCCAGATCTCTCAATGAAGTCTAAAAGCGATTTGATTGATGTTTCTCTCATATCGCTAAGATGATCGAAGAAGTGTGTGGTTTTCCTAGCTGAGGCAAGTGCAGGCCAGTTGCAGAGAAGGTGTTACACACTTTCTTCTTATTCCGCGTCTCGGCAACTTCTTAAGAAATCGTTAGTAAATAGTCTTAGTCTATTGTGTAGCCCCAAAAGGCAGTGTCCGGTGATTATTCCCACTGCCGTGATGGCTTTAGGTCTTTTAAAGAGACCAAACTATCAGATCTGGGCCAGATTTGTTTCGTAATTTGGCTCGTATTGCCTGTATTCCATCTGGCATTGACTTTTAGTTTGCTTTGGTTGGTGAGTTGTACCTTAAAGGAGCTAGAATAGTACCTAAGTTACAGAAGGTTCCGTCATCTGGCAGTAGTAGTGGCGATTTTTGCGAGTTTGTCAGCTTCGCAGTTTCCTATAATGTCTCTATGGATCCGTCTGTGTAGAAATGTAAGGCGTTGTGGAATGGTATATTGCCGCCATACCACAGGTCTCTTTGCGGAATGACGTTTTTGAAGTTTTTCTGCAGACGAAAACCAACGCAAACATAGCTAACAATTAACGTTCCAAGCTTAATTTCAACGGATGAATGGCCATCTGCAAACTTAGACCTCAGCCTATTGGACTACCAATTATAGTCCCTTTTAGAGACGGTGACTCATGCAATACGACACCCCAATTATTGAACGCTTGAAGAGCGCAAGTTACATGCCACAACAAGTGTCCGCAACCTCCACCGAAAAAACATTCCATCTGTGCACTAGGTTTTGTCAAATTGTCTCGTATGTCTTTATGTCTTTTCCTATTCTATGAGTGAGTGAGTTTTGTACGATCTTCTCAAAACTATGTTGAAGAAGTCACATGACAGCCTTCTGTTGCCTAAGACCTTGAAGATCTCAAGACTCCGAATACAAGAAATGTGGACATAAACAACGAGGTGAACTTGTCACGTAATCACTCAAACCTCTTCGCATCATCAAAAAAATGATAACACATTTAAGATGGCATGGATTTGCTATAAATAGGAATGTTGCCACTGGAAAATCCATAGCCACCTCTTAATTATTACAAGGGTACTGAGAATCAATCGGTGGGAGTTTCCCCGCTGCGATGTAATTCACTTATCTCCACGCAACAGACTTTGCTAAGAGCTCAGTATAAATAGGGCGGTTCTAATCAAGATTGATTGAGTTGATCAACGGAACTGATGTCAGAGCACCATGAACATAAGCACAAAAGTCGCGTCATTGTCGCTTGTAGTTATTCCTTTGATTTCATCTGTGCCATCTGAAGTGAAGTGTAACGAACTGCTAGAGATTGGGGATCTCTTTACGAGGTTTCTTCTGTTTCCTCAATTCGAAGTGATGGATTTGGTGAAGGACTGCGACCCAAAGACTGCTGTTGGCGGTCTGGTCTCTGGTGGCATTAGTGGACTCAGTGGAGGACCCTTGGGTGCTGTATTTGGATTGACTGGAGGTGCGATTGGTGGATGTGTTGCTGAGAAAGTAACTAAGAACTTGTAATGGGCTTGAAATAAAATAAACTTTGAATAATGTGCATTCGTGTTTTCTGTTTTTGTTTTGTGCTTCAGAGGAGTGTATGTTCCCTTGGTATAAAGTGTTTTATTTTCACTTTAGTGTTACTTGTTCTTTTCTGGCGTTACCCTTCGACTGTGGTAGTCAATTATAAAAAACTCGAAAGGAAGTTGTTTGTCAGGAAGTTAATTTTATATTCTGCCATGAATTTTCATTTGAAAATTCATGCAATCTTAATTTCCCCTTGGAGCTTTAGAAACTGTGTCACACAAGAAAATTGCCACTAGATTCGTATTTTCTCTTCAGATTTGACTGTTTGATAGCCAAGCAACTTGTTGCTGAAATTTGCTAACGTTAATATGTTCACCATGGTTTCTTACCCGTTGCACGTCGCAATGGCACAATGCCCATTGAAGAGACAGATGAGTGTTCTGAGAGCGGGCCTGTCACTCTGATTTGAACGTTTGATCGTTAAAAGTTGACAGTTGTATCGTTTGTGGAATTAAACATTTCAAGAATTAAGAGATGTTTTCTCGTACATAGAGGCATAGTTGCCAGATCTCTATCTCTATCTATCTTCTTTACAGAAGTCTGACTGTACCTGATCAACTCTCACGTAGAGACGTTAGACAACCTTGTTAGTACCCACTTTACAGCCTGCATAAAAGCATCAGCAGCTGGTGCTGTTGCTCTCACAGTCGGAAGAGGCATGGAACAAGAGAAGGTAAATGAATTAGTTAGCAAGATACCATGGGCAATTAGATCCTTCTCTCGGTATAAGTCCCCGGGGCCGGACTATATACGTCTAATTATGTCAAGTGATCCGATTATTCCCTGGCTGGGTAGCATCTTTAAAGGATGCCTTATGCTAGGCTATGTTCCCAAAAGATGGCGAGAGGTCAATGTAATTTTCGTACCCAAGACAGGTAAGGCAAGTTACACCACTGCCAAAGACTATAGAGCCATTAGCCTCTCCTCATTCCCACTAAAAACTGGACGTTTGGATAGACATCTACGTTAGTGATCAGCTAGGTAAAAGCTTATTCTCTAAATCGCAGCATGCTTATATGAAAAATTCATTTGTCAGATGGAATATACCCTGAGGGCGTCCCTCGACATAGAGGGAGCATTCAACAACCTAACCATAGATGCCATTCAGACGAGTCTTCATAAAGCATGACACAATCCCCGCGATTACGCGATCAAGACATTTTAAGTCATCTCAAGGCGACGAATTTTTGCACAAGGAAGGTGAACTTGGGGAAATCTTGGGGTGGAAGTGAAAGACGAAGAAAATGTGACCCACAGCGGAATCCTGCGGTACCCCATATATTTTCTAGAAGCTAATTTCTTCTCACAATTAAGTAAAATTGTTCATAATTTATTAACAAACACACAAATGTACTTTCCATCTTTCGGGTCAATCTCTCTTGAATTTCAAATAAACTACCAAGCCTAGCAAACATAGCATTGCGACAAAGCCTACAACACCACCTAAAACCAAACGTTCGAACTCGCCTCTGATGCTGGTCCCTGAATCGAGTGAAGACGCCTGCGCTTCGCTTCCTTCTTCCGATGGTATCTCAACTCGAAACGAGATCCTTGAGATTTCGGATATTTCTGTTGAGTTCCCTTGCACGTCCCGCCGCAACCGTGCTGACTTCCCATCGACACCGCACTCGAGCATATTAATCTGACAGTCGTGGTGCTCCAAACAGCCGGTTAGTCTCATGCTGAGAACCATTTCATCTCCACTGCGCATTCCCTTGAACATCACGGCTTTGAAGGGCAGTCTGTAGCCAAGTGGCTGCTCGTAGAGTGGCGCTTGAGAGCAAACGCCGCGCATTGAAGGGTTGACGCAACCCCGTGAAGTGATGAGGTTTGCAGAGGTAGTGACTTCACCCGATGGCGAGATGCGCTGCAGACTCACGTCTGTCAGCTTTGTGTAGTTCCAACCTGGAAAGGAGCTATTTGTCAAATCCATTGTTCACCTTCGCACTCTCCAACTTACCGTCACCGGGTATGACATGAGCTCGCAACAACAGCTCCTCTCCCAGCTGAACTGCGCCGTTCCGGTCCAGATGCTTGGTGTAGCCATTCGACGTCTTCCGAAGCAGTTCAATGTGCGTTCGAAACTCGTTTTGGCTCCCTCCGTGAGCATAGACGCCGGCGCTCTTGGCTTGTCTAAGGGATATTAGAGTGCTTTTAAAAGACGAAAGAAGTGAATTTGAGGCAGACTGAACTTACAGGTCGTTGGAGACGCCCATCTTAAGGGCGTGCGTCTTCACGGCTACTCGGCTCTGCATCTTGCAGTGGAGCGACAGAATGGAATCGCTGCCGGTTCTCATGCCTCTGATTGTCGGGAACCGCAGGCGCAGACACAAGTCCTTGCCGCAGTGCTGCACGCCACATTTCTGAAAGTCCTCCGCCGCTATGTGCACCACCAAGTAGCTGCGACTCAGTTTGAGGTCGCACTTCGGGTCGCTCGAATCGTTGTCCACCGTGGGCACAGCACCCAGGAAGGTATCAATCCGCAAGACTGATCGGAAAAAGCCTGCTCGGTGGTCAAGGCACCGCATCTCCTTTACGTGAAGCCGAATGGGCGAGGTGCTGTCAGCCGTGCTCCGTGCTGCCGGGGGTGGAAGGTACGTTACCTCTGGCGGGTGATAATGGTAACCACTTAACGGTACGTCGTCGCTCTGTGGAGGACGGTTGTCAAATGGGGGACTAGCCGTTGGAGGCTGGAGAGCAGAAGGAACCTGAAGAGGTCTCTCATCTTCCCCGAACGGCCTTGGGCTGCTGGATGGCTTGTCGTATTCGTATCCTTGGTGCGCTCCCTCATCGAACACCACAATTGGATCCATTGGCTCTTCCCGTTTTGGAGGTAAATACACTGGATTTGGTGGAGGCCGGTGGTCTATTTCGTCTGATTGAGCCCCCTGACCCACGGATGGCTTGTCCTCCACTGGCGGCGGCAAGTAGTGGTTCAACGGAATGAAGTTTCCATGGTGTCCGTCCTTGACTTGCCGGTTGATTATGATTTCCGGAAGCAAGAACTCCGTCGTAGCACTGACCGGAGGAGGTGGTGGTTGTAGCGGCGCGTGCGGTGGAGCGTACAGGAAGGGCAGCGGATGTTGCTGATGAGGCGGTTGAAAAAAATTCAATTCGGGAAGAAACAAATGGCTTATATCCCCACGCGATGAGGTGGCGGTCATCAATAAGATGGTCAACTGCCAGAGGGTCTCCATGATGTGGCTGTCGGCTTGGCACTGATTCAATAGGTGCCCTGACTTCGGTGTTTTATAAATGCCAATTTATGGGTCGTGACCAAATGAAAGCGAAGAAAACGCATCCAGCAGACTGACACACATCGGCTGGCGCACGCTTTTCTTGTCCGAGAATCACTCGCGGGTGGGTTCTTTTCGGCGCCAAACTTTCCCAGAGCACGAACCCCATCACAACGTGTCGCGTGATCTTATGTAAGACTGTTGGTGGCATTCATCCGTCTGTTCACCCATACATCGGAGGCGCGTGTCAGTGAAAGTTGTGTGTTGACCGAATGCGCTCAGTCTGAAGGGGAACGACCTTGTCTGCGTTGAAACCTTGTCTGCGTTGAACTTTGTCTGCGTTAAAACTGGGGCCCTAAACGAGGGCAACTCGGAAGTAAACCTTTGCATTGACAGCTTTGACAGAACCCGACAGCGGTCTTACTTGTAATAACTAGTAATTTTTGTGTCAAAGCCATGATCTCAAGAATTAAGGAATCACAACCAAAATCCTTTCTAATTGCTTCTAGTTTCCAGCAAAACCTTCCGAGTGGTCAAATTGGTTGGCAGCTCAAATTGGCCATAGAAGTTTTCATGTGCGAATAAAAGAAGGCTATTTTTGGACAAACAACCAACCAAAGCATGGAGTTCCATAAGGGTAAAAACTATGTCCTCTTCTATTCACAATGGTAAAAACTATGTCCTCTTCAAATCAAATGTTTGAATGACGAATAGTCGGCTAGGAACCATCCGAACGAATTGACGTGCAATTGAACTCGTCGGCACTTGCAGGTATATATTTTACCATCATTACACATGACATCCACTTTTTGTGGGGGTCACATATCAAGAGTTGTTCCAGAAATCAAAAAAATGACACAGAAGAAGTAGAAAAATAAGTTCTATTTCTCTCGTTCAAGGTGTTCGATAGTGTTGCTGATTGACTTCTGCTCTTTACGTGGCAAACCGAAAGGGAAATAATGCACTTGTTTGTCTCCAGAAAAGATACAAAACTCGGAAGAATTTGTTGCATTATTTTTGGGCTGCCGTGGCGTAGTGGGTTGGTGCGTCGATTCCTACGCAGAAGGTGCCAAGCTCGATCCCCGAATATTACCAACTTTCATTATTAACATTTCCACCTCTTTCGAATTACCGATAGTGCTAAAAGAGTATTCCTGTCTTGAAAAAGCTTATCAAAACTTTGCAGTCGGGAGTCTAAATGATACTGTGTAACTTGCACAACACGCTTATCCACCCTTTGGAAGCTTCAATATCGTGAAGGGGAACATCTCTGGCTGAGTATCGAAAAGAACGAAGCTTCCAGTCGCACCTCATGAAGCAGTTTAATGCAAGTGATCAGGGACTTCTCGATAACGCGCTTTACATGTTGCAACACGTTAAAGCTCTGCAACATAAGTTGCAACAATGCGTCAATGCACTTGTCGTCTTTTCTAGTGCCTTTTTTGATGTAATTTTGTTTTATCCAAATAAATTGTTCTTGCTTGCTAGACGGAAGTACTTAAAACTAGCTTAACTAACTTAACAATTGACAATTGCTTCTAATGCTAACTTACTAACTTTATGCGGGTACTCTAAGCTAATCAAATCGTTGTATAAATGTGCCCTTTGGCTTAATCTACATTTTTTTAGTCTTCAATGACAAACTTTTATAAATTTGTCATTTACCAAGAAAATTTATAAAAAACTTGGCAAATCTTAACTTCTTAACCTACCTTATACTAACTTACCTAAACATGAAACTTATGGCTATCTTGAATATGTCCGTATATGTTATGCATATGCTTAACATATATAATTTATACCCCGTGGTGCACCTTTTTTTGTTTCTGTTTCATATATATATATATTTTTAATTTTTTGTTTCATATTTTTTTGGTAGATTTTTGTTTTTCTGGATTTTATTTTTGTTCTATATATTTTTTTGGACTTATTTACTATTTTTTTTTTCTTCTGGAAAACTACCTAAAAACCTACGTAAGCTGGGCACCATGATTAACTACCGGATCATTTAGAAAATCTGGGGTGGGCGGGACTGTTTTGGTGTAACCACCAATAAAATGGCCGTTATTTGGCAGATACTTTCCTATTTCGAGCGGGGATCACTCTACTGAACTGAAAAAGAACCTCGTATTGGAGTCGATTTTTTGTTCTAGGCCCTCATTCCCTATGTGTGCTTACATTAATGATGACTAGTAACTCTAATATCTTGTTTTTTGGTCCAAAGTGCATAGGCGCTATTTCATATTTGTAGACCACCGACGGAGTCGTACATGTTTTTTTTATTTAAATACTGAAATAAATTTTGTTTTTATTAAATGTTCGGTTTTTCTTTCTTTTCATTCAATGCATACGTTTCGTTGTAGCTACATTGTTTCCGTAATCGTGTTCTTAATCTGTTTTAATCCCCATTTGTTTATTTATTTCTCCGTCCTTTCACAAATCTCTCTCTCCTCCTATTTGTTTTCGTCAAATGTTAACTGCATTGTTGTTGTTGAGAAGAGTGGTGTCAAAGTCAGTCTTTGGAAAACCACCGTCTTAGTTGGAGTTATTCATTTTTGTTTTCTTTTATTTAAAATAAAATCTTTTGTTTTCTTTATAATAAATATGTAGAGCTTTTTGTTCCTTTATGTCTCATGTCGCATTTCCCTTAAAACATAATTCGCGTAACTGGCTGAATGAATGTGACGAAAGACGAATGTGTACATTGTTTAAATATCGTGGATGCGCGAGGTCAAATTTACAACTCAGCTCTTTTTGTGTCTACCGAACTAATTGGATGCTAGTGCTGTTTCCGAAAAATCGGCTATGGACCTGGAAAATACTACAAGATAAGCGTGTTTCAAAGCCGCTATCAGTTTGTTGTGGGCGAGGGTGACAAACGCCCTACGGAAGTCCAAGCACAATACCAGAGCATGATGACGCTTATATTGTCTGAGAGGAGTTTTGATCGGACAAGTTCGGACATGCTGCGGAGACGATACAACAAGTTGTCTACTAAGGTCCAACATTATGACCTGGATCGCCCTCATTAATCCCAAGAGAATGACAGAAATGACATCAGCAAATAACAGCCAATGGAAATCCTACCGGACGCATCCTTGTTATACCATTCACCACCACAACTTGATCGCAGCAACTCGATCGAACTAGAGTGAATTGAAGTTGCTTGCCACACACACACAAAACGAGTCATTAAACTCATTTAGGAACAGTAGATATTTATTAATAAACTGCAAAGATCTCCAACTATCCACGTAGGATCTTTGCACAACAACCGGCCCAAGCAAGAAGTCGCATTTGTCGCCATGAATCATATTTCCAGTTGACGCGAAGTCTTTTCCCCTGACAGGCGGCTGAAATGTGGAATAACTTCAATTAGCTTGATTTATCCGCTGCGCTCCAGAGATCAATACATTAAATAGCGAACGTAAGTGAATTATACGCCTGCTTAGCAAGGCGACTCACGTGCGCTGAGTTGTTGATTACGTATTTCATGTGGGAGCATAGATAGATTGCCATCAACAGGGGACACCGGTGTGGACAGATGGATACTGTTCGAACTTTATGATTATGATTGGGCCTACAGAATGTGCGGATGTTGGTTTTTCATTTTATTTTCATTTCCAACCGCTGAGTCGAGGGATTGGAGGAATTGCATGGGAAAGGTGGTTTCGATCAAGTGATTGAAGAAATATGTTAGTTTCAAGTTTTGCTTCAACTCTCAGGTGGACACATTGCTCGTGGTAGCTGGACGCATCAGTTTTCAGTCCATTTTTATGGATATACGCTCGATAACAGCTGGTGTTGCCACCCAATACTCTCTACGTTTACCTAGACATAATGGATTTCTTCACAGAGTTGCATTCATTATTTTAGTGCTCAGTACATCTTCTTCTTTGTCTGACGCTACAGTCCTGGGCCGCAGCCAACATGCCTCTCCATCTAGTAAGGTGTTGTGCTAGTTGCTTCCAGCCACTCACGTTCAGCTGATTGAAGTCCGTTTCCGACTGCGTGCGCCATCGGAGGCGTGGTTTTCCTTTACCGCGTTGACCCTCGGGGTTGGAGTTGAAGACTTTCCTTTTCTTGAGTCCATTCGCTCAACATGACCTAGCCATCTAAGACGACAGTTTCGAACTGGATTGACCAGATCGATGTCGCTGGTCAGCCCGAACAGTTCGTCGTTCAGTCTCCTCCTCGAAACACCACCAGTACGTACGGAACCAAAGACAATACGATGGGCTTTCCTCTTGAAGAGACCAGGAATCTCCTCGCACGGTTTGGTTAGTGTCCATGTTTCTGCTCCATACACCGGGACTGGGACTATCAAGGTCTTATATAGGCATATATTTAGTCTTCGAGAGGGCTTTATACCTCAATCGCTTTTCAAAACCAAGAACACAGCGATTGACAAGCATGATCCTTCGTTTCATCACCGCGGTGGTGTCATTGTTCGCGTTAACTTCGGAGACTAGGTGGTCAAAGACTTTTACTACTTGAAAGTTATAGCTGTGCAATGGAGTTTGTCTACCTCGGGGCAAACGTAATCTCCACAAACGATATCGCTGGGGAGATCCGACATAGAATCGTCTTTGGGAACCGGTGTTACTTCGGTTGGTCAAAACAACTGGCGTCAAAACTCCTGACTCAAGATGCAAGATCATGCTCTATAAAATTCTTATTTTGCCAGTCCTGCTATATGGACCCGAAATCTGGACGATAAGCAAAACTGCAGAGCTGATTCTTGGTGCCTTCGAAAGAAGAATTCTACGTCGGATTTATGGTCCCGTCTGTGAGGAAGGCGAATGGAGGAGAAGACACAACCGCGAACTCTAAGAGCTGTACCATTATGTCGACTGCACTGGGTCGGCCACATCGAGCACATGGACAATAATTCTTCAAGGGTTTTCGAATCCGAGCCTCCTGGTTCGAGAAGGAAAGGAGGACCAAATCTCCGGTATAAAGACCAAGTAATCGCGGATGCTCAGGACCGTCAACGATGGAAAGCAGGTATTGCTCAGGCTCGGACTCTGCATGGGTCGCCAGCCTAATAAGTAAGTAAGATGCTACATGAAAAACCCATATTAAGGCAGATTTCGTTATGTGATTCAAATGTTGTACACTTACTTTTGAGATTGAATCTCACTTCATTTTTTGGAATATGACTCGCTGTGCCTACAGTTTTTGAGATATCTTGAACAATTCTTTTTTTGCTTTATGTACATTACTAATTACCTTAGAAAACTTGTCACTACAGGTAAGATTGTGAGAAAAAGAGGCTGCCGATGAACTAAACGCAGAACAGCAATTTGTCAGTTTATATTTAGGACACTCAGGTGCATGAAAAAACATATTAACATCGAAAACGAAAATTAAAGATAAGTTGAAAAACCTTATCTTAGTTTTAGAGTTAATTACTAAGTGATGGTCAGCAAACCATTGGCTCAGCAAACTTAGATCCCAATTAATATTAGAAACTAGATCTTAAAGGCTGTTTAAGCCATAAGTGCAAGCAATGACATCAGCGAAAGCAGTTGGTGATACCGCAAGGAGTGAATTTATATAAACTAAGAACAGAATACGGCCTACGACAGAGCCTTGAGGAACGCCTAGGTTAAAGAACCTAATTTCGCTCCTAGTACTATCAATTTTCACTCTAATCATAAAAAGCTTCTCAACTTCGCCGTTCGCACTCGGCATAAAACGTACCAGTGGTTGATGTAGAAGCTACGCCCAAGTCCACCTCCGACAGTCGCGCCACCCACGTTATCATTATGATATAAACTCCAAGCCCGAATCTGTATTCCTCTCGATCATAGGAATACTCTTCCAAGTATCAATCAAACATGTAGGTGGTCTATGATTCACTCCGCAAGGCTGGCATGGCGCAACGATTGACACAGTTTTCTTGTTCCATACATCCACCGAAGCAGCTTTCGTGTCAAAAGTATCACAAGTGCAACCCAAGCGAAGTGGTGCACCTGTCAGCTTGCTCTCCATATCTCGGCTTCGTACAAGAACCTGCCGCCAAATAAGTATCGTGAGACATCAAGAACTCTCTACCATTCCCAGGTGTAATGTAGCATTAACATGGTTTTTTAATTACTCTAGCAAGCGTGGTATTAATTAAAAATGCATTCGGGTTCTCAGTTCATCGATACCCTTCCATATTTGGGCGGGCAATAATTAGTAATGGGTGCCATTAAACTCTAAAATCATTGCCACATCTAGTTGATACTCATTTCTTTTCCATTTCAGGCGATCAAGGATATGACAAATTTAAGCGGCATGTCAAGCACAGACTTCAGTGGATTCACAGCAAGCGAACGCATAACCCTTCAGCAGCAACAGAATCGACGAAAGTTCAGCTTTCCCGCAACTCTGCATTCCACATCACTGCTGGAAGTCAATTCGGCAGCGACTGCGCGCAGACGTTTGAGCAATGTCAGTGATGTTGTCACCCGGAAGCTATCGTACACAATCGGATGGAAAGCTGCACAAATTCCTGCACAGGACATCATCTCACAGGTAACTCTTCGGGCTGGACTCTTCGGGCTGGACTGGTGATGTCCCTGCGGTCTACATGGTCTAGCCCTCTTATGTTGCTGTACAGCCCGTCAACGCAAACAGGACGAAAGATCGCACGCAAAACGTTTCTCTTGAAGAAACGAAGGACTTCCACTTTAGAGATTGTCCATACCTCGGCGCCGTACCTCCGATAGGGATGATCAAGCTCTTATATAAAGCTAGCTTGGCCCTTCGAGAGAGGGCTCTATTACTCAATTGCCTCTGGTGCCCGTAGGAACAGCGGTTGGCAAGAACTACTCTGCGTTTGATCTCGGTACTGATGATGTTCGTACTATCTACTGCAGACGAAGTCCTTGAATACCTCGGAGTTAAAGCTGCCGATAGTGACGCTCTGTCCATGACATCGATGTTGTATGTTTTTTCTTTACGACAGCTTATGCTTTACTTTGCTCTCGTTCGCCGCTAGTCCCATTTAAGCTGCTTCCGTCAAATGCTGACTAGACCTGGTTTGAAAACCAAATAAAAGTGTATTAATTTTGCTTTCACTGGTATTCGAACCCCACTAATCAAGGGCAGGCACTTAACCCGCGCCATCGTCATTTAAGCGGATAAATGATTTGTTTTAAGTGTATTTTACATAAAGATTGAAATTTAAGCGTGTATACACTTACAGAAAACGCATCTCATATTGGTAATATTCATAGAGCTTCAACAATGCTCGAAAGTATATAAATATAATTTAATAATTTAAAATTATAAGACTCATTAAGTCTTAGTGCCAACTTAGCGACAACGCCTTTGACAAATATGCTAATGTAAAATTGAGGTGATATCATGTTTAGGCCTTAGAGCCTTTCAAGCTTTGACTGCGTGAATTAGTTTTCCAGGATTTTCCACACTATTGATTGTAGTCAATCCGAACATTCGTTTCAGGCATAAAATGCATTTTGTGGAAATTTATCGACTAATATCTTTATTAGGAGTAATTGCTTTTATTTTCATTGGCTAACATATTTTTTTAACATAATTGGCATAAAACTATTACTTTTGGTATTGCGTAACTCAGTCAATAGATTGTTCACTGTGACTGAAAAAATTGATATTGTGAATACTTTACAATTGGACAGCTAAAACTCATAATGTCATTACGTTTTTCAAAGAATGTTTTGTTTTCGCAAATATTGCCTGAAACACAATAAGGCGTTGCGCCAGCCGACTTCATGTTACGGAGAGAGTGCGATGACGCACTGCGTCGAAATAATTTCTCAATTTATCAGCTGTTCTCTCTCTCATCTACCAGATGAAAACTAGTGCCGCGTTTCTGCATACACTCATTTGAAATGACTTTTGTCGTTAAATTATTTTTAATCAATTGTTTTCATTTCTCATATGACAGTTGACACAAAATACTCTCAATTTGGAAGAAAGGAAGAAAGCTCACGGAGAGCGCACCTCTCTGTCAAAAAATATACAACATGTTCAATAATGATGTGCGATGGACAGGTCGAGGCTGTATTTTGTGCATGGCCATTGAATTGTGTGCGTTGGAAGACAACGCCAGCGCAAACGCACTATTGTGTTCCAGGCATATTAATTATTTTGTCTATTTTGAAATAGATGACAAAATGTATGTACGTAGGTTTTTTAATAATTCTGTTTATCTGCTAATTATATATTCGTTTTCTGAATTACCTTCGAGGCATTCAAAGATTTATAGAAACCCATGAAGATCAATATCTAGTATCACCAAACTTGCGACAACTCTGCGGTTCTGTGTTCAAAGTTCGCATCAGTTAGCGCTAGCAATGAATTTTGCGTTGGTTTAGTGGAATTAACAGCGTCCCTTGTGTTAAATGAAATGTTCAGAACCTAAGAAATACATAACTTAGTACATAATTGCGTGCTTTTATTCATGTATTTTCCTACCTTATTCCATTTTGTTCGCAGTCAATACTTCCACCACTTTTTCACTCTCATCTTAACATACGGCAACGTACGCCTTAGGCTTTGTTCGTATTATTAAATTGTCCCTAAAAAGTTTTCCTTATCAACTCAAAAATAGAAAAAATGGAATACGTGTTTTTATCCTAGATTTGCCGGAATTAACTTGCAGTTTCAATTGTTGTCAATTTTACATTCATAATACCAAGCATAAGAATTCAAAGTCGACTTTCGACCACGATCGACTTTCAGTCGCTAGTTGACACTAGCAATGAGGGTCTTAGCCTAATTTGAGATTGGCGAAACCCTGTTTTTGATTTTGTGTATCCCATATATATTACTATGATCTCAAATGAGGGTTAACTCGAAGTTATCATTCCATCTCTGACTAGTTTTGGCCGAGTCTATATTATTGATGACACCTTATTGTATATTAGTAGAAAATCTTCTGCTTTGGTCCTATGTTCGAGTTTGATTCAAGCTGGCTACAAGCTTCCATTACAATTTGGTGTTTACACCGGAGATTCAATCTTCCTCTTCTCGAACTACGTCGGATCTCCACTGTGATGTCGTTTGTGAGTGAACGTTCCTTGGTCGACAGTATATATTTTGTTTTGTCCTTGATTGTCCTTGATTTTGAGATCAGCCAATTCTTCAATTGCGTTGAAAGCCTGCGCTATGGCACGGTCGATGTCATCTGACCAACCCAACAGTTGGACTGACTTGTAAAAGATAGTGCCTTCCGAGTTTACAGCGGACCGCCGCACTTTCTTCTCCAGTTTTTCTTGCCGGAATTAGACTCCCTGATTCCTGAGTTTTCAGGGTCTTCGATCATACGGTTGCTGCCACTCTGCACTTTAACTCGCTTTATCTTTAAAGTGACAGTCTTTATATTTCACATATGCCATGAAGTTTATACGTCCGCTTTCCTCGACAATTTGCTGGCAAAGGTGCATCGATACTGAGTGTGAAAAATATTGTGCGCCAAATTTTTTGCAGTTCTGACGGTGCACAATGTAACATGACCAAGAGAGTATCCGAATGATTCGTCTTCGGAACTCCCGTAGTCACATGATAAATGCCGTACCTAACTCTGTTCATCTCATTATTCATGAAAGCGTTTTGCTGACTGTCCCCAACTCTAATAACTTGATAGCTATGAGCCTTAAAGTCAGGGGTTCGGTAAACATCTTGACCAAGCTTTTGTCCTCCTCATCTTACTTTCCTCCTTTCAAACGGTTGTGCTTAATCTTGTCTATCGTTCTAGGGAAAATGCCTCTGCGGACAGTACATAAAGCGGCGGCTGCGACGTTCCGGCTTGTTTAACAAAAAACTCGGTCTTCAAAGGATCCGCAGCATCTTGGGCACATCCTCGATAACCGTTGTCCGTGAAGTATTCCCCGCACTTATGATAGTAAGTAAAACAACTCCAGTGTACATTGATCTAGTTAACCGACAATCGTCAGTTAGGTGATGAACTGGAACGGATGCATCCACGGATCTACACAGGAGTCGCTCGACAAATATGCCGATCACCCGGCGGGGACTTTTCGTCAGCAGAAACCGTAGCCATTCTCATCAACGCCGTGGCCCGTGATCTCTTTCGAGTTGACATCACCTGGGGCAAGATTATATCCCTTTTCGCCGTGGCTGGGGGTCTGGCCGTGGACTGTGTCCGACAAGGACATCCCGAGTATCTGCCAAAACTCGTACAAGGTGTATCGGATGTGATTGAGGACGAACTCGTTCCCTGGATCAATGAGAATGGTGGATGGGTAAGGATGGCGAATATTAGGAATGCATGCTCTAATCTGATCTCTACCGTGTTTCATTTTCAGATTGGCCTCAATTCACACGTCCACCCGGTCAGTGAGGAGTTCAACCCGCTCGAATGGACAACGCTTTTAGTTGGCTGCGCATTTGCCATATTCATCGTCATAATTATAATTCGTTTTGTTGGAATTTATCTGTTACCCCTTGCTTATGTGAGACCATCAACATCGCAGTCATAAATTAAAAAATAGTGCTTAATAAATTTAAAAAGAGAAAATTATTCGATTACCGTGTTTTCCTCTTGTCTAAGATTGTATCACATGATGTCAGTCTTTCATACATCTTAATTCTTTCGGTGATTCCTTGATACCCTGGGGTGGTGAGACATCAAAAAAGACTTGTCTAGTGTCTGTATGAACACGTTAAAGATTTTCGGAATACAGTCAATGCAGTCCGACATGGATACAAGAAACTCTCATATAGTATAAGAAAATACTTATAAAGAACGCAGTTGGAAAGACCGTGCCAAAAGGCTGATACAAGAGACACATATAGTTATTTTATCGAGTTGGCTGGAGATTTCTCGTGCGTGGTTTAACCGTGTGACCCCTTTAGTTGGTCAAGCGGTTGAGAAAATGATGATGATGAGGAACAATGTCTTTTGTGCATTCTTTACTTTTTATTCAAAAACTAATTAAGAAACGAATTTTTCTTCTCCATTGTTTACATTGAGCTTTTAGAGCATCATCTTTTTAGCATCATTTTTTAGTCCGTTCTTTTCATATCAGTTTTCTTCTCTTTCTAATATAAGATATTTTCATAAAACAACTCGGATATAAGAAACAAAAGACGAAAACAAACTATATCGGTCGTCGACTGTAATAATCATGTAGGTGGCGCGATAGTCTAAGGTGGACCGGAATCCAGCTTCTACAACAACCACTCGTGTTGTACTTACCATTGTTGTCTCACAAGTTTCTACTTACAGCTAGGCTTATAACTAAGGTAGGAATGTTGGCTCATCAATAGGAGCTCAACTTATTTCGCTTGACATTGTATCATTTTGAGTCAGTTACAGAATAATATCGCTTGTGTCAAGTGTTAAGAAATATAAAATTATAAATATAAAAATGGTTTGAGAGATGACTAGCCTCGTTAGTGTACTTTTTGTAGAATTGCATTGTGTCGGCATTGAATAGTTCATCAAATCCAGGGTTTGTGGTTGCTATGAATAAACTTCAGTGTTGAATAGTCTCTGTTTTTAAGATCTTCCTTTCAAACAACAGATATATGTTAATACTGGTCTGATAAGTGGCTTATAAATAAGCACTTTAGACGTCTGGCTGAGACCAGTCCCTAGGGCAAAAGCTACCCGTTTGAAGATAGCATCCACGTGGGTAAGTGATCGATGTATTGGAAGAGTCATCTTAAGACTGTTGCATATTCTGACCAACGTCCTGCTTCTGCTTCCTCGAATATCTGCTGCTGGTGTTCTTGTGTTGTTCTTTCTTCTTTCTTCTTGTGTTGACTGATGGGACCCTACTTGCCGACTCCGAACGGCGAAGTTTAAGAAGCTTTTTCTAGACAGGAATACACTTTGATCATTGTCAGTGAATCGAAAATGGTGGAGCGGTGAATCATGCATGTTGGTAAATTGGAGGATCAAACTGGCCGGGGGTATATGAATCGACGCACGAACCATCCACACCACGGCGACAGAATACTCGCTGAAACAATGTTTTTAATCAAACCAGTTACTGTTGTTACTTTCCTTAAAATCGGTATTCACATTAAAAAAGTATAGTAGATGACGGTATTAAGGTGTGATGGTCGTGGAGTTGTGGGTATATGCGTCTACCCCTACACAACTTAACCTTGCTGCCTCTGTTCGATTCCCGGCCGGTACGACAAAAAAAAATAATTTGCACGGTTCAAGACTCTTTCGAGTCTACCCAATGAACAAAGAGTAATAACTGTCTGGAAAAAGCTTCTCAAAGTTAGCCATTCGGAGTCGGCATAAGACTGTAGGTCCTTCGACTCGTGAGAGAACAATAGCACGCACAACACAAGTGGTTGCTGAGAAGATATGCCCTGCCCCTCAACGGGCTGAAGTTTCACCCATATTATTATTAATACCACCCAAAGGAGTACTTCAGTTTAAAAAATCGTCTATATATCGAAAACGATATCGAAATAGACATTTTTAAGCCCTAAACAATGCCGCTGCGACCAGTAGAAGGTAGGAAAAAGGCCAAAAGTGACTTTTTGGCCCGGCGAATTTGAGAATAGGGTTGGTCTGAAGGAGACTTAGTCCAACCATCTCATCCTGGGTCAGCCAAGTGGTCGCCTACCAAATGGAATCGAATTCAACGCCCGCCTCCGAAGTCGTGATGGTGGAGACATTTGTGCCATTTCACCAAACCAGCGAAGCAAGGCACTTTCTAGTCGAAGAGCAGCTGCTCAACGTTGAGTTCCTCGCACACTGCCGTGTTTCTCAACCCATCCCGGCGAGTAATTTCAACAACAGCAAGATGAAATCTCATCTCTGCAGCTAGTAATAGTCATTTTATTCTTTCTGCCATTACCCAAATTTCATTTCATTAGACTGGATTACGCAAGTGGTCGGTTCGAATCCCAGTGAAAACAAATTAAATACGCTTTTATCTGGTTTTCAAATCTGGTCTAGTCACCATTTACCGTTGGGATCAAATTAACGGCGCTATCACTGAAGTGGTCAATCAGTGGTAGTAGTCTGCTGGTGAATCTATCAGCAGCCCCATACGTACCTACCTACCAACATTTCATAGCCAAGCTGAGAGTTAAAAACCGCAAACTCGGCTTTGACACCAAGCTCGAACTGATAATTACAGATCTTGTAAGCTGTTTCAAAATTAACCAAGATTGGCGAGTCCTACAAAAATGCTCTTCCTCTTGTTAAACGAGTTTCTAACCATCCTCACCAGCTTCGAGTGAGCTTCCGTCATTTCTCTTATGCATCAGAGATCATATCAGCTTTCGGGCTTTTCCTTTCATTTTTATTCTCAGCATTGGGTATCGGATGCATGCGTCTGTGTGGCACGCATGTGGTGCCAATCCATACTGTTCTCTGTGCTTGATCGAGTTTCGAGATATTGTACTTTTTCCTTTCCTGAAAGGCAAATGTTAAGCACATTGTTCTAAACAGTAGATACTCCTTAATCAGTTTCCTCGAAAGAGTTGGAACAGTGAATAGTGAAAGTTATCGGGAAAGGAAAGAAAACAATTGGATCGATTAACTTATGAACAATCATCTATTTATTCTTAGCACTACTTGTAGATTTTATCACTATATTATTATCCTAATTAAACAAATTTGCAATCTGCTCCGTGACACATCCTCCAATTGCACCTCTAGCAGCGCCAAATGCAGCTCCAGCTGGTCCTCCAGCAGCGCCAGCAATGCTTTCCAGCTATCGTTTGAGGCTTGCAATCGACTAGATTCCTTGCCACGGTAAAATCTGGTGTTGATGGCCCAGACTCCACAAAGGATTTCAGAATCGCAAAGAAGTTACCTTTAACCACAGATGATCCGGCCAGGAGTAACAGTACAACTGTGACGGCGAGAGATAAATGGGTGGACATGTTGTTGCAATTTAAGTTCGAGCTTCAGCTACTGAAGGACAAGATAAGATGAAATGCAGATGAAGAAAATCATTCATTTATATACATCCAGCAACGACCACATGGAACTTATGTGCATGGAGCTAAGTGGAAAAGCTTATCTGGGCATCACTCCAGAATCTGAACACATGGTGATTGATTCGGTTTCTTTAAGATGAACTCAAAATATGCAATGACACATGCATACGAGATCAGATTGCGGATTCTCCTGGGACTTTCCTTGTTGATTAGATGTCTTGGCGAAATACGTTGCGGAAAATCCTAAACGCTTATATACTGCAGGCACTTAAAGACGCTGGGCTCCCATGATATGGATAGGTTTGGATCTTCTTCAACACTTTCACTACCGGCTGCTACAGTGGCAAGCAAAACTGAATACATAATTTTAGGTTTTCTGGTTTTTCATCTATAAAATTGTTTCCTTACAACGGATTTAATTGAAATGTTCAGTTTTCGTCGTACTGGAACCTGTTGATTTTGACTCATTTCTAGTCTTCTGCAATTCTGTGTACAGTGCTGTTTTTTTTTATTTTAAATAGCGAACATCAGCCCATTTCTACCCAGGGTCCCTGTAAAAGTCCTCTCGCGTAATGTTCGCAATAGCTTTTAGTGTTGTGAAATCCGCTTTTGCCATAATCAGTTTTGTGCACTCGCCGATCTCAATTGTTTTCTCCTTTCTGTACCATAAGTTCGTTGCAGTGGCATAGATTTGCATTTCTGTGCTCTTTCGCGTGATTAAAGATTTTTTGAGATGCTAAAACGATGTTGTTCTGAGTGTTTTTTATATATTTTTATATACATTATTTTAAATTATTTAATTTAAATTTTAAAAATTTAAGAATAAAAACCTGATTTTTTAACTTCAATGTCGCTGTTAGCGCTAAGTATGATGGCAAGATCATAATGACGAAATTTATCATGAAGTATGATAAGCGCCATGTTTAGACAGTGAATGCACAAAAAAAGAAAGGAAAAGTGAAAACGTGCAAAACTGGTTTAACGATAATTCACCACAAGAAAAACTCAACGTTTATTTAGATTTAAGTTTATTGTCTGTGTATTTCAATACTACCCCGTTCAAACGATCAACAACGAATGCCGTCCTCATTCCTTCATCAGCGACATATTGAAAAAGGGTCCTCTCCTCAATGCTGCCAAGTCTCGGCAGATGTAATCGTCATACTGGATAATTGGGATCCTCATCGTTTTTATATTATTCCAGCCGTTGTAATTGTAGGATTTCTTTCATCGATCTTACTTCGTGTAACGCTAAAATTAATGAATCGTCTAGTCGACGTCGTTTTTGACGATTCACTATTGCTTCGTATAACTCATTGAACTGTCACAAGCCGACTATTACACGATTGTGATTTAACGATTGCTATTTTAAAAAATGTTTCATACTTCGTGGTTGGTTGTTGTTTAGTTTCGTTTTTGAATATTTTAATAAAAATCAAAAAAATGCGTCGGCATTACAATGTGTTGGCTTTCGATGACGAAGAAAGCGAACATTCTGTTGGACTATTGCGAAAGCGAAGGACGCTTAGAGATGCCTAGGATCCTCTTTCAATTTTACACAAAAATATTATTATTTTTAAACAATAAACTTGCTAAATTGTATTTTGCAAAAGAGGCGTTTTTATTAGTTCTGGAAACCGTAAATCCCCAATTTTAAGAGTTGGAATGGAGGTTGGAATCTATCCATACTTAAAACGAATTAATTGAAATTTTAACTTGAACTTGTGATGTTCATATTATGCACTTACTTTCCTCCAAGTAGGTACAGACTTATTAGCACCATGTCAGTTTTTGAGCCAAATCTGCCCACAGCTTGTTAATAGACTGCCTGCCTTGTGTGGTTCTTGGCATGTAATTTTTTCCCGTTTTAGGATGCTCGTCCATGTAATAAATGAGAACTTCCATTTGCCTTTGCGCTGCTGACCTAGTGTGTTAATTAATAAATCACTTAATTGAAAGTTATTTAATACTTACAAGTTTTCGAATTTGGATTTCAAATGAATAGGCACACATCAACGAAATTTAAAAATGATAGCATAAATTCCGTTTTCTATATAACATTTAACGTGTTCAGTAGTTCTTAAACTGCCTATTATTTGAACGATTGACGATACGACTGGATGATTCGTTTGTAGTGTTACACGAAGCATACTTTTAACGACGTCGTTTAATACAATCGTTTGAACGACGATCGTCTTAAAAGTTACGCGATGAGAGCCCAGTCTCTTCGATTTTTCTTACAGATTTTCATATTATACGATTGTGTAGTAAGATTGTTAAGCGATTGTAAAATACCAAACATTAAACGAAACGTACATAGTTTCGGATGACAGTGCGGACATTCAAGACCGGACCGGAGATGAAGAATCTTTTAATGGTATAGTAAGTGACCCATATATGGCACACCCTTAAAGTTTTTTAAAGTTAATAAAAATGCCCAGTATTGCCTTAATTCATTTTATGTTTTTTAATAGTTAAAACAAATAGTTAGTAATCGGTCTTTATAAACAAACACACGTAAAAACAACTCAGGGAAAAATAAATGTATGATAAATGCAATGAACTCGTTTTAACACTTTTAAAAAAAGGGATGATGATGATGATGAACCACCCGGTATTAATTATAGGCCCTAGACGAAAGATAAGCTCTCTACCCAATTTCGGGTAGAACTCCAATGGACTCTATATTCGGGCATTCAATTTTTCAATTTCAATTTTCAATTTTATTTGTATAAATAAATTTTGCAATTTTTACATTGTTTATCTGCAAAGCCTGAATGGCTTGTCTGCAGATGACTAGTCACAAAAATGTTGCCAATATATGCGTTGAAATTCAAGTAAAACAGTTTTGAATACATTACAATTAACAATTAAGAGTTGTTTCAATTTACAGATATTACGCAAGAATAGAATAGATGACGATTTTTGGATTTACAATGACATTTTACATTTTAGTTTTAAGAGTTTAAATATATTTCTTTTGCTTTTTTAACCATGTCTCTTTTTTGTAGGTTGCGAATTTCCCTTGGGAGTTCGTTAAGGATGGTTGGAGTTATATATTTTTTATATATTATATCTCCTCTAGGTGGTACACCGTAAATTGCTGTGATACCTTTAAAAACGATATGCTCTATTCTTTAATGGCAACTAATACCGCTTTCATACTGCCGCCTTGCACGCTTAATGTTTTTTTGCCATCGTCACCCTAAAAAAGACCGTAGCAAGTTCCATACATAATTGCTTGTTAAATATGGGCCATAATAGGAATACCTATGGTGAGCCATTTTACCAACATCGGAATTTTTCACTATTTTCTGAAATATCTTATACTTCTCTTGATCAAGACATACCAAGTTGCAATAACTGATTGTTTTCCTCCGGTTCACAAACGTCTGTAGTCTTCTTATGCGTCTCAATGGGCAGTTATAACTTCGAGGTAGTCGTGGACTTCGTCTATATTGGCTACGTCGTAAATAGTACGAACAACAGTACTCAACAAATCTTGGCAACCGATATTTCCCAAGAGGCAATTGAATACTGGAGCGCTCTTTCGAAGGACCGAGCTGATTGTATATAAGACAATGATCATTCCAGTCGTTCTGTACGTTGCGGAGGCATGGACAATCTCAAAAGCAAATGAGAAAGTCCTTGGTTCGAGATGAAGGTTCTGCGTGCGGGCTTTGGTCTTGTTTGCGTTGAGGCGTCTGCGGATCCCAAGTCTAAGGTGGCCGGGCCATATAAAGCGTATGAATAATTCAGCCCCGGCCCGAACAGTCTTCGACCCCGAATCAATGGGAGAACGCAACAAAGGATACACGCGCTTAAGGTGGTGTTCAAGGACCTCAACCAACATGGCGTGCGACACTGGAGGCAGCTAACAAGAGATTGTGCGAGGGTTGCAGCAAATAAAGAAGAGGAAGAAACTGCGTCCTCTCACGACCCTTTCACACACCGACAAGGAACAGTTTCTTACTTGTACTTTTTTAAGGGGATCAAAATATTATAAATATTATAGAAAGTATTCCCAACTCTAAACACTGATTGCGGATGGTCGAGTTCAACAGAGGAAGGAGCGACTTTATTCTACACCCAATCTTAGTTAAGTCGGGCGACGTGAAATGAAGAGAAGACAACAATTCCTTATAGATTAGGCTAAGGCCGTTATCATTACGGATGGGTCTACTTCAAAATCAGTTGGTGGTTCCAGATTTAAGTCAGCCGTACATTGATATTGTTCAGATTTCTCAAATTTCAATTTCAATTTATACCTTCCTGAGAGCAATTTACAATCGAAAGCCTGAATTTTCAAACTTAATTCTTCCTTTTAAAGTCTTCAATTCACATGGCATGTATAATGGAGGCATTGCTAACAAACATTTCATGAGTTGTGTATTCCATGGCGGACTACAATGTAACGCGAAAACGATATCACCACAGCTATTTTGTATTTCTCGCAATGAGGAGATATTTCCCAATTTCTTGCATACTTATAGGCTTCTTCTGCACATTAAATGTGTTCCACAACATGGTCCCCAATGAAGAAGGCAATTGTGGGGGAAATTTTCTTGTTATATCATCTGTCATTCCCTGGCGATCATATTCACCATACCAGAACATTGAACACACGAAAACACTGTCGTTGTCCCCGTCACTCCAACAAGTGTCATGTGGGGTCGCTTTTATGTTTCCCCCAAAAGCGAAACAGCGGTTACCAAAATCAAAGCCAATCGCCTCAAGCAAATAGAGATACACATAAAATGTTTTTATTTTTTCTTCCATACATCAGCTGTTTCCTGCAGCATCACTCAGCATCTCCTTCTAACCTCCACTTTCTAGAGCGAGTGTGAAATTTTGTTTCTCCTCTATTCGTTCACTGGTTGACTTCGTGCGCGATACACACTATACTAGTCGGAGGGCTGTGTGTGCACCGATCGAACGAAGCAGAAAGGAAACAACAGAGCACAAAAAGAAGAAAGAAAAAACGACGAAAAGAAAAAAAAAAACACATCTCCCCCCAAAATCAGAAAAGTCAAAAAGTTTGCTCCCCTCTCGCGGATGCCGCCGGACGACGAGATCGATCTGCTCAATCAAAGAAAACCTAAGGAATGGAGGACAACGACTCAGAAGAGTATAAATTATCAGCAGTTCAAGATGGAGATAATTAACCAGGTAAGTTGTTCTTTTGTAATCAACAAACAACAACACATCAGTGAAAACACCTTAAAAAATAAAAGCAAATAAAAACACTAGCTCGTTCGGGGGCATGCTCTGGGCGAATGTCAACCAAAATCAAATCCAAATTTGGAAATTCCAAATGCTGAAATGAATGCGCAAATCGTACAATATTCCATGGAAAAAGTGCCTGAATTATGCAACTTAGTTAGTGCCAGTGTGGAGCCAAAGGAACAGACCTCCTACGAAGAGATCAATGATTGTCCGAATTAGAACCATGTACGTTTTTGACGTTTCCTCTCCAGGGGGGTGGTCAGCTTTCACCTTGCCTGGATGGTTTGCAATTCTCTAGAGCTGGTGATCCGCATTGGGTTTGATTATATAGTGATTAGAGTTAGAACATCGACTCGCAGGCGATTAGGTAACTAACTTAAAGCATTTCTTTCGGTTTCTAATTCGTGTTTTTTTACACTGATATTGTCTGTTGCTCTTTTATTTTTGGTTTTTCTTTGCTTAATTCGAACAGAATTGTGGAAGGAACAAGCACCACATACACTCAAGGTCAGGTTTATTATTGTTATGGCGTGATGAATGTTCGAAAATTGTTTTTATTGTTTGTGTGAGCAGTTAAGAAGCTCAAAATCGGGGGGTACGCACACAAACACGCACACCCATCCGCACCCGCGTTCCAGCAAGTGCTGGCTGAGGACCAATTTGGACATGGTTATAGTATCCAGCGGCGGCAAATGCGTGTATGCCAGAGCATTTTAATTGTTAGTTTACTCGATTTGTTGGTTTATTCACATCGCCTTCTCCGAAATTGATTGTTTAAGTAACAAATCATTGATTTGTTTAAATTTTTATTTTTAGGTCTTAATTGTGGGCGATTGGTTGTTGGTTATGACGTTGAATTTTTAAGAATTGATCTATCTTTCAATTGAAGGTATCGTTTTGGTTCACACACTTCTGACTAGGCCCTACGGTTTGGTGTGAAATAAGTTGTTGTGGAGGCAACTAGAGAACTTTGCTGGGTTCACATGCATTTGATGTTTCTTTCATCACTTGAAGCTGTCGCTCTAGAGTGGATCGTGCTTAGTTCACAGGGCAACACAAGGAGGATGATCTTCCAGAACTACGTTCAGTTCACGCCAGCGAGATTGAAGTTTGCAGCGAGCGTTGTTTGGCAGCGGCTGGAGTCGGTCTGCTGGTGAACGAAGAATATGCTGTCTTCCAGCACGCGGCACACTGTGTTGACTCCTTTGATACAGGGTCACAATTGGCAGATATACATAACTTTGAAGTAGTCAGGAACATCGTCTACGTCAACGCCATTATCACCAAGATCAAATGCAGAATAACTCCTGCCAACCGCTGCTTCTTTGGGATTTCTTGGGATCGAACTAATATAGCCCTTCGAAGGATCAAACTGAAAGATCAATGTCCTCTTTAAGCATCGTCCCAGTATTGCTATACTGTGCAAATGCAGGGTTAGTTTCAAAAGCTGGTGAAGATATGCTTGGCCTCTTCGGGTAAAAAAGTTCTGTTGCCTGTGGAGAAAACGATTCGAAACAAGAACTGTACAGAACGACATTCGTGTAGACAGGCCTCTACGAAACTAATGCCTAGAGTCGCTGACACAGCGCAGCACAGGACCCCAACCCAACCTTCCCGAAACTAACAAACTGCAGTGGTTTGGTCCCAAAAGCATCTTGCCTGTCCTTAAGTGTAGCTTGTGGCATCAACTGTTGCCCCTCTTTTTCAACTGGTGTGAAGACTTTTTTACACTTTTTTACTCATTTTACATTTACTTATTCTCATAGGGAAAATGTTTATGCGGTCAATACATTCGAGCGCGGTTACGTCGCGCAGGAGTCCTGAATCGGAAGGCAACGCAGAGACTACGTTCTATACTGGAACCATCGTCAACAGTTGTCTATGAGGTCTTTCCGGCGTTGAATTGCGTAAGAAACTATACACTATTACTATACTATACATCCAAATAATGGTTTTTGTTTTCATTTTTGGTTTTCAGATGGGCGAGGAACTTGAACGAATGCATCCCCGTGTCTACTCAAATGTGTCGAGACAATTGTCTCGTGCACCGTTTGGTGAACTCGAGGACAGTGATACGGCACCAATGCTTCTGAATTTAGTCGCCAAAGAATTGTTCCGATCGAGCATCACCTGGGGTAAGATCATTTCCATATTCGCCGTGTGCGGAGGATTTGCCATCGATTGCGTTCGACAGGGTCACTATGACTATCTGCAGTGTCTGGTCGATGGTATGTCTGAAATCATTGAGGATGATCTCGCCCTCTGGCTCTCCGACAATGGCGGTTGGCTGGGACTGCAGCAACATATAAGACCCGATTCGGGTCAATTTTCATTTCTCGGCTGGCTAACGATGTTTGTTGCTATTTCCACGGCGATTTATTTAATCTCAAATATAGTTAAGAACGTTGGTTGCCATTTATACTCACTGTTATACTAGGAACAACTAATCTGTCTGTTCTCTCCTTTAATTTCCTTGGTAAATATTTCCCTCTACTACCTGTTATCATTTAATCAAAGTAATTTAATATAATGTTAAACGTATCTTAAGGCGACATTTAATTTTATCACATAGACAATTATTGTTTTTTTGGTTGTTTTTAACACATCTTTAGTTTAGCTGCATCGAACGGATGGAATAATGTCTAACCGATTTGTTACATCGCGTTGAATGTTTTATTTGACTTATTGTTTATTAAATATTATTTTTTATATTTTATGTTTACATATGTATGTATGTTTCTTGATTGATTCTTTTCAAAATAAATTGTTACATTTTATGTTTATCACACAATAAGTGTTCTAAAAAATGTCCTCCATTGAGTATTTTTGAAAATCAAAGTGTCATAGAAACATGCACTTACTGAGAATGTTAAGAACTTGTATGATATGTGTAGTGTGAGTGCGGGAGGTGATCTTCGGTGTGTTGTAATACTCATAACATGCGTATTAGCTTGTGTGCATGTCCAATCTTGTCTTAGGAGTTGTGACCACTGGCAAGTGCGGGCGTGCTGGTGAATCGACTCTGCAATATGCGTTGCCTACTTTCTAGGGCAATGAGCCATGGGGTGCCTGAAACTGAACTAAAGCCCACTCGAGCACGTTGATTCCAGTTTGATTACAGGCCTCCAATCATTAACGTCAGACTTGGTTGGGCTGAAGTGACTGACTGCCTTGATCGTGCCTAGATTATTTGTTTTCAAAAGGGTAGGGAGCTTTAGACGTGATCGACGACTGGTATATAAGAAACGGACTTTCAGTTAACCCTCTCAAAACAGTAGTTGAGTTGACTGGTCTGACCCAACTGAAACTAAAAAGCGTCACCATTCCTTTCTCCGATGAATCCAAATTTCTGGGTACTTTCTGAAAAAAAAAAAAAAAAACACATCGGGTCCAAGGCGCCGTTATTGTTTTTTTGTTTGTTTTTAACAGTGTGTGTAAGGGCAGTGTAAGGAGATTCTCGGTGAGCCCTGGGGTTTATCATCAGAAATATCTATCAGTATCTACACGGCTTTGGTAAGGCCCATTCTTTCCTATGCATCGGTCGTTTGGTGGAATAAGCTTCCACGTAAATACGTATCTGCTGGTTTCCCTAAGCTTTAAAGAACAGTCTGTCTCGGCTGCATAGGAGCCTTCTCTAGTACATCTGTCGCTGCTCTTCATGCACTGCTGAATGCCCAGTCCTATGGATATGCTGTTTGACGCACGGACACTAGTCCTTCAGCTGCGGCGTACTTACATAGTCGACATTCTCTGCACTCGGGACTGGCTCTGGCCAGAATCTGAGCCAAGAAAAGAATGTAGTCGCATCTTTACGGATGGATCCAAAACCAACGAAGGGTCTGGCTCTGGCGCCTTCCTGGAGGGCGACAACATTAGACTGCACACCTCACTATGTAAATTTGGGTCGGTTTTCCAAGCTTAAACCTCTACGATCCTAATGCCACGAACTATACTGTGAAGAACATGTGGACGGGGAGAAGTATTAGTGCCTATAGTGACAGCCAAGCTGTACTTAAGGCTTTGCTCAACCCTTTAACCACTTCCAGGATAGTACAGTCAAAAATTCACTAAGACTTGTCAGGGTCTCGGATCACCACGGGATCGCTGGAAATGAGATCGCCGATGCTAGACAGGGATCAACAGATATTCTCAGGACCTGAACCTGCGCTGGGACTGCCTGCGTCATTGGTTAGGGCTTCCATCGACGTTTGGGTCTCTCGAGAATACAATCGGAGGTGGCATGACTCTTCAGCAAGCAGACAGACATGCTCTCTAATCTCTGTGAGAAATCTACGGCATTCTTGTCATCTCTTGGTAGAAAAGACTTACAGGCGTACTACCTTTTCGAAGAAACCCTCTACGACACCTGTGGAAAAGACGACGACTCTGCAGAGCACTTCCTCGTTTTTGCTCGGATCAGGTGGCAGTGGTGATGTGCTGATGTGGTGAGAGCTGATGATGTAGGCTCCCCATCACAGAAGCGTCTGCTAGCTTACCTTTGGAAGACCAAGAAATTACAGCAAAAGCCGGGTTGCTGAATCTGACTGCTCCAGTGTGGAGTTAAAAACCTCCGACGAAAAAAAGCCCATTGTGTTAACACAAAGATCTGTGAATACCTCTTCCACAAACCAGTTAGTGCTTTGACTGACCAGTTAGTGCAGTGACTAACTTTTCTGCTACTTAGTTCAGCCAGAAGACTTTAAGATGTCTTTTTGTACGGAAGGAGATAACACTGCAATGCATAGCCAATCTGCAACATTTCCTTCCACGCAGTGACCAGTTATAACACCGATGAGAGTTCTAAGATTCGCTTTACTCATTGTGCTAAGCGATCGTTTTGGATGTAGTGTAGGACAGAGTTGTTTGGCAATAAGGCATCCCATGGCAGTTGACCATCTACGAAAGGTATATAAAAGGTAATAAGTTTGCTGTCAGAGCAGATGACGATACCTGTGCTTCATATTACATTGTTTTTAAGCCAGGACAGAGCTTCCTTCATCGGCTGAAAGACCGTACAGTGATTTGTTAATGAAAAATACAACTGGATACAACAGTGCCCGCACCTGCAGCCGTCCTTGAATTATCTGTGAAGATTAGGGTGGTCGGTGTTCAGACTCCCAGTAAGATCTCGGGATCATGGTTGAGATTCTTCTCGAAAAGGGGTTTAGGTATTACGAATTATTATTAAAAGAAGGGATAGGAAAAGACATGTACATTAAATCGAGACAATTCGATGCACTAGTTAAAAACTACCACTCTTGGCCTTCCGAAGGTTGACGGGATCAGGAATTTCAATTTCCAAAAGAAGTTTACCATAAAGTTCAGTACCAGCCTGGATCAATAAATATATAGTCCATAGACTGAGCAGCAATACGGTAAAATGTTGTACAGATGGATCTAGAACTGGGGCAGGAGTATTTGGACCGTGGGAAAAGTACTTCGAAATAGCAATAATCTCGGACAGTCATGCCGCCATCTTAGCACTAGACTCCTACATCATCAAATCCAAGCTTATGTGGGATGCCTACAGAATCTTGAAGAGATGAGTAGGAGAAACAGAGTAAAACTCTGCTGGATACCTGGCCATAAAGGGATAGAAGGCAATGAAATGGCAGACTCCCTCGCTCGGACTGGAGAATCGGAACATTTAACAGGCCCGAACCATTCTGCGCTATAGGAGACCATGTCCTCAGGGAAGAGTTCAGGGAACTAGAGAGAAAGAACCGGGCAGATAACTGGGACAACGCTCATTACATGATTCAAGCCAAGGAACTTTTAGGCCAACATAACCGGAAGAGGTTTGATGCATGTATCAGAATGAGCAAAACCAACCTACGTATCCTAACAGGCACTGTAAACTCAGGGAGCACCAAAGGAAACTAGGAGTATCAGAAGAAAGTTTATGGGGAACTCTTAAAAGAGCAAAGGTATCAAAAGTGAGAACAATAAATCTAAACGTCATTTTGCGATATACCATCAACAATAATAATTATAGGTATTATGAGATCAGTGGTTATGGGTATAGATTTACACTTGCCTAGGAGTCCGACCGAAGTTCTTTCCACATATGCAGCGATTTCAGCCTGATCACCGTTATAGGTAATGTTTATCTACCGATTTAGTACATCGGTGGGAGATTGAGGAGTATGTTCAGAGCTACGGAGGGGGTTGTCCTTAGTGCTCTCATTATGCATACGCATATTAGCCACTGCATTCCATCTATTAGTTTAATGTTAATGTTCTTTTCGAATGGTAGTACGGGCCTGACTACTGTCACAAATAGGCAACCCATGCCGGGTTGTAGTCCCCATTTGTTTTTCCTAGTGAAGAGGACTAGATCCGTTTTTAATGGATTGACGTCTAAGCCCTAGTCCATTTCTCTAGCTTGAAGAGGGCTGATTACATAATATTCCTGATCTTGGATGTATACTTTCCAGATACCTTACGCCTAGTACTTTATAGTGTCAGTAGGAGTTCGTTCACATGAGAGGGGAGAGTACACCGCCTTGTGGTGTACCTCTGTTAACAGCTCTGCAGGTCACTAACTATACGAGCTGAACAGCGTTATTTACCTAGTCAAAAAACAACGCATCACATACCTACAACATGAAGAGCGAATGGTTACAAATGCTCCGGCTCAAAAAGTCTTCGAATCTAACCCGGATGGAAAACGCAGTAGAGTAAGACCTCGCCTTTGATGGCGGGCACAAGTTGATGAGGACCTGAAACGGCTTGGCGTGCGCAACTGCAGGCTGCTAGCTTAGGACCGTACTAGCTGGAGAGGCTTGTTAGTTGAGGCCCAAATTCACCCCGAACTTTAGCACAGCCTATGTAAATAAATCTGTTAGTACCGTGTACCGAAGAAAAACATCGGTATACTCAAATACACAGAAATCAAATTATTAAAATTCAATCTGAATAATGTAGCACAAACATTTTTTTTCTTGTGTTTGCCTCGATATTATGAAAACAACTTTAGTGTTGGGTTTGTCTGTAATTTGTTTTGTTGGGAAGTGCATGGGCTACTTGACAGAGCCTACCTTACATGTAAGGAACACCAGAAGCGAATACAATTAACTCTACTCCAATGAGATTTTATAAAACAGAGAGAATAAACCTGAGTGGACTCGTGGTAAACCTGCAAGAACTGTGAACCTGATCAACAACTTGATCTTCCGAGTGTACTACGCGCCCCAGAATTTCTCTATCTAAAAATATGGTTTGACACAAGACTGAAGAAAATGTAGGCTTATCTTCTACAATCCATTGACAGGCGATTCAAATGCCACCATCCAACAGTGTTGGGAATCTTGTTCCAACTGATGACTTGCCTAAACTAGTTAAAATATCAGAGTGGTCCTATTCTTAAGCAGCATGTACAATAGGTCCATGGACTTAAGCCTTAAGTAGCACCTTATTCCTGCGGGCTTGTGTGCTCATATTGGGTGAGGTCCACATCCAGGTTCATCTTCAACTGAAGCACCCTGTGAAAAAGAAGAAGCAGAAGTGCTGGTGGTGCTACTATCATTGCCCTATTCACCGATTCACCGAACTGGTCGTAGAAGGCACAGTATTCTTTATGCGGCTCCAAGGTCCGAGTGTTCAAAATTCTCAGACTGTATCAAATTGTGTTCTGCACATCTGTACTGAATAGTTGATAGTGATATTTTTTGCTCCAGGACAAGGGAGAGAACGACTTCGTTTATTTTCTTAGTACCTATGTCAAATTATCATTGAAGAACACGTTAACATATGCGTACGGACAAATAAGCAATTGACGGCCAGGTCGCATGTGTGGCTTGTCACTTTACCACTACATGACACCTTTAAAAAACCCGTGGTTAAATTAACACAGGCAACTGACGTCCCAAGGAATATTGGTCACTTTCAATTCGCCAATAAAAAACCCAAAGGACGTTATCATCTTAAATCATTTCCCATCGTATCCGCATTAAATATTCACCAGAAATCCAGACCTTGGTGGGCTCCACAATTCGTAATGCAGTTTGAAACACATTCGTATTTTGCAATGCAATGCTACGTCTCGTTTCGAATTCGCCGTGAATTTCTCCTGATGATGGTTGATGGGTGGGGTGGGTTAAATGTATGAAATTAATGATAAATTATCCCCCGTGAGTTGGTGAGGGACGTTCGAGAATCCTTGCATTCGAAATCTCCCCTGAGTTCGGGCTGAATTGCTACGAAAGCAATAAAAAAAACAGGTGGGTTCAGTTCTTGGGGAGCTATTCTCTGACATACCGGGTCCAGAGGACCCATTCGTCCTTGCGCATCTTCGGGGAGGAATGCCAGTTTTAATTTATTCCCTCATTCTTCAAAAAATGAACTGCAAATAATGGGGATATGACTTAAAAATCCAGCTCTAGTTTCATTGGAAAACATAACGATTAAGAAGAAAATGAATGGTGGCTAACGCAATTATCCAACATTGCTGAATTTAGTAATTTCCCTCTAAATTTCCCTAATCTAGAAACGACGATTTTTCATGAACAAAAGCTTTTCTCGCACTTCATACATGTATGCATATGATGTGCTAAGCGTCATTAGATTAATCAAACACTGCGTCTAGCTACGTGTTTCCCTGCTCTTCCAAGACGTCACTTTGACACAATCAAGTCATCGCACTGCTCTCAACGCCTTCGCTGCGCCAGCACTTATGGAAGCAATTTGGTTTTTCCGAAAATACGAGCTTCTACAAGTTTGTATCGCGGAATGCATTCACGAGAAATATATAAATTGCAAGTATCACAACAGAAATCCTCAGAGCATCTAGTCAGTGTGTTGAGTAAAGTAGTTACAAAAGTATCCTCAAATCCAACAACATGTCCAGCAAGACGGTTATGTGCGCTGCACTTGGAGCATTCCTCTTGATTTCGATCATGACATCGCAAGTGAAAAGTGACGAGATAACGGACATTTTAGATAAGTTTGCAGATTTTTTCCTTTTCCCTCACAAACATATCCAAAACGTTGTCGAAGATTGTGATCCGAAAACTTCTGTCGGAGGGCTTATATCGGGCAGTATTGCTGGTAGCAGCGGTGGTCCACTTGGGGCCGCCCTTGGCGCAGTTGGCGGTGTTGTTGGCGGTTGTACAGCTGAAAAAATCGCCAAATATACGTAAAAAAAAAGAAATGTATCAGAATATGAGTACCTTAAGTCTGTTTAAGTTATGCTAATATAAATTAGATACAACGTATATCTATAACTTGTTTTTTTATCTCTTATTTTGTAACACATTAAGCATAAATAAAATAATTTACAAGGTAAATCTGTTTGTTCGAATATTCATAGAAAAATAAAACACTTCAACAAAATGTTACAAAATTAAGTTGCTCCAGAAAGTATAAAGGGAATACTATTAACAAGGTTTTCCTTATAATTTATTAGCTCGTTGATCATGAATTCTCGGTCCTATATGCATTTGAGGGTGAAGCAGTGATGTTTTTGTGTATAAGATTATTGATGGCTTGGTTAACTGAATCGGTTGTTGCGGTATTCCCAAGGTTCAAAGATATTTGATGGTTTTTGGTAAAGGTTAGATTTTTACCGACTAAACCCACCCTTCCCATTGCTTTTAGTTGCTTACTACAACTTAGTTTCCCTACCCAATAGTTTTAACTTCATTATTTTTACGCATGAGGCAGGTAGATTTTCGATAAGATCACCTGCTGGAACCGTTTATAGCGGTCTGTACTCATTGCGCTAAATAAAAAGGTTTCATTCGTTGGAGACGGCGCACGAAGTTTCTCATGTCCAGTGTTTGGAGTATGGCATGGTTACAATGACCATGAATTCGAACTCTTAACTTTTTATTTCTTCGTCCACGGTTGCGATCCCTAGATCTCTTTGTATATCATTATTTCGTAGATACCGGGGAGCATTCACGACAGCCCTTATAACTTTGTTTTGGAATGACTGTATAAATTCTCTGTTACTTGCTTTAGTGCAAGCAATAAGCAGTTTGTAATACGCGATTTACTTGGAATATCGTCCGATGTTTTTATTTTCAACCACATTGACAATGTTCACTAATATGATACCCACAATCAGAATGTATACTTTCATAATTGCTAATGAACTGTGTATTTAATTAACCACCTGCAGATTAGCCTTAGCCTTAAGTCTAGTTGTTATAAAAAAACAGAAGAATGAAAGAATTCGCCCGAGTGAATGACTTTGAACTTTGATTTGATGTGCACCTGTTATGATGACGATCTAGGAACCACAGCTTTGACAAGTTCAATGGCGATAACATTGTCGTCCAATTTACTCCTTCATCATTTTATTTTTTTGCAAATCTTTTTACCGCTTAAAATAGAAACATCTGCGTATTTCCCTGAATAACGAAATCGTGAATTCAAATTGACACCGAAGCACTTGTTCGTGCCGAGGAAAACCCAAACATAATAAGACTCGCAGAGCGTGGATTGTGATCCCACAGGTTAGTCAGATTTGCATAGAATCATGAAATTACGTGATAACGAAATGACTATTTTTGTATGAATTTTGATTATTTATAAACCACACAGCTGGCCCGCAATCACCTTGAGAAGATGTTTGTACGCTGCTCGCAGTGTTGGTTGTAGTTTTTTAAATAAATTGCTCAAATTATGTAAAAGTTATGCAGAGAATATCTAAGAAATAAAAGAAAACAACGTTTGGCTCTATATGTTCTATATTAGCTGAGATACACGCATTTGATGTTTCCCATTTTTGGGAGTTGTACGCAGACTTATGTGGACGAGTGTACACTTAAGAAGTTGTGATAGAGCCTTTTATTCTAGCTTTTAATTCTCCCATTAACTTATTTTAGAACCGCAATCTCAACTTAACTTATTTTTCACCCCTCA
Organism: Eristalis intricaria; assembly: GCA_964034865.1. NCBI lineage: Eukaryota > Metazoa > Arthropoda > Insecta > Diptera > Syrphidae > Eristalis > Eristalis intricaria. Next base: position 23,146,662 of record OZ035874.1, read on the forward strand.
ACAAGTCAAATCTCTGGCTAGCTGCCTCCAATGCCGCATGCTAAGTTGGTTGAGGTCCTTCTCCACCTGGGTGCGCCACGGGGCGTCCTCTGTTGCGTTGTCCCGCTTGTTGGGAGTCGAAGACTGTTATCCATACGGTCTACATGGCCTAACCATCTTAGGCGTCGGATCCGTAGACCCCTGACTAGGGTAATGTCGCTGTACAGTACAGTTCGTGATTCAATCTTCGCCGCACGCAGAACTTTCCTCTCGAAGAGACCAAGGTTCCTTATCCGCTTTAGATATTATCCATACCTCGGCGCTGTACAGTATATAGGGATGATCAAGGGATGAGAGATGACTCTATTCCTCAATTGCCTCTCGAGCCCGTAGAAACAGCGATTGGCAAGAGTTAGTCTGCGTTTGACCTTGGTCCTGATGCTGTTCGTACTATTTACTGCGAAGCCGAGGTAGACGAAGTCGGTGACTACCTCGAAGTTATAGCTGCCCATTGTGATGCCCATCCATGATGGCGAAGTTGTATGTCCTTTCTTGAGGACAGCATATACTTCTTTTTGCTCTCGTTCACAGCTAGACCCATTTTAGCCGCTTGCGTCATTGTCGCCTCACTGTGTTCTACCAATCATATCAAAGGCATCCCCGTATGCTAACAGCTGTACGGACAGCTGGAAGATCGTGCTTCTAGTGTTGGCATATGAGTCTTGCACGATCTTCTTCAGGATGATGTTAAAGAAGTCACATGACAGCGCGTCGCCTTTTCTAAATCCTTTTTTTTCCGAGCCAAACCTGACCTGAGTTTGGCGGGAATGTCAATGGCGTCGTAGAGCTCCTCTCTATGCACGCTGTCATAAGCGGCCTTGAAATCGACGAATAGCTGGCGGGTGTCGATCTGCATTTCTTCTATACCATGTTCAGGAGACTTATCTCTCGATAGTTGGTGCAGTCAAAGAGGTCTTCTTTCTTGTGTAAGAATTAGACAGATTATTTTTCACACATTTATGCACGACCAGCGAACTTTCAGACACAATCATTTTCAAGCAAATACATATTAGCAAAAGGTTATGACAAGATGGTTTGCGAAACCCGCAATTCGAAGGTAGATTGCATTTGATGGATCCAAAAATATCCTCATTCGAATTTTACAATTTCAGAAAACCTAGTCCTAGAGCGGGATTTTTTTCGTCGTTGCTTCGTAATTGAAACTGATTAAGTGAGCACTGTCCGTTGAAAGTGAGTTTGCTACTTGACAATGATCTTCACTGGGGATCAACTCAATTAAATAGCGGACACTACGTACGCAAATAATGTGCGCATTATGCAATAAAACCATTTTGCAAACAGTCTGTTGTGCAGGAGTGGTGAGTGCTGATTTTACCTTGGACACTACCCCGTCGATGTGATCGGTTTATGCTTCAGCACACTATTACACATTATTCCACATACAGAACCAAAAAGAGGGGAAATTAGAAACGGTGGGGTGATGTTTTGATTTAGTCCTTGTTTAACTTAGCAAGTGAATTTTCAACAGAACCAATAGGAACAATTTATGAAGAATTTAACATCGGACATCCTATCAGCCTCTCTCCTGGTCAGACCCGCTAAGCAGCTGTTAGAAGTACTGCTTAAACACATCCAATATTCCCTGCGGGTCAGAAACCAGGTTACCCTCACAGTTTTGAAGAGTCTGGGTGCCTTTCCCAAAGGCTTTTGGCTTTTTTGTAGAAACTGGGAGAATGCGAAAGACCTATGAATAAACTGGGACAGTTAATATTGTTAGATTATTTGTGTTTTAGCTTGGATGCTGAAATCATAGCGTTATAATAATAATAATATGGGTGGCGCTACAGTCCGAGGCGGACCTGGGCCTAGCTTCTCAGCAACCACTCGTGTTGTGCGTGCTATTGTTCTTTCACGAGTGGAAGGGACCTACAGTTTTGTGCCGACTCCGAACGGCGAAGTTGAGAAGCTTTTTCTAGACAGGAATACTCTTTGAGCATTGTCAGTGACTCGAAAGAGGTGGAGCCGTGAATTATCAAAGGTGGTAAATTCGGGTATCGAACCGAACCGTTCATGAAGATAAATTTTTAGATCCGATCACAGTGGAGTGATCCATTTTCGGATCGATATCAAAATTCCTGAAAAAGGGTAGGTCAGTATCAAGGTGAAATTTGGTCGCATTTTGAGCTGCTGTGAGGAGGTATCGCCGGCATATAAAATCGCCCCCAAGTCAAGGTAAATTTTAGTGATAGTAGAAGTTAAAGAGGTGAGGGGTCCAAATTGGAATCTTGCGGTGCACCCTCTCCTCCCAAACTGAATTCAAATCGGTTTTGAGAAAAGGTTTTCGAAAGATACTGTGGAGAGACAATCTAGAAGGTGACTTTTACTGCCCATTGTGCAGAAGCAGAAGCATGGACTTTGTCACAAGCGGACGAAGGTGCTCTTGGTTGCTTGGAGAGGAAAATTGTTCGGGTGCATAGATGGTGAGTGGAGGAGGAGATATAACGACGAACTGAACGAGCTGTTCAGCGACATCGACTAAGGCAGAAGAGTGAAGATCCAGCGATTGAGATGGCTAGGTCATGTAGAGCGGATGGAAACCAATGTTCTGGCTAGGAAAGTCTTCGACTCAAACCACGATTCCAATGGTAGTGGATGCAACTTGCACAAGACAATGCTAGATGGTGAGGAGTTTTGGCTGAGACCCAGGTCCACCTCGGAGCAAAGAAGAAGAAAGAATAAATGGAAACATTAAAAACGACTGAAGTTGAAAATACATCTTTTACATTTTTATTTTAAAAAATTTAAATCAGAGTCATTACAAAACGTATATAACAGATAAATTAGTAAGACAAGCAAAAGAACGTTTCACTTTCCTTACGAGTATATTTCTTCAAAGATACATCCAGAAACAGCACCATCTTTAATCACTGGCCTTACGGCAACTTCGAACACGCTTTTCGACGCCAATGCACTAAGATCCGACTGACACGACCCAAAGAATTTCTCCAATTCAAATTCACTAAGTATGCCATATTTGTTCAGAACATTTTCTATGGTTATATCGTGGAGGAAGCTCCTTCCCATAGATGGCGCGGCAAACAGGAAAACACCAATTACTACTGCAAGAGTGAGAACTAGTCTGTTGTCCATGGTTATGCTGCTTTCTTCGCGACTTTTCAAATCAACTGACGAGATGAGAGACTGATCTGATTGTGAACCAGAGAAGACGAGTTCGTTCTTATATACCAGAGCACTGGTTGCAAGTGACAACGCCTAGTAATTGCTTCTGAAATTCCCATGCAGGCTGCCGTTAATTGAACGTGCAGAACAGCTTTCTTTTTTGTGAGGATTTTCCGTATCAACGAAACTGATTCAATAAATTATAGTATAAGCATACGCGATTCTCAAGGAGGACTATGTGAAATGATTTTCTTAAATTAGGGGATATAAGGGTTCAAGCTTGAAAGCTCAAGGCTATCTGGCTATATTACCAAAGAAACATTATCCTGTGGATCTTTTCGTTCAGTTTTTCATGGCCGTCCAAAAGATTAAGTTCAGTACTGTGGTGCCAAAGCTAGGCTTACCTCCAGACCCAGGAGTAGATTGCTTCGGGTTTTTAGAGGTATTTGGTCAGGAGGCTTTTCAACTCTACACCACAGAGGTCTTCCAGCTCCACAAGGACGTGCTTGCCCAGGTACTGCTTTCTTTTCCTTGCCAGGGCCGGGCACTCGCCTAGCAGATGTTGGATGGATTCTTTTTCTCATCTTCCTCATCTCTGCAGCTTCTGCAAAAATTCGTTGTGTGGTATGTTTAGTCGCGATGCATGTGTGTATATGTGTTGATCCCTCTTTGCTCAGCGTCGGCCACAGGGCCATTGCTATTGCTCCGATATCCAGACTAAACCAACTACTTTTTATTCTATTCAGGCCTTCTTTTTCCAGTTTTCTACATACAGAGCTAAGCGGCGTGAGCTCATAAGGAATTGCCCAACATTATCCAAGCTCGGATCCATTCTTCGCGAGACTGTCCGCTTTTTCGTTTCCCTGGGCGCCAGTATGTCCTCGTACCCAGAATAGAGTCACCTTGTTCTGCATAACCTGACGATGTCATGATGGCCGATGTCGGAGTAGATAGAGATTGTTTTGTTGGTTATGTTGCACTCTCTTAACGCGAGTGCTGCTTCGGGTATCGCAGCCACCTCGGCCTGGAAGACGCTGCAATCGTCTCTTAATGCCAGGGATTTTTCGAAGAGGTCACAGTAGGCCCCCGCACCTGTACCGGCACCCGTTTTTGAGCCGTCGGTGTATTACAGTATACAACGCTTTTCACCATAAAACTGAATACCGGCGTCTCCATGTGGGGACGGTCTTTTTAGACTAAATTAAAAAACAGGAAATTCTAGTTCCAAATATTGTAACGCCAAGTAATTAAGTTAATTCGATTAATGAATCGAAATATTAACAAATATTTTGTAACGAAACAAAGACCACGGTTGCGTTAAGTCAAAAGGTGTTGTTACAGCCACCATAGCTGCAACACACGTATAAAACGTCACATACGCCTTCATTATGGGGTCTTCCATATTAGCCTTCCAGATAAGTTTGGAATCAGGTATAACCCCTAGTTATTTTGCTGTCTTTGAGAGTTTTAGTTTAACCCCATTTATTTTTGAACACATAAACTCAGAAATAACTCTTTTGTTGGTAAAGAGTAGCATCTCTTTCCGGGTTGACGTTCAGTCCTCAATCGTGCGCCCAGTAATTGACCAGTTTTAGTCCGCGACTTTTTTTTTGATACGAGGATGGCCAAATGCCGCGTAGGCAGATACTGTGTGGGGAGTCCTTCTTCGTTCACAGCATATACTCTTGCTCTCAGTTACCGTTCGACCCATTTTTGTGGCCTTCTTCGGTGCTTAGGTGGTATTGACATGACGCTGAGTTCTTCCGATAATGGACTTCTGAAAGATCGTCCCTCTGGTGTTGACGTATGAGTTTTGAACATGACATGCATTGCGATGCGATTGTGGCGCTGTGTACTTGATAATTACGTTAGTGATGTTCAACAAAATTGCTCGAAAGAGAGAGAGAGACACCCAACATCTGTTAAATTGTGCTATTTTCTGGTTTTATGCCGAAGATAAAGCGAAAATTGTTAAGATGATGCATAATGGCTTCTTGGGGAAGAGTTCTTGAAATTGAAAAGATTGGCTGGCCGGCTGGCTTGTTTTTTAGGGAACAACGAGTTGAGATGGCGTTTTAAAACCAAGCACAAAGGCAGCTTCTCTGCTGGCGTTTTGACAACGGTTGCATTGTTCTTCGATTGTTTTGCTCGATGGGCATGATTCCTAGCGGTCAATTGCACTGTACCTCTCCGACGTCAATATGATTCTTTGCCTGGGACGTATAAGTTAAGATTAGTTTTGTAAGAGCAGGGCTGTACTGATTGAAGTGTAAAGTCGGGAGGCTTCGCCTTTAGAATTAAATAATGATTTATTTTTAGATTACAACGTAGTTTACATTTTCATTCATGTAAATACATTTGGACTCATGGCTTAGTCAAGCTCCAACTGAAGCATAGTTACGCGGAGTAAGAATTGTACCTGGAGTAATAATCCCAAGAAATTTGAAGAGGTGATAGGCTACGTAGAGATGTATTGTACATGTCTTCCAAACATGTAGACGATTCCTCATTAAGAAATGTCATATCTGACAATCTTACAGATAAAGAAGTGATCTTCTTCACGATGATCAACACCTTCGACAGTATAAAAGTAAAAATAAATAGATCATCAAATGTGATTTCATCAGCCGATGTAATCAATAAGGGAAATTCCGGGTGATGCCACAATCAATCTGCGTTTTTATGTTCACATGCATGTCTCGATCGCTTACTTCGAGTTCAACTTAAAAACGCAATCAATCAACAAGGGGTTAGATTCTAAAGTTGACGTGGAGATAAGCCGATGCACTGAGTACCGGTGAGGTATATAACTAGTTATTTTCTTCATCAGCACATCATCTTGTCTTGTCATTCAGTAGCTGGAACTTAAAGGGCAACAACATGTCCAAACGTCTATCTCTGTCCCTCACAGTTATGCTGTTACTCGTGGCTGGATTATCTGTGGTCAAAAGCGACTTCTTCTCGGTCTTGAAACTTGTTCTGGACAATGGTCCACCAACACCAGAATTTACAGTGGCAAACATACAAAAAAAAAAGAAAAGTATGAAAGCTCACTCGAAAGCTGATTCGATTTCTGCACACATGCGACACGGGAGTCCCCTGTGCATTTGGCTGCCCTTGCCTATTAAAACTAGCATTTGTTGCGAAGGAATTTGACATTGCATAAGTGGCCAAACTGGCAAGCAGGGGGTTATGTTCTTCTTCATGCTTAAACCTGAGCATCACTTATGAACGTCACTCCTGCCGTGATATTTTTTTTTCAGTCGTGTTTGCTTTCACCATCCACTATCACTCATGAATGGCATTCCTCAGATATGGCGTCATGACAATAGTTTGACAATCAACACCGGAAAAATTAATTTAATGCACATACGAACGACGAATAAACCAAGCACTGATATAAACATCTGTCATTAAATTGAAGACTGCCCCCCAAAGAAAAGTGAACCCATTGCAGTAGTCAGAAAGATAAAGTACCTTGGAATCCTGAGACGATCACTTCTTATGGAAGGATCGATATGTTATCTACGACTCAAGTTGAAGAGTGCTCTTTTTCCGATGGTGTACTTAAAAAGATATACGAATACAGATGTCCAAAAGCAGGTTTACTAATCGCTTGCTGAGTATCGTATACGATATTGTATCTTAGCATAAGAAAATGCATACAAAAAATCAGCATCATCTTGAAAAGTGCCTGAACCTAGAACGTCAATTTCATATTCAAGATGGCAGCAGTTCTAGAATTTTATAATGACGATTTCAACAAGCAATAAGTCATACCCAGAACACGAGAAGAGGGGCTCAAAGACTCCTGGAATATCCATCGATTGTTAATGAATATGGAAGAGCGAATATCATGCCATCGATACTCAATTCTATACCAAATGATTTAAAATATAAACTTAACAATAAGAAACGGAAAAAAGAAATCCAAGCACTTTTTCTGGCTCCATCACTTGTCACATAGATAAAAAAAATTCTGTTAAATTCTATTGATAGTAATTTAAAAAGAAAAAAAATAATAACAATTGTTCACTAATAGTAGTAGTAGTACATTGTTTCGGAAATATATTTACAAAGACCACGTTTTACAATTCAGAGATATGACTATCCCATGTTGAATGATGCCATGGTAAGTTGAGCATCATTTTCAATAATTTGTTCTGTGAAATTTGCAATTTCTTAATATGGCTTTTCGCGCGGCTTTTGCTTGGAAAATAACTTTATGCATTATTATTTTGTTCTCATTTAACAGCTTTGACTTACGAATTACAAATGGATATAACATCCTAATTCCCAGGATATTTAACGGTATGATCCCAACTTATACTTGTCCCACTAACCGCCGCAGATACGCGGCGGAAAATTAGCGTTGATCATTTTGTAGATGAGGCCGTCGTGCCAAAGAGAATCAAATGCTTTTTCAGAGTCCAGTAATATCATACCTGTTGACTTACCTACGGCACGAGATGACTTAACGTGGTTGCAGATCCTTAGTACTTGATGACATGTACTATGGTTTCACCTGAAACCAAATTGTTCATCAGGAAATATATTGTTTTCAACAACATCCTCGGAAATTTTTTCCTTTAAGATCTTCTCATAGATTTTGCCAAGAATATTTAGTAAACTAATTGGTCTATAAGTAGTAATTATATCAGGAGGCTTACCAGCTTTGAGAAGTAGTACAACCATCGCAGATTTTAATGCATTTGGAAAGTATTCCATTTTAATGCAAGCATTAAGAATGAATGTAAAACGCTTAAGACCAGATTTGGGCATTTGTTAAATATAAACAGTTTTGATTCGGTCAATTCTTTTCGTATACGCAGCTCGTTGATCATGAATTCTGTGTCTTCTAAGGCATACATATATTTGAGGGTGAAGCAGTGATGTTATTGTTTATAAGATTATGGATGGCTTGGTTACCTGAATCGGTTGTTGGGTGGGGTGGGTTAAATGTATGAAAATAATGATAAATCATTCCCCGTGAATTGGTGAGGGACTTTCGAGAATCCTTGCATTCGAAATCTCCCCTGAGTTCGGGCTGAATTGCTACGAAAGTAATAAAAAAAAACAGGTGGGTTCAGTACTTGGGGAGCTATTCTCTGACATACCGGCGTCGAGAGGGCTCATTCGTCCTTCATCTTCGGGGAGGAATGCCAATTTTAATTTGTCCCCTCATCCTTCAGAAAATGCTTAACTGAACTGCAAATAATGGGGATATGACTTACAAATCCAGCTCTAGTTTCATTGGAAAATATAACGATTAAGAGAAAAATGAATGGTGACAAACGCAAATATCCCACATTGGTGAATGAAATCTATTAAGTTTCCTCTAAATTTCCCTAATCCAGAAACGACGATTTTTCATGAACAAAAGCTTTTCTCGCACTTCATACATGTATGCATATGATGTGCTAAGCGTCATTAGATTAATCAAACACTGCGTCTAGCTACGTGTTTCCCTGCTCTTGCAAGACGTCACTTTGACACGATCAAGTCATCGCACTACGCTCAACGCCTTCGCTGCGCCAGCACTTATGGAAGCAATTTGGTTTTTCCGAAACTACAAGCTTCTACAAGTTTGTATCGCGGAATGCATTCACGAGAAACATATAAATTGCAAGTATCACAACAGAAATCCTCAGAGCATCTAGTCAGTGTGTTGAGTAAAGTAGTTACAAAACTATCCTCAAATCCAACAACATGTCCAGCAAGACGGTTATGTGCGCTGCACTTGGAGCATTCCTCTTGATTTCGATCATGACATCGCAAGTGAAAAGTGACGAGATAACGGACATTTTAGATAAGTTTGCAGATTTTTTCCTTTTCCCTCACAAACATATCCAAAACGTTGTCGAAGATTGTGATCCGAAAACTTCTGTCGGAGGGCTTATATCGGGCAGTATTGCTGGTAGCAGCGGTGGTCCACTTGGGGCCGCCCTTGGCGCAGTTGGCGGTGTTGTTGGCGGTTGTACAGCTGAAAAAATCGCCAAATATACGTAAAAAAAAAAAGAAATGTATCAAAATATGAGTACCTTAAGTCTGTTTAAGTTATGCTAATATAAATTAGATACAACGTATATCTATAACTTGTTTTTTTATCTCTTATTTTGTAACACATTAAGCATAAATAAAATAATTTACAAGGTAAATCTGTTTGTTCGAATATTCATAGAAAAATAAAACACTTCAACAAAATGTTACAAAATTAAGTTGCTCCAGAAAGTATAAAGTGAATACTATTAACAAGGTTTTCCTTATAATTTTTTACCTAATTTCTGTAAGTTAGGAATGCTGCCTTGTGGAAGTATATATAAATGAGTTTGAAACATGTTTGTTCTTTTATATCTCGAGCTTGGCAACACCGAATTTTATGGGTCCTTATTTGCTGGAAAGGTATTCTTTAATCGCAGGAAAAAGAAAACTATACCTTTTCATTTTCACAGAGATGTCCCGTCGCGTACACCAAATACACAACAAGCAGATCCATTGATCAAACGAAGTGAGTGAACGGAGAGAACACTCGAGTGTATGTTTGCACATATTGCTATAGCCAGACAATATTTGCATGTTGGATACAATCTAAATCAAGCACTATATTTATCGTTTTGTGATTTATATTGTTGAAATAATTGAAGTGAATTTTGTCCGTGTTATTAAGTTCAATATAGACTATTTAGGCGACAATGATGACGATGTTCCAATTGAATCCATTCCCCGCCTCCTAACTGAACTGTAATTTTGTAACAACGGAAAAGCCCATTGGAAATGTACTCAGCGAAGCGGTCATTTGTGCCAGTGATTTTATATAAATCTCTGTGAATTGTGGTGGATGCGAAAATGTAAGTTGGAAAGAACATTCTGCATACAAGTACGTGTGGCGCCCCTGAAGTGAAATTAGCGAATTAATGAAACACAATAGAAGAAGACTGCAGATATATACAACATTTCAACATATAAGTATCTGAGATCTGGGATATCTGAGTTGATTAAACATACAAAAAAAAAAAGAAAAGTATGAAAGCTCACTCGAAAGCTGATTCGATTTCTGCACACATGCGACACGGGAGTCCCCTGTGCATTTGGCTGCCCTTGCCTATTAAACCTAGCATTTGTTGCGAAGGAATTTGACATTGCATAAGTGGCCAAACTGGCAAGCAGGGGGTTATGTTCTTCTTCATGCTTAAACCTGAGCATCACTTATGAACGTCACTCCTGCCGTGATATTTTTTTTTCAGTCGTGTTTGCTTTCACCATCCACTATCACTCATGAATGGCATTCCTCAGATATGGCGTCATGACAATAGTTTGACAATCAACACCGGAAAAATTAATGTAATGCACATACGAACGCCGAATAAACCAAGCACTGATATAAACATCTGTCATTAAATTGAAGACTGCCCCCCAAAGAAAAGTGAACCCATTGCAGTAGTCAGAAAGATAAAGTACCTTGGAATCCTGAGACGATCAATTCTTATGGAAGGATCGATATGTTATCTACGACTCAAGTTGAAGAGTGCTCTTTTTCCGATGGTGTACTTAAAAAGATATACGAATACAGATGTCCAAAAGCAGGTTTACTAATCGCTTGCTGAGTATCGTATACGATATTGTATCTTAGCATAAGAAAATGCATACAAAAAATCAGCATCATCTTGAAAAGTGCCTGAACCTAGAACGTCAATTTCATATTCAAGATGACAGCAGTTCTAGAATTTTATAATGACGATTTCAACAAGCAATAAGTCATACCCAGAACACGAGAAGAGGGGCTCAAAGACTCCTGGAATATCCATCGATTGTTAATGAATATGGAAGAGCGAATATCATGCCATCGATACTCAATTCTATACCAAATGATTTAAAATATAAACTTAACAATAAGAAACGGAAAAAAGAAATCCAAGCACTTTTTCTGGCTCCATCACTTGTCACATAGATAAAAAAAATTCTGTTAAATTCTATTGATAGTAATTTAAAAAGAAAAAAAATAATAACAATTGTTCACTAATAGTAGTAGTAGTACATTTTTTCGGAAATATATTTACAAAGACCACGTTTTACAATTCAGAGATATGACTATACCATGTTGAATGATGCCATGGTAAGTTGAGCATCATTTTCAATAATTTGTTCTGTGAAATTTGCAATTTCTTAATATGGCTTTTCGCGCGGCTTTTGCTTGGAAAATAACTTTATGCATTATTATTTTGTTCTCATTTAACAGCTTTGACTTACGAATTACAAATGGATATAACATCCTAATTCCCAGGATATTTAACGGTATGATCCCAACTTATACTTGTCCCACTAACCGCCGCAGATACGCGGCGGAAAATTAGCTTTGATCATTTTGTAGATGAGGCCGTCGTGCCAAATAGAATCAAATGCTTTTTCAAAGTCCAGTAATATCATACCTGTTGACTTACCTACGGCACGAGATGACTTAACGTGGTTGCAGATCCTTAGTACTTGATGACATGTACTATGGTTTCACCTGAAACCAAATTGTTCATCAGGAAATATATTGTTTTCAACAACATCCTCGGAAATTTTTTCCTTTAAGATCTTCTCATAGATTTTGCCAAGAATATTTAGTAAACTAATTGGTCTATAAGTAGTAATTATATCAGGAGGCTTACCAGCTTTGAGAAGTGGTACAACCATCGCAGATTTTAATGCATTTGGAAAGTATTCCATTTTAATGCAAGCATTAAGAATGAATGTAAAACGCTTAAGACCAGATTTGGGCATTTGTTAAATATAAACAGTTTTGATTCGGTCAATTCTTTTCGTATACGCAGCTCGTTGATCATGAATTCTGTGTCTTCTAAGGCATACATATATTTGAGGGTGAAGCAGTGATGTTATTGTTTATTAGATTATGGATGGCTTGGTTACCTGAATCGGTTGTTGGGTGGGGTGGGTTAAATGTATGAAAATAATGATAAATCATTCCCCGTGAATTGGTGAGGGACTTTCGAGAATCCTTGCATTCGAAATCTCCCCTGAGTTCGGGCTGAATTGCTACGAAAGTAATAAAAAAAAACAGGTGGGTTCAGTACTTGGGGAGCTATTCTCTGACATACCGGCGTCGAGAGGGCTCATTCGTCCTTCATCTTCGGGGAGGAATGCCAATTTTAATTTGTCCCCTCATCCTTCAGAAAATGCTTAACTGAACTGCAAATAATGGGGATATGACTTACAAATCCAGCTCTAGTTTCATTGGAAAATATAACGATTAAGAGAAAAATGAATGGTGACAAACGCAAATATCCCACATTGGTGAATGAAATCTATTAAGTTTCCTCTAAATTTCCCTAATCCAGAAACGACGATTTTTCATGAACAAAAGCTTTTCTCGCACTTCATACATGTATGCATATGATGTGCTAAGCGTCATTAGATTAATCAAACACTGCGTCTAGCTACGTGTTTCCCTGCTCTTGCAAGACGTCACTTTGACACGATCAAGTCATCGCACTACGCTCAACGCCTTCGCTGCGCCAGCACTTATGGAAGCAATTTGGTTTTTCCGAAACTACAAGCTTCTACAAGTTTGTATCGCGGAATGCATTCACGAGAAACATATAAATTGCAAGTATCACAACAGAAATCCTCAGAGCATCTAGTCAGTGTGTTGAGTAAAGTAGTTACAAAACTATCCTCAAATCCAACAACATGTCCAGCAAGACGGTTATGTGCGCTGCACTTGGAGCATTCCTCTTGATTTCGATCATGACATCGCAAGTGAAAAGTGACGAGATAACGGACATTTTAGATAAGTTTGCAGATTTTTTCCTTTTCCCTCACAAACATATCCAAAACGTTGTCGAAGATTGTGATCCGAAAACTTCTGTCGGAGGGCTTATATCGGGCAGTATTGCTGGTAGCAGCGGTGGTCCACTTGGGGCCGCCCTTGGCGCAGTTGGCGGTGTTGTTGGCGGTTGTACAGCTGAAAAAATCGCCAAATATACGTAAAAAAAAAAAGAAATGTATCAAAATATGAGTACCTTAAGTCTGTTTAAGTTATGCTAATATAAATTAGATACAACGTATATCTATAACTTGTTTTTTTATCTCTTATTTTGTAACACATTAAGCATAAATAAAATAATTTACAAGGTAAATCTGTTTGTTCGAATATTCATAGAAAAATAAAACACTTCAACAAAATGTTACAAAATTAAGTTGCTCCAGAAAGTATAAAGTGAATACTATTAACAAGGTTTTCCTTATAATTTTTTACCTAATTTCTGTAAGTTAGGAATGCTGCCTTGTGGAAGTATATATAAATGAGTTTGAAACATGTTTGTTCTTTTATATCTCGAGCTTGGCAACACCGAATTTTATGGGTCCTTATTTGCTGGAAAGGTATTCTTTAATCGCAGGAAAAAGAAAACTATACCTTTTCATTTTCACAGAGATGTCCCGTCGCGTACACCAAATACACAACAAGCAGATCCATTGATCAAACGAAGTGAGTGAACGGAGAGAACACTCGAGTGTATGTTTGCACATATTGCTATAGCCAGACAATATTTGCATGTTGGATACAATCTAAATCAAGCACTATATTTATCGTTTTGTGATTTATATTGTTGAAATAATTGAAGTGAATTTTGTCCGTGTTATTAAGTTCAATATAGACTATTTAGGCGACAATGATGACGATGTTCCAATTGAATCCATTCCCCGCCTCCTAACTGAACTGTAATTTTGTAACAACGGAAAAGCCCATTGGAAATGTACTCAGCGAAGCGGTCATTTGTGCCAGTGATTTTATATAAATCTCTGTGAATTGTGGTGGATGCGAAAATGTAAGTTGGAAAGAACATTCTGCATACAAGTACGTGTGGCGCCCCTGAAGTGAAATTAGCGAATTAATGAAACACAATAGAAGAAGACTGCAGATATATACAACATTTCAACATATAAGTATCTGAGATCTGGGATATCTGAGTTGATTAAACATACAAAAAAAAAAAGAAAAGTATGAAAGCTCACTCGAAAGCTGATTCGATTTCTGCACACATGCGACACGGGAGTCCCCTGTGCATTTGGCTGCCCTTGCCTATTAAACCTAGCATTTGTTGCGAAGGAATTTGACATTGCATAAGTGGCCAAACTGGCAAGCAGGGGGTTATGTTCTTCTTCATGCTTAAACCTGAGCATCACTTATGAACGTCACTCCTGCCGTGATATTTTTTTTTCAGTCGTGTTTGCTTTCACCATCCACTATCACTCATGAATGGCATTCCTCAGATATGGCGTCATGACAATAGTTTGACAATCAACACCGGAAAAATTAATGTAATGCACATACGAACGCCGAATAAACCAAGCACTGATATAAACATCTGTCATTAAATTGAAGACTGCCCCCCAAAGAAAAGTGAACCCATTGCAGTAGTCAGAAAGATAAAGTACCTTGGAATCCTGAGACGATCAATTCTTATGGAAGGATCGATATGTTATCTACGACTCAAGTTGAAGAGTGCTCTTTTTCCGATGGTGTACTTAAAAAGATATACGAATACAGATGTCCAAAAGCAGGTTTACTAATCGCTTGCTGAGTATCGTATACGATATTGTATCTTAGCATAAGAAAATGCATACAAAAAATCAGCATCATCTTGAAAAGTGCCTGAACCTAGAACGTCAATTTCATATTCAAGATGACAGCAGTTCTAGAATTTTATAATGACGATTTCAACAAGCAATAAGTCATACCCAGAACACGAGAAGAGGGGCTCAAAGACTCCTGGAATATCCATCGATTGTTAATGAATATGGAAGAGCGAATATCATGCCATCGATACTCAATTCTATACCAAATGATTTAAAATATAAACTTAACAATAAGAAACGGAAAAAAGAAATCCAAGCACTTTTTCTGGCTCCATCACTTGTCACATAGATAAAAAAAATTCTGTTAAATTCTATTGATAGTAATTTAAAAAGAAAAAAAATAATAACAATTGTTCACTAATAGTAGTAGTAGTACATTTTTTCGGAAATATATTTACAAAGACCACGTTTTACAATTCAGAGATATGACTATACCATGTTGAATGATGCCATGGTAAGTTGAGCATCATTTTCAATAATTTGTTCTGTGAAATTTGCAATTTCTTAATATGGCTTTTCGCGCGGCTTTTGCTTGGAAAATAACTTTATGCATTATTATTTTGTTCTCATTTAACAGCTTTGACTTACGAATTACAAATGGATATAACATCCTAATTCCCAGGATATTTAACGGTATGATCCCAACTTATACTTGTCCCACTAACCGCCGCAGATACGCGGCGGAAAATTAGCTTTGATCATTTTGTAGATGAGGCCGTCGTGCCAAATAGAATCAAATGCTTTTTCAAAGTCCAGTAATATCATACCTGTTGACTTACCTACGGCACGAGATGACTTAACGTGGTTGCAGATCCTTAGTACTTGATGACATGTACTATGGTTTCACCTGAAACCAAATTGTTCATCAGGAAATATATTGTTTTCAACAACATCCTCGGAAATTTTTTCCTTTAAGATCTTCTCATAGATTTTGCCAAGAATATTTAGTAAACTAATTGGTCTATAAGTAGTAATTATATCAGGAGGCTTACCAGCTTTGAGAAGTGGTACAACCATCGCAGATTTTAATGCATTTGGAAAGTATTCCATTTTAATGCAAGCATTAAGAATGAATGTAAAACGCTTAAGACCAGATTTGGGCATTTGTTAAATATAAACAGTTTTGATTCGGTCAATTCTTTTCGTATACGCAGCTCGTTGATCATGAATTCTGTGTCTTCTAAGGCATACATATATTTGAGGGTGAAGCAGTGATGTTATTGTTTATTAGATTATGGATGGCTTGGTTACCTGAATCGGTTGTTGGGTGGGGTGGGTTAAATGTATGAAAATAATGATAAATCATTCCCCGTGAATTGGTGAGGGACTTTCGAGAATCCTTGCATTCGAAATCTCCCCTGAGTTCGGGCTGAATTGCTACGAAAGTAATAAAAAAAAACAGGTGGGTTCAGTACTTGGGGAGCTATTCTCTGACATACCGGCGTCGAGAGGGCTCATTCGTCCTTCATCTTCGGGGAGGAATGCCAATTTTAATTTGTCCCCTCATCCTTCAGAAAATGCTTAACTGAACTGCAAATAATGGGGATATGACTTACAAATCCAGCTCTAGTTTCATTGGAAAATATAACGATTAAGAGAAAAATGAATGGTGACAAACGCAAATATCCCACATTGGTGAATGAAATCTATTAAGTTTCCTCTAAATTTCCCTAATCCAGAAACGACGATTTTTCATGAACAAAAGCTTTTCTCGCACTTCATACATGTATGCATATGATGTGCTAAGCGTCATTAGATTAATCAAACACTGCGTCTAGCTACGTGTTTCCCTGCTCTTGCAAGACGTCACTTTGACACGATCAAGTCATCGCACTACGCTCAACGCCTTCGCTGCGCCAGCACTTATGGAAGCAATTTGGTTTTTCCGAAACTACAAGCTTCTACAAGTTTGTATCGCGGAATGCATTCACGAGAAACATATAAATTGCAAGTATCACAACAGAAATCCTCAGAGCATCTAGTCAGTGTGTTGAGTAAAGTAGTTACAAAACTATCCTCAAATCCAACAACATGTCCAGCAAGACGGTTATGTGCGCTGCACTTGGAGCATTCCTCTTGATTTCGATCATGACATCGCAAGTGAAAAGTGACGAGATAACGGACATTTTAGATAAGTTTGCAGATTTTTTCCTTTTCCCTCACAAACATATCCAAAACGTTGTCGAAGATTGTGATCCGAAAACTTCTGTCGGAGGGCTTATATCGGGCAGTATTGCTGGTAGCAGCGGTGGTCCACTTGGGGCCGCCCTTGGCGCAGTTGGCGGTGTTGTTGGCGGTTGTACAGCTGAAAAAATCGCCAAATATACGTAAAAAAAAAAGAAATGTATCAAAATATGAGTACCTTAAGTCTGTTTAAGTTATGCTAATATAAATTAGATACAACGTATATCTATAACTTGTTTTTTTATCTCTTATTTTGTAACACATTAAGCATAAATAAAATAATTTACAAGATAAATCTGTTCGAATATTCATAGAAAAATAAAACACTTCAACAAAATGTTACAAAATTAAGTTGCTCCAGAAAGTATAAAGTGAATACTATTAACAAGGTTTTCCTTATAATTTATTACCTAATTTCTGTAAGTTAGGAATGCTGCCTTGTGGAAGTATATATAAATGAGTTTGAAACATGTTTGTTCTTTTATATCTCGAGCTTGGCAACACCGAATTTTATGGGTCCTTATTTGCTGGAAAGGTATTCTTTAATCGCAGGAAAAAGAAAACTATACCTTTTCATTTTCACAGAGATGTCCCGTCGCGTACACCAAATACACAACAAGCAGATCCATTGATCAAACGAAGTGAGTGAACGGAGAGAACACTCGAGTGTATGTTTGCACATATTGCTATAGCCAGACAATATTTGCATGTTGGATACAATCTAAATCAAGCACTATATTTATCGTTTTGTGATTTATATTGTTGAAATAATTGAAGTGAATTTTGTCCGTGTTATTAAGTTCAATATAGACTATTTAGGCGACAATGATGACGATGTTCCAATTGAATCCATTCCCCGCCTCCTAACTGAACTGTAATTTTGTAACAACGGAAAAGCCCATTGGAAATGTACTCAGCGAAGCGGTCATTTGTGCCAGTGATTTTATATAAATCTCTGTGAATTGTGGTGGATGCGAAAATGTAGGTTGGAAAGAACATTCTGCATACAAGTACGTGTGGCGCCCCTGAAGTGAAATTAGCGAATTAATGAAACACAATAGAAGAAGACTGCAGATATATACAACATTTCAACATATAAGTATCTGAGATCTGGGATATCTGAGTTGATTAAACATACAAAAAAAAAAGAAAAGTATGAAAGCTCACTCGAAAGCTGATTCGATTTCTGCACACATGCGACACGGGAGTCCCCTGTGCATTTGGCTGCCCTTGCCTATTAAACCTAGCATTTGTTGCGAAGGAATTTGACATTGCATAAGTGGCCAAACTGGCAAGCAGGGGGTTATGTTCTTCTTCATGCTTAAACCTGAGCATCACTTATGAACGTCACTCCTGCCGTGATATTTTTTTTTCAGTCGTGTTTGCTTTCACCATCCACTATCACTCATGAATGGCATTCCTCAGATATGGCGTCATGACAATAGTTTGACAATCAACACCGGAAAAATTAATGTAATGCACATACGAACGCCGAATAAACCAAGCACTGATATAAACATCTGTCATTAAATTGAAGACTGCCCCCCAAAGAAAAGTGAACCCATTGCAGTAGTCAGAAAGATAAAGTACCTTGGAATCCTGAGACGATCAATTCTTATGGAAGGATCGATATGTTATCTACGACTCAAGTTGAAGAGTGCTCTTTTTCCGATGGTGTACTTAAAAAGATATACGAATACAGATGTCCAAAAGCAGGTTTACTAATCGCTTGCTGAGTATCGTATACGATATTGTATCTTAGCATAAGAAAATGCATACAAAAAATCAGCATCATCTTGAAAAGTGCCTGAACCTAGAACGTCAATTTCATATTCAAGATGACAGCAGTTCTAGAATTTTATAATGACGATTTCAACAAGCAATAAGTCATACCCAGAACACGAGAAGAGGGGCTCAAAGACTCCTGGAATATCCATCGATTGTTAATGAATATGGAAGAGCGAATATCATGCCATCGATACTCAATTCTATACCAAATGATTTAAAATATAAACTTAACAATAAGAAACGGAAAAAAGAAATCCAAGCACTTTTTCTGGCTCCATCACTTGTCACATAGATAAAAAAAATTCTGTTAAATTCTATTGATAGTAATTTAAAAAGAAAAAAAATAATAACAATTGTTCACTAATAGTAGTAGTAGTACATTTTTTCGGAAATATATTTACAAAGACCACGTTTTACAATTCAGAGATATGACTATCCCATGTTGAATGATGCCATGGTAAGTTGAGCATCATTTTCAATAATTTGTTCTGTGAAATTTGCAATTTCTTAATATGGCTTTTCGCGCGGCTTTTGCTTGGAAAATAACTTTATGCATTATTATTTTGTTCTCATTTAACAGCTTTGACTTACGAATTACAAATGGATATAACATCCTAATTCCCAGGATATTTAACGGTATGATCCCAACTTATACTTGTCCCACTAACCGCCGCAGATACGCGGCGGAAAATTAGCTTTGATCATTTTGTAGATGAGGCCGTCGTGCCAAATAGAATCAAATGCTTTTTCAAAGTCCAGTAATATCATACCTGTTGACTTACCTACGGCACGAGATGACTTAACGTGGTTGCAGATCCTTAGTACTTGATGACATGTACTATGGTTTCACCTGAAACCAAATTGTTCATCAGGAAATATATTGTTTTCAACAACATCCTCGGAAATTTTTTCCTTTAAGATCTTCTCATAGATTTTGCCAAGAATATTTAGTAAACTAATTGGTCTATAAGTAGTAATTATATCAGGAGGCTTACCAGCTTTGAGAAGTGGTACAACCATCGCAGATTTTAATGCATTTGGAAAGTCTTCCATTTTAATGCAAGCAATAAGAATGAATGTAAAACGCTTAAGACCAGATTTGGGCATTTGTTAAATATAAACAGTTTTGATTCGGTCAATTCTTTTCGTATACGCAGCTCGTTGATCATGAATTCTGTGTCTTCTAAGGCATACATATATTTGAGGGTGAAGCAGTGATGTTATTGTTTATAAGATTATGGATGGCTTGGTTACCTGAATCGGTTGTTGGGTGGGGTGGGTTAAATGTATGAAATTAGTGATAAATCATTCCCCGTGAATTGGTGAGGGACTTTCGAGAATCCTTGCATTCGAAGAGTGAGTTTGGGCTGAATTGCTACGAAAGTAATAAAAAAAAACAGGTGGGTTCAGTACTTGGGGAGCTATTCTCTGACATACCGGCGTCGAGAGGGCTCATTCGTCCTTCATCTTCGGGGAGGAATGCCAATTTTAATTTGTCCCCTCATCCTTCAGAAAATGCTTAACTGAACTGCAAATAATGGGGATATGACTTACAAATCCAGCTCTAGTTTCATTGGAAAATATAACGATTAAGAGAAAAATGAATGGTGACAAACGCAAATATCCCACATTGGTGAATGAAATCTATTAAGTTTCCTCTAAATTTCCCTAATCCAGAAACGACGATTTTTCATGAACAAAAGCTTTTCTCGCACTTCATACATGTATGCATATGATGTGCTAAGCGTCATTAGATTAATCAAACACTGCGTCTAGCTACGTGTTTCCCTGCTCTTGCAAGACGTCACTTTGACACGATCAAGTCATCGCACTACGCTCAACGCCTTCGCTGCGCCAGCACTTATGGAAGCAATTTGGTTTTTCCGAAAATACGAGCTTCTACAAGTTTGTATCGCGGAATGCATTCACGAGAAACATATAAATTGCAAGTATCACAACAGAAATCCTCAGAGCATCTAGTCAGTGTGTTGAGTAAAGTAGTTACAAAACTATCCTCAAATCCAACAACATGTCCAGCAAGACGGTTATGTGCGCTGCACTTGGAGCATTCCTCTTGATTTCGATCATGACATCGCAAGTGAAAAGTGACGAGATAACGGACATTTTAGATAAGTTTGCAGATTTTTTCCTTTTCCCTCACAAACATATCCAAAACGTTGTCGAAGATTGTGATCCGAAAACTTCTGTCGGAGGGCTTATATCGGGCAGTATTGCTGGTAGCAGCGGTGGTCCACTTGGGGCCGCCCTTGGCGCAGTTGGCGGTGTTGTTGGCGGTTGTACAGCTGAAAAAATCGCCAAATATACGTAAAAAAAAAAGAAATGTATCAAAATATGAGTACCTTAAGTCTGTTTAAGTTATGCTAATATAAATTAGATACAACGTATATCTATAACTTGTTTTTTTATCTCTTATTTTGTAACACATTAAGCATAAATAAAATAATTTACAAGATAAATCTGTTCGAATATTCATAGAAAAATAAAACACTTCAACAAAATGTTACAAAATTAAGTTGCTCCAGAAAGTATAAAGTGAATACTATTAACAAGGTTTTCCTTATAATTTATTACCTAATTTCTGTAAGTTAGGAATGCTGCCTTGTGGAAGTATATATAAATGAGTTTGAAACATGTTTGTTCTTTTATATCTCGAGCTTGGCAACACCGAATTTTATGGGTCCTTATTTGCTGGAAAGGTATTCTTTAATCGCAGGAAAAAGAAAACTATACCTTTTCATTTTCACAGAGATGTCCCGTCGCGTACACCAAATACACAACAAGCAGATCCATTGATCAAACGAAGTGAGTGAACGGAGAGAACACTCGAGTGTATGTTTGCACATATTGCTATAGCCAGACAATATTTGCATGTTGGATACAATCTAAATCAAGCACTATATTTATCGTTTTGTGATTTATATTGTTGAAATAATTGAAGTGAATTTTGTCCGTGTTATTAAGTTCAATATAGACTATTTAGGCGACAATGATGACGATGTTCCAATTGAATCCATTCCCCGCCTCCTAACTGAACTGTAATTTTGTAACAACGGAAAAGCCCATTGGAAATGTACTCAGCGAAGCGGTCATTTGTGCCAGTGATTTTATATAAATCTCTGTGAATTGTGGTGGATGCGAAAATGTAGGTTGGAAAGAACATTCTGCATACAAGTACGTGTGGCGCCCCTGAAGTGAAATTAGCGAATTAATGAAACACAATAGAAGAAGACTGCAGATATATACAACATTTCAACATATAAGTATCTGAGATCTGGGATATCTGAGTTGATTAAACATACAAAAAAAAAAGAAAAGTATGAAAGCTCACTCGAAAGCTGATTCGATTTCTGCACACATGCGACACGGGAGTCCCCTGTGCATTTGGCTGCCCTTGCCTATTAAACCTAGCATTTGTTGCGAAGGAATTTGACATTGCATAAGTGGCCAAACTGGCAAGCAGGGGATTATGTTCTTCTTCATGCTTAAACCTGAGCATCACTTATGAACGTCACTCCTGCCGTGATATTTTTTTTTCAGTCGTGTTTGCTTTCACCATCCACTATCGCTCATGAATGGCATTCCTCAGATATGGCGTCATGACAATAGTTTGACAATCAACACCGGAAAAATTAATTTAATGCACATACGAACGCCGAATAAACCAAGCACTGATATAAACATCTGTCATTAAATTGAAGACTGCCCCCCAAAGAAAAGTGAACCCATTGCAGTAGTCAGAAAGATAAAGTACCTTGGAATCCTGAGACGATCACTTCTTATGGAAGGATCGATATGTTATCTACGACTCAAGTTGAAGAGTGCTCTTTTTCCGATGGTGTACTTAAAAAGATATACGAATACAGATGTCCAAAAGCAGGTTTACTAATCGCTTGCTGAGTATCGTATACGATATTGTATCTTAGCATAAGAAAATGCATACAAAAAATCAGCATCATCTTGAAAAGTGCCTGAACCTAGAACGTCAATTTCATATTCAAGATGACAGCAGTTCTAGAATTTTATAATGACGATTTCAACAAGCAATAAGTCATACCCAGAACACGAGAAGAGGGGCTCAAAGACTCCTGGAATATCCATCGATTGTTAATGAATATGGAAGAGCGAATATCATGCCATCGATACTCAATTCTATACCAAATGATTTAAAATATAAACTTAACAATAAGAAACGGAAAAAAGAAATCCAAGCACTTTTTCTGGCTCCATCACTTGTCACATAGATAAAAAAAATTCTGTTAAATTCTATTGATAGTAATTTAAAAAGAAAAAAAATAATAACAATTGTTCACTAATAGTAGTAGTAGTACATTTTTTCGGAAATATATTTACAAAGACCACGTTTTACAATTCAGAGATATGACTATCCCATGTTGAATGATGCCATGGTAAGTTGAGCATCATTTTCAATAATTTGTTCTGTGAAATTTGCAATTTCTTAATATGGCTTTTCGCGCGGCTTTTGCTTGGAAAATAACTTTATGCATTATTATTTTGTTCTCATTTAACAGCTTTGACTTACGAATTACAAATGGATATAACATCCTAATTCCCAGGATATTTAACGGTATGATCCCAACTTATACTTGTCCCACTAACCGCCGCAGATACGCGGCGGAAAATTAGCGTTGATCATTTTGTAGATGAGGCCGTCGTGCCAAATAGAATCAAATGCTTTTTCAAAGTCCAGTAATATCATACCTGTTGACTTACCTACGGCACGAGATGACTTAACGTGGTTGCAGATCCTTAGTACTTGATGACATGTACTATGGTTTCACCTGAAACCAAATTGTTCATCAGGAAATATATTGTTTTCAACAACATCCTCGGAATTTTTTTCCTTTAAGATCTTCTCATAGATTTTGCCAAGAATATTTAGTAAACTAATTGGTCTATAAATAGTAATTATATCAGGAGGCTTACCAGCTTTGAGAAGTGGTACAACCATCGCAGATTTTAATGCATTTGGAAAGTATTCCATTTTAATGCAAGCATTAAGAATGAATGTAAAACGCTTAAGACCAGATTTGGGCATTTGTTAAATATAAACAGTTTTGATTCGGTCAATTCTTTTCGTATACGCAGCTCGTTGATCATGAATTCTGTGTCTTCTAAGGCATACATATATTTGAGGGTGAAGCAGTGATGTTATTGTTTATAAGATTATGGATGGCTTGTTTACCTGAATCGGTTGTTGGGTGGGTGGGTTAAATGTATGAAATTAATGATAAATCCTTCCCCGTGAATTGGTGAGGGACTTTCGAGAATCCTTGCATTCGAAGAGTGAGTTTGGGCTGAATTGCTACGAAAGTAATAAAAAAAAACAGGTGGGTTCAGTACTTGGGGAGCTATTCTCTGACATACCGGCGTCGAGAGGACCCATTCGTCCTTCATCTTCGGGGAGAAATGCCAATTTTAATTTATTCCCTCATTCTTCAGAAAATGCTTAACTGAACTGCAAATAATGGGGATATGCCTTACAAATCCAGCTCTAGTTTCATTGGAAAACATAACGATTAAGAAGAAAATGAATGGTGGCTAACGCAATTATCCAACATTGCTGAATTTAGTAATTTCCCTAATCCAGAAACGACGATTTTTCATGAACAAAAGCTTTTCTCGCACTTCATACATGTATGCGTATGATGTGCTAAGCGTCATTAGATTAATCAAACACTGCGTCTAGCTACGTGTTTCCCTGCTCTTCCAAGACGTCACTTTGACACAATCAAGTCATCGCACTGCTCTCAACGCCTTCGCTGCGCCAGCACTTATGGAAGCAATTTGGTTTTTCCGAAAATACGAGCTTCTACAAGTTTGTATCGCGGAATGCATTCACGAGAAATATATAAATTGCAAGTATCACAACAGAAATCCTCAGAGCATCTAGTCAGTGTGTTGAGTAAAGTAGTTACAAAAGTATCCTCAAATCCAACAACATGTCCAGCAAGACGGTTATGTGCGCTGCACTTGGAGCATTCCTCTTGATTTCGATCATGACATCGCAAGTGAAAAGTGACGAGATAACGGACATTTTAGATAAGTTTGCAGATTTTTTCCTTTTCCCTCACAAACATATCCAAAACGTTGTCGAAGACTGTGATCCGAAAACTTCTGTCGGAGGGCTTATATCGGGCAGTATTGCTGGTAGCAGCGGTGGTCCACTTGGGGCCGCCCTTGGCGCAGTTGGCGGTGTTGTTGGCGGTTGTACAGCTGAAAAAATCGCCAAATATACGTAAAAAAAAAGAAATGTATCAGAATATGAGTACCTTAAGTCTGTTTAAGTTATGCTAATATAAATTAGATACAACGTATATCTATAACTTGTTTTTTTTATCTCTTATTTTGTAACACATTAAGCATAAATAAAATAATTTACAAGGTAAATCTGTTTGTTCGAATATTCATAGAAAAATAAAACACTTCAACAAAATGTTACAAAATTAAGTTGCTATATGCATTTGAGGGTGAAGCAGTGATGTTTTTGTGTATAAGATTATGGATGGCTTGGTTAACTGAATCGGTTGTTGCGGTATTCCCAAGGTTCAAAGATATTTGATGGTTTTTGGTAAAGGTTAGATTTTTACTGACTAAACGCACCCTTCCCATTGCTTTTAGTTGCTTACTACAACTTAGTTTCCCTACCCAATAGTTTTAACTTCATTATTTTTACGCATGAGGCAGGTAGATTTTCGATAAGATCACCTGCTGGAACCGTTTATAGCGGTCTGTACTCATTGCGCTAAATAAAAAGGTTTCATTCGTTGGAGACGGCGCACGAAGTTTCTCATGTCCAGTGTTTGGAGTATGGCATGGTTACAATGACCATGAATTCGAACTCTTAACTTTTTATTTCTTCGTCCACGGTTGCGATCCCTAGATCTCTTTGTATATCATTATTTCGTAGATACCGGGGAGCATTCACGACAGCCCTTATAACTTTGTTTTGGAATGACTGTATAAATTCTCTGTTACTTGCTTTAGTGCAAGCAATAAGCAGTTTGTAATACGCGATTTACTTGGAATATCGTCCGATGTTTTTATTTTCAACCACATTGACAATGTTGACTAATATGATACCTACAATCAGAATGTATACTTTCATAATTGCTAATGAACTATGTATTTAATTAACCACCTGCAGATTAGCCTTAGCCTTAAGTCTAGTTGTTATAAAAAAACAGAAGAATGAAAGAATTCGCCCGAGTGAATGACTTTGAACTTTGATTTGATGTGCACCTGTTATGATTACGATCTAGGAACCACAGCTTTGACAAGTTCAATGGCGATAACATTGTCGTCCAATTTACTCCTTCATCATTTTATTTTTTTGCAAATCTTTTTACCGCTTAAAATAGAAACATCTGCGTATTTCCCTGAATAACGAAATCGTGAATTCAAATTGACACCGAAGCACTTGTTCGTGCCGAGGAAAACCCAAACATGATAAGACTCGCAGAGCGTGGATTGTGATCCCACAGGTTAGTCAGATTTGCATAGAATCATGAAATTACGTGATAACGAAATGACTATTTTTGTATGAATTTTGATTATTTATAAACCACACAGCTGGCCCGCAATCACCTTGAGAAGATGTTTGTACGCTGCTCGCAGTGTTGGTTGTAGTTTTTTAAATAAATTGCTCAAATTATGTAAAAGTTATGCAGAGAATATCTAAGAAATAAAAGAAAACAACGTTTGGCTCTATATGTTCTATATTAGCTGAGATACACGCATTTGATGTTTCCCATTTTTGGGAGTTGTACGCAGACTTATGTGGACGAGTGTACACTTAAGAAGTGGTGATAGAGCCTTTTATTCTAGCTTTTAATTCTCCCATTAACTTATTTTAGAACCGCAATCTCAACTTAACTTATTTTTCACCCCTCAACAAGTCAAATCTCTGGCTAGCTGCCTCCAATGCCGCATGCTAAGTTGGTTGAGGTCCTTCTCCACCTGGGTGCGCCACGGGGCGTCCTCTGTTGCGTTGTCCCGCTTGTTGGGAGTCGAAGACTGTTATCCATACGGTCTACATGGCCTAACCATCTTAGGGTAATGTCGCTGTACAGTACAGTTCGTGATTCAATCCTCGCCGCACGAAGAACTTTCCTCTCGAAGAGACCAAGGTCTTCCTTATCCGCTTTAGATATTATCCATACCTCGGCGCTGTACAGTATATAGGGATGATCAAGGGATGAGAGATGACTCTATTCCTCAATTGCCTCTCGAGCCCGTAGAAACAGCGATTGGCAAGAGTTAGTCTGCGTTTGACCTTGGTCCTGATGCTGTTCTCACTATTTACTGCGAAGCCGAGGTAGACGAAGTCGGTGACTACCTCGAAGTTATAGCTGCCCATTGTGATGGCCATCCATGATGGCGAAGTTGTATGTCCTTTCTTGAGGACAGCATATACTTCGTTTTGCTCTCGTTCACAGCTAGACCCATTTTAGCCGCTTGCGTCATTGTCGCCTCACTGTGTTCTACCAATCATATCAAAGGCATCCCCGTATGCTAACAGCTGTACGGACAGCTGGAAGATCGTGCTTCTAGTGTTGGCATATGAGTCTTGCACGATCTTCTTCAGGATGATGTTAAAGAAGTCAAATGACAGCGCGTCGCCTTTTCTAAATCCTTTTTTTACATTCGAAGGCCTCGGAGAGTTCCCTTCCAACCTCGATGGAGCAGCTTGAATTCTCCATTGTCATCCGGCACAACCTGACCTGAGTTTGGCGGGAATGTCAATGGCGTCGTAGAGCTCCTCTCTATGCACGCTGTCATAAGCGGCCTTGAAATCGACGAATAGCTGGCGGGTGTCGATCTGCATTTCTTATATACCATGTTCAGGAGACTTATCTCTCGATAGTTGGTGCCTCGATAGTTGGTGCAGTCAAAGAGGCCTTCTTTCTTGTGTAAGAATTAGACAGATTATTTTTCACACATTTCAGAAAACCTAGTGTACTGCCTTCCCAGAGCGGGATTTTTTTCGTCGTTGCTTCGTAATTGAAACTGATTAAGTGAGCACTGTCCGTTGAAAGTGAGTTTGCTACTTGACAATGATCTTCACTGGGGATCAACTCAATTAAATAGCGGACACTACGAACGCAAATAATGTGCGCATTATGCAATAAAACCATTTTGCAAACAGTCTGTTGTGAAGGAGTGGTGAGTGTTGATTTTACCTTGGACACTACCCCGTCGATGTGATCGGTTTATGCTTCAGCACACTATTACACATTATTCCAGGTTACATACAGAACCAAAAAGAGGGGAAATTAGAAACGGTGGGGTGATGTTTTGATTTAGTCCTTGTTTAACTTAGCAAGTGAATTTTCAACAGAACCAATAGGAACAATTTATGAAGAATTTAACATCGGACATCCTATCAGCCTCTCTCCTGGTCAGACCCGCTAAGCAGCTGTTAGAAGTACTGCTTAAACACATCCAATATTCCCTGCGGGTCAGAAACCAGGTTACCCTCACAGTTTTGAAGAGTCTGGGTGCCTTTCCCAAAGGCTTTTGGCTTTTTTGTAGAAACTGGGAGAATGCGAAAGACCTATGAATAAACTGGGACAGTTAATATTGTTAGATTATTTGTGTTTTAGCTTGGATGCTGAAATCATAGCATTATAATAATAATAATATGGGTGGCGCTACAGTCCGAGGCGGACCTGGGCCTAGCTTCTCAGCAACCACTCGTGTTGTGCGTGCTATTGTTCTTTCACGAGTGGAAGGGACCTACAGTTTTGTGCCGACTCCGAACGGCGAAGTTGAGAAGCTTTTTCTAGACAGGAATACTCTTTGAGCATTGTCAGTGACTCGAAAGAGGTGGAGCCGTGAATTATCAAAGGTGGTAAATTCGGGTATCGAACCGAACCGTTCATGAAGATAAATTTTTAGATCCGATCACAGTGGAGTGATCCATTTTCGGATCGATATCAAAATTCCTGAAAAAGGGTAGGTCAGTATCAAGGTGAAATTTGGTCGCATTTTGAGCTGCTGTGAGGAGGTATCGCCGGCATATAAAATCGCCCCCAAGTCAAGGTAAATTTTAGTGATAGTAGAAGTTAAAGAGGTGAGGGGTCCAAATTGGAATCTTGCGGTGCACCCTCTCCTCCCAAACTGAATTCAAATCGGTTTTGAGAAAAGGTTTTCGAAATATACTGTGGAGAGACAATCTAGAAGGTGACTTTTACTGCCCATTGTGCAGAAGCAGAAGCATGGACTTTGTCACAAGCGGACGAAGGTGCTCTTCGTTGCTTGGAGAGGAAAATTGTTCGGGTGCATAGATGGTGAGTGGAGGAGGAGATATAACGACGAACTGAACGAGCTGTTCAGCGACATCGACTAAGGCAGAAGAGTGAAGATCCAGCGATTGAGATGGCTAGGTCATGTAGAGCGGATGGTAACCAATGTTCTGGCTAGGAAAGTCTTCGACTCAAACCACGATGACCAATGGTAGTGGATGCAACTTGCACAAGACAATGCTAGATGGTGAGGAGTGTTGGCTGAGACCCAGGTCCACCTCGGAGCAAAGAAGAAGAAAGAATAAATGGAAACATTAAAAACGACTGAAGTTGAAAATACATCTTTTACATTTTTATTTTAAAAAATTTAAATCAGAGTTATTACAAAACGTATATAACAGATAAATTAGTAAGACAAGCAAAAGAAACTTTCACTTTCCTTACGAGTATATTTCTTCAAAGATACATCCAGAAACAGCACCATCTAATCACAGGCCTTACGGCAACTTCGAACACGCTTTTCGACGCCAATGCACTAAGATCAAATTCACTAAGTATGCCATATTTGTTCAGAACATTCTCTATGGTTATATCGTGGAGGAAGCTCCTTCCCATAGATGGCGCGGCAAACAGGAAAACACCAATTACTACTGCAAGAGTGAGAACTAGTCTGTTGGCCATGGTTATGCTGCTTTCTTCGCGACTTTTCAAATCAACTGCGAGATGAGAGACTGATCTGATTGTGAACCAGAGAAGACGAGTTCGTTCTTATATACCAGAGCACTGGTTGCAAGTGACAACGCCTAGTAATTGCTTCTGAAATTCCCATGCAGGCTGCCGTTAATTGAACGTGCAGAACAGCTTTCTTTTTTGTGAGGATTTTCCGTATCAACGAAACTGATTCAATAAATTATAGTATAAGCATACGCGATTCTCAAGGAGGACTATGTGAAATGATTTTCTTAAATTAGAGGATATAAGGGTTCAAGCTTGAAAGCTCAAGGCTATCTGGCTATATTACCAAAGAAACATTATCCTGTGGATCTCTTCGTTCAGTTTTTCATGGCCGTCCAAAAGATTAAGTTCAGTACTGTGGTGCCAAAGCTAGGCTTACCTTCAGACCCAGGAGTAGATTGCTTCGGGTTTTTAGAGGTATTTGGTCAGGAGGCTTTTCAACTCTACACCACAGGTCTTCCAGCTCCACAAGGACGTGCTTGCCCAGGTACTGCTTTCTTTTCCTTGCCAGGGCCGGGCACTCGCCTAGCAGATGTTGGATGGATTCTTTTTCTCATCTTCCTCATCTCTGCAGCTTCTGCAAAAATTCGTTGTGTGGTATGTTTAGTCGCGATGCATGTGTGTATATGTGTTGATCCCTCTTTGCTCAGCGTCGGCCACAGGGCCATTGCTATTGCTCCGATATCCAGACTAAACCAACTACTTTTTATTCTAATCAGGCCTTCTTTTTCCAGTTTTCTACATACAGAGCTAAGCGGCGTGAGCTCATAAGGAATTGCCCAACATTATCCAAGCTCGGATCCATTCTTCGCGAGACTGTCCGCTTTTTCGTTTCCCTGGGCGCCAGTATGTCCTCGTACCCAGAATAGAGTCACCTTGTTCTGCATAACCTGACGATGTCATGATGGCCGATGTCGGAGTAGATAGAGATTGTTTTGTTGGTTATGTTGCACTCTCTTAACGCGAGTGCTGCTTCGGGTATCGCAGCCACCTCGGCCTGGAAGACGCTGCAGTCGTATCTTAATGCCAGGGATTTTTCGAAGAGGTCACAGTAGGCCCCCGCACCTGTACCGGCACCCGTTTTTGAGCCGTCGGTGTATTACAGTATACAACGCTTTTCACCATAAAACTGAATACCGGCGTCTCCATGTGGGGACGGTCTTTTTAGACTAAATTAAAAAACAGGAAATTCTAGTTCCAAATACTGTAACGCCAAGTAATTAAGTTAATTCGATTAATGAATCGAAATATTAACAAATATTTTGTAACGAAACAAAGACCACGGTTGCGTTAAGTCAAAAGGTGTGGTTACAGCCACCATAGCTGCAACACACGTATAAAACGTCACATACGCCTTCATTATGGGGTCTTCCATATTAGCCTTCCAGATAAGTTTGGTATCAGGTATAACCCCTAGTTATTTTGCTGTCTTTGAGAGTTTTAGTTTAACCCCATTTATTTTTGAACACATAAACTCAGAAATAACTCTTTTGTTGGTAAAGAGTAGCATCTCTTTCCGGGTTGACGTTCAGTCCTCAATCGTGCGCCCAGTAATTGACCAGTTTTAGTCCGCGACTTTTTTTTTGATACGAGGATGGCCAAATGCCGCGTAGGCAGATACTGTGTGGGGAGTCCTTCTTCGTTCACAGCATATACTCTTGCTCTCAGTTACCGTTCGACCCATTTTTGTGGCCTTCTTCGGTGCTTAGGTGGTATTGACATGACGCTGAGTTCTTCCGATAATGGACTTCTGAAAGATCGTCCCTCTGGTGTTGACGTATGAGTTTTGAACATGACATGCATTACCATGCGATTGTGGCGCTGTGTACTTGATAATTACGTTAGTGATGTTCAACAAAATTGCTCGAAAGAGAGAGAGAGACACCCAACATCTGTTAAATTGTGCTATTTTCAGGTTTTATGCCGAAGATAAAGCGAGGCTTGTTAAGATGATGCATAATGGCTTCTTGGGGAAGAGTTCTTGAAATTGAAAAGATTGGCTGGCCGGCTGGCTTGTTTTTTAGGGAACAACGAGTTGAGATGGCGTTTTAAAACCAAGCACAAAGGCAGCTTCTCTGCTGGCGTTTTGACAACGGTTGCATTGTTCTTCGATTGTTTTGCTCGATGGGCAAGATTCCTAGCGGTCAATTGCACTGTACCTCTCCGACGTCAATATGATTCTTTGCCTGGGACGTATAAGTTAAGATTAGTTTTGTAAGAGCAGGGCTGTACTGATTGAAGTGTAAAGTCGGGAGGCTTCGCCTTTAGAATTAAATAATGATTTATTTTTAGATTCCAACGTAGTTTACATTTTCATTCATGTAAATACATTTGGACTCATGGCTTAGTCAAGCTCCAACTGAAGCATAGTTACGCGGAGTAAGAATTGTACCTGGAGTAATAATCCCAAGAAATTTGAAGAGGTGATAGGCTACGTAGAGATGTATTGTACATGTCTTCCAAACATGTAGACGATTCCTCATTAAGAAATGTCATATCTGACAATCTTACAGATAAAGAAGTGATCTTCTTCACGATGATCAACACCTTCGACAGTATAAAAGTAAAAATAAATAGATCATCAAATGTGATTTCATCAGCCGATGTAATCAATAAGGGAAATTCCGGGTGATGCCACAATCAATCTGCGTTTTTATGTTCACATGCATGTCTCGATCGCTTACTTCGAGTTCAACTTAAAAACGCAATCAATCAACAAGGGGTTAGATTCTAAAGTTGACGTGGAGATAAGCCGATGCACTGAGTACCGGTGGGGTATATAACTAGTTATTTTCTTCATCAGCACATCATCTTGTCTTGTCATTCAGTAGCTGGAACTTAAAGGGCAACAACATGTCCAAACGTCTATCTCTGTCCCTCACAGTTATGCTGTTACTCGTGGCTGGATTATCTGTGGTCAAAAGCGACTTCTTCTCGGTCTTGAAACTTGTTCTGGACAATGGTCCACCAACACCAGAATTTACAGTGGCAAGGCTTCTAGTTAACTGCAAGCCTCAGACGTTAGTAGGAGGGGCTGTGGGTGGAAGCATTGCAGGGTCTGCTGGAGGACCACCAGGAGCTGCACTAGGCGCCGCTGGCGGTGCTGTTGGAGGATGTGTCACTGAACAGGTTGCAAAATGGATTGAAAGTTAGAAAGAAGTGTTAAGAACAAAAAAGTTGTGCTAAGAATAAAAAGGCGATTGTATAGATAAGTTAACTGACCCAATATATTTTGTGATCTTTTTTCTTCAATTTTTGTCTTTGTTCTCATTGGAATCTCGGAATCAAACGGTTTGTTTTTTATACACCAGTTATGTGTCTATGGTTGAATTCAGACTGTTTAATGCCGGCAGAACTGTAATACCACGTTTCCACCGAACGAAATCGCGAGGATTCATCAATTTTCTCCGAACCTACCAGGTTTCACCATACATTTTCGGTTTCTGTAAACCTCGCGGTTTCTGATAAACCTCATTGCAGCCCCGTTGAATTCATCCGTTCAGAAGAGGTTGTTAAATCGAACAAGCCTACAGCATCAATTTCTGTGATTTTGTTGTTCATTTTCGCATTTTATCTCTTTCTATTTTCTGGTGTTCTTAGTCTATTATTTCCTGTCAACAGACAGGTGCCATTTAAAAATTGAGAGCGAGTGACATTTGTTTTGACGGACTTATACATTGAGAGCGAATGACTTGAAAATTGATAGCGAAACTGCTTCAATCTCGGTGTAAACGGCCTGTTGAGGTTTCAGTACAAGTTCACCCTAACCTCGCGGTTTCGGCTCGGTGGAAACGTAGCATAAGGGTCGTTTTGTTCACTAATGCTATTGTATATGAATCCTATAGAATCATCAGACGATTTTTTCTAGTAGTTCCTCGCGTCGCCTAGAGAGCCAACCTGCATTTCTCGCGAAAGAAAAACAATGTTGTTACTCTCTGAGAATGGGAGAAAAATGAAATTTTGATTGAGTGATGAATGAAAAGCAGAAATGAAGTATTACAGATGTGGCTGACTTCACAGCTGATTGCCCCCTAGTCCATCGACGAATTTGAGTGGCTTTCAGTGATTCATAAATTTTTGACAATTATTCACAAAATAACGTGAATGGCGTCCTCTGATTGGTCAATTTGGTTTGAGAAAACGATATAAAAAACAGTTGTCAAAAATGTAAGGGGCATGAGAGGTAGAAGGCCGGCGTCTCGGTAATACTTCATTTCTGGTGAAAACAAAGTAATAAACTAATTTGGCCTGCCATTCCTATTCATACGTTTTGTATGTAACTGAGTGATGCACTTGGCGGAGTATTGTAGGTATTGCGTAGACATTTTGGTTCCTCGTTCTTTAACTGTATTGATCAAGGGGGCGGGGGAAGAAAAAGCTCGGATCAATTTTTGTCTAAGGTCAATGAATTTATTAGAACGAATAATATTTACGATTGGTCAGTGTATTATTTCCCCGTAATTCACGGGGTCTGTTAGCAAATTAAAAAGAATCTATCAAATACTTCATTATTTCAAATCAAATTGTAAGGGCCGTAGTCTCTTCTCTCGTTTCACGGCAATGAATCCTGTAATAGTTCGATCACCATCATTTTTGTCCGCTTTGAGAGACGAAAACGATAAATGACAGACACAATCATTCTACGCCCATAGAAGAAAAGAGAGAGAGAGCCAAATCCCCGATTTCATCCCTTAGCTTCTACTGTTTCATAAGTTGAAGAAATGAGAAGTTGTTAAACTCATGAGCTGTAAATTAAAAGTTGAAGACATTAAATCTGAGTGAATGAAAGCAAATCCAGAAGTTGAAGAGAAAAATCCCAAAGTTGTGTTTAACTTTTGGTGAATAAAATGACCCCCAGTGGAGGCCTTCTTTTAGTTGGTAGATGACCAATTGGAATGACATCGAAGGCAGTTGGTGCTGTATTTGGATGTTGCATTATCGAGAGGATGATGAACTTTTATAAAGGAACAAAACAGGTGCCTTAGTTCATATTTTTGAGCGCTTGCTGCCTTGAAGTTGTGGACATGTGCGCCTACACTGGATGTCTGCATTAATTTCCCGACAACTCCACCGACTCGCAGACAATGCTCGGACTGTACAGCACAGCACGAGTGGTTGTAATAAAAAGTAGGTCCGAGCGCCGCGCTATACAACTAATTAATTGAAGTGTTAAACTTGATACATTGAAAAGATACGTTTATCCCAAAGGATGCTGATGCTATAAAGTGAAACACAAATTAAGTCGTTCAACAAGACAACGAACCTTCCTCAACCGCATTCCTGCACTCTGTTGTTAAAACCAATCCCTTGGAAAATATGTGTTCCAAGCCAAAAGAAATAGACGCCGTGCTCGATGACAATCTACATCGACATCATATACGATCATTTAATATGGTAATATGGTAGATATGGATTTTCCATGTCGGTAATATTTGATCCGAAGTAGAATTGGTGGATAAACACACTTAAAACAATGCTCACGATGATGGCAAGAACGTACAGAGCACTTCATTCCCAAATGATGCGGGTAGACAATAGACAGTGGACAGAATTTCCCAATTGAATAGCTTAGGATTTTTTGCATCGTGTCGCGTGTTTCCGCAATCAGAATTCGCCTTTTATGCCCGTATGCATGTTCATCGTTCATTTGTGGCTTTCCTAGCGCGCACTCTTAATTGTTTAAAGTTAAATTAGAGCCAATCAACAGAGCGATGCATGTGGACAAAAGCTTATTGCGCTCAACTGCCTGCGCTTGAGGTGTAAGTGGCTTGCGAGAAATATAAGCGAGTGATTCTGCATCGGCACCTCATCTCGTTTTGTATTTCAGTCGCTGAAACTTAAAGTGCAACAACATGTCCACACGCCTTATTCTTACAGTCACAGTCGTTCTCTTACTTTTGGCTGGACCATCTGTGGTTAGAAGCGACTTCATCACATTATTTAAAATTGTTCTGGACACTGCACTCCCAACACCAACCTTTACCGTGGCAAAGATTCTAGTTGATTGCAGGCCCCAGACTTTGGCGGGAGGGGCTATCAGCGGAGGCATTGCTGGATCTCTGGGACCCCTGGGGCCGCACTTGGAGCCGCAGGTGGCGTTGTTGGTGGATGTCTTGCTGAGCACATTGGAAAAATGATTGGAAACTAGATTAGGAATAAAATGTTTTTTTTTTTTTTAATGTTTAATTCTAATGTTCATTTTTTTTTTACTTTTGTGTATTGTGTAATATTTTTCGCCACTCCCTTTTAAAGGCCATCAGGACTTCACGTTTGTCCTTTGTACTCGAATACCTTTGCAGACTGCTTGGAAGTTATAGCTGCTGATCGTTGAACTTTGATGAGATACGCATCTATTTTTGATGCGCGGACATGCACTTCGTCTTCTCTCATTGACCCTAACACCAACAGTTATTCAATCTCCGTAAAAGCTTTCACCCGTACCAAGCTTGGAGCTATTAATTTTACTTTTTAGAAAATCTGCTTTTGGGAAGGTTTTTGATGAAAATACTCCACTGTGCGATGTTGATGTTATCAGCGTAACCCAGCAGATGGATTCAGAAATAATCTAGTTCCTTGATTTTTGGATGGATTGATGTGCCTATGCCAATAAGCCAGCGTCGTTAGGGGAGCTCAGATCCAATATTGACCGAGTGATCGGAAGGTGTGTCGCATGGATCAAAAATAAAACAACTCAAGTTTTTCATACTCTCGACAACGCAACCTCGGAGGACAGCACCAGCTGCGTTACGTTCGATGTCAATCCAATTGGTACTCTACCAATTAGAGTTGTGTCGTTCCGGACATGTATACCTCCCGGATCTATTTCCTCTGTCGGAAACATTTCCTATCGTTCCGTAAACTCAACTTGAACATTTCCAGGTCCACACAACATGTCCACAATTTGTATACAAAAATTCTACATAAGCACCCACATGCCATATCATTTCCGTCGTCGGAACTATGTAGCACAACTCTACTACCAATTACATCAAGGTCTCCACTAAGAGCACCACCCGCTGACGTTTAAGGACTGCATTTAGTCAGATATGGCTTCGGAGTGAAAGCCGCTAAAAAATTGCAGAAAAGATTACTGTTCACTGCTCACTGCACCTTTACACATCACGATTAAAACAGACAAAGCTTCTGTGATTATGAGAAGATGATTTCTTGCCATGTTCATAAACCTTAATTCAGTGACTGAATGAGTCAGTGTCTGAGCTTCTGTCCACACCACTCTTACCAACACTACTAAATTCAAATTCTCATCGGAGTCACAGTTGCTCTTCAGTCCGCTCTTCTTGAATAAGTTTATCAGCCGGTTCTGGTTCTGGTTCTGATTCAGAGCATCTGCTCCTTATCTCCCTGCAAACTCGGGATTCCCGCGTCGAATGTACGAATGCCTCTTCTGTATTTTTACTCTGTGCCAATGAATACCATAAAATAAGTTCCTAGAATGTAGGCGAGATATGCTTCTGCAGCCAACTGCTTATGCATGAAGTTAGGTATTTAAACGAATGATTTCTCTTCATCGGCATCGTATTTCGTCGAGTCACTCAGAGGCAACAGTAGAAACAGAAAGTGTAACAAGATGTCCAGACACTCGGCTCTCACAGTCACAGTTCTCCTCGTACTCTTGGTCGGATCACCTGTGGTCAAAGGCGACTTCTTTTCGTTCCTGAAACTCCTTGTGGACTATGCTCCGCCCACGCCGGAGAGGTTCCTCGCACAGGTTATAACTGAATGCAAGCCCGGGACTTTGTTGGGAGGGGCTGTAGGTGGAGGCGTTGGAGGGTCTGTTGGAGGTCCCCCTGGAGCTGCACTGGGCGCTGCTGGTGGCGCTGTCGGAGGATGTCTGACAGAGCACATTGGAAAGAGGATTGATGGTTAGAGAATTAAATAATTAACTAATTAAGTGTTAAGAATAAAATAAAACGATTGTACAAAGATTACTTTTTGTGTTTTGTCTCTTCATTCACTTCCATTTGTCAAGTGTATGTTATGCTTGGCAGAAACGACTGTGTTCTGTGTGAGCTTCTCCTTTCTTTGGTTTTGAAAAGGGTTCAATTCCAATATATCTATTAGGGAAACAGGTCTAAGTATACCCACACCCTCGATCAGAGCAGCGCGGCATGGCTTAACAGCCTAGCAAAGAAATATAGTAAAATGTACAAGGATCGACTTGCTAATTCATTGCATTCAATCATTGCCTTATTTAATTTTTTTATTTTTTAATTGTGTACCGCCTCTCATTTATTCGGAAAAACAGCTTCTGACCAGAAAAGTCGACCAGATTTTCATACTGCCGCAAATCCTGCAAAGACCCAAGAAGTTCAAATCGACACCCACCACATTTTCGTCAATTTCAAGACTGCAAATGACAGCTGTTTAGTTTTCAAATTCCTGCCAAACCCGTCAGACTTTGCAAGATGACGACGGAGAACACTCGCTACTCCATCGATGTCGGTAAAGGACTCACCAAGACTTTCAGTGTCAAAAATTGATTTAGACAAGACGACGCTCTGTCATGGGACTTCTTCAAGATTATCCTGGAGAAAACATCGCACGCCAACAAAGCTCTACCTGTGATTATTGGTTGTGTTTGCGTTGATTGGATCTAGTGTGTAAGACTCAACCACAAACTGTACCGTCTGTAATGCGACATTAGCTTACTCGGGATTCCACGCCGAGGGTGGCAGGGCCGTGTAAAGCGCATGAACAACTCAGCTCCGGCCAGAAGAAGTGGTATAGTCCGAACATGTGGTATAACGTAACTGAGGATGCCCTTGTGTAAGGCACACCCAGGTGGAGAAGCCAGAGCTAGCCAGAGAT
The DNA here is from genome assembly GCA_964034865.1 of Eristalis intricaria. Lineage (NCBI taxonomy): Eukaryota > Metazoa > Arthropoda > Insecta > Diptera > Syrphidae > Eristalis > Eristalis intricaria. The sequence continues at coordinate 23,185,304 of OZ035874.1, forward strand.
CGCTCTCGTAAACAGGACTTGCTGGTTAGAGTTCAGGTTCATCCAGGATTGTTGCGCCAGATAAAGAAGAAGAATTGCTTACATTAATTTTAACTTAAATATTTCAATTAATTCTACACAAAACAATTCTTTTCTTTAAAAACGTTCATTTTTGTGGGTATTTACTTGAACAAGTTAAGACGGTCGAAAACGACCCGATTTTAGTTTTATTTTAATTTGGCGATTATGGCGTCGACATTTTGAAAATTTGGCATTATTTCGCAATTTTTATTTCTGATTTGGCGATTAGCTATTTGAAACCTGACAACCCTGCCTAATACTGCATACTTGAGAGCGCCTGGCATATTGTACTTAAGTTTCAACTTGGACTCAAGAGCAACCTCTAATGAAGGAGATACGCGAGAGAAGAAATAAAATTACCTCCTCTGGTTCTTAATACAACAACAAGGCCTTGTCGCGAGCAGCAGCACGGCGGCAAGATTTACAATCACCGACTGTATCCAGAGCTACTCAGGGTGATTATTTGAAAAGACAAGAGAAATCAGAGATGAAAGCTGGTGTAGAGACGAGAGTATATTCATTGTCTGGAGATAAAGCTATGTACGTCCGATTTCCGCATTTGAAAGGAAATTCGGCCTGACTTCCAGATACAAAAGCCAAATAATGGCTAATTCCAAAATGCATATATTCCTCATCACTTCATTCCTTAGAACATCATTGATTTACTTGGAAACCAATAAAGATGGGGGCTTGATTCATATTAAATACTATAAAGTACGACAGTCTATGCAAATTACCCTAGAGCCATCAACGGCATTTTTATTGTTTCAGTGATATTTTTGTTCAGCATTAGCGCGCGCGGTTTTCGGAGTAAAATGATTCAACAGCAGGCCAGTGGCCACGAGCGAAGGTCTGCCCCAACCGATAACGAAGGGGATTTTTTCTTACATTGGCGCATGGCACACAGCACGAAGCAATTTGATCGCTGTTAGTCATTAATTCTCCTCGGAAGAAATCTCTGTTTATCCCAGCTTCCAGTTTAGGTGGACCACGACAAGATGAGACGCAATTGTTTCTTGTAATTCGCGAATGTCATGCAAGTTTTCTGAAGCTGGTCTTGTTTCAAGATACACAGAAATCCAATCGGATAACTAAGCGTATGTTAATGTTTTTGTTGTTCTAGTTAAATACTTGTGCAGGGTTAAATTTAAATGCTTACTAAGGTGATATTACGATCTCCGTGGTTTCATGCAGTTCACGCAGTTCTGTAGATCTCGATGATATAAGAACAAAATATGGATCAGAGAAATTCTCGTTTTTGCCTATTTTAGGAGTGGTTTAATATGGGAATTGAACTCCAGCTCCAGGCGCCTTCCAGACAGTTGTTGACATTATTTTTTATTTTATTTCAATTTAGTTCAAATCGGTATATTGACCTAGTTCGTTCTACTAAGTCATTTAGTTCAATGTAAGCCACTGATCAGGAAATTGATATCATTGTTATAAATAAAATTCGGTATCACTTCTTTGTTCAAGGAAAAATTAAAATTAAGTGAAAGAAGGCACTTAATACAAGCAAATTAAATATTTATTAATTTCAAATACTTATGTAAGGGTAACTAGTTCCAGGAGACATGTCCATTTCATGAGGCATTTCTACGTTGAGCATATCGGCGGAACTATGAAGTTCTATGCTACATGGAAAGTTTGGTGTGTATGTTTGGAGCAGGGGTGGATAATCCTCCTATCAATATTTTTTGATGAAAGAACTACGAACGTACCTTCACATATGAAAACAAAACGATCGCTCTTTGATAACTTACTTACTTATCAGACTGACGACCCATTCAGGGTCCGTGCCTGAGCGAAAGCTGCTTTCCGTTCTTGAGAGTCATGGGCACGCTGCTTCCAGTCATCAAGACCCAACTGTCTTGCATCCGCGATTACTTGGTACCGGGGATTCGGTCTTCCTCTCCTTCTCGGATTCGAAGACCCTCTTATCTGGAGCATTGTTGTACATGCGCTCTTTGTGGCCGAGGCAGTGCAGTCGAATTATCTTTGCCATCTGGACTACATCCACATCCTGGTAGAGTTCGCGGTTGTGGCTTCTCCTCCATTCGCCTTCCTCGCAGACGGGACCATATATCCGACGTAGAATTTTTCTTTCGAATGCACCAAGAATCAGCTCTGCAGTTTTGCTTATCGTCCAGCTTTCGGCTCCATATAGCAGGACTGGCAAAATAAGGGTTTTGTAGAGCATTACCGTAGTCCTTCGGGTCAGGAGTTTTGATGCCAGTTGTTTTGACAAACCGTAGTAACACCGGTTGCCAAAGGCGGATCTCCACAGTGATGTCATTTGTGGAGTTTACGTTTTCCTCGAGGTAGACAAACTCCTTTACTACCTCGAAGAATGCGTTCATGCATTTGCGAAATTCGCCTTGTTGAATAAAGGTCCCGATTCCGGAACTAACCGAGCACACGCATTCGTGCACACACATTTCTTAAAATTCCCTTCACAAACATCACCGGCAACGCAACCATGCTCGATGTGCCTGTACTGCGGTATTTAAATCCCGATGTGCGAAATACACATACAAGGCAAAGAGCTCAATTTAGTTCAGTGTAGTTCAATCGAGTTTGTTTGTTTTGATCGAGTATTCTTTGAACACAAGTATAGACAGGGTAAGGTTTTCTTGAGTTCGTCGAACTACTGAACTCAATGACCTAACATAAAATAATATTGTGAACTAGTTCACAAAGTTCTCTTTTAGGAGCTGTTTTTTTTTAACTTGTTCGTACGTGAACTACACAAGCCTAGTTGACATACCCCAGCAGCGTCGAAGTCGCGTGAGCGCGATAAAGCCTGCGGGAAAAGCGTTAAAATTCTGTTTGCGAGCGAAGTGAGCCACCCAACTCATACTTAATATAGGGCAACATGCCTTCTTCCTTCAAATTTCGGAAAGTGGACTTAGTTCCCTGCACTGGAATTTACATAGGAAAAAATTAATACTTAAACCTCGATTTTCCTAAGCTAAGCGATTAATTAATTTTTTCTTGAAATTTTGTGCTTATTACTCTAATATCGATTCCAACTTCGAGGGACAGCGTAAACCGTCCGGTGATTGGAAAGGCACATTAGTCAGGCGAACGAACGAATTTGTGCGTGCCTAGCCCACTACAATGCTAGGACAGATAATGACGAGGAAAGAGCGCGACATTTATTATACTAATCACAATTAGTCCTACACACATTATATTTCATAGGCCTGATGAGCACATAAGTTAGAAGTCTTCTGTCTTGTCTCTTTCAGTGCGATCATGACTGCGTTTATTTTCTATCATACAACTATCAAAACTGACCTACCGGAAATGCTGATGTTGGAATTATTCGTTGGATGAATGTGCCGGGGTATTGCTGGTGCGGAAATGTTTAATATGTTCATCTTATTAACTTATACTCCAAAGACGAGAAGACTCTCTCAAGAAAACTAGTATGGCGCTCTTCTTACCCGCCCGTAAGCTATGCGCAGGATCCCAAGCATCCAGAGAGGACTGGAGAACCCAAGATGGTTCTAAGCTAGCCCACGGTGTAGGCTCAGGTGCCCACGGTGTGTCAGAACATATTAAAGAGCTAGAAGACTTAAGCTTTTAAGAACCTCCAAGGACTTAACATGAATCTGGCTGGTTTTAGAACTGCATTAGGTCTCACGGTAGCTGAACACTCCCAAACATGGGCACAATGGACTCAGCACTGTGGTCCAAGCTATTAAAAGTTTGGAAAATACCAAATGGGAATTCCTGTTCCAACAACCGTATTCAACAGCCTTGTCCCATCCGATTATTACTTGGTTCGCTTGATACAGGGGACAACGGCAATTCATGCACTTCCAAAATAACAAAGCACGCACAACACTAGTAGGTGCTGTAGAAGCTAGACCCAGGTCCGTCACGGACTGTTAAGACATACATAGCACCACCCATAAAAAAAAAATACCGCTATATGAGTTAACGGCAGACAAGGCTCCTGGATCTGATGGGATGTCTATGGAATTCTATCAAACATGAACAAAACAGACGGTTGCATGAAAACCTTTAGAACTTGATAAGCATTTTCTTGGAAAAGGAAGGGATTCAAGCCATTTTCCGCCGTCTACACAAACAAATTATGTACATCAGGCCCAGCCAGAGTTTTTAAACTCTTCATACACATCGTCCTATGTCACACATCACAGACCATTGGAATGGATTAAGGAGAATAATCTGCAAAAAGAATGTCGAACGAGTTTAAGAAATAGAACAATTATGGCGGTACCACTTTAAGAGAGCATTATCCCTCGCTGCGAACAGTCAAAACTACTTACTCATACCGGTATCAGGATTGTCCCCATTCTTAGTGAAAACGTTATTAAAGCGTGCATTCTGAAAACCGGATTGCCGAGAAAGCCATACGACGAGCAATACATTCGATTGCACCGAGAATTTTTGCAAATCGCTCAGAGCTGCGGATAAACTTGGGTAAGGTTAGGTAGAGGGGCTGCTAGTGTATTCACCAGCACACTTAGACAATGTTTGTCCATTTTGATACCCACAGTCAGACTACTACCACTGATTGACGACTCCAGTGATAGTCCCAACGGCAAACGGAAACTCAACCAGATTTGGAAACCACATAAAATCCTATTAACTTTGCTTTCATTGGGATTCGAACCGGGGCAGGCATTCTCGATCTGATGCAGAACTCGATCTGTATGCCAATGACATTGAAAACTCTACAAACACATTACCAGTGTCGTTGATCACATCAGACCTATCAATATGTCGGTTGGCCCTGGACCTACCTTCTGTTTTGTGCGTGCTTATTAGTCTTTCCACAGGAATACTCTTTGATTATTGTCAGTAACTGGAGAGAACCATGAATTATGAAAATTGGTATATTGGTGGATTTAACCAAGCACCTCTTGCGTACGAGACGACGCACAAACACACTACCCCACGGTGACCATACATATAATGATCTACACTGGTATCAATTGTAACTTAGACGATTGCAGAATCACAGAAATAGGGAAGCGACAGTTGGCGGAGAGATGATTCACAGGGACGTCTTGCCAGTGCTGTACAACTTATACAACCTAGAAGTCAGGGAAGATGAAAATCAATCAGACACCTACTAGGGAATCATAAAAAAGGGTTAAGGCTGTCATGCATACTCGTGAATGAAGAGAGTAAACACAAAAAGTAATCTTTGTACAATCGTTTTATTTTATTCTTAACACTTAATTAATTAATTATTTAATTCTCTAACCATCAATCCTCTTTCCAATGTGCTCAGTCAGACATCCTCCGACAGCGCCACCAGCAGCGCCCAATGCAGCTCCAGGGGGTCCTCCAACAGACCCACCAACGCCTCCACCTACAGCCCCTCCCAACAAAGTCCCGGGCTTGCATTCAGTTATAACCTGTGCGAGGAACCTCTCCGGCGTGGGCGGAGCATAGTCCACAAGGAGTTTCAGGAACGAAAAGAAGTCGCCTTTGACCACAGGTGATCCGACCAAGAGTACGAGGAGAACTGTGATTGTGAGAGCCGAGTGTCTGGACATCTTGTTACACTTTCTGTTTCTACTGTTGCCTCTGAGTGACTCGACGAAATACGATGCCGATGAAGAGAAATCATTCGTTTAAATACCTAACTTCATGCATAAGCAGTTGGCTGCAGAAGCATATCTCGCCTACATTCTAGGAACTTATTTTATGGTATTCATTGGCACAGAGTAAAAATACAGAAGAGGCATTCGTACATTCGACGCGGGAATCCCGAGTTTGCAGGGAGATAAGGAGCAGATGCTCTGAATCAGAACCAGAACCAGAACCGGCTGATAAACTTATTCAAGAAGAGCGGACTGAAGAGCAACTGTGACTCGGATGAGAATTTGAATTTAGTAGTGTTGGTAAGAGTGGTGTGGACAGAAACTCACACAGTGACTCATTCAGTCACTGAATTAAGGTTTATGAACATGACAAGAAATCATCTTCTCATAGTCACAGAAGCTTTGACTGTTTTAATCGTGATGTGTAAAGGTGCAGTGAGCAGGGAACATTCATTTTTTCTGCAATTTTTTAGCGGCTTTCACTCCGAAGCCGTTTCTGACTAAATGCAGTCCTCAAACGTCAGCGGGTGGTGCTCTTAGTGGAGGCCTTGATGTAATTGGTAGTAGAGTTGTGCTACATAGTTCCGACGACGGAAATGATATGGAACGATTCTTTTCGTACTCGGAACTGGTTTCCGAAGATATGTCCGCGGATGTGCTACGGAACTATGTACATAGTTCCATTTATATTTCTTAGAAAAGAAGAGATAAATTGATGGCTACGTTGCTATGGATGTAATTGCATGTATGGGACGTATGATACATGACAGTTCCGACTCAGGAATGCACAAACCATTTTGTGTTCTATGTGCCGTATTGTGGGTGCTTGTGTAGAATTTTTGTATACAAATTGTGGACATCTTGTGTGGACCTGGACATGTTCAAGTTGAGTTTACGGAATGATAGGAAATGTTTCCGACAGAAGAAATAGATCCGGGAGGTATACATGTCCGTAACGACACAACTCTAGTTGGTAGAAGACCAATTGGATTGGCATCGAACGTAACGCAGTTGGTGCTTCCCTCGAAGGTTGCATTGTCGAGAGGATGATAAACTTTAACAAATAATCAAAACAGATGCCTTAGTTCATATTTTTGAGTGTTTGCTCCCTTGGAGCTACGGTTATGTGCGCCTACACTGGATGTCTGCATCTATTTCCGACACCTCCACCGACTCGTTGACAATGCTCGGACAGTATGTGTACCTCCTCAAAAAAAAGCACAATACGAGTGGTTAGTGTAGTTAGTAAGCCCAGCTCTCGGACCGCACGCTAGTCAACTAATAAGTTGAAGAGTTGGACTTCTTGAAAAGATACATGTATCCCAAAGAAGGCTGTTGCTATAAAGTGAAACACAAATTAAGTCGTTCAACAAGACAACGAACCTTCCTGAACTTCATTGCTCCACAATCTGCTGCTAAAACCAATCCCTTGGAAAATATGTGTGTCAAGCTTCATAAAAATAGCTGTAGTGTAGTATGATAGATATGGATTTTCCAGGTCGGTAATATTTGATCCGAAGTAGGATTGGTGGATAAACACACTTATCACAATGCTCATGATGGTGGCAAGAACGTACAGAGTACTTCATTCCCACATAGACAGTCGACAGTGGATAGAATTTCCCAATAGAATAGCTTAGGATTTTTTGCATCGTGTCGGGTGTTTCCGCAATCAGAATTCGCCTTTGCATGTTCATCGTTCATTTGTGGCTTTCCTAACGCGCACTCGTAATAGTTAAAGTTCAAATTAAGCTCGTGACAAAAAGCTTATTGAGCTCAACTGCCTGCGCTTGAGGTGTTAGTCGCTTGCGAGATATATTAACGAGTGTTTCGGCATCGGCACCTCATCTCGTTTTGTATTTCAGTTGCTGAAACTTAAAGTGCAACAACATGTCCACACGCCTGTCTATCACAGTCACAGTCATTCTGTTACTTTTGGTTGGACCATCTGTGATTAGAAACGACTTCATCTCATTATTTAAAATTGTTCTGGACACTGCTCCCCCAACACCAACCTTTACCGTCGCAAAGGTTCTAGTTGGTTGCATTCCCAAACTTTGGCGGGAGGGGCTATAGGCGGAGGCATTGCTGGATTTCTTGGGGGACCCCCTGGAGCTATGATTGGTGCAGCAGGTGGCGTTGTTGGTGGATGTGTTGCTGAGCACATTGGAAAAATGATTGGAAACTAGATTAAGAATAAAATGTTCTTCTTAGTTTTATGTGCATTTTTTTACTGTTGCATGTAACATTCTCTTTTTCCACTTTTCAGAATCATCATCTTTCTGATAGCTTAAGGTTTTTCGCATCAAGTACATATACTGCCAGCAAAATCTGACGATATCACTTATTTAATTTATTATTTCAGAGGTAAATAATTGTGTAAGGAATTTAGATATAGGGATGTTCCTTTCGGCGCCTTTTGTAATACCTGTCCGTTGCATGTTTCGTCTGCTCATACTCGCACAAAATACCACGGGTTTCTTGTCGGGGTGGAAGTTAGACATAGTGGTTTCCGCTACCTCGTTGATGAGTTGCAATGACACTACCTATCGTTGATATTTGTCTTCGAGGTAGGTGCACCTGAGAGTCTCTTAGTTAGTTGCTCTTCATAGGCTATGCCAATCTTCGGCGTGATCAAACGATGCAACTTTCTGACATCAGGACTATGGAGCTCGAAACGTGGTGCTAGGAGGAATTCAAATTTAGAAGACATTTGACCCACTCCCGGAGAGCGCATGGTTCCTGTGTAAATTCCTTCTCGAGGGAATCTCGTGCTTTTTACGTGCTCTTGTCAAGTCCGCGAGTCAGAGTTCCTATCCCTTCTTTTGACAATCTCATGATTGTTTTGTTTGGATATTCTGCAACCACTAGATGCAAGGGTGCCAACTCCAATAGCACATAAGTGATAGCAGGTAAAGTTAGGTAAGTGGGTAGACATGGTGTCGCGACGTCTCACTTAGGGCCAGCTAGTCCAGACCCATTGTGATGCCCATGGGGGATGTTTAAGCTTCTAGTTCTTACTCGCGTCCTTCCTTCAGGTGTTGATGTATTAGCCTAGTCCAGCCATACAGCAATCCTGACGAACCTGATAATAGAAGCTAGTGGAATTCCAGTTCCTTGAGATTCTGGAAGAAGAATTCTTCATGTGTTCTTTGTCTCAATAGGCAGAAACATGGGCATTGACAAAGGTAGTGAGGATTATCCTCTATTTCCCCTTCGTCCCCGCAGTCCTTGCATCTTCTGTCATAGGTGAGTCCCATTTTGTGTTCATGATATCTCAGACTACCTGCCATTTGCTGCGTTGAATGAGTTATTTTTTATTTTTAGCTAGCTCCACAATTTTGTCATCCATCTAGATATGGATCATCTAGAGGTGGATCAAACCATGGGATTGTCCTGGGATGAGTCAGTTTCGGTCCCTTTCCTGGCAAGTTCATCTGATACCTCGTTATCGGTTATGTCCCTGTTCCTGGGACCTGGGACCCAGCATAGAGTAATCAAGTGCTGAGTGCCAAGAACCTTGAGCGGCAGCTTGCGACTAGCTTGAATTTGATTTCTATAGCCGAAATTGCTTTAATGACCGCTTGAATGTCGATTATGATGGTATTATTAGCCGAAAGTGGTCGCGCTTGTGCCTTTTGTCCATCTTTGACTCATCTGTGTAAACGTGGATGGATATTGAGTTGTTGATTGGTTCATTGGAGCTCCAATCCACTCGTTTTGGGAAATAACCCCTGAGGGGTATTGCGAAATCAAGAGCGTGGAGGGAGCAATCAAATCACTTACTACTTGTTCAATTTGTAGTCTGTCGAGAATAGATGCATGACCAGTGGGGCTAAGGAGCCAGTATTGGATACGATAATCCTTATGGCACTTCTTGCAGCAGTCTTCTGCAGAGGTCAAGTGGAAGAGGATCGAGTAGAACATCTTGGCCCGCTGTTGAAGTAGTGAAAATTGCTCCTGTCACACCTAGACATCCGCGTGTATGTATAATTGTAAACAGCTTCAAGTTGTAGGGTTTCAAGACACCCTGCCACTGTCAAGATAGGCCTGACATGCCCTGTATACATCCACAGGGTTGTTCTAGTGTTTGGATCCCATTTTTTGTCGAATATTCTGTTGCATAGGTATAGATAGAGCTTCCAAGTTCAAAGTGGAAGCTATGTGATACAAATAAAACAACAAATCCACAGGTTCAATATTCATTTGTTATCGCTAATAGTCGTTTTTAATACATGATTTCCATTACGTTTGGTCTTTTCACAAAACAAACAACTATCGGGTAGAATTTGATGGAATTCGTAGGTCTCCTGACGCATGGAATACGGGTCGTCACGCCAAGCTTGTACGCGTCCGCATGTGCAGGTCGACGCTAACGTTAACTCGTTAAGATCACTAATGCTATCCTTCGTATTGGATTTTGGCAGGATGCATGTGTTTCCACGTAAACTTCCGACTTCAGTCTGGCCTTTTCCGCTCAACCAATATTGTTCATAGTTGTCCCGTAATTTCTGTTCATGCACGGCGATACTGGGCCCACGTGCATACGTTGAGAACACAGCCAATGGATCATCTATCTGCTGTAAGATGTTGGTCACACGATTGCACAAGATTCATCAATTGATTTCTTACCAGTGACTTTTGATATGATTTTCCATAATGACTTAGCACTGGATCGCTGTACAGATTGCATGCCTTTTTGTAGCCAATGTCGCAGCACTTTGCAAAGAAACTGAAAACAAATTCATCTATGATGACTGTACGGCATGCGGGTTATTCGATACTCACCTCCCATCGATATCCATCAGCTTGTCGAAGTTTTCTAGGTAGCTCTTCTGAAAATAGGAGTTGTGTTAATATGGGTATTTCCAAAATAAGAGGCATTAACTCACGTAACCAGTGCCTGTTGCTTCGAAATCCGGATTGTCGGGATTTTCCACTAAGATCTTATGATATAGTTTAAAGTTCTCGTACCACGATTTAACAGATGGTATCTGAGGATAGTCAAATTAACATGAATGTTTACATAGATCAAAACCTATCTCACCAGGAAATCGCCCTTTGTCATAAATTTTTGAAGATTCCGGTCTTCACCGAATTGGAGAGCTTCTTTGACGTGGCTTTTTAAGAATGTCATGAAAGTTGTCTTCTTCTCTTCGACTTCCAGCCGCATTTCGGAGTTCAATGCTAACGGCTTCCCAAAGCCCTGTGAAATGATAAACAAAAGTTGATTATTTCTTTGAGAAAACAAATAATCATTGTTTTCATACTCCGAAGGGGCGAAGTTCTTCGAGACTGCTGTTGTTGTCATCTTTGCTGTTGAACTTTTCAAAGGTCAACTGAAGATCGTTTAGTGATTTAACTAGGGGATCTTCTCTTAGTTTGTCATCAGTGTTGTAGTAAACAAATCGTTTATTTGCGGGTAGCGATACAAGAGGGAGGCTGTGAAATAAAATCAATCTTACTACGTGCAGTGGTTAAGATAATCTGAAACAGAAATCTAAAGCACATGAATGTCTCCTTGTGATGCTGCTCATAGTGCAAAGTATTGCTGATTAGAAATGTCAGATTGAAATTTAGTATCTTCCAAGTTATAAGCCACAAGTGACAGAAATAACTTTGATGTAGTCAGAAACTTCGACTGCCATAACTCCGCGGTAACTAATACAGGCAACATCAGTTCCGAGATTAAACCCAGCCGCTGGTTCATTGAGTTCAAGAGGCAATTAAGTGATCCAATCTAACTTTAAACAAAATATTAATCATGCCAGTCGTGCTCTTTTGTACCGGTAGGTGAAGTAGACGAAAGGAGAAAAACCTTCTACGCCTGAGGAAAATGTCTCTCGCATCATCCCAGCTCAGGGATATCGAGGAGTCTAGGGGAAGGAGAAAATATGAGCATTGATAAAAAAAGCCACAAGCCAAAGGGTTGGCCCAGGCCAAAATCTAATCTGAAGTTGACACAACTGAAGTTTTTTATGTATTGTTATTTTTTTAATCTCCATTGAATTAGATACTATGAGCATTGACCTAAAAATTAAAATCATTTGGTTGAGCTGTATGGATATTGTTACCTTCTCAGCCTAGTTGCCAAATATTTTAGTCAATCATTGAATACCACTATTACTTTACTTACCCTCGGTTTGGGATTATTTGCTCATTTCGAAATAATTTATAAATATTATTCTCGATTTCAAATTCCAACTCCGTAACGGCTTCTTCGGTTTTATCTACAAGCAAGACTGTAAATAAGACACTGACAGAAGGAAATTGTTTCTACATTCACCTACCATATCCATCCGGGTAGTTTTCAAAGAAAAACAAACAGCGAGGCGGACAAAATCTTGGAGTCTTACTACAATTCATGCTTGAGCTGGGGTTTTTTAATATTTTCGGTGAAAGTTTCAGCACATACTTGTCTCTGCGAAATAAATGCAAGTAATTTATTTATTTGAAAGCATAGTTTATAATTAAAATCACAAATTAGCTAAGAAAAGCCAGAGCGTTATAGCCTTAGGCTTTATTGTTAATTCAATTGTTTGATTATATGGTATTAAATAAATTTAAAAATTTTAGGAATTCTATAATAGTTTTAATAGCGTCTATGGTAGAGCTAGAGAGGAAGTCTGTGGGATTATTTTCGGAGAAGAATTTGCGTCTAACTGGGAGGAGAGTGGGACAATCGGATAGGATATAGGGAATATTAATTTGACTTTGGTTGCAGTATGTGCAAAGAGGGGGATATGTTTTTATTCAGGTAATGGTCATGTGTAAGCCTGCAGTGACCAAGTCTTAGTGTTGTCATTTTTGTGATATAACGACGAGAAATACTACAAGAATCTGCTTTATTAATGTAGTCATTGATCGATCATTTTTTTTTTGTTGGCGTTTTTTTACCAAGTTGATGGATTTGTATGGTAATGTTTATCGAAAGTAAATTATTTGAAACGGAGATTAAGGTCTAGGGAATCATAAATGACAGGGTCTTTGGCAGTTTTATCTGTGAGTTCGTTGCCTACTATTTTGGTGTGACCTGAGACCCATATAATTTTGATATGATTGGATATGAAGGCGATGGCGGATTTGGGAAGGTAATAATTGTTATTGTTTAAGTTGGTAACGGTATCAATGGAAGAAAGTGAGTCGATACAGATGGAAAATTTTAAAGAAGTTTTTGAGTTCAAGGAAAAGCAATCGAAATATTTCAGAAGGCGTAAATCCTTTTTTATACTTCCTACGAGATGAGATAACGGATGAAGATTGAAATTGCCATGGCGGTTGGGAAAGGGAGAGAATTTCGTTAGCGTTGTAGGGAATTAAAAGGGTGTTACAGAGAGTCTTGGAGCCATCAATATAAGGAACAATATTTTATTTCGACATAATTTTGTGTTGGAGAACATTTTAAAAAGTGGGGTGAAGGATGATTTAAACAATTTGAAAGTAGACTGAAAGATCATGTTTTCTATGGATAGGGGAAAGTGCGTTAAGGGATTTTCTAACAGTGGCACTGCAAGGAAATGATGTTTAAAATTATATGTATAGAACGATGCCTCTTAACCGTTTTTTCTGTTGGTTGAGGTGGGACACGTTTCAGCAGATCTACACATGTGCGTTTACAAATGTGCTATGACGGCAAATCCAGTAGATTGACAACCGGTAGGAAAGCAACCGGATTTCAGGATGAAGAGAAATAGGCCTGCCCTTAGGTCGCCCTGGGATTCCGGGAATTTACATAGAACTAGGTAGATTCAGATCTACACTTTCTTTATTCATTCAGATCTCCCGAAGTCATTTTTGATGAGGCCTTATCTCTTGGTGTGAAATGGGATATTCTCCCACCTAAGCTTCAAATGGCAGTAACCAAATCAACACGAATTGGCTGACAATCATTAAGGCTCCAAGATGATATGACCCAGTCTGCTTTTTTTTTTTAACGGACTCAAAAAATCTCACGTGATAAGAATTATTGTAAAGCACGGCCTCAAGATACACTAATGAACCAGTTGAGGACCAACCAGGAGTGTGTTAAACACTGTGATATCGAACAAAACTGCAATCCCAAACGAGCCAGCTCAATAAAGCTGATAGGATGTGTGTAGAATTAACAGTCACGGAACATGTAACCACCACCTCCATATAATGGGCTTTATCAGTACAGAAATCTGTAGGCATTGTGGCCAGTCTAAAGAAACTATGGAACACCTACTAATGGACTCCCCAAGCCTTTTAACAGAGCATACGAAACAGGGAGTGACTCAACTCAAGGGACTGACTCTTGGGAAATCAAGTCAAGAAAGTAGGCATCCTCGGCTAGCGAATAAAAAATTTAAAATAAAAGCACTTAACACATTCGCTGGTCCTGTCGAACTCTGATGTCTGGCAAAGTGGGCTCTTATGAATTTCTACATAAGAGCCCACTTTTCAAGGAAATGCCTGTTAATATCTCCTTCCCTTCATTCCCAGTTCTCGCAAGTGGTTTAGTACAGGATCAGTTCAGTGGTTCAGGATTAGTCAGGTCTAAGTGCATTTCCTCAAGTTACCCAGTAACGACCTAATTTGATTGCAAATTGTTAGATTCAGTCCTTACTTACCTTATAATTTTCAATGACTTCAAAATTGACATCAACGATGAATCAAAAGTTACACTAAGCTCCACATAGACGATGATGTGACAAACTTGCATAGCAAACAGAAGCATCTTGGCAAATCGGTTTCTTATGAACTTGTTAAAGCTCAAGTAATGTCCAGGTTCGTTGTTTTCCATTTCTTTGAGCATCAAGTCCCGCATGCAGTACTCATCGTATGTAGTCTCAAAGTGCAGAAACAATATTGACTCTGCTTTACTGTAGTAGAACCTTATTTGACCCTGTAAAGCGAAGCACATTTAGTGTGTCGTAAGAAATCTTGCAAGGAACATTCTTACCTCCTTGCAGTCATGATTCAAGTGCGACGGATGTGTATCGAGCACATTTAGTCCAGCCATTTTATTGCAATCCGCAAAAGCAGATTTTCCAATCACTCCAACAACCACTAGCTTCTTCTCATCATCATTAAAGATATCACTGAACATATTCTGAATTATCAAAGTGAATTGTTTTAGGAGTTTTGTTTACTATTTACCTGAATTTCGGTGGTATATCTGGATAGATCCACGATTCAAAGAATCCCATCGTGAGTGTCGCAAAAGATTTCGTGTCCAGGTCGACAGTTTATAAAATTCCAATCAATTGAACAACGATGCCTATCAAATGTCCCAAAAAAAATTGCAGTTTATCCCCGATTGTAGAGAAACGTTGACCAGATTGACAGAAAACAGTTGTTTAGGTTAACAAACTCAGCAGTCTGTGGGGTTTGGCAAGTAGCACCCAAGACATAAACAAACCATCAGTGACAGCTGGGAGAACGTGCGGAATGAAACAATGAAACAACATTTCGACACACTGACACTTCGGAAAATCATTGATTTTCGACCATAATGTTGCCATAAAATTTTCTTTCTCAAGTCAAAAATGGCAATTGGAAAATTATTGCACCCGGCAAGGACCTTTCCAGGCTTAACCAAGGCCGACGAAAGGATATTGCAGTACGTTGAAAACTTTGACAGTAATAGCAGTGTGTATATTTCTTTTCAATCTCATCAATAGAAGAAAAAAAAAACGAAAAACGAATAAATTCTTCCTTGCAATTGAAGCTTGTGTAGTGCGGGCTGATACCGTGTATCTGTTTCTATGAAATTAATTCAGAAAAATTGTTCGGATTAGGAGCACCATAATCCGAATTGCGAACTGCAATGTCGGGTGAAAATGGGGGAGATAACTATGTATCCGCTCATTCTTGTGAGATATGTGGAATGTCGGGTATGTCAGATGATCGCATGAGGGAACATACCAGAACCTGCCATGTCGAAGGCAATACCCAATGCCCATTTTGTGGGTTCGGAGGGGTCCTTCCATCGGAGCTCTTACTCCACGTGAATCAGGCGCATTTGGACTACTTGACGCCTGAGGACGAAACAGTTCAGCTTACTGATGGACAAAGCGAAAGGTTTGACAAAACACAATACTACATACATACATAGTTTTCATAATTGTTACAAAATGGTCATGGCTTAGAGTGGCTTTATTCTAAGTTGAAGACTTTGGAAGTATTCTTACAGTATTTTCCCAATGAAAAACAGAAAAGAAAAAAAAGGCAATTAATAAACTCTTCCAGCTGCATGGAGCAATCATCTGATGCCTCTGATGACATTCCAATCCATAAGCTTGTGCCTCCCTCAAAAGTTTCGGGCGAAGCAGGAGCGAATTTTAATTTCAATCTTATCGGTTTGAATGGTGATGCTGCTGCTAGTGCCGCTGCTGCTGCTGCTGCTGCTACTGCACTTCAAAACGAGACGAACAATTCGAATGTTGCGTCGTGCTCAAAAAGCTTGAATTCTGGTTGTTCGGCTAGAGGTGGTAATGGCGATCGTATGAATGGCATGCATTGCAGTAAAAGAGATATAGTTAATGCATTCGATGCTTTGGACACCCCAAACGGTCAGACTCCACAGTCTAGATCAGAGCTTGAGCTGCAGTTGAAGAGCTATTGCTCTGGTATAAAAGGGTCAATTTTACAGGTTTGAAATTCTTTTTTATTGCACGTTTATTTATGTTCTATTTTATGTGTTTATCTAACAAAATTAACAAGTGAAAACCATAAATAAATCGGGAAGTGGTGTTGCGATTAAAACAAAGTCTCCTCGCTTTTGCGTATATAACTAGTGCGGGTACAAAATGTTGGACAAATTTGTTTGTAAAGCTAAAAGAAAAATACTTCGGCGTTTCAGAATTTTGCGTTTGCACTTCCTTGGTGATTCACTTGATGAATCATTCATAACCCAATAACCTCATAACGCCAGAAATGTATTTGCTATAAATCGACTCTGGCAAACTGGCGCTTTTACTGACGGTGGTAGGAGTGAGCACGTGTCAACGTCAACTCCATCACACGGAAACAGTTTGGTATGTTCCATTCAAGAGAATAATTCGCAGTAAAAATAAAAATAATTTTCTCTCATCTGGCGTCCTGAGGTGTACACTTCTTCATTGGAAAACGAGGCGATATATATAATGTAGGTATCTTCTGCGTGTGGTTTTATTCACATTAATGCTGCTTAGTCTCTCGACTGCTGTTATCTTGGTCATTAAATTCTTACCATATCGTGGTAAATGGTTCAACGATGAACAATTTGTGAAGTGCTAACGTCGAGAAATGACACTTTTATTAACTCAATTAACTTGAGTACGCAGAGAACGATGAGCGTAATGGACGAATTATTATTTTAAACAGAATGTTCACAGGATTCCTTTTCGACAGCGAATTATTGTAAGTCCGTTTACCACCAAAATAAATAATATCATCGCTTCAATTCGTCTTGCGTTTGAAGAGGAATGTGCAATACAACACCATTGATATCCTTTGGCGATGGTACTTGGAAGTACGTTGCAGTGACTATCGCAGTGTCCACCATGGCCCACTTAAATCTCCACCGGATACATTGTGATGTTACTAAACGGGAATTCCGGTTCCTGAGCTTCTCGAATGTCATAAACTCTAACCTGTAAGTAGTAGCTTAACTCTGGGGTTTCCTGAGAGGAAATCTTCAAGTATGCAAGCCGTGAATTGTTACTTCCTCAAATATCTATGTAGATTAATCACAGTGCAGTTTCCTAGACGCTTCCGTCTAGCAACTACGAGCGATGTACATGTCCCCTGGATGCAGTTTGATAGTTTGTAGTTTCTTCATCATATCTATAGAAGTCGTTGTATGTAACTACCATTCCCCCGACTGGTGGTAGAAATGCAGATTTAGTCTTTTTCAACCCGTAAATTTGTGAGATGCTGGTCATGTTGTCAATGATTGTGGTCGTTTAAAAATGTAGCGAGGTTGTGACAAGCACTTTACAGGACACTTTAAAGAGTCAGCAGAACACAATCCTAAGCAGTACGATTGCTTTCGCTATGAAGCAATGGTAACAAGAGGTAATGTGCTTTCGATCTCGATATTGACGTCGATTAAACTGTTTACTACGAATCGACGAAAAATCTAGAACCCTCCTTATCCGCATTTTGTGCATTCTTTTGCAAGAGGACTGGGATGATCGATGTCTTTTAAAAATGTACTGTGAACTTTAGCAAGCCGAAACCATAAATGAATTACCTACTACTTAAGCACTATGAAACAATGATTAATTGGAGCTAGTCTGGTTTCGATCTCCATATTGACGTTGTATTTTTTAACACGGAATTGACGTACATACATAGATGAAGCCCCTGACTTCACCGACATTTCAATGTCAATTTTGACTTTCCATCAATATCGTCGATTCATCGCTATTCTCATTTTCTCTATTGTTCGAACGTGAACAGCCTGTATAGGATTCTGCAGACATCTAAAAGCCCGTGTCTCTGATTTTACCAATTAGATTTGCACAATATTCCTAAATACTATGTTGAAGACGGTGTCGCCTTTTCTAAAACATTTATTGATATTAAAGGTTTCAGTGACTTTGTTACCGGCGTTGACGAAGAAGATATAATATCATTGCACTTCTTGACAATTATATTCGCCGCAATCTGAAAATCTGGTCCATCATGTAGTGACTCTGACAAAATGTTTATATCCATTCTCCACCTTCATTTGTTCACAAAAAACTAGACCAGATGTTGTATACGATGTGAAGGAGAAAACACTACCCAGACTCAAATATACGCGTACCCTCTTTATATAATTTTGGAATCCACAATGTCGGAAATCTAGTTGTCGGTTAAATGAATCGAATTGTGTTGCCCAAGGACTTCCGAGCCCGTGTCAGATTTCATTTGTCGACTGAATTCTTCCATCTTGTCTTGGAGAAGATAGTGTGGCAGGCAGAAATAATATTCTCGGTTCCAGCTCTTTCGAGTCACTCATAATGCTCAAAGAGAAATAACTGTCTAGACAAAGCTTCTCGAGCTTGGCCGTTCGGAGTTAGCATAAACCTGTAGGTCCCATCCACTCGTGAGAAAACAATAACGTGCACAACTCGAGTGGTTGCTGTAAAAACTAAGCCCTGGCCCTCTATATGCATCCTGCAAAAAAAAGGGAAAATAAATTTATATTATTGCTTAAAAGTGAAGAATTATTTTGGCTTGATTTATTCCTTATTAAACTCGTCCAAGACTGATGTAAGTAGATGGCTTGAGAATGCAATGAAGTTCAGACCCTCTGTGTTAAGCGCATGTAAAAGTTTTTTCCCAGACAAATCAATTATTTTTCTACCTTGAGATTTTTTTAAGGATGTCCTTTGCAATGTCTTCATAACCACTCATGTAATTGGTCAAAATTTCGGTTTGGTTTTTGTTAATGGACATATTTTGCTTCGCTTCCATAATAGCGGTAACTTTTAATTGACTGATGCGGAACTTTTCTATCGACTGAACTATTTGTCTCAAACGTCATATTCCAATTTGTATGTTGCATACTTTGACGAAATACTTAAGTGAGGATTGAACCAAAATAGGTGCTTCCAATGGTCGATTGTTTTACGTGGAAAAATCCACTATGCACCACGCAGATTGTCTAATTATTTTTGAATCAGGAAACTAGATCAACTATTAGATACACTGGTAAAAAAATCACACTTTTCTTTTGAATGAGGTTTTCTATTGTTTACTTTTCTATTATTACTAATTCGAGGTAGCTAATTTCAAAAATAAATTTTTCTCAAGTGTCCATATTTCTGTACTAGATACACTTAACTTTCCAACTATTTCTCTAACATCTGTGGTGAATATGCGTTCGTAAAACAGGTGTGTTTTGATTACATTGGATTTTCTTTAGAAATCCGCCACATGTACTGGGTGTTTTCTATGGTATGTAAAATGTGCGTGGAGTTTTTGAGATTATGCGCGAGTAAGAAAATAACCCATTCCATTTGATTCTTATTTTTGCGTGTTTGATATAAACGTTAGTCTTTAAGTGGGCGCTTCCAGGCAAGCTATTGTATCGGGAAAATTGAATGTGATAAATGAATCATTAGTGTCTAGGGATCGCATAATCCTGCCTTTGCACATCCAACTAGCGTTAGAAAAAAATTTGTCAATGCCCTGAACAATAATGATGATTGTTTTAAATACATCTCTAGGAAGCTTACCGAAAGCCAGAATTTATAATGGTCCACATATAAAGTGGTGAAAGGTTATATGACTGAACTACAGGATGGCGCAGTTAGTTAAGTGTCTCCTTGATTAGTGAGGTTTACGGTTCGAATCCCAGAGAAAGCAATGTTAATACGCATTTATCTGGCTGTCAAATCTGGTCCAGTCACCATTTGCCGTTGGGATCAAATTAACGGCGCTATCACTGAAGTGGTCAATCAGTGGTAGTAGTCTGGGTATCACAATGGACCAACATGGTCCAAGCATGCTGGTAAATTCACTAGGAGCCTACCTACCTATCTACCCATGTGACTGATATTGAAAATAAGCCCGGAATGAATGTGTATGGATTACACAAAATTTTGTGCGAAAGAAAGAGGATGTAAGCTATGTCGGTCACATTGAGATGTTGTCGCACTTCCAGCTATTTGATTGTGATATGAGTACTAAGGTACACTTCCGCTCCAGCTTTTTTGATAGTTACCCTGAAAATCTTGGTGATCTGAGCGAAGAATCAGGGGAACGGTTCCATCAAGGTATTTGAGACTACCGAGGATCGGTACAAGGGTTACTGAAATTTCCACATGATATAATATTCACATAAAAAGGCTCATATATCACAAAAACTGAAGAAGTAGAAGTAGCTCTTCTGTGATATACGATTTTAGCTTGATGCTGATATATTTGTTGTATAAAAATGCTCTCCTTCATATCTCAATAATTAGAGCTGCTATTGGAAAATGGACTTCAAATTTGAAATCAACAAGGCTAGTTAAGCCGTTAGTCTGTGGGAAATTAGAAAAGACTGATGGTTCTTTTACACCCCACAATACAGACTATTGTCACGATAGCCGATTAATCTTTTATTCACGACGTCTTTTCGCTTAGCTTTATTTACATAGACTGCCATTTGATTCATGACAAGGGAGATGATGAGTGTTTAAAAGAATGAGAACGAGGTATATTTATGATGAGATGAGAAATAGTATTGAAATATCGTGATGACCAGAAATGAAGTATTACAGAAACGTCGTCGGCCGTCGTCAAAGCTGGTTGCCCCCTAGTCCATCGACGAATTTTAGTGCCTCGTTGACAGATATTCATGAACTTTTGACGGTTATTCACGAAATAACGTGAATGGCGTTCTCTCATTGGTCTATTGGGTTTGAAAAAACGATATAAAATACAGTTGTCAAATATGTTAAGTGGCAATGGTGGTAGAAATCGGGCCTCTCTGTAATACTTCATTTCTGGTGATCACACTATTTCAATCTAAAGGAACATTACATTTTAACAAAGCGCAGCAAAACTGACATACCTTAACCGTACTTTTGTATACCGTCCAAAGACACTCTCTGGAATAGCTTCAGAAACAGCGAGGATACTTTGTTTTACATGAAAAATGATAACGATCATGAATATGTACATATTTTATTTATTTATTTTTTTCATTATTCTTTCCTCCCTTTCTTTCAAATTTGACTTCTTCACTTATTGCAAGATGAAAGCTCAAATTCTTTCTTATTAAATTATCATATGTTTTTGTTTGAATTGAAAGAAAAAATCAAAAACAATAAATATTTATTTTAACAGTGTCCATTATGTCGGTACACATCGGACAACGCAAATATTTTAGAGATGCACATAAATCGTTCTCATTTCGATCCATTAAGCCCCAGTGTAAATGGTTCCTCAGTTGCAAACGTTCATTTAAACAATATTTTAACCGGCCTCCACTGTCCTATTTGCAATGATATATTTGAAACAGCCGCTTTAGAACTTCACGTTAATATAGAGCATAGGTGATTTGTTGAATAGTTTTCCAGTTGAGAATAAATAATTTCAATAATTAAATTTGATTCTTCCACACACACAGGGATATCCTTAGTCCAGAGAAACAAATTCCCAGTGATATAGTGTCCGCTGGACAGAAGGTGAACGTCTGTCCGGTTTGTAATATGCAATTCGAGAATATGAAGCCCCAAGAAATGGAAATGCATATTGAGACGCACTTCCCGATGAGTCCGAAGACGAAAACCGAGGAAACCGACATCGATTTGGAAGCGAAAAAATTACGCGAGCAAAAGGAATTTGATATGCTGAGAGCTCAGTATGGGATGGATGATCAGGGGAATTTTCGTGAACAATCAGCGGAGGCTATGCAACGGGCTGTATATGCTGGTGAAATGAGTGTGGCCGATTATTATGAGAGGCAGGTGGGACTGCGTGCCGCGGAATCGCATGGAATTGATGATGGAACTTCTTGCACTAAATCAGTAGCTTCACGTGTACTTGCACTATCGGCGTCATCTCCGGGTGTTATTAAATCTTTGCTTTGCTCATCAGTTGATCACTATGCATCGAGTTATGGAGACAAGGGATGGGGATGCGGTTACAGAAACCTACAAATGCTTCTTTCATCATTGTTGCAGGTAAGCTATATGATTTATTCTTCTGTAAATTAAAACTAACTATTTGTGATTTTACAGAACACAACCTACAACGAAGTGTTGTATTCCGCTTGGGGGAAACGTACTCCATCGAGAACAGCAATACCTAGTATTTCAAGACTTCAAAAAATGGTGGAGGCAGCTTGGGCTCAAGGCTTTGATACTCAAGTAAGTGCGAAAGAATAGTGTGAGGTGGACGTTTGCAAATGTAGTTTCATTCACCTTAGGGATCGGAGCAGCTGGGATGCAAATTATACAACACCAGGAAGTGGATAGGAGCCACGGAAATAGTAACAGTGCTATCGTGGCTGAGAATAAATTGTCAATTGATTGATTTTCATCGACCTACATCGCCCGATGGTAGACATCCAGAGCTATTCAATTGGGTATTGCAGTATTTCGAACAACGTCGAGTCCATACACCGCCATTGTATCTGCAACATCAAGGTAGGTCAAGCTCAAGGTTGGCTTCAATGGAAAGAATAATCATCAATGGAGGCGGAACTGGGACTAGCTTCTACTGCAACCACTAGTATCGTGCGTGCCATTGTTCTTTCACGAATTGATGGACCTTCAGTTTTATGCCGACTCTACTTCTAGACACTACACACTGAACATTGTCAGTGTCTCGAATGATGTGGAGCCGTGAATCGTTGGTGAATTTGGAGGTCGAAGCGCCTCCTACGCAGGAGAGGAAAGTTCACAGTAACAATTGTGAGCACTTGGAAATTCAACGATGGTTCCTGCTACTTTGCTTTGGAAATAAGCTTAGGTCTACGAGTCCACCTAAATTATGGTTGATTCTTTAGGGATGCATCCTCAATAAATGAAGCAGCACATCGCATCAGCGATAGAAAACCAAAAAACATCAATATGTATACTCAGTGTACTCTCAGACAGCTAAGCGGTTCTTAAGGCGATAAAGAGCTACACATTTATTTCTATAGATGGCTGAAAATGATTAAATAAGCTGGCAGAAAATAACAGACAACACTCATGTTCATGGAACAAAAGTACAATCCCAAACGAGGTAAAGAAGCTCTAGAGCTTCACAAAGCTGACCTAATAGTGCTATGTGGAGCACTAACGGGACACGGAGCATGTAATTACAATCTTCAATTCAAATTGGGATCCATCTCCTCCTGATTGAACGAGTAGAATGCTAGATCCGGTTTTGGGAATGGGAAAACCCCCAAAGTAAAAGATAGAGACAGCTTGGGCTCAAATCTGCATCTATCTTTTATTTTTAAACTTCATTTGCTTTGTCTTTCGATAAATAGTTTCTAACCTAAAAGATGCTTTTCATTTCAGGACATTCTAGAACAATCGTAGGTATTGAACAACGAGCTTCAGGTATGACACTCTTGGTTCTAGATCCCAGTCATGGTCCACGACAAGTAGCTGCATTGGGATCATCACAAGATTCGCTTAGACTCATAAGAAGAGGACCGTTTGCCATGAGAGCGCCACAATACCAAGTGGTTGCTGTTCGTGGACTAATCAAAACCGAAGAACAATATCAGGTATGAATTCATTTTCAAATATCGTTTCGAACGTTCACCATATTTTTCTTGTCACTTTGCAGGCGAGTAAAGTTCTGAGGTCGCTTAGAATTCCCCCAGATTGTTGACTAGTGTTAATAAATAAATGGTTATGAGCTTTGAAAATATTATCACGCATTAAAGCAATATTTCCATCACCAATCGAGTTAAGATTTAGAAAATTAGTTATTTGTTTATTTATATTTCTTATTGTCTTAAAACAATGCTTGTTTCAAATTAGATATATATTAACTTCCAATTTTTTGTTAGATCGGAATATCTAATTCTGCAATTGAATTATATTTAAATAAATTTTTTCCAACAATGCAATGAATTGTTATTTCTATGGAAGGCATGTAGTAGGTCAGCAGTTCGCTGCTGCGATTAAGTGATTCATTCGTCTTCATATAGGGGAACAGATACCGTAATTATTTTTTTCTCATCGGTTGTGTGGTTCTTGGATGTCTATGACCTCGCTACGAGGTATATGATAATCACCCATCTCTCGCGAGTTCATCCTCCACACGACGTTTCAATGAGCTGTCTAATCCATCCGAAGTGATGCCATTCCCTGGGATTTGTCAACAAACATTGCACGTGCTGCTTTCCCATCCTACTATTCACCGGTCATTGACTTAATTCACCTCCCGGAATACAATACAAACTTCTCATACATTTATTTTTTGATGTGTACGCTTTTTTGGTGACTTCACTCTACTTACTAGAATACTGTGCATTAAAAAAATATCGAAGGTGAATTCTAAGGAAACGGCCTAATCAGCAAATGACTTTAACATGATTAATAGGTCGACCTTCGTCACTGACCTATACAATGTGAGTGAAGATACCTAAACTCGGGCGCAATGGCTTAGGAAGCGACCTACTCCAGTGCTGCCTTTGAATGCCAAGAAGCTCTTACAAAAAAGTATTTTCCCTAAGCAATGCCCAATCTTCTCATAGATTGTGGTTAATTGAGTGAAAATCAAATTTTTCTGAATGTGATGGCACCAACTGGGCTATATCCAAGCACCGCGGGAAATCTTTGCATCCGTGAGGAGCGGCCGGTTTTAGTCTGCTTAAAATATTGGCCCTCTTAAGGTTGTCGTGGTTGCTGTGACTTAAGCGAAAATTGCAGGGAGGTTTGGAAATTGATATCAACGCGGTAACGAACATCGAGACTCAATTCAATGTCATGTGACTCCTGCAACGTTGTTCTTGAGAAGTTTGCGCAAGTCCTAGAGGCAGGCACTAGATGTACTATCTTCCAGAACTCCAACTGGTGCACTCATACGCGGATGTTATTATCGTGATAAGCCGCATGCAGCGTTTGCTAGCATTGAGGCAGAAGTGTCTACAATGGACATATGTACATAAATGTATACTGTCTTCGTGAACGTGAACTGAATCTGGAAATCGGAGCTATAGCAAAGACCACTTCATCAATGCTCAGCTTTAGTAGCAACGATGTTCGAACGCTAATAGGAGCCCTTACCGGCCTCTGCGCAAAGGCACTCACGTATCGCATCTGAAAATAACACACAACTTCTGAAGAAGCTTCAGAACGGGGAAATATAATCTATCCAACATCTGCTTTGCGAACGCCTAGCCCTAGCAAGGATACGAAAACCATTCCTGGGAGAGCACTTGTGGACGTGTGTGGTATAGAACTGAAAAATCTCTTAAAGTTTCTGAAGGTAACCGGCAAGTAAAAATAACGTACTAAATATAAAATCAATTATGGGCACAATGGACTTAACAAGCTGGTCTAAGTAAGCCATTGCCATTAGGCCGTAAGGGCGACCCAGATATAATTAGGATGGGAAGAGACTTCGTGTACACTCTACCTGCACAAAACGTTGGCAACCACCTCTGTTTACAGCCAACAGTTAACTGAATAAAAGGGTCCATCTTCGAAGAACCAAGCTTCCTCTATACTCAATTTTGTTCATGCCAGTTCTGATCTTCTAGCCGGAGACATGTAAAGTTTCAAAATGAAGAAGTCATTGGCCTCACCAAGAGAAAAGCGTTGTGCGCATCTGTAAATTTGTAAAGTCTGGCTTCCACGGCTCCAAAGAATACACTTATTTCCCCGTGATTATAAGAAAAATGGATTCATCTTTCGCTCCAAAATTAATTTCACACCTTTTTTTAATTCTAACGTGTAAAGAAATTGTACCAGATATCTTTTCGAATCTGTACCTCCAACATTATTCCCCATCTCTATGCTGTCACAAGTCAAGAACATACAATCGAACACATCTTCTTTCAGTACACTATCTAACTACGTGGGGCTGATATAAATGTCTCATGACATCTATCACACTGACTTGGTGTGCATGTCACACAAACACTTTGTCAAAACAATCCGTAGTGACATTTCAAGAGCTGTCCAACTGGAATTTCTTACATTTGGCATTTCTAAGATTATTGGAAGAAAATTGTACACATTCACGTATAGGTCTAGTGTAATTTGTGCCTTGTATTAAAAACAGATTAGATTATTTTTATCAATACACTAGAAGAAGGAATACTATTTAAGAATGGCAGACGAAACAAGTGATAATCCCCAAGACACCTTCGACAATATCAACATCAATAGTGAAGAAAACGATGAAGACGCCGGTGAATTGGATGTTAATCTGTCAGGATCCATTGATACCGATGTAAGTGATTTCTTTAATAAATGGCCTAGCCCTTCAGCTTCAACCAGTGCTAATTAGTTTCATACAAAATAAACTCTGGTGAGTTCATTGTTTTGATGGGTGTAAACCTCTGGAAATAAGAATACTCCCATATTCAATCGAATCTGCTGACTTGGATGGCACTTCTGGTAAAAATTCTGAATAACGGAAGAACTGCATTATGGTGATATCATACGACTGATAGGAGAAAAACTCCACAATAGATAAAAGCGCATGATAACCCGCATAGAGCTTTTTTTCGTCTTAGTCCAGTTGTGATGGGAACAAGTGGTGACTAATGAACTTCTTATCAAGTAATCCAAGGCCGTGTTAAACAACTGAAACATACGTCGTATTCTAATTAGAAACATGAGTTTTTTTTTATGTTTGAGTGGCGATTGTTGTTTTTTGGGTGGCCAGCAGGTTTTCGGTAACCTCCGGATGTGGGTCAATTAAAGTTCATCATGTCCATTATATTTTGTGGGTGCATTGTATTTTGTGACGTTCGAAGTTCGTGTTGAATATTGATAAATTGCTTGAGTTGCAACAATCATATGCATTATTCTTTCCTTTCTTGTCCTGGTGTCGGTTCATTGCCACATGTTCTATGAAGTTTCACAACAAAACTGATTCAATTGACTATAATTTATGCCTCTGCATATCTCGGTCTTGTGTGTTCACATGGGCAAAGGACACTAGTTATTTCTAATCAATTTCTCAGAGGATTTCAGGTTAGGTATATAAGACAAAGACTGTTCTCTTTCATAAAGTTTAATAAACACAGAAAATGACTCACAAAAAATCTGACAGGTATACTCCCAACCACAACAAACGCATACGAAAAGTATGTGATGTACATAATTTCCTTATTGTTTATCAGTATACAATCGTAGAACATCCGCAGTTGCTTTCGCGGAACGGATGCTACAAACTACAGTTACTAACACTGAAATTGATTACACCTTTTACCGGTTTCATGTTCAGTCTTCTGTAAAATGTAACAATCTTCAGTAAAATTAGAAGAAGAAATCATATAACGTTCAGAACTACAAGCATCCTTATAATTCAGGCACACAATCAAGTTGAAATTTCACTGGTTTATCTTCTTCGCACATACTAAACAATTGCGATAAGACTTGTATTGCAGCAAGTGAAGGGTTACTATTTATTTAGGGACTGTGCTAGCAGACCATCGTCACTCGTACATGGTGGGAATAAACTTGGTATTCGCATCATGCTCGAGTTGATTTTCCATGTCTGTGGGTCTGTTCGATTACCAATTTCGTTGTTCGAGAAAACCCAACAATTTGGTCTTATCAAAATCAAAAGTACTTTCATTTTTGAGGACGAACTACACGTTTGTTGCGCCAAGTCCGTGTGCCTTTATACCGCATTAAGAATCACAATGCATATATTTCTTTTGTAACTGCAGTTTTTAAAGTCCACGCAAAAATGTAGTTACTTTAAATTTGGGCTTGTCTTGCTAGGTCAATGGTATTTCTTCATTTGGAGATGGCGTAAACAGTTGAATTCGTCAACAATTGGAAGACTAATAGCCTCACTGTTCTGTTCAAGCTGGCTCAGCTAGCACATGTGCAATGAACAAAACTCACAATTTAATCATGGACAGTAATGATTCTGGATCTAGGAATTGTAATTTCCTAAGTACATATCATAGGCGTAAGTGGCCACAGTACCCATCTCTGACATGATACCTACCGAAAGTGGATCGCAAAATGCTTTGAGAATAGTTCTTAGCAACTTTTTTCAAACAGGTTATAGTATTTTTTGTTGGTTGTTTTGTTACAACCGGAGCATCTATTGTTAAGCGTACATCCAGACAGGATTTGATACTTGCTGAAGCAATTTTTTGTCTATATAAATATGTTATACTCTTCAATTGACCAATAAATGTCACCATATATTGTAAGAAGCTCTTCATATTTGTTTCTACCGTGCTATTGATAAAAACGGGAAGGTTATTTACATTTCTGTGAGTGAAGTATAAACAACAGATAAAGGCGATGTCCAAGAACACTGGATCTGTATTCAGTTATTCGTTGATTAATACGAAAGATCCTAACTGAAAGACTGTTCTCTAAAATGTTATAAATTTTTTTCCCGGCAGAAATGGGCGTAGTTTGTTCAAATGGTTGATTTATTAGTAGCATTATGATTATTTTGAGGTATCGTACTTGCACAACGCAGTGCATTGTAAGAATACACAGTGCAGAGTACTGTTTTCCAACATTTTGAAGGAGCGACCAGCTGGTCAAGTGGAGTTAAAGGCGTCGCCTCAAGGCAAATGTTGGTCTTATTTTCTTGATGCTTTCGGTGTACTACAAAGTGTCTCAAGAAGTGTGGCTGAACAAAAACTAATGCACAGTCTTAGCCTTGTACAGTTAATGCTTACTTTGTTTAAGGTTCCACGAAATAAATTAGAATTCGAGGAATTTTGGACAGCATCAGTATTCTCTTTATTCATTGCTTAAATATAGAAGCACATAGCTTTTTACGTAAAATAACGAAGATATGACCCCATCACCCCATCATATGACCCCATCACTTTTTCTGACGTAGATCATGGAAATTCGAAAAGTTTTCATTTGGCAACAACTCTCAAATGTCTGTGATGCGAAAATTGTGATGCCTACCTTGAGGTTTTAGCTATTTGGTATTCTTGTGACAATCAGATCATCTGATTAGATCCAACTCCTTTATCCTACTCAGTCTGACCCAACTTCATCTACTGATGATGTTGGCGGTTATCCTTCCTAGGGTCCTCAAATTTACTCCCTGTCTCTGTATCATAAGTTGTACACATTTCACGGACAAATGTGTGTGATACATACACAACATATACCTGTGTATAATAAATCACTAACTAGGATATTTTATTGTTTTTAATTTCAGCGAAGGATATCATCAACAAGCCTCGAAGATGTATTGACAGAATGCGGTGGGGACTACTTTATCGACATAACTGTGTCGGAACCGCAAAAGGTTGGCGAAGGAATGAATTCGTATTTAGCCTATAAGTAATAGCGGCATTATTACTAATTTCCCTTTAAATAAAAAATAATTCAACTTTCATTTTCACTCAAAAGGGTAACAACAAAAACAAAGATTCCAAAATTCAAAAGCAATGAGTTTAGTACCTTAAGGAGATTTAGTGATTTCCTCGGCATTCACACTAT
The DNA here is from genome assembly GCA_964034865.1 of Eristalis intricaria. Classification (NCBI taxonomy): domain Eukaryota; kingdom Metazoa; phylum Arthropoda; class Insecta; order Diptera; family Syrphidae; genus Eristalis; species Eristalis intricaria. The sequence goes on from OZ035874.1 coordinate 23,214,999, forward strand.
ATTAGTTGATAAATACCTTCGCTTGGGTCAGATTATTCCACCTGCTCCATCGAAGAATTTAATAGGTATGACATTCAATATAAATGTGAGGTTATGCCTGTATGGCGCGAGTGTATGGGATGGACTGGGATTTCAACTAACAAGTCTCTCCATTTCGTTGAGGTTCTTTTCCACTTGTGTGCATCATGACAGACGCGGGCGTCCTCAATTTTTTCGTTTCTACAAGCTCAAATTAACTTGACTGTTTTGTAATTTAGGAAGCACCAAAGTTAAAATCAGTCCACAGCAATCCGATCCGAGTACATCATTGAATGATGAATGGATTGAAATACGCCGTGCGGCATTACAAAGGTTCTTGAACAGGACCGCTCAACATCCTCTGCTAAGAGTTGACCTCGATTTTATTAATTTCCTAGAAAGCGATCAGGTAAACTCGACTCATAATATCTGTTAAATTCTTAGATCAAATCGTTGATTACTCCTTTCCCAGGAACTGCCACGATCAGTTAACACCGCTGTTCTAAGTGGAGCTGGTGTCATGCGGCTTTTCAACAAGGTGGGAGAAACCGTCAACAAGATCACCTACAAAATGGATGAAAATGATCTCGTAAGTACACACTTAGTCTTCGTCTCAGATTAAGAATAAGTCAGAGCGTTTCTTTTTTCAGTATTTCGACGAGAAAATTGCTGCCGTTGAGAACATAGATATGCACTTGCAAAAATTGCACAACGCTCTCAAAGACCTGGTGACAACGCGGAAGGAGCTTGCTGGTGCAACAGAACTGGTTGCAAAATCTGCCGCCATGCTAAGTACGTGTGAGGAACACACGGATTTATCCCGAGCGTTGTCATCACTTGCTGATGCAGAGGAAAAAATTGAAATCCTACGCTCAGCTCAGGCGAACTCGGATTTCTTTATTTTTGCCGAAATCATTAAGGATTACCTAGGATTGTTTGGGTCCATTAAGAGTACATTTCATGAAAGAGTTAAGGTAAGTTTATACTCTGACGTGTCAGACGCATTTTCCGTTAGATTGAATTCGGTTATAATGACTGACGCGTCCAAGACATTTACGCTCTGATCTGGGTCCATTGTGCTCACGTTTTCTGCTTATCGAGTTATTAGACCACTTCACTGAGATTCTGGAAGTGTCACTACTGTTTTGAACCCCGATGAGGACTCAAATACCCCTGTCAGGCCAAATGTTACATTCAATCTGGACGATAATCGACAAGAATTCCCTAACCCGAAAAGAAGAGCTCCAACAAAGCTGACGGACCGGATGGTCTGTGCGTTGATCTTGTTGTTTGCATGCACAAGCTTGCCTGGAAGATATGATCCGAGAAAAGTTTGCATGACGAGTGGAATCTCTGTATAGTTACCCAATCCACAAACTGCGCCAACTAAATTCCCCTTAATATTGCGTACAATATCTTTTCTGCCATTTTGTGTGCCCGCCTGAAACGTTTTATTAACAATCTGATAGGTGGTGTGCCTTCAGGCCAGGGAAGTCCAACATCGACAAATTTTCACACTACGTCAGATTCTAGAAAAGAACCTAGAACTTCAGAGCGACGCCCACCATCTATTCGTCGATTTCAAGACCGCATATGACAGCATGCGTAGTGAAACGCTATACAGCACAGTGCTAGTCTAGAATTGGTCTAGTTTTAACATTCCTGCCAGACTCGTCAGGTTGTGCAGGAGGAAAATTCTCGCAGCTCCATCAAGGTCGAAAATGACCTTTATGAAGTGTTGGCGGCCGTAGCGATGTGGGTCCATTGAATTCTATGCACTTGAACCTTCAGTTTGAAGGTTCGATTGCCGACACTATAGGAATAATTTCACCGTCCCACCTCTTCACCGTCACTCTCACTTCTCTTTGAACTGTCTGTTTACAACAAGCTTCTCAAACTTGGCCGTTCTGAGTCAGCATATAAAGCAATAGTACGCACAACACGTGTGTTAGCTGTAAAAGCTAGGCCCTGGCCAGCCGTACACAACAAATATGTTTATATAACTTGTCTAATTTAACCCTTTCGACTTTGTATGCAATATCGCATGTTCCTTACCATCTGCGTGTGTGTATTTTCTGTTTGATAAACCATAATGATTACGGTAGTAGGTATGACTTATTTACTTATCAGGCGTACGACCCATGGAGGGTCTGAGCTCGAGCAATTGCTGCCTTCCTTCGCTGACGGTCTTGGGCACGTTGCTTCCAGTCATCAAGACCAAACTGTCTTCTCCTCCATTCGACTTCCTCGCAGATGGGACCATGTATCCGACGCAGAATTTTTCTTTCAAAGGTACCAAGAATCAGCTGTGCAGTTTTGCTTAGCGTCCACCTTCCAGAATTTTGTAGAGCATGATCTTGGTCCCTCGACTCAGAAGTTTTGAGCCCAGTTGTTTCGACAAACCGAAGTAACATCGGTTGACAAGAGTCTCCGCTGTGATATCGTTCGTGGAGTACACGCTCGCCCCGATGTACAAACAAGACAAACTTCTTCACTACCTCAAAATTGAAGCTATCGATGGTGACGTTTTGCTGGATCGTTGATTGCTCGACAGCATGTATTTCGTCTTATCCTCATTAACCTTACGAACAGCTCGTTTCGCGTGCTCTTTAATCGCCGCGAAAGCTTCCATTTCGGCAGGTTGGAAACGCGACGATGTCTTTGTCATCTGCATATCCCAACAGCTGAACTGACTTGTAGAAGGTAGTGCCTTCCTTAAAGCAGCCCTCCGCAATATCTTCTCCAGTACCTTGCTGAAATCCGGTGAGGGTTTCACACGGCTCGGAAGTCCTCCAGCCAAACTGCACGGTGCATTGCGAATGTGTTAGCCCAGTAAAACCCCACGCGCCCTTGGCAAGAAGTTTAACGGCGCGCCGACTGAACACTCAGGAGGGGAAATTTGTTCTTCTACATAGATATATGTATCAAGCAACACAAGTAAAATGCTTACTTCCACCCCAATTTAAAGTTGTATCGTGGTTTATCGCATTTTTTTGCTCTAACTCTTCGGTATATTTGGCTGGGCTTTGCCTATACATATAGCACATATAGTCAAACATAAATATATAGATAGTATAGGGATTTGGTAGCGCAAGTTTTTGCGGTAAAGTTTGTTGTAAGGGATTGATATATTGTATGCGAGTTTTGTGTTGTGGATGAGAATACCTTGAAAATACACACGCGAGTAAAGGAAACCATTCTCTTCATGGCATTAAAGCGAGTAAATTTAGATAATCACACATATTATTTTTGAAAGGATTTTTGTTGTTTACTTCGCAGGCACGTCACGTATTCTCTTCAACTGAAGAAGCTGAGTGGGACAGCTTTCTTCTTATTGGTCGTACAAGTACATTGCGGTGTCCAAAGTCCTTTTACTTTTTCCCTCGTTTTCTTCATCCCCAATAGGTATCTTTGCTATCCATCACTACCGTTTGATCTTCCTCCATAAAGGATAAAAGTTGATTATCGTTATAAATTTGAAAAGCAGGATCATGGCTGTAAACCACGATAATCCTGGGATTTCCGGGAACATATCAACGATTTCATCTAAATCTTCGTTATTGCGTGTGTCAAGTTCTTGTTTTGTTCGCCCCTTTTAAGGTTTATTTCGGATAATTCACTTTGGGCTGATTGGTTCTTAAAACAGCAAAACTAAAGCCAAAAAAGACAGAGGTTCACATTAACAGATGGCTCTGGATCATGTTTGCTCCTGAAGTTTCACTCATTTTCATAGTCATAACCTCATGGTCAAAAATGTCTGGTAATTGTATAAATTCGTTTAAAAATGTCATATCATTGTCAATCATTAACGTGGTTTGAATTGTGTACATTTCTCCCACTTGTTTGATGAACAATAATTTTATGAACAAACACGATTACATTGACCCGAGATATAGATTCCTTTTGATCACGAGAAACAACACAAGGCACATAGTTAAAAATTACAAAAAGATACACGAGAGTCCATTGCAAAAACATTTGTTTTCAGGTTTTCCAAAACTGGCAGTACGCCCAAATGCAATTAACAAAGCGGCGCGAGACCAAAGCCAAAATGGAATTAGCCAACAGAAACGATAAGTTGGAGCAACTTCAGCAAGAGGTGAACGAGGTACGTTCAATACATCTGAATCTCCAATAATGCATCTTGCATGAAAAATCATCATATTTTCTTAGTTTATTTTGGTGTTGTTTCCTTTCTAGTGGGAAGCCAAGGTGCAGAGATGTCAAAAAGAATTTGACGATATTTCTGTAGCTATCAAAAAAGAAATGGAACGCTTTGAAGTCAACAAAGTGAAAGAAATCAAATCGAGTATTCTCAAGTACGTTGAAGATCAGATGGCTCACCAGCATCAGGTACATACATGTGATTGTTTGTGTTCGTTTAAGAAGACAAAGTGTGCTCATTGACATGCGTTATTATTTCGTTACAGCTCATCAGTTATTGGGAGGCATTCGCTCCGTCAGCTCGCGAAATCATGTAATTCACCAGCAAGCGGTTATTTGATCTTGTTTAAAACACATGCATGCGATGGGGACTGAACACATTCCTGCATTTCTAAAAATAGTATTGTAAACAAATTTTGAATATGAAAATTGTGTAATTAGTAAACAATTTGTAACGTGCATACATGTTGAATAAATCATTCAATTTTAGACTTTAAAGCAATCAATTTTGATGCAATTTACGAAATGCATTGAAATTAAAACAAAATTAAATTCTTATCTGAACCTAATAAAATTATACGGAATGATTATTAAAAGGATTTGTTGTCTATTCCTTCGATGTTGCATTTTGCCAGACATGCGAATGTTTGTGGTACGAAAGAGTGGCAATGGCAATGGAATTAAGATAACATGATCGGCTTTCATGTTACTTTGTGATTGTGTTGTCCTTTGTGAGGTCGAATTGTCTTAGAAGAGGACTTATGTGAATGCATGTATGTGTTTAATCAGATGCGGTTGATACCTATATTCCGCTGCAATGAAATTGGCAATACTAATGAATCCATTAAATGCCCTCTTTTCCACGTCCACTCCACCCTGGTTCTTTGTCTGAGTCTATCATGTGTTATTTGACTGTCTAATTGCCAAAGGCGTCTTCAAAGCCATATCATCCTCTTTCAACTTCAACTTTACTCAAAAATCAACTCTTCCTGACATCGAATTGGTACAGAACTATCTTTTGATGGTGGTCCTGACTACGTTCGGGACACACCTGGGAGGTAGACAAATTGTTTTCGATTCACACGCCAAGATGGGACGTTATCAATTTTGGACGACTTGGAATTGGTCAGGCTAATCACAGTAGTTTTAATTGGTGTTCGATATATCTTGGGTCTAATAGATAAAATAGTGAGATTTTCTTTTCGGTATGTGTATATACTCGTCCACTCAACAAGACGGATTCTGCATTGGACGTACTCTATTGCGTTATCCCACTAACATGGTGGGGACATGACCTACCCGTGATGTCAGGTTACGTTAGGTTAGGTAGGCGGGCTGCTAGTGAATTCACCAGCACACTTAGACCATGTTGGTCCATTGTGATACCCACAGTCAGACTACTACCACCGATTAACTACACAGTGATAGTGCCGTTAATTTGACTAATGGTGAGATTTGAAAACCAGATACAACATCTTAGGGTTTAAGAGTGTTGGCTAAATATGTTTGTAATCATCCACGTAGGACCATCCAAATGTTAGTGATATGATATCCTAATTATATTTTTCTTTAGTAGATGGTTGCAGCGAGGTTGAGGCTGAGTATCCTCTTGCTGAAAGAGAAGAAGAGAGGCAATGACGAAATATCCCGCACCCACATGATGCAGATAACCCAGCATGATATTGATATATTGGCTGCGCAGACTTCACTTCTTTCACCACATACTTTAAATTAGAGATGTAACGGATATTTGGATAGTATCCGTTATCCGGCTATCCGTAAACTCTTTTTTTTTCTATCCGGCCGTTTATGATGATATGAAGATTGTGACAAATTAATACAAGTTTCTCAGCATTAAACGATAAAAGACTTTTTCTCGTATACTATTCCGGCTTCAGAAAACAGCATTTCGTTGCTACTTGGTGATGCAAGACAGGCCTTCGCTAATTAGGCTAAAATCGGATACTGATGATAATTAACTGTCAACCATGCGTTAGGGTCCCTATTCCGGTCAGTCCAAACAAACGAAATGATGTTTTAATTCAATGGTTAATGAACTCATTATGCTCAATAAGTTAGGTGTTTCTCGCGCCGTTTCTTGTTTGTATGTACCTTATAAATATGGTGTAAGTTCCGAGATACATGATAGCCCAGAACTGGTTATTTGTTATTTCTGCTAAGTGTTTAAGGAGTCTTATACACTGCAGATAAACAACCACCAAACCAGGCCACAACCAAAAAAAGTTAGGACTTGTTCACGTGACGTGTTTGAATAAGAATGCATCGCGCTATACATACTCTGCTTTTGACAGAATATTCGGCTGGATAGCCAGATATCCGGTATCCAGTATTCGTTACATCTCTACTTTAAATTGATATATCATATTTGTAATGTTGATACGCTTTAACCACATTGGCTAACACTAGCATTAACGACTTTAAGGAGACTTTTAAATCTCTACTTTACTCCAAAAAATGTTCGCTTTGTACACCTACAACTGAATATGGTGTTAAGGTTTATTTTATATTCTATGTACACCTTGGGCGTAATCAACATCTTCTGCGTTTTCATCCTGAACACAATTCGGGGAACACCCTTGCAGTAAAAAAAGTATCGTGTGTGCCCCACACTAGTAGAGGACTTCATCCCCATCCGTGACAACACAATGACTCCTCGCAAAAAAAAAAAACGTAAATGTAATAAGATGGGTGAATGGAAATCTATACTAATATTACAAAGCTGAAGAGTTTTTTTGGTAGAACGCGCTAAACTCAGGAGCTATTGCTTTGAATTGTAAATTTTCTTTTTGTGTTGGATAGTTCACTTATTGAGGAAGGCTTTAGGCTACATAACATCACGTTGCGACCAATAGGAACGAGGCATCAATGAAAAATATTGCAAAAACGGGCAAAAATATTCATTTTTGAGTTCTTCTGTTGTGTGCGCTGTGTAAACGGTTAAAGTTACGCAAAAATCGTGTAAGATGTTGTCAATTGTTCCTTTTTAAAAGTTCTAAAAAACAGTGGATCGTGGCAGCTTATTTCTATCTTTTAAGATTGACTCACTATAACATTTTTATGGTAAACAAATTTGTTCGAAAGTAATATTATTTATCCAGTTTCCAATATGCGGTGTTTGAAAAAGAAAATAAGACAAAAAGTAGTTGTTGCGTAGTTTTCTACGCAAAGATGAGATGAGGGTTAACTTGACCGCCACCACTCATTATGTCAAAACACAATACATCTTCTGAAACAAATAATCAATCATGGATACAGAACATCAGTTGACCTGTAATGAATGTAATGAGACATATCAAATAAAACACATTCCTTGGCATTTTAAACATTTATAATTAAAAATTAAGTTATTTAAGAACTTCCACATACAATCAATGCGTGCGAGTATGTATATACTTATGTAGATATACGCTGAAAATACATCTGCAAATGTCTTATGATCCTTATTACTAAGAAACAAGTATCAGAAATGTTTAATTGCATTTCGGGTATATTTGAAACGGTAGACTGATCGTTAGTGAATGTTGAGATTGTACCAAAAACCTGATTCAATCTTTTCATTTAAACAGCGCACATTTTGATTTTATGGTATGCCTCAGCTAGTTCCAGTCTTTTTTTATTTTTTGAATTGTTCTCTTTTGTGTATACCTTATGTTGTATCAAACAGATCTTGATCGAGGTGCAATTTAACAGGATGATCGATTTTGTCGCCTTCGACTGCTGCGTTGGCCCTGGAAATGTCTTTTACGAATTTATGAACAACTGAACCGTCCTCATTCATTGAAATCTTATAAACAGTTGGGCAGGAGTTTGCGGTTTTCATCGGTAATACATTCAAAGTGTCCTTAACCTCGGTAAGCTCTATCGAATCCGAAACACAATTTTCATCATTTTCATCTTCTAATATTAGCTGATTGCGAATGTCAATTATTTCACTGGGAAAAGGTGAGTTTTCATTCTCGTTTATGTAATTTATATGAATGGGTGAGACTTGCAATACGGACGATCTCAAGCAATCATCAGGTGGTGTGTAGTAAATAGATGTTTTGCTTTCGTCAATACTCTTTGCTGCGTAATTCTGCAATAGTTTACACTTGAAGTGCAATATGTTTGCATCCATTTCCGAGAGTTCACCACCGATTTGTGTTTTGAAATATGTATCCAGATCTGAAATGGAAACGTAAAAGTGGAATCAAATTAAAGCCGAATGAATTCGAGTGAAATTTGATGGATTTTTGTTAAAGATCAAAGGGATTAATGTGATTGATGATGGATGATGGGCGAGTAATTGAATTAATTAATAGAGAACGAGAGAGAATCTTATTCTTGGGAAAAGTAATAAATCCTGGAAATGGATCCAGAATGATGAATTGTTTAAACTTTTCTGAAAATACAGAAATGTAATGAAAACAATTTGGACGAGGTAATTTCTGTGTCTATTTCTGTAACCGGGAAATTATACTTGATACTGATCCTATTCCAAGAAAGACGGACTGACAGATGGATAGAATTGGGTGTATATGAGTGACGAAAAATTGTTCAGCTGATGTTGAGATAATAGTGTGATGTGCAGGACAAGCACAGTAAGAGGTTTCTGTGGCAAGGGCCAGTTTGATGCCGCAGCTGAGAGCAGTGCAAAAGTGCTGTTGCTCCTAATGAACGGAAACATCGTGCCTCAAATAGAATTGTCATCAATAGCAACTCAATCATCGGCGCAAATCGATAATTTGCGTATAACATCACTTCTTCTGAAAGAACACCACTTCTGGAAGAATGATCTAACAATGGTTTCCATCGTTCACGTCGTTCGGATATATGGTCTTGTCTGCGACGTTGATGAAGCGTGGAGGCGAAGACATAGACGCTAAGTCGAGCTGTTCCAAGATGTGGATGTAGTCTGGAAGCCAAAAATCCATCGACTTCACTGGCCCGGCCACACAGGGCGTATGAACACCAGTGCCCCAGAGGGGTATTCGAATCCGAGCCTTCTGATTCGAGGAGAGGAAGACCGAATTTCATATATAAAGACCATCACGGAAGCTAGACAATTAGGTTTTGATGACTAGAAGTAGCGTGCACAGTACCATCAGCGATGAAAGGCAGGGTTTGGACAGACTCAAGCAAAATTAACAGCCCTAATATAGTCGATGCTTCTTTGGTGCTTTTAACATTTCTCCTAGGTTCATCATATTCAATTCATTGAAAATTTAGTAAGATAGTAAAAGACAAATAATAAAATATGAGAAAAAATTGGTATACAAACTTTCTGTTATATCTTCATCGCATCGTCCTCGACAATTTTCAAAGTAAAAGCTTGGAAGATTCTCGAGAACTTTGTTCAACGTCTGCTGTTGATACTTATAACCTTCACGCAATCGCAAGACTTGATGTGCACTGAATTTCCGAATTTTGTTCCTTTGATATACATAGTTCTCTCGCACCCAATTCAACTGTGTATTTGAATAGTCTCGTACCTTTTTCATCTGAAATTAATTTCAATCAAATAATTTATGTAGCATCTGTATGGATGTGTTGTATATACGAAAGTAAAAGAAGAAACAAACCTGATCGTAATATTGATCCTTCAGTGAAGTTAAATGATTTGATCCAATGTCTCGGAATTCCTTTAGATGTTTTGCTTGTGATGTGTAACTGCTTTGAATCCATTCAACTTGTTGGGCACAATTTTCTCGAATACGATGAACCTGTGTGAAATCATATTGACGTTAAATAAATTTATTGGATATACATATTTAATTAATTTTTTAAAATGTTTATCTACTGCAGTGAAACCACCAACCACAGGTAAATTGGCCACCTGCGATGCAAGCATTTTTGGCCAACTTATAAGGGTGCCTGTTTTTTTTTTGTTTTCTCCACACTGAAGCATGTATATAAGCATATATCTCAACAGGATTTAACGCCGCTATGTATGTCTGAACTTTTTTTTAGTGCATTTTTATACGCACACAACAGAATTTAAACGCCACAAAAAGGGCGGCCAAGTTCCAATTTAGGTATATGTATACAGAGGTATTTCGAGGAATATTTGTATGGAATTTTCTTGGTGCTACCATAATCTGGTTTGACTGTATATGGCTGTATACGGCGTATTATTTGTCTGGCGGTAAGCTTGTGGTGGGTCGCCGTGGCGTAGTGGGTAAGTGCATCGACTCCTACGCAGAGGATGCCAGATTCGATCCCCAAATTTACCACCTTTGATAATTCACGGCTCTACCTCTTTCGAGTTGCTGACATTGCTCAAAGAGTATTCCTGTCTAGGAAAAGCTTCTCAACTTCGCCGTTCGGAGTCGGCATTCAACTGTTGGTCCCTTCCACTCGTGATATTGTTCATAGCACGCACAACACATGTGGTTGCTGAGAAGCTAGCAGGTCCGCCTATGACTGTCGTGCCATCCATATTATTATTAAGCTTGTGCTCGTTTTATTTTCCTGGCGTAATATACGAAAAGTAGTTCGTAGTTCGTAGTTCGATTGTGTCAACTGTCCAGCGTACATTACATCCCCATACACTCTTCTAAAACCGCGGCCTGAACAACAGAACGTTATATTATTAGCTATCTAGCTTCATTAAGATTAGAGAAAATAGAGCAATCATAAACCTAGTCAGCTTTGCACCGACGATGGTGACTGTGAATTGATGATAATGTGAATTGTTAACCTTCTCTCAGTACCAAAAACCAAGTAAGGTTTAGACTGTGGGCCCATTCGGAAGTTCAACCTTTGCGACTTAAATCTTGTTGGTAACCGGCACCGTTCTAGTGACAATGGACAAGTGCATCAACTCAGATATACAGTGGACTTAATACGTCGATTTTTCACGGGATACCATGATTTAGAGAGAGTTTGGAGAGTAATTCCCAGCGTAAACCAAACATTCATAATTCACTTTCTCACCAGAAAAAGTTTATCAAACATCACTGTTCAGAATCAACTTGGAATTGTACGTACATTCTACTTCTTTGAGAGGCAGATCCACCTCGGTCTGAGGCACCACCCATCTTATTATATCAGTGCTACTTGATGATGCACGTCGTATGAAACGAAAAAGGGAACATCTGTCCACCATAAGAAGGTATTTGTGCATTCAACCAATGTAAATTCATCGTCAGGATATTACTTTAACGACTTGTGACTATTTGAGAGAATTGGGTATTCGTTGCAATTGTTTTCAAAGCAAAATTAAATTTTCATTCATTCATTTAGAAAGGGAGTTTAATTTATGACCATTCAATACCAAGATAGTGCACGCAATTCTTCTTCTTCTTGAGGTTGCTCTCCGCTACAGAGGTTGGGATCATCGTTTGTAGTGTGTATTTATTTGTGACACATCTTATTATTACTATGGCAGAGATGGAGCCAGTTCCGCAGATTTGACACCCATGAAAACCTTTGTCCTCCGACTGATCTACTTCTCTTCACTGTACATTTCCTTCCGGAATAAGTTGAAGGAGTTTAGAGTGTATAGAGTCAACTTTTTCGTCTCATCCGTCGCAACTTCGTTAGTTATTCGGGAAATACGAAGTGTTTTTCGGTATAATCATATTTCGAAAGCCTCTATTGTTCTTACCACGCTTCTATGATGCCATACAAAATTTCATTTCGGAATTTTGTTTGGGAGTTCTATATACGACTGGGAGACGACTTGGGAGACTAATACGACCCGAAGCTTTTTACTTCTCAGAGTTTTAACAGATTTGTTGTGTGTTTCTTATGACGCTTTTATATAATCAAATTTTCATCGCATCAAATATCGCCATTTATCGCATGTAATCGTACCATGCTTTCATACGTCAAATTCAAATTCAAATTAAATGTCGAGAGCATGTGATTTTTTCTATTTCTCTCTCGAGCGATCCATGCACCCTGTACCCAACTGTGAGAGTAAGAATACTCAAAAGATAGGAGAAGACACAAAACGCACTCAAAATCTGCTATGGATATCCGCACTCATGTGAGGCAAGAGCCTCCGTCCGGCATGTTTCAATTACGTTGTCCATAAACCTCGCATTTGATCCTACGAAATTTGACTGAAAAAAAAAAACAGATCCTTCTTGTTGGTTTCTGCTAAAGTGGTGTCAATTTCTTGAGTACTACCATCATACTTTTCTTAATACTATGATGGTAGTAGAAGTATCTGTGTGCTGCAGAAAAACGGAAGGCAGATACGATTTTTATTTTTTTAAATTTCCCTGTATGGTCAGGAATGATACACACAATTTCCACACAGCGTTATGCGGGATATCAGGAGATTCATAAAAAGCGTACTTGACTTTCAACAACCTACTTGCGATTTGCACTTGATGTGTGAACTGAAGTTAAAGTTCATGAACCAAGAAAAAAAGTAGCATGTGTTGTAACACATTGTGTGATTAGTCCATCTCTTAAACTTTTTTCTAAAACGGTAAATCCGTTCAGAAGTTTGATATTCATAATTTCAGCGAGATTTAATAGTTTTGTTGAAAAATCCTCCCCGTTGTGTCTGCTTTTGTAAACGTTTTTAGTTGTGTTTTCGTTTTGTGAAGGGTGATCTTTGAGAAAGAGTTTTTCTCTCTCTGAATGTGATTTCCTCCACCCGACCGACAGTGAGAGTTTATAGTAAAAATTTTTTAGTTTTAGTAAAATCTCTTACCTGCTGGGCATAATTCTCTCGAAGTCTTTCTAACTGCTGTGTTTTGTACTGCTCTATGCTATCTAACATAGCATAAATTTGCTTAGCACGTGGTGATTTTTTGCTTCTCGAGAAGCATACAAAAGCGTTGCATATTTTATAGTAAATACCGTATCTGTAAAACAAAAATGTGTATTATAGTCGTACACTTCCAATACAAGCGTTTCACTTTCAAAAACAAAATCATTGAATAATTTATAAAATAAAACATAATATGATTCACAACCACAGGCGATCGAAGAACTTGAGCGTCCCATGTGTTACCTTTTATATCTGGAATAGCTCAAGTGGAAAATAATTAATAGATTATATTTGAGAGATAATTTATGTAGTTGGAGTTTTATTTTATGTGAATATTACTGAAACCTTGGCGGACATACATAGAAAAAAGAAAAAGATTGAAATTCATTTTATGAGAATTTGATTTTTGTGTTGTCAGCATTAGTTTTTTGTTTGTTTATTTTTTTATTATATGCGAATAATTTTAATTTTAATACAGCTGTTGTCCATCGTTTCAATCCACGCTTGGGAATCTTCGACTGACCTTCTCACTTGGATATTTGTTTGTTTTATTTTGAAGAAGGAGAAGATCAATGAATTTCAAGATAAAACTCACCAAATGCACATAGTAAGGCCGCCTCCAAAGCATTTAATTTTCTGTTCTGTATTTACGTTGCGGAAATTCTCCTCTCTTGTGGTCGACGAATATTGTTTTCTTAATGTTTGTATCAATTTTGTTGCACTTTCTCGAAACTATTCCAGACATGCTTCAATGGTTAATTGTTTGCAAGAACACATTAATCGGCATCTTGCCTATATTCCTCTTAATAAATAATAAAGTAATACTAGGCATTGATATATATATATATACATACAGTAACTCAACTCAGTCCTATGACCGTCTACAACTGCGAGGGTAATTTTCGTTTGTCTCGAATAAGTAAAATTATTACGTCATCGGCTCCAAAAAGACAAATCAAAGACTTGATTTGATTAGGCAGCAAGTGTGGGGACGCCTGATTTCTGATTTGATTCCTACAACAATGTCATCAATAGCCGAAAGCTTGAAGACACGCCCAACTGCAGATCTTTGTTCCTTCTAAAGAACAATTCGACGTCGGATATATGGTCCTGTCTGCGAGGAACGTGAATGGAGGAGAAGACAACCGCGAACTCTACGTTCTAAGATAGTAAAATCCTGGTAGGAAATGATATAGCGCATACCAAAAATAAACCTCGAACTAATGGGAAATCATTTGTTCCGATACTCCTACTAATCTGCCCACATCTGTAAGAGCTGAACAGATGGCGACCAATGGAGGGTTTTCTTCTTGATCTATCTCCTCTCTCTCATCAAAGTTAGTTATATGCGCTTCGCCACTCTTCTTGCTTGAAGAAATGGCCAGAAGACAGTCACCGGTAAGGAAGTGGTGGTGGCTGTTTTTCATAGCAAGACACTTATACTGCGACCATACAGATCTATTGTATATATCTCTATTTACCTTAAGTCTTTTGGTTTAAGCCTCATTAGCTGGTGTCACATTTCATTCATCTGTCACAAGAATGGAGCCGAACCCACAATGCCATTAAGATATATTCCGGTATCGGTCAATAAAGACGGATTGAACTTCTTTGAAACCCCTCAACTCTAGCTTGAGGAATACACTTTAGTCTAACGTCACGCTGCAGTCCAGACTTGAGGAGTTAAACAGTGGAAATAACATGACAAGAAAATTTAATGTATTTACATGAAAATGTCATTGAAAGTGACGCTTCTATAAGAATCCAATATGCATTTTGTGGCGTTTTGATACAAAAGCTCTGATAAGACTGTTAGAACATTCGGAAGGAACATTATTGGTTTAGGGTAGGATTTGTCTTGTGATCGTTTTCTGGCTGGACAGGTACACAGAAATTAAATTGAATCAAGGTTTCTGATTCTGCTATGTCGTTACAGTTGCTACAGGGTGTTATTTTCAATAACAGTAATCAGTTTTAACCGTGTCATGTCTTCTATACTGCTCAGCTAAATAACCTCTATAGCAGATGAGCTATTTAGTGATGGGTTAGTCCATTGGTAGAATGCGCGTGGAATGCTTCCTTTTTTGAAAGGAATTAGTTTTGAGAAACTATATACTTCCACAGATATGTTCGGAGTTCGGATTGAGGGATGAATAAATGTCCGTAGAATTTTGTAGTTCCAGTCGCATCCTGTAATTGAAGGATACCCACGGAAGATTGTAGTTCATATTTCGAATGAGGAAAATAGTCATTTCTTGTAGATGTATTGACTGTAAAGTTTGATTTATATTCATGTAGCATGCGTAAATAATCTTCTCATCAAAATTTGTTAGTGAAACAACTACGAATATTTTAGAGTCCACTGTTTTCGTTTAAGCATGTCGGAACTTTGTGACATTTATCCGGACAGTTATGAATCGACCCAATTCTACTATGTAGCGCGCATTCTTGTCAATCCAGTTCGTCACATTGTCGTTTGTCTTCTCGTGACCGGAATTATGTCTACGTCCTGGTGTCTAAATTATGGTCACTTTAAACTTTTCTGCTACTGAATCAAGCTCAATGCAGTATTCTTGGACTATTTTTAATTTTGCGGAAGTCAATTCAAAAGCCTTAATGGCTGCCTGACTGTTAGCTTTACATTTGAGTTCAAGTGTGATCGAATTTGCCGACACATCTCCCTAATGGCAAGGAATATTCCGCTTGGAATATCCTCACTAATTTGGGATTTATGAAGGCTACAGAGATGTCCAGTTTCCCACGCCGCCTCCATAATTAATTTCTTTTCACATCATGCTGGGAGAAATAATATATGTACGTACATAGTTATATCTCATTAAATCTTATGCGGGAGGAAAAGAGTTGCAATAATTTAGCTAGAGACTTAAATAAAAAATGAAAATGCTAAAATTCCTTCCTACGAAGCTCAAACCTTTGAATAAATTCTCGACTTTCAAACTCGCATGTGTAAATCAGAAATGAAGTACTATAGAGTTGGCCAACTTCACAGCTGATTGCCCTCTAGTCCAACGACGAATTTGACGGATAATCATGAAAATGTTGGCGGTTACTGACGAATTTTTGAAAGTTATTTACAAGTCATCGCACATTGTCTCTTATTTATGTACAATATTTGGATAAAATTTAACATTTAAGATGATGATTCATTAATTATTCAATTCATTAGGCGTTCTTTAGTTTCTTGTTGTTTCTCCTAACAGAATTTACTTCTATTAGTGGACAACGGTAACGCTCGAGCCAAAAGTACAGACCTTTTTACTTATTTTTTTGTTTTTTATTGGGAAACGCCGTCAGATTTAAGGCCCAAACCCATAGAATCCGTTGAGTGCGTTGCGTCCTGTCAAAAAATGTCAACTCATAAAGTCTTATGAGAGGGGGAGAGACAGGAAATGCAGCCCACAAGTGCAATTCACCACGACGTTTGGAATTGGGCAACTTTAAACATTCTGTGCGTTTGACAGATGTTTCCTTGGAGATTCATACGGGTGCTCTTTATGTGATTATTTTTGAATGAAAGAATAATTTTTGTTTTATTTAAAATAGTTTTTGAATAATTCCTAATAATTCAAGAACTTTAAAATTTCACATTTCTTAGATTTATACGAGAGTGGATTGCGTACGTGATTGGGCACCTCTTTGGCAACTACGATTCTTGTGGATTCCAAACGAAACGCACGCAACGGATTTTATGGGTTTGCCCCTTTAGCATAATTTGTAATTAACCATAATTTGGTATAATGAATCAGATTCACATCATGCTTTACATTTCTTAATAGTTATTTTTCTCTCATATTTGATGTCGAATATAAGAATAATTTATAATTGTAGTGTCCCACTCGCCTTAAGATTGCAATTCGTAGAGGCCAAACTTAAATTCTTTGTGAAGGTTCCCCTACATTGGAGGTGAAAAAACAAATTTGAAAATTGTTTTTAATGTAAGAATTGGCATGTAATACTATACATATTGTTAACTTTATTACGTGGCACGATATAGTGGTCGTCATGGCGCACGTAATATAATTGACTTAGGTAGCTTGGAAGGGAAGGCAATCAGCTGTTCGGTAGAGCCCACACGTATTCTCGGATTGTTGTCGGTGACAACGTTATAAAAAAATGCTTGTCAAACATGTTTAGAGGCAAGAGAGATAGAAGTTGGCTATCTCTATAATACTTCATTTCTGGTGTAAATAAAAGAAAAATCATAAGATTTTTGGGTCACGTACGCCAGTACATTTACAATGATAATAAGTACCGACCTTATTGTCCAAAAAGCTGTTTTGGTGTAACTTCATGTGATATATGACCCAAACATGAATAATTGAATAACTATAACTAATGTGGCTTTCGACAGATGCTACGCCTACTTGTCTTTTTCTTTTTGATTTGCTCTTCTACTAAAACTGAAACAACTGTATAGCATTAAGGTCAAATACATGTTTAAGACTAAATGTAGAACAACAGAAATTTGAATACTCACTTTGTTAAGACCGCTCGAAGTCCTTGTATAATAAGGGTTAACAGTAAAAATGATATGGCCACGGCTGTTCCAAAATACAAGCTTCGAATCTTCACGTTGTAGAAAATAATAGGATCTATGTAAAGTCTAAAAAAACAAATAGATGTGACAAAAGGGATATGTTTGTGAGTCTTATTCAGTCAAATTCGTTGGTAGTGAGTATTTCATTACCTTACAGAACTCGAAGCATTTCCCATAAAATTGTAGGCATAACATGTGTACAAGCCACCGTCGGTACGAGAAATGTTGTATATACGCAGGGATCCATTTTCGTACAGAGCAAAGTGACTGTAGACATCCTTGTATTGAGTCGAAACATTTGAATAGATCTCTTCACTTT
Source organism: Eristalis intricaria (assembly GCA_964034865.1). Classification (NCBI taxonomy): domain Eukaryota; kingdom Metazoa; phylum Arthropoda; class Insecta; order Diptera; family Syrphidae; genus Eristalis; species Eristalis intricaria. The sequence continues at coordinate 23,232,789 of OZ035874.1, forward strand.
GTGCAGTGAATTCATATTTATGCATCTGTTTGCCGTTGTGATTGAGGATGATGGGATCTTTTTCTGGATCTGCGCGGTGTCGTAGGATTTGATTTGATGGCGTTACCCAGATGACATCGGGCGATGGGCTGCCCGCGAATACGCATTCCAAATTAACAGTCGAATGCAACAGATGCATTTTGCTATCCGAAGACGGGGTTATAGTCGGTTTGAAACAGTGCAAATTGGTCAATACCGGTATCATGTCGCCCGGGTAGCTGTGGTGGCATTTCAAACGCGATACCATTGCATCAATGTCATATTCACTTCCACATCCAATGCAATGGCTTTCCGACCGTTTTAAGTTTGCAGCAATTTTGTTCAACCACTCGGCTAACCAGTATATTTTGCAATCACAGATATAATCGTTATTTACAATGTTGACGAACTCAAGTTGGTCGAGGTTCTTCAACGTATCGGGTAGGGAAGTCAATCGATTCTTCTCTACATTCAGCAACTTTAGATTCTTCAAGTCCCCAATTTCTGATGGAAGATACAGCAAGGCGTTGCCCGACAATCGCAGTTCGATGAGATTAATTGCATTCTTGAAGATGCTGCTGGGTAACTTTTCAAGGCGTTTGTTGTTTTGCATGGAAAGTGTGTTGAGGTTGTGAAGAACGTGACTGTTGATGTCGGAGTCGTCGCGTGAAACCCAATTGCCGATTTTCTCTAATCGCGTCCCATCGATAACAAGTGTCTTCAATGATCTTTGATTCATCAACAGCCCACTTGGAAGCTGTGTAAACGTATTCTCGCTCAGGTCTAGACTCAAAAGATTTTGCAGTGGCTGAAATAGTGTTGCAGAAATGATACTAAGGTTGTTGTTGCGCAAATTCAGTGCACTCAGACTGTTCAGCGAGTAGAATGCCTTGCGATCAATAAAAGATATCGAATTGTGCGATAGGTCTAGAACTTTAAGCTTTTTGAGACCAAAAAATACATTTCGCTCAATATTCCTCAATTCGTTATACTGCAGCGACAACTCTTGCAGATCCTTATTCAAAGCAAAGAAGTTATCTGGCAATGATAAAAGTGCATTGTGAGACATATCAAGAACCGTCAAGTGAGTCATATGCTTGTATAATTGAAACGGTAGAATGGACAAATTGTTTTCGCTCAAAAACAACTGCTCCAAATTGATTGTTTGATCGAAGATATTCCTGGGAATATCTGAGATATTGTTCTTGGATATATTCAGAATTCTTAATTTGCTAAAGTGTCTCAGTGAAATGCTGTTCAGTGAAGTTAAACTATTTTGATCTAGGTGCAATTCCTCAAGTTTGTTAATAGAATCGAATTGCGTAAATGTGCAGCGATCGGTTTCTATTTCATTGGCAGTTAATTTAAGAACCTTTAGTTCTTGGACAACGTTTGGATAGGCCCATCTTATGCATTTGATTTTGTTAGCGGACAAGTCAAGAGATTCGATACTTTGTAAATTGTCATCGTGTCTGGAGAAGAACAATTCTAATTCCAGGTCAGTTAAATTGCTGTCGCTCCATTTAAAATGTTTTACAAATTGTTGTTGATTCAGCTTCAAATCGATGTCATTTGGTTTAAGGCAATGCACTAAGGTGATGGTGTCATAGTTAATGTGCTTCTTTGCTAAAAGTTCAGCATTTACATCTACAAGTGTGGTATTTTCGCAGTATAATTTATAAAATATAGAGCCTTTGATGTTGCTCTCATCTGTGAACGTGGAAATGCATGGTGATGCTGCTGTTTGATACTGCTGTTCTGCTTCGATACAATTCAAGTTAAACACACTCAGCCAAGCTAATATCAAGGAGATTTCGGATAATATTTCCATTTTTCTGCATAAAATATAATATATTTGCATAGCATTGTATTATGATTCTTCTCAGTCATTATATCTGAAACGAATAAAAAAAAAAAAAGAAAAGCTATTAAGTACAAGATTTGTAATGATGAGTGAGACACATAGAGCGTTCATAGTGATAAGCAGCGTTCGTAATGTAGATTCTCAAAAAAATTGCTTTGTATCTCCTGCGTTGACAAAAAAATAATAATACGAAGAATTGGGGCGAAAAGAGAATTGATAAGAGCAAACTGCAGCCCAGTCTGCCAAGCTTGGTCTCAGGCTTTAGAAAAGGCACCTATTCCTCTCCAAATTGTGGAAGTGATCACTTTACTGACCCACAGGGAACAGTGAATATGTTTAAGGAACACTTCCAGCAGCTCTTCAACGGCAACTATGAAACTCCAGTTGATGAGGTAGTCCGCCCACTCAGATTTGAAGAAGTCGGCATATGCCATGAAAAAGCTGAAAAGCAAGAAAGCCTTAGGCACAGATAGTTTATGCCATGAAAAAGCTGAAAAGCAAGAAATCCTTAGACACAGATAGTTTATCTATCATAGCTCTTCAAGGACGGTGTGGACGCTCTGGTAGGGAGCATGTACCAGATCTCCTCCAGAATTTTGGAAGGCTAAGGCATGCCCAACGACTGGAATATCAGCTCCCTATGCGATCCTATCTAGGTGGTACGTCCTAATAAACACCATTATGCATTGCAAGTATATAAACAAAGAGATTTTACGATTAATGGGTGAGAAAAGAGAATCGATCAAAGCAATTTGTAGTACATCGCGCCTGCTCCTAGAAATGATAAACTTGACAATTCTAAATTCAAAGAGGACGAATAACTGTTGGTTCAACCTGGCTTAAACTTTCGGCGATTTAAATAATGATGAGCAATACGTTAAAATAATGCTCATTTGTAACCGCTGCACCGGATAAGAGAAGCTTTTGTGCATTTAGATTGTATTTACATTCAATATCACAAAAGCTTGTCTTGGGATAAGGATATAGTCATACTGAGGTTAGGTAAGAGTGGCTGACTGCAGAAGGCAGTCACACTTAGGCGAAAGTAGGCCCATTTTCATACCACGCAGATTTAGTACTCCTTAGAACCAGTTGTTACTTATGACAAAGCAGTTTAGCTGGGTAATACTTACGTTATTTTGTTCACTAAGATTATTGAAATAGTTGAGCAGAAGAGATGGTGTGGCTTCTACCTAATCTTCATCCATGCATAAGGTGATCATATGCCCCGCTTTAAAGGCTTATGCCCCGCCGTGCATAAAAATTAGGTGGCTGCGACGGAAATACTAAAAGAGCGGAACGTATCTGACTTTCTTTTGCAAAATCTTCTAACTATCAAATACACAAACTTCGAAGCTTCGAAACTATGAAGACTCATAGTCAACGATAAAAATCTTTGACGTTCATGGTGATCCTCTGCTGCGTATTGCAACATGTTAATGCTCTGAACTGAGGAAAGCTTTAGGAAAGATATTATATGATATTATTTGTTCGACATATGCTCTGCGAATGCACAACCCTAGAAAGGAATATGACGCAGCTGGGCAAACACTGCCTTGTAAATATGAATGAATTAATTATAATCACAAAGCCTATTGAGGTACATATATGCATCTGATTGGTTTTAGAAAACGATTGTCTTATGATAGATCAAAGTCGTTGCTTTAAACGGGCCACGGCTGTAGAACGCTAGGGCAACCGTTTCTAGCTACCTTTATAAGAGGGATATCGATTGTCATAACTTGATGACCATACACGCGACATACAAGGAATTGAGATTACTGCGAAAGAAACAAGAATACAAAATCGGACCAAACGCCCTGACACCATCTGGGGGGTGATACTGGTGCCTCCGATGCACCAATGTCAACCCATGGACAAATTTAAGGTTACAAATGTTTACGTCCTCATTAAACCAACCAGTCAAAACAAGACGCAAAAAATACCGCATACGAGGATAAAGTTAACAAGATTCGGGGAAAACAACCAGTAATCAATGAGACAACAGGTTCTCATTGGCCTGGCGGTAGATGGAACAATATAAGGTAATATCTATGTGAGTTTGGAGGTAGTAAAGAACTTCGCCTAAAACGAAAAGCACGTCAAATGCGTCTGGATCAAAGTGCGATAAAGTAAATGCGATTATGATAGAAGATTGCACACAATTAGCACAGAAAAATCACAACAGTCACGAGGGAGTTAAAGACTTTGTCGCCACTCTGCGACCTATTAAGCCATTGAAATCAGTAAGAGGGCAAACCGATGAAACCATTTATATGTTTGCACTGAAGAGATAAGAAGTGTACCTCGTCTCTCGTGAGTCTAATATGGTTAAGAATCAGTCTCATTTCTTTGTAACCATACTGAGACACGCACACTGTTGACCGTTGCAACACATGCCAATGTACGAGATATGATGAAATAATGAAATGTGTAGATTGCCCAAGGCCTAAACCTCAGACCATGGCAGGGTGGATCTGCAGCTAGCTTTGACATCAGCAACTCGTGTTGTGCGTGCTTCTGTTGTTTCACTAGTGCAGGGGTCCTACAGTGTCATGGTGTCTCCCAGAAAATTTCTCTACACTGTTATACCCTCTGAGTATTATCAGGGATCGAAAGAGATGGTGCCGTGTAGTTATGAAAGGCGCTTGTGTTGGGGAATGAATCCAGAAACCACCGTGTAAGGATGGATACTACCTACTACGCTACAGCGTCCACTTAGCGAATGTCCCATACTACTTATAGATTATGGAGGACTTAAATTATTATACTGAAGTGTTAATTAACAGAAATTGACAACATAAACCGAGGGACATGAAAACACAATCCTAGGCGTTAATATGGAAAACAATCTTTAAAGATGTAAATGAAAACCTACAACAGAGTTGTGTTTATCAATTAGTACCAACATGCCGAAATTTGATTTCATTGAGAAAAATTACGCATGAAGCAAAGCAGAACTTCTTGATAAATACTGAGCTTGTCTCCCTAAGCGAACATGCAAAGACCCGTCTCTACAGACAACAATAAATAGATATTTAATAATTTCCTTTGGATGACCGTCACTGGAGAACGTATGAAATCCTATGCGATGACTTCCCATGGCAATTAAAATCTCTTAAAATTCCCATTGCCTTATTAAACGTCATCTCATAAAAACGTTTTGTTCTTAATCAATCGCGAGTTATGGAATCATAAGTCCAAAAGTATGTTTCAAATAGCAATAGCTCACAATCCATCTCACTAGACCCAGCACTGAACCCAAATTGATCATAATGGTGCCGAATGATGGATTATTTAAGTGCTTGTGTTTATCTGGAGAACGCACATAAATAAATCATCGCAGAGGCAATAGAAATAAAAACAGTCACTGAAACAAGGGTTGTCTCAGTGGGCCTATAAGAATGTATACAAAGGACAAGACCTCATACTTCGGAACTTTGAAAGAATTAGTGAAAGCTGTATATTCCCTCGATGGGCTTGGCATTGAAAACAAACGCCAATTCCATCAGCCATTCACTTGTTCACTTTCCACCATTAACGCCAAAAATAGGCGCTAGATTTTGACTTGCCTCTGAATGGTAAGATGGGATAGATTAATTATTTATGACGTTGGCTTGCCCAAACAAAAAAAATATCGTCAAGTCAGTAAACTGAATTAAGTGGGTTTGATATGGGACAAATTAGGAATATTGCGTTTGAGACGGAGAGCAGTGTGTGTTCGTTTTGCTGCAACCCAGGCTATTATCATATACAGACATGTCTTTGCTTAATAATTATTTGGAATGTGGCGGTGGGAGATTTTGTGATGAAATGATTAACTATGTATGATATTGTCGGTGTTTTGAATAATTGGAGAAGCAAATCACATGTACCGCAAATAATTGGATTCCTCAGTAACGGCATGTGGCGTTTTGGCTGAGTGTTGGTTCGTAAATGGTAAATATTGAATGGAATTTTATTTCAAATACATTTGACAGAACACTAGGCAACGGATATGTTAATACTCTACAGCCAATCTTATTGGATGGCACGTCCACAGACGAAGGCTAGTCTCGTCTAATACACACGGACAGTGCAGAGCAACGGAGAAGAAACTGGAGCATCGTCTATGCAGCTGTACATCGCTGTTTAAACAAAAAGGAAGATAATAGGTAAACACTTTATTTGACTTCCTCAAGGATGATACAAATATATCAACGCACACGCAATCTAGTCAAGAGCTTTGTATTTGCTTCGTACTCAAATAATGGACAGCGCCTAGAGACAACAACAAAACGGACTACCTGCCACCAACATTAGTCCCGAAGACGACCGGAAACAATAACAGAAACAATTGCTAGCTGAAGGAGAATTCTCGTTGTAGGCTCAAAAACGAGTGCGCTTACAGGCGCATTGATCTTCTGTGACTTATTCGGGAAATCCCTGGCACTAAGAGATACTCCAACATATTCTAAACTGAAGTGGCTGCGATACACGAGCAGCACTTGCTCTGAGAACTCAACATAACCCACAAATCGATTTTCATATATTTCGATAGCCAAGCGGCAGTAAAAGCCATAGCATCGGAACTAGTCAGGTTATGTAGATAGAGCGTCTGTGAAACATCCTTGGCAAACATGGTGACCCTATGCTGAGTACCAGGGCACACTGGTATCCAAGGAAACGAAAAAGAGGACAACCTTGCGAAAAATGGAAGTGAGCAGGGTGAATCTTGGGCAATAGATTACGCACTCACAGGGCTTAGCTCCGTAAGAAGATAACTGGCAGGCGAAGCTCTAGATAGAGCCAGAGCAGCTTGCATCAGTCTGTAAATTAGAGTAATAGCAAGGCCCGTGTGCGTTGATATATTTGCTGTTCAATCAATCTCGACAATAGAAATCAAATCTAAGCTGGTCGCACGTCACCGCGAAGAGCTTAAATTTCTTATTAAGCAGTACTCGATTACTCTATGCAATGTCCCAGGTCATAGGGACATTGTTAACAATGCGGTAATAGACGAACTAGAGAACGAAACTGACAAATCCCAGACAATCCTAAGCATTAATCACCCTATTCCAGAAGTTAAGGCAAAAGTGGATGACAAAATCATAGAGCTAAGAACTAACAACTCTCTAACCACATGTGAAACTACTCAGATGCTAAGGCCCAAGTTCGGTACTTGTACTATGAACCGACAAACAAATTTCGAGTAACAACATGATAAGCACAAGGAGGACGAGTACGAAATAGTACCTAAGAGGTCCCCAGACTTACATGGTATAAACCTGGTCCAAATGTAAATAACTAGCAAAAATTACGTCAGAAAAAAGAAGTAATCGGTAAAAACGAACGTGACAGTACAAAACAATAACCAATAGTTAAAAGATCCGGAAAAGGTTATGACGTTAGGAATCCATCCTCAGTCAAAGTACGCACGTCGTTTGATTTGTCGTCATAAGCAATAAATGCTCCAAGTTGTCAAATTATACAAGACCAATCCCGTGATGTGATCTCTTAAAACGGTAAACATAAAAATAGATCAACGAGAATAATCGTGATCGTCTTTGCTTTTTTAATGTGTGTCAAATGAAAATCATGCTAATCATTACCCAGGCCATTGGCAAACATCAAATGCCAAGAGAATTCGCAATAGGCCATTAACACAAATAGAAAGAAATTGAACAAGTTGCATAAATGGGCTCTGGGCTCTTTAATATCGGTAGCCATCAGTTTTTTGCTTCCAGGGCATATGATTTTATTTCACTGAAGATATGCATCGGTTTGTAGAGGTGGTACACGAGACGACGTACGTGAAGTTTCCGTCTTCCTCGTCGTTTTGATATGCTCTTCAATTCTTTTTTAAAGAACATTCCAATGTCTGGCAATCAATCAAGAAAGAAATTAATCATTTCATTGTTAAAATAGGTTTTTGATTTGAAGAAATTCAATTCAATACAAGCGCTTTACAAATCATAGCAATCTCAATGGGCAAGCAACCTTGCTGATTCCACTAGTCTTTAGTATTCACTAAATACTCTCGTGATTCCTTAATTGAAGACTACGAAAGTGGGTAGAAGGCACTTCCCTCGTAGACAATCAGTGTTTATTGCTTCTGATTACTTCTCGTGCACTCAATCATGCGGCAATAAAAGCATTCTTGTTGTTAATGATTAAGTCATCTAAGCCATTCTAATAAAAGCAAAACTTTGCGACATCGACATTGAAATGTTGTGTGCAACTTACCAACCACTGTTGCAATCCCTCGCTTATACACGAGAAGATTGTAAATAAAAGATTGCATTCAAAAGTATTATTTATGCAGATTTGGAATGTGGTATGATATATCGGCTGTTAAAGTACAGATTTAGAATCCATAAATGCGTGGAATGCACCTAGCGCCCCATTTCTACTGCCTTGTGAGTTATCATGAGCGAAGATCAAAACATATTCGATGTTACCCAAAAGATAACTATCGTCCATAATTTGGAAAAAAAATTTGTTTCTTGTTTTTTTTTTTCGTCTGATGATAAGGGTGTGAGACACACCATATCTGAAACTTCATGGGATAACTTGGGGGCTATAGATACTGTGGCATGCATGTGAGTTGAATATTTAAGGCGTAGGTATTTTTCTTTGTGCGACGTAAATCCAACATCATATAACACGATCGATGAAACTGCTAACTGTTTAATTGATGAATTAGCACCTCAATTAGCCTGTTGCTAAGCGGGCACACAGACCCAAGACGCGCTTATGGTGAAAGCCATGTACTTGCTCATGTTGAATTTTTCTCTTTTTTATTCAACCACTTATCAAGCCATAAGCTGCAATTAGCCATCATTTCGCAGACGCCCCCAAAACGAGTTGAAGGAGACTTAAAGTCTTCTTGTCCACTCGCGTATTTGGACAAATTGTTACATCAGGAGCTTTCCGTGCGTATACATACATATATTTACAAACCCCATTTTAATAGCAACATATCGAATAAACAAACTAAACTTATTACATACCAATGATTCCAGAATATTTTCATGGACAAATTCATGAACTACGTTCTGTTAATGTCTTTGAATGTCGCCCCATCTTGTCTGAAGTGTATTTTTATCACCACAAATTAAATTAGGAACAGATGCCCTTTGGGGAAAAAAATGAGGACTTTCTGATTAGAGCGATGCACATGAATTTATTCCGCTGTGCGAAACTTTCTTCACACGAAACTCAACTTTCTTTAGTTGAAATTCACCAAATATGCGTTTTTTATCAGCAAAAATATATATATTCTCGAAAATCTGCACACTGGATAACTCGTATAAGCTAGGCGCACAAAGGTACTGAGCAAATCACAATCAATTTCCTACGGCATCCACATAAATGGTTCCAGCAATGGTATGGGAGAAATATTTCTGATCCAAGAACAAAAAATCGATGCATAAAATTGTTTTTCACACGCACTGAACCATCTACACCTGTGTCGCACGTATGTATTTATGTAATACTTACCATCATTTTTGCCAGGAGACTACTTTTGTAAGTTCCTCTAAAAAAAAAATTGCTAATTTAATCTGTTAATTACTTCAAATGCAAACATTCATAACGAAAATTCACAGCTAAACATCGCACAGGCAAGAAAAGCACGATAAAATGGGAATTGTCAAAGAGAGCTAAGAAAATCTGGATTTTGTTTACGCTTGTCAGTTTTTCTCTTTGCCCAGAGGAACAGAGACAGATAAACGATGACAGTGTTAGAAGGTGATGGCAGATGTGTTGTGCAATTTGCTTTGGCAGAGTTGGCCTCCTTTGTGCTCCAATGCTGACTCTGCTGACGAATTGTACTTTTGCTCAGATGGTTATAGCTTGCGTGGCTTAAAAGAGACAGAGACAACTACAAGGGACGGCAATGTCGTTGTGTTCAAATTGGTGGTCCACTGACAGATTTCCTACCATCACCTAACAGGGTCGACGTTCACCACTGATGGTATAATAATGTTTTTGTGTTTATTATTCAACGAAAAATGATGTGCGCCCATTGTACATGTTTCTGAATTGAAGATAATATATTTTAATTAATTTAATTTTCTCTAGTGGATTTATCAATATTTTCATCCATTTTAGTACGTCATTTGAATATTAAGTGAGGTGTAACAGCGATCCAGCCCCTTTCCCTCGTACGAACTCCGTCCCCTGACAATCGTAAAATTCCACTCGTAGTTAAAGTTTGGAGTGTATTGTTGGCTAAGCCCACTCACCACTCTGTAACTGTGTAAGCAGGCTGTTTTAGACATTCTTTTATGTTTTTTTCTTTTATGTGGGACATTTGCGGTACCTGCGAAAATTCATAGAATTCATAAAAAAAATATTTTAATAAAAAATATATACTCAACAGAATACAAGATCTATCGATAATAATTCTGTCTGCTTTCACACAGGCGATTTTTACGCAAGATTCTTGCAACGTGCGTGTGATTTAGTTTGTGTGATTCCATTTCCTCATCTGCCTTGCCAACGGCATTGAAAAGTCGGCGACGAATTTAGCGCGTGTGAAAGCGACCTATCATCTCCGCCTCGTTTTTTTCACTGGCCGTGTATGTGACTTCACGCTTTGAGCAAATGTGAGAAGCAGAGTATCATCAAGATATTTTGTTTTGTGTGATAAGACCAAAGGCGTACTCTATGAACGCCAAGCTTCCTGTAGTTCAAATATCGACTTCGTTCCTATTAGTCGGTGGCCGTAACTAGAGGGGATTATAAGAACTTTGACCCCACTGGGTTTCTGGACATATCCCGGGATACTGTCAGAAGCGGAACAACAATCATTGGACTTGAAAACATCTGGGTACCAATAGAAACTCAAAAAACAAAAATCACAGAGCTAGCACGTGCCTACATGCGTAACAAGTATGGCCAAACCTGGACCTACAGAGAACCTTATCCATACTAAGTCTACGCAGGAGAAATATAAGTAACCTAGTTGGAATCATCACAGTACACTGCGCAATGGGTAGATACGCCGCAAGACTAGCATTACCATACAACGACTTGTGTTGCAGATGCATGGATGGGGAATAAGATGAAAACCACTCACATCTACTCTGCAATTGCCCTGCACTGGCCTCCATTAGGAAAAAACAAAATGGTTCCAGGTAACTGACGGTAACCGGTTCAGTGGCACAGAATGGACCCCTGGATCTAAGTGAATCCATCACTTTCGATGGAAGCCAAATAACCTAAGCTAAACAAGGGAGTGTTCGACTTATGGAGAGTCCACTGTACTGACGAACTGATTGATGTATGTACCTGCAGCAAAGGTCAGATGATTAAATTTAGTTTTATAAATGTGTTGGATATATGAAGTTACTTTTGTTTAACCTTTAACCTTTTGTTATAATTACTACTCAATAAAAAAATTATTTTCCTCAATCGCTGCCAATCTTGAAAATGAAAAGAAATTTTTTCAAAGATCATATTCCCTCCGCTACCCTCTGGTAATATTTGTCTGGGAACGGCCTTGCAGATAGGGAATTCTTTCTGTAAATAAACAGTAGGTGGACACACTAGTTACAAATAGAATGGTCAGTGGAATGTTGAACAAGCTTTATACCTTTTTCACACGCTTTTCTGGTTTTGCGTCGTTTTTCGCGTTCAAACTTGTTGGGGGCATGTTATATACAAAATATAGAATATCACATTCAAGGTTAAGATGAAGAAGCAGAAGCATTGATGCAAGGTATAAACTATTTAAGATACAAGGCTCTAAAGTATCTTGCTGGTTATTTTCTGAATCCACAACAGAGAGAAGATTGACAAGACTGGAACTGGCCTCACATACTAATTGAAGGAGGTCTCCAAAAATTGGAGAGCCCAGTCGCACTTAGGACCCATTGTTCCGGACAAACAGTAGTTACATGACCATTTCCGGCGATACAGTGTTTTCTCCGCAATACTTGCCATCGACATTCAGGGCGGACCCGGTACAGGTATCAAGGAAAGAAGAAGTGAGGACAATTATGGCAGACCAATGGTAAACAAGGTGGGACAACTTCACAGAATACGTAAGCTCATTGCACCCCAAGACGCAGTCATGGTGGCTATCGGAAGTGAAGAGTATATGACAAATAGACTAGAGGCTTACTTCATGACAACTTAGGCGAGAAAATACAGCCCTTAGAGTACATATTTCAAATAAGGCTGCTGGTGCAGACGAAACTCCTTAAGACGGCTGGAGATGATAGGGTTCTTACACCAACTGTAAAGTATATTCAAAGAAAAGCACGCCTGACAAGAGAAACCCCCAGTACCGTTCCCGATCCACAAAAAAGGAGACCCCTTCGACTGCGCCTACCTAGGGGTTAAGTCCGAGTACCGAGGGATAAGTCTATTTCTAACCTGATAAGTCCTTATCAGTGTAGTTTGAGGCCGTGAATGTCCACCATCGACCAATCTTTACATTACCGCAGATTCTAAAAAAACCCAAGAGATGCAGATAGACACCCACCACCTATTTGTCGATTTCAAGGCCGCATGTGCTATACAACGCCATGTCTAGTTCTGAAATTCCTGTCAAACTCGTCAGACTGAGCAGGATGACAATGGAGAACTCTCGCCGCACAGATGGTGGCATGCCTGTAGTCTTGAGTATCGCAGGGAATGTCCAGTAGTGGAGAAACGCCAATCTGCCATAGTGTTTGAAAACCAATTCGAAATATTTAAGCAATGTGTGTAGAGGAAGTTTTGTGTCATTAAGGTGACCTGCCTATTAGAAAACTGGGGTGATTATCAGTCGTTGCAAATAGAGGGACAAAAGAAATTGATCCAAATACAGGGGCATATCTCTATTAAGTTTCTCCGCTCAGATGTTAGAGTCGCTTTCTAGAGTTATGGGAAGGGAACAGTGCGGCTATCGTCTCGACAGGAGTACAACCGACCAGATTTTCACTCTAAAAATTATACTCGAAAAGGCTTGTGAGTCTGCCAAACTTATCTAAAGCTGTTTCTTCAGCCTCGGAAACCGCCCCCGAGTGGATAATCCGAGGCTGAAGATGATGAGGAAAAGGCATGTCATTGAAAATTTAATATGATAAAATAGGATAATCAACAAGGGAAGTTCAGTGTATTCTAAACAGATAGGATAACGAAATTCGATTTTAGATTACATTAGAACTCGACATTGGTTCGACATTAGTATTCTCCTCCTTCAAGTAGGTTCTTACCAAGAGAGTGTTTGTGGTTTTGTAGCATTTTTCTCCGAAAATGGGGATTCATTAGACCTTAAACTTCACACAGTTGACCCACTCCTGGACGAGAGAAAGAACCTTTATTTTTTAAGAATTGGCTGTGATGAATGTTCAGATCTGTTTACTCCACACAATAGCTCACACCCCTAACATGGTTTATTACAGAAACGCCACTGTACGTCCAAATCTCTTACCTTAGTCCTCGTACTTTAATTTTAATTTTTTTTCTTAGAAATCGATTGAATTTGAATTGGTTGTTTTCCCCGTGGACCTTCTTCATACGACATATTCAATTTCACTTGCTATCGACAACAATCAACAAACCAAGAATGAACCAAGGAAGGACACAAGCAAATTCCGTTGACTTTCTATTGCTTTTTTCATCGATCTTACATATAAATTTGGAACGTCGGGTGTCGTTGTAAACGCAGTCATCTGCGAAAGCCCGATCGTCTTTTTCTCTTTTTAATGCACGCAACCGACAGGCAGACACGATTGAAGAAGAGGACGAGATGCAGGAAGCTGATACTCATCAGAGATAACCTATAATATCATCCATTATCTCTGATACTCATAAACACAAATCAGATATCGACAAAAATTTTGTATCCAGAGGAAACGCAAATGCAATAGTTAAATGGTGCTCAAAAATGAATAAATCTCTTTTCAGCTACTTCAAAGCAGTTCAACAACGCTAAGATTTGTTATGTTTTTATATAAATTTCCAATCACATTATACTCACTTTAGTTTCTCGTTAATCCACCCAACCACTGCATTACTGACAAAAGATGGAATGAAAGAAAACGCTGACAAATAACATTTTAATACTTTAGAGGAAAACCTTTATTTGTTCTTTACTTGAAAAATTTTACATTGCACTCTTATTGCGGATGTAAAAATATTTGATTTCTGAACAAATTCTGTGTTTTTTTTGGTTTTATTTATTTTTAAAATCAGTTATCAACCAAAATTCGATTTTGTTGCAACTTATGATACAATTCGCACATCATTTACAATTGAAACAAATTCTACACGTACTATACCTTAAATAAAACATTTCTCCATTTTTTTTAGTTCTAAAATCCATTTATTGCGTTTGAGGTGATTGAAATACTTATTAAACACTGAATTCTCCTGGCTGTTAAGATATAGGTGTGAAACGATCTCCTCTACCACTTGTCAACGACAACTTCGGGCACTATAAATCGGCAATCGAAAAGACAGTATTAAACATTTGTTTCATTCTCTTCACATAGACGGGAGTAGCCATCATTGTAAAAGCGGGGAAGGGTCACACAACTCGTTTCTTTTAAACAGTTACTTGTATTTTTCTTTACTATTTTTCTGGGATTCATTTTACCTTATTTTAAACTTAACAATTCAAATGTAACTTCAATTAGAAATATGTATGATATACCACTCAGATTGTGCATGGAACGGCGGCGCACACACACGATGATCGGGTGGGGAGAATTAACTTCGGGTAATGAAAATGTCTGTCCATAAGCAATTCATCGTTGACGGCGATTTGATTTTGTGGGTCGAGCTATACACATGCCAGGACTTAATTTATCTTCTAATGGAAGTTAGGATTGACTGCGTTGAGGATGTTAAAAATATATGGATATATATTTGAGTGAAATTTTATATACTCAAGGTAATATGTATGTTTTTCTCAGTTTACAGTGATGATTTAGCTTGATCGAATTCAACTTATTTTTTTTTCATCTACTTTGGCACTGGATCAGTTAAATTTGGGTGTAGGTGGTTCCAAGCTATATCATCCATGTAAACATCACATTGCGGATAAATTCTTCCGCGTGGTTTTAAGTATTTCGAGGGAAATGCAGAAGAATTAGGGGGAGCGTAGTTTACAACAAACAGCCAATTTATAATGCGTAGCGTAAGTAAAGAAGTGAATGTGACGGTTAGATCTGGATAGCTCTTCGTTAATTTGTCCTTGTTCGGGTCATTTTCCAAGTCCAATTTTTCTTCTTGTAAACATCTGCTCCACGAAGCCCACTCGAACCTTTGAAGGAATCTAGAGCTTGGAGTTTCTCTGTTATCTAGGTAAGGGGTTAAATCAAAAGTATGTGTGACAGTAGTTACTGAATCGACTACCTCTTCATCAGTCTCTTTCAAACATTTGAACACATTTTTCTCATTTTGGCAGCCTAAATTGATGTAAGTCTTTTAAGTCATTTGCTCTCTGTAAGCAAATGTTCTACTTCAGTGCTCGCAATTATACGAACAAGTTTACTCTAAATGGAAGCGTAACAACGTGAAAAACAAATACAACGAAAACTGTATTTGCTCCCTTTTCACTTTTCGAATTCCTAATTTCTACGAAAACAAATGTATTAGTTCATTTATTTTGGTAATTCTAGACAATACTGGATTGTGTGACAACTTCTTTAGCCATTCTTAAAGTGGGACGGGGGGACACTCGAACTTGGTGATCTCAAAGTACTTTTAATTACGATTCCAGTACAGTGAATTTTCTCTTTACGGACAATTCGCCATAGTCCCAGCGTGCAGTTAATAACTAATTTAACCTCCCTAGAATGGACACATCTTCATAATGGACAATCATAATGGTCCCGCGAGTGTCCGCTATAGAGGAGTTTCACTGTATCAAATATTTGGATTACATACTACACGAAGTACTCAAACAGATCCGCAGCCATGGAAAATCAAATACGCGTACCAAATATACTCGCACCATGTTCGATTGACCGGGGGCCCACTTAAGGTTTTTGTCTTCTGACAAGAGTCTTGCACAGCCTAATCTTAATGTATGCGCCATCATGACGTCTTATAGAACTGCATGTAGATCTTATGGACAACTTAGCTCCGGCCCGAAGAGTCCTCGACTCAAAACCTGTGCGTTTAAGCCAACACACCCAGGTGAGGAAGAATCTCAACCAATTTGGCGTGCGACACTAGAGGCAGCTATCCATAGATCGTGCTGGTTTGAAAGGCGTAGTGGTTTGAACCCAGGTCCACCCCGAACTACAGATGAATGACAAAGATGTTTGATACTTCCAGAGATTCTTTGTACAGCGTTTGGTAGTGAATGGGTTGGAATTTCTTGGTCTCATATCTATTTTCCTTTAGAAAGCCTTTAGCCAACGTACACACAATTGGAACCAATGAAAGAGTATTTTCTTCAAAAACAAGTGCTCTGTACAAAGAGGCGGTTGCCGTGGGCCACTGGAAGATGGCCTACATTCATTTACTAATGATGCTATTTTTCTATCGGGCGTACTCAACTTGAAAAAGTTCTGAAAAGACGTGTACTTTATATTGAAAATGTCCATAAAATGATATGCATTTCACCAAAAGATCTACTGAAAGCGTTTGCTTGCTACCACGCTTGAACTTGAAGTTGATTGCAAATTCAAACAAATGCTCTGTTTTACAACAGATAGTGAACCTGGACGCAGTAAGCTTATATAGAGAATTGAACGACCTTCGTCACACAAACCTTCAATGTCGTCGTTCTTCCGTTTTAAACTTTTCTCGAAATCGATCGTTGTGGACTTAGGCCGCTTTTTTTCCCGTGGACTCAAATGCTCAACAAATGATACGAATGAAATACGTTTCCGGATGATAGTCAGATCTGATTCAAGGGGATAAATGTTAACCAAGCATAATTGTTTGTATTTACATGAGCCTCCTTATCCATTAACAATGAATGCAATGAATAGATGTGAGGACTTGAAGTGGAGTTAGTGGGGAGTGGTTTCGCTATTGCCCTAGCAAAAGGTAAGCGATGCTCTTGTGGTCTGCAGTACTGGTCATATAATTCCTCAAGCAAGGTATAAATCAACTAATAAACCAAACCTTGGCAAAGAGAAGTAAAATGTTACAGGAGTATTAAAAGGAATTCAGTACAGCAAGAGGCACACAAAACCGATCTGCTTAGAAAATTCATTGTGTTATGTCAACTACGGTTTCAGGGATTAAAATAATCATTATTGGGGATATTTGCGCATAAGTATTTTTTTTTCTCCAATTCATTTGTTAGGCTCTACTAATCTGTAGTGTGTCTGTTTGGTGTATAGTGTATTTTCTTAACAATTAAACAGAAACCCTAGTCTAACATTTGTACTGACGTTTTGATGTACAGAAACAGAAAATATGTCCTCCCCCAAAAGATCATTTTCAAATTCATTTAAAAAAATTGTTTCCCGTTAACCTAGAATTCCGCAAATGTTTTCATATACATATTTATAACCTACTTAATTATGTTACCTCTTAATTAATGTTTGGTTGAGTATATCTGTTTAACCTTTTTTATTCTAAATGCTATTCATAATCTATTTGAATATAAAGTTAATCATTCATTTTACGTTAGTTTATATGTTATATAAAAAAATTCAAATACAAAGGCATTCTTAAAACGTTCAAAAATAATGAACAAAATGTTGTAAATCACTTTACGAGCAGTTTTGTACTGATCTAATGACACTGAAGAACGTTTTTGATTTCGTTTTTTTTTTTTTTCTTTTTCTTTTCTTACAGTGAGTGAAATTTCTAAACGCTGCGCGGTCGAGTTTGACACTTTTCTTTAGCGTACACTAATTTCTGACTTAAGCTATTCGCCCCCTGAGTCTGTCTGTACCATACATTGGGCAAACGAAATGAAGGCATTTTTAAATATTTTAGGACGCCCAGCGAAATAAATTTCACTCACTGTATCATTATTTTATTAATGAGCAAAACGAAATGATGATAGTGATTTGTTTACAATTTGTTTCTCTATCCGCTTATCGAATAATGACTTGGATTTTATCTTGGAAGACTCCAACAATCGACACCGTTAATCGTCACGACTCCATGTGGCCTTTCAAAGACATTTTTTGCTTATCAATGGTTTACATTCTTAGTTAAAAACAAGAACAGTATGCACGTGATTACTCGTCGTTATCGCTCCTGAGATAACGCACTCAAGGTAAGACTGTTTAAATATTTGAAATGGAAAAGTAAACAATTAATTGAAAAGATTCGAAAATGATTGCGTTTAAGTCACCTCCTGGATAGGTGTACATTGGAGTAATTAATGGAAATTATGACGACAAGAGTTATAATATGCATATTGACGTCGACGGTAGTCGTTTGTTTTTAAGACGTCAGTGAACAGGTAATCGATTCATTGCTAACGTAGGAATCTCATAAATAAATTAATTACCATTAAATCGTTTGTAGTGCGCGTCGTAAGAGGAATAACGCATACTCCATGAATCTCAATCACCAACAGTACTTGTTTGTGATGGGAAGAGTTTCAAATGAAGTCGCGGTCGTCATGCCTTCACTAGACAGAGCAGCAAATTTCTTACTTAAGCACTGATCAGAAAAGTTGATTGCAAGCACTACTTCGATTGCGATGTAGATGTGCAGGCGAATTTGCATTTAGAATCAGAGGTCATGCGTTGGGGGATAAGCTATATAGAAGCGGTGACAATTTATGAAACATTTTAATTTCCCTTGTATAGAGATGAATTCAATATTTTGTTGGACACAAAACGTTTTATTAGTCCGTAGTGAACCCGAGCAATGGTTTTACCACCTTGTGGGTGCTATTGTCGTCCTCTCACGAGTTAAAGGGATCTTTAGCTTTTTGCCGATTACGAACGGCGAAGTTTGTAGATACTTTTCTGCGAATTTATACTCTTCTGAGATTCGAGAGGTGGAGCCGTGAATTATTCAAATTGTTAGCCGTGTCGAGAATTTAAGGCGCACCCAGCGTAGGATCTCAAGTACCTCAAAGAAAAACGCAATAGAAAGCTGATGGTCAGGCTAAATAGATAGGCAGTTAAGTTGATGAAAGTGTGATGACTATCACTTTCATGGAAACTCATTGTTATTCTGGATGAATTTCCTGATTCTTCTCATGTGTGCTTGCCTCATAATTCTCAGACGAAAATCAAAACGAATCCAATCCAATCCCGTAAATCCATTCAGTCATAGAAAAAATTATGTTTGGGATGGACCGAATGCCAATTTATAGAATAATACGATTTTCAGTGTCCAATTGAGCGCTTTGTCTCTCTCATCGAGTTGAAGCTAGGGGTTTTTTTTAGACAACCACGGCATGAAGCGGGACCCTAAAGTATTATAATTCTTTAAGCCAGGGCTCTAATCACCTATGACGACATTCGTTTGAATGATAATTTCGCTCTATGAAAAAACGATCGAGTCGATCTGAAAACGTACGTGATGAGAGCCCAGAACTTGCAAGCACCTCTGGACACCTACCTAGGATGGAGGGTTCGTCTAAGGCCATAGTTAACTGTCGTTCTTTTTGGTCAAATTCGACTGTCACCCATTTAGGTGCCATGTGAAAACCATCACAAGTTTGCGATTCATAAATTGACTCACATTTCGCAGAGCAAAGAACAAGCTCAAATGCATTTAGACGATGACTTTTGCCAATGGGTGCTTTTAATAAAAGTTCGATGAGTTCTTAAGATATTGTTAGTGGGCTGATATCAAATTAGACTGTTAAAAATGTTCTCAAATTCAATGTATCCTTCACTAGGCATCATCTCACGTCACACACCACAGCGAGGCACGTGATTTAAAATGGTTAGTCGTTCGGAATTTGGATAAATAAAATTAGATCATATTACAAGGTAG
This sequence comes from Eristalis intricaria, assembly GCA_964034865.1. Classification (NCBI taxonomy): domain Eukaryota; kingdom Metazoa; phylum Arthropoda; class Insecta; order Diptera; family Syrphidae; genus Eristalis; species Eristalis intricaria. The sequence continues at coordinate 23,252,527 of OZ035874.1, forward strand.
TTGTTGTCTTCTTGTATTTTATTATTTCACAATGTTTTTAAGTTATCTGGCGAATTAATAGTGTTGACAATTGAGATAAGTAGAAGGACTATATTATGCAGTCGTTCCTAGATCGAATTCCTACATTAAAAAATGAAACCCCCTAAATGTTAATGCGATTCTGTTTGTTGGAAGTGAACTTTATACATCATTAGTGTTTTTTTTTTCTTAAATAGAATGTATTTGGAATTTCATTAATTAATTAGAAAAAAATATATTACTGCTCGTATATACAAGAACAAAACAAATAAGTTTTTCCCTACATAATTCATGTCAGTCACATTTTGTCGAAAACAAAAAAAATTAATGCATTTTTTTTAACTCGGTGACTGGGTGGTTGGTTTGCTTTTGACAAAAAAAAAAAACACCGACTCTTAGCATTCCGATAAACGCGTTTATCATCGAATGTGTTGTAGGTCATAATGCTGTTGAACGTCAGTACATTGCTCTTATGATATATACAAATATCGGTTGCACGTTGTTATTGATTGTTTTTCATTGTCGTTTTCTGTTTCTGTGTCCAGTGAGCCCAATCGTTTAGTAATTAATTTGTTTTATTTTGTACTTATTAGTCTAACATGCAAATATATTTTTTTTCCTTATTTTCGGTGTTTATTATAAATAAAATATATTGTTCTACTAAAAATACAATAATTAAGTTAAAAATAACACTATTTTCAGACCATAGAGCCAAATATTCGTTCTCTTTTTTGAGATGTTCTGTAATGTTAGTGTCATAATTGTTTTTGTTTTTTTCTGTTTCATTGTTTTTTTTTTGTTTTGTTTTACTGTTTTTTTTGTTGTTGCTGTTGTTTTACTTTTATCGGGTAAACATTTCTAAGCCAGGAATAAATAACATGCCAAAGAATACGCCCCACATCAAGATAATACCGTGCACTGTATAAAGTGCATTCTCACCATCTGCTATTTTTCTAGCAACGAATTTAAGCGTTTCGTCCAGCAGAACGACAGGAATTGAGAACTTCATAACAGTTATCCATTCTTCGCCAGATAAAGGTGTCACTTGGAAGACAGTCTAAAATTACACAAATAGACCAAAGAAAAGAAAAAAAAGCAAGAGAGAAAAAGAAACAAAAAAAAAACATGCATAAATTATTTGAAATTAAAAATAGACGAGTGTGTGTAAATTGCCTGAAACAAAAATGTGATACTCAAACGCATACGTAGGACACTCTCTGTTCACCTCATCATCTGCACACAGCATTCATTTTGAATGCTATACGACGCCAATAGAGGCGCGAAAGACGAACAGGGACAGAGAAAGAGAGAGGATAACATTTTCAAAAATACATACGATCCAAGAATGAGAATTTCTAAATTTATTCAGTGAATATAGTGAAAGAGGAGACGTGGCTTAGTGAGAGCCCACCATACATAGTTTTCCCGCCTGTCATTAATGACCTTCAACCACCCATGGAGGAATAGCCTGGATTTGGCACGTGGAATCGTTCGAATGAGAAAATAGGTTATAGTTGGATGTGTACATGTGTTAAAGTGATCCCCAGAAGAGAGGGGTTGCAGCGAATGCTTTCGCAAGTAGACGTTTTTTAGAACAAATACAGGGAGAAGAACAGCATTAGTTAGTTTCATAGTTTTTCAAATTAAGGAGAACGGCAGCCACCACCGAGTGATGATTGCCGAATGTTTTACATTTGAGAAGCTGAGAAAATATTTACATAATATTCATGTAGCACACTTCATTTATGAGACGTACTCAGCTTGATCTTTATTTAGATTAAAATGAAGATGACAGAGACTGTATGAGAAAATAAACCTTCTAATTCATGAGTTCCTCCGATAAAGCTGTAAACTTTACCAAACGGTTCAAACTTTACCAAACGGTTCAGTTTCGTTGCACAGTTCTGCGTAGGCAAAGAGAAGCGTGAGAACTTATTGCAAAAATGCAGAATCAATAGGAAGATGTACACATTTGTTTATGCTACATGTAGTAGTGGTTGCGTTCTTTGGTGTCGTTTGTGCTGTAGTCATCTAGCTGCTAGGCATGCGAGGATCCTACATCTATGATGGGTGGGCTGTGTAGAGGCCATGGACCCGGTGATGTCTTCGACCCCGATAATGTGGCAAGCAAAGCGCGTCCATTCACAAGTACAAAAGGAACTTAGCTCACTTGGTATGCGGAACTGGAAGCAGTCTTGTTGGTTGATGCCCATGTAGACAAGAAATACGAGTCAATGTTGTCAAATAAGTGTGGTTGGAGTTCCCTCTAAGCGTCGCAAATAATACGATAACTCAGAGGAATGGCGATATCAGTTGTGTATGAACAAAAATTCACAATCAACACTGGAGATTTGTATTGATAACTTGGAATTAGATTGCTTTGCTTGCATATCCCTTGTTTACACTCCACGATGGGGAATATAAAAAAAAACGACCACTCATCGAATAAAAAGCGAGAATGAGAAATACTCAAGAAATAGGATTAGTTGCTTTAGAGCAAGTAGATCAGAACTTTTTCGAAATAGCTCACAACATCGCGTCAACCATTTATAACATCAACATCCACAGATCATTTCACTAGAACCATAAACAAGTTCATAATCCTAACCGTCCTAAAACGTCATGCAGTTCGATATAGTTAAAAATGTATGACAAAAGATAAGACTATCACTTACCGAAAGAACATCTACGTAAAGAATGACGAAATGTAGAGTGAAGGACAATGCCATTGATCCAATCAACCACATGTTAGACCATGGTGGCATGGAGATGAGTGACTGATTCTCTGATAAACTGTTCACATAAAAACACAAAAGTCATAAATATCAACTCTGTACGCCAATATCTATCAAGCACATTACCTGTTCATTGCGTTTAACATTTCTATTGTTACAAGCACGGACAGAGCCATGGTCATTGCATGAGGATCAGCAAAGATTTTGCAGTCGACTCCCTTGAAATCTTCTCCGCTACCGAGGCAGGACAAGTGATGGGTCAGTTGCCAGTATGTAAGATGTGGACCAGAGTCAGAAAAGATGAACCACCAAGCAGCAGCTCCAACAGTGGCAGCTCCTACGTAACCTCCAATAGCCATGTACCTTTACAAAACAATTGCAACAAAAATAACAAACTCTCCAAACGAGGATATCAGTGTGTATAATCAATTACCGGAAGAACAACCATCCAGAGATAAGACCTTCATCAGCCTTGCGTGGTGGCTTCTCCATAATATCGAGATCTGGTGGGTTGAAACCTAAAGCGGTGGCTGGCAGACCATCAGTTACCTAAACAGAAACATCAACATAAGCATGGGAACGAAATGAATTTTGTTTATCACTTCTTACCAAGTTAACCCACAAGAGTTGTACGGGGATCAAGGCTTCTGGAAGACCCAAAGCAGCTGTCAAGAAAATGGAAACGACCTCACCAATATTTGAGGAAATCAAATAACGGATGAATTGTTTCATGTTGTTGTAAATAGCGCGACCCTCTTCAACAGCAGACACAATGGATGAGAAGTTATCATCAGCCAAGACCATCTCGGCGGCAGACTTAGCGACAGCAGTTCCTGAACCCATAGCAATACCAATTTCGGCCTTCTTCAATGCGGGAGCATCATTCACACCATCACCAGTCATGGCAGAGATTTCATTCATCGATTGTAGGTACTCAACGATTTTCGATTTATGCTGTGGCTCCACACGGGAGAACAGACGAGCCCTAGCACATGCGGATTTTTGTTCGGCGGGCGAGAGATCATCAAATTCACGTCCAGAGTATGACTTGTTTGTTGTATCTTCATCTTCAGTGAAAACTCCAATACGACGGCAGATGGCCTCAGCGGTGGCCTTGTTATCACCAGTAATCACAATGACGCGGATACCAGCGGCACGGCAGCGGACGATTGAGTCGAAGACTTCCTTCCTTGGGGGATCAAGCATACCAACAACACCGACGAATGTCAAGTTAACTTCATATTGATAGAATTTGGTGGAATCTCCAAGATCCATTTCGTTTGGTTTCATTGGGTTATCACCGGTGGCCAAAGCGAGACAACGCAGAGTATCACGTCCGGTACCGTATTGGCGAGTAAGATCGAGAATTCTGTTCTTAAGGGTGGAGCTCAAGGGCACTTTGGTTTGTCCAACACGAGCGTGGCTGCAACGATCAAGCACACCTTCTGGGGCGCCCTTAACAAACAATTTGGGTCCGGTTCCAAGGCGAGATGATTTCAATGGGGTACAGTACGATGACATGGATTTACGATCTCTTGAGAATTCAAGGGTGAATTCCTTCTTCCACTTGGTTTCAATTTCCTGACGAACGGCAATAGCGGATGAACGCCTGTCCAAGCCCACTTTGTTGACACCAAATGGATTTAATTTCTCGGCAAGGACGATCAGGGCTGTCTCGGTGGCTTCACCGACCTTTTCGAAGGCTTGTTTGAATTCGTTGTAATCAATGGCGGAGTCGTTGCACATGATGCAAATGGTTGCGATTTCCTGTAGGGTATCGTAGTCGGCGGCCTTGGCCTTTGAGTTGTTTAAGAAGAGCTCACCAATGGGCTCATATGTGGATCCAGTGAGTTCGAATTCGAGGAAGCTGCTGTCATTTCCCTCAACTTTATCGAAGATGAACATGCGGGAGACGGACATTTGATTGGTTGTAAGTGTGCCGGTCTTATCAGAGCAGATGACTGAAGTGCAACCCAAGGTTTCAACGGACGGCAGAGAACGGACAATAGCATTCTTCTTGGCCATACGACGGGTGCCCAATGCCAAGCAAGTTGTGATGACAGCTGGAAGACCTTCTGGGATAGCGGCTACGGCCAATGCGACAGCAATCTTGAAATAGTAAATGGCACCCTTAATCCATGAACCACCATGGGCTGGATCGTTGAAATGACCAATGTTGATGGCCCATACAGCTACGCAAATAATCGAGATAACCTTTGACAATTGTTCACCGAATTCATCGAGTTTCTGTTGAAGTGGTGTCTTGATTTCTTCAGTTTCTGACATCTCAGTTCGGATTTTACCAATAGCGGTGTTAAGACCAGTTCCAATGACAATGCCTCTGGCTTTTCCTGCAGCAACATTTGTACCAGAGAATAAGATGTTCTTCTTATCCTGGTTGACAGCACGTGGATCGGGAATAGCATCAGTGTGCTTAATTACGGATACAGATTCACCAGTCAATATAGATTGATCAATTCGCAATGTGGTTGAATAAATATGTGTTATGCGAATGTCAGCAGGAATTTTATCACCTACGGATACTTCAACTATGTCACCAGGGACAATGTCCTTGGCCCTAATCTTTTGTACGCCAGACTTATCCTGACGCATAACTTTGCCCATTTCGGGTTCATATTCTTTTAATGCTTCAATAGCTGATTCGGCGTTTCTCTCTTGCCAAACGCCTACAACTGCGTTTGCAATTAAAATAAGTAAAATAACTAGTGGTTCAACGAAAGCAGTAAATGTATCTTCATGTTCCTCAAAGAGCGCTAACACCTTGATAGAGAGAAGGAAAAAGAAAGAAATAATTTTATTTATTAATTCAAGCATATATAGGTTTTCTTTTTTGGTTTCATTATTTGTATGGGGAACTTATCTGGCAATTCGTAAACATCTCAGTACCAGACAGACAATTTGGCGATACGTCTAGACAAAGAGAAGCGAATACAATTTGCGAACAGCAAGCAAGAACAACTGTTTGGTTTAGGTTTTTCTGCACACAAATGGTTTGACGACACACGGCAGTTCATTGGTTTGTAGAATTCCTAGTTTATCACCACTTAAGTTGATAAGACAGGAGAGGTGTTCGGGAATCGATGATGCTATATCTAGAGACATGCTCGCCCCCTTGTCATATCAACTAGGTTATGACGTACAGCGGCTAGTCTTGTTACAGAGCAAAAGAAAATAGGGAGCAACCTGAATGATTTTTGCATTTGGTTCATCTTCTCCAGCTGCAAGGACGAGGAAGACTCACCTCGTGAATGCGTTCACGCTACTCGCAGGAAAGTACACATGGGGGACTCAACTAACGTAGGCCAGCTAAATCGCTTTGTAGCAAGCATCTGTTTATAGAGGTGGTGTCACAACGCGTCTAATGTGTAACCTAACCCAATATTTTTTCTCTGATAAAAGTTTGGTGATAGCCGGTAAATGATCGAAGCAATGCGTTCCGTCGAACTTAAATGACATTTATTAGATTTTCATCTGTAGTAGCTGTTGGAGGGTAAAACTGGTGCCAAATATGATCTTAAACGCAAATGTCTGTCAGTTTCGAAGTATATAAATCATATTCTCTTCCTGAACCACTTGTGTGAAGTCCCGACCACTTCTAGAAATTAAAATATCGATTACCAGCCACCAAAAATGAGCCTGTGGTATTTCTGAAGATGGTTAATTTACTTTATACAATGGCGCCACTCGACTTGTTACCAAAACAAAGAGATTGAGCAGTCACTACTAATCATGATGACCACAAAACTCCATGCACATCGAACAATTTGCCACATAAAACATGAGATGATTATGACAGAAGCATAATGATATCGATCTTACAATAGATTACAGAAACATTGTGGGAAACATCTTTTAATAGCATTGTTTTCGTGGAATAATGTTGTTAAATTTTGGACACAAGTAATAATTGTAAAATGTTAAGATCAAACGGGTTCTGCAGAATTCTATCAACAACCTTGTCGTTTGTCGTCAATTAAGAAATCCCTGACGACAAAATCAATTAATGTAATTAACTTTGTCAGTTAGCAGACTATTCAAGGCCATTGACTGCCGATTGTCCCGACCAGACCTTGTGTACGTGCTATTGTTTCCCACGATGGATTGGGCTTAGCAGTTCAAAAAGCTCGGGTACTTGACTTTAGATAATAATTTTGGAAGCCCTGCACCAAGATGTAAGTCGTAAAGTTGATTATCGGCGTTTTATAGGGGACGAGATGGACATAAATGTACGTGATGAGTAGTAGTTGGTGACGTTAGATGTCTACATGCTTAGTAATGTGGAACGCGATGGAAGCTGATGATTTAAAATTAAATTCTCCAACTACTATGGCCTCCCCATTAGTCAAATTCTCACGGGATACCATAATTTGTTCGAGTTAGATAGAGTTTGACTTAGAGAGTGGTTTGTGTATGGAAAAAGCTCGAATTAGAGAGTTTCTACAGTCCAGTCATTGGTATCTTGGGTCATTGAATTTGTAGCAACCGTGAAAAATTAAAGGAAGTAGATGTCAACACATATGATACGTCTAATCAAAGTGAAGTATGAATTTCGTCGTGCTGAAAACAGATAAGAGGTGGGACTAGGACTATCCACTCTTGTTGTACCCGCTGTTTTTCTCTCACGAAACGACGGGAGCTTTAGTTTAGTACCGAAACCAAAGGGTTTTGAGAAGTTTTTCTAAACAATTGCATTCCTTGAGAAATCCATTTTACCGTAGAAAGTTTTATCGTATCAGAAAATGTCCAATGTTAGGAGCAGACACACATACTCATGGCAACCACCAAACATATAATTGTATCTTGTTAGACTTGTGAATTTAGAACGTCGTACATTGTATTTGTCCGTTTCTCTCGACTCTTTTATCTTCTGATAACGTTTTGGATTACCTCCGTCATCAGAGATTTACCACGTTATTTATTTTCCATGCAAGAACAACAAGAATAGAAAGCAACTGCTTGCTCATCATCAGCCCAGTGAGATACACATGTACGAGTACATGCATACATCTGTGTTTAAGATGGAAGGAAGAACAATAATTTATTGAAGAAGAAAGCGAATGTTGTTTAGCTTGACCGACATTCGTGGACCAAACCAAATCCACACCAGACCCACAAATAAGAAATTTTAACTATCGAATACTTACAAAGGAAATGATGGCGGCTAGGAGCAAGATTTTTACAAGAAGATCATCGAATTGTTCTAGGACAAGTTGCCATATTGATTTGCCTTAAAATAACAAAAATATAATAAAATTAACCATCGATCCTTAAGCGAATGTAGATATCAATTCGCTTACCTTCTTCTGTCGGCAACTCTGTATTCATTGAAAAAGAAAAAGAGAAAATATTTCAATAGATTTCGAATGTAGGTATTTTATTTTTAAAGGACGCTCACCATTGGGGCCATATTTTTCTTGATTTTTCTTGACTTGTTCAAGAGATAAACCAGCCTCTCCGTCTGTACCGAAGAAACTTAACGCCTGTTCGACGGTTTTTGAGTGACCGTCTTCCATTTCACAAACAATATTTCACTAGTTCTGGAAGAAAATAGAAAGAAAAATAAATTATAAAAATGATAAAAAAAAGGGAGATATGCGTTTTTAACAAGACTACAGATGGACACACCGAATGCATTCATATCTTTGGCCAATACTCATGGTTGGACAAGGTCGAATAAACAAACAATTTCATGTCACACATCCCAAGCAAAGTTAAGGAGAAACTGTCTAACGACCTACTAATCTACATGACTGTTATCAATGTCAGCAGACTACAGTAAACAATGAAGTGAATTTTTCAGGGTTTAATGCCCGCATCATTAATATGCCATATTATACCACGCAAGAAGCATACTAAGCGTCAGAAATAAGATCTAACCACAGAGAAAGAAACAGACCATCGCCTGTGAAATGGGAAAATACCTGCGCCCAGGAATGGTGGTGAAAACGCGGAAGAGAAATAATATGCGTGCAAAAACGAACATTCTCTTGTGCATTCTTAAGGTCACGCCGAAGGGATAGGCCGAACAGATTTTTAAGCTCCACAAGTCCTAACATCGCGTTTTTCGTAACACAGTATATGATTGTTGTGCAAGCAGCTTATAATACCCAATTAGTGATAGCGTGTTTTCCTTCTTTTTTTTCCATAAGATTCCCCATGAAAAATATCAAAGGTAAACAAGCTATGCTAATGTGAAAAATATGTAATTGAAAAAAAAAAATGGCACATGTTAAGGCCAAGCCGTACCATCGAACTTTAGCAACAATAAAATGTGTTAATCAGAAAATATCACATCAATGACGGAGACACTTTCACTGGGAGATCACAAAGCTGTAAGAATCCGCACGTTTAAAATGGCAAAAAAAAAAAAACAAGAAACAGAATTCAATTCTAAGACCACGTCAGCCCAACAGCGGGGAACTTGGCGCGCCACTCAACTGTTTTCTAAGATTACAAGCCAAGCAATATTTTCCCCTTTTTCTACTTAGTTAACATCGCACATATTATGTGTGAATCATTGAGGATTTCATCAAACTCGAAAAAAAACGTATGATGCTTATATGAAATGCTGTTATGACGCTTTCGGTTATCTTCAAAGGGTTTTTTTTCGCAGTCACTTAAGTCCGAACCGTAGCCGTAGTCGAAGTGAAATGACAAAAAAAATGCAAAATACAACAGGAATTAAATGACAAAGCATATTACGTTGCATATAACCCAGTTCTTCTGTTTCAAAAACACATTTCACGATAAACTACACTCACTTTCGAGTCGGAAAATGTTTGCACTTCATTTTTTTTCTTTCTTTCCAATATCTTAACCTCTCTGCTAATATTCTCATTTTGTTCTACTTACTTCTCGATAACTTGTTTACACTGCCTTGGTAAGCAGTTTCTTTCTTTAACATTTATAACACACAATTAATGAATTAATAATTATAGTTTACTCATTATCATTTAGTAAACAGAATTCGCCTTATAACGACTAGTTTGGTGCGAGTTTATTTGCATAAAAAACCTTAATTTTCAAAGCGGAAAACTGCACACATCACGAAGAAGAAAAAGTTTCGTCACTACTTGTTACTTCATTCTCTCGGTGAAGAATATATAAAAAAAAAACTTATACGTAGCACTGAGTTGAATAATCCAACGAAGCGCTTCTTTGTGTATTCCAATCACCGATTTCTTGAATTGTACAAGGGGGTAAATGAAGTCGAAATTTTGAAACAATTTCGCAGACAAAGGACAAGACATGAGCACACGTGCCCCACTGAATAAAAAAGGAATATATTTTTACATTACTGTAAACAGTACGTACCTTTACTTTTTTAGATATTTCCAATTGAATTAAAGCGATGAATTTGCATAAATTATTTAGAAACAAGCAAGAGATAGAAGAGATGCCTTTATCACAGCCAGCGAGTTTATATTAGATGTTTTACAGTTTCAGAAATTATATTGACTATTTCCTACAAGCAGTGCAGGCCGAAGGGAAAATATTCAAAACGAATTCACAAACCCTCCTCTTAGTCAACTGTCAACTTAAAGAGATGACATGAAAGAAGTTCTGTCAAATTTCGACTCCATTTAACATTATTTTTTTTGTTGTCGTCTATCGAATGACTGGAGGTTATTTTCTTAAACGTGCATATGCTGCAAATGGTGTGCGTTCAACGAGCGAATTTTCTTTTTGCTAGGGGTGAGTATATCGAAAATGAAACTAGCGGAAGATACCACGCATAAATAGATTTGCGATGTTTAGAGTATATTCACCGGGAATATTTACAAACAAATTAATTGAAATTGCTTTTGCCACAGCAAAAGTAGTATTTTTGTTTGCTTTTTGTTTTCGTTTTTTTTATAGCTAATTCAGCAGCTGACGTGAAACTTTTTATATTTTCACCTACACAGTAGTGTATATTCTTAAAAAATATATTCCATATCTTATGATTCTACATTTATGAGAGATTTGAGATCAAATTACAGACCTTTTTTTGGAGGGAGCTATCTCCGATTTAATTTAACTGCTCATGACGAAAAAATCATGCGCACTCAATAACTAATATATTTGTAATAATTCTCGTAGTCCTATCACTCAAACCTATGTGTCACTTGTATGCTCTTATTCATTATTATGTGACTTTTGTCACCCTTACGACGATCACATTTCATGATATATGCCTAAAGATCTACACACGAGTGCCGTGACGGGGACAAAAGTCACATCAAGTGACTAAGAGAATATAATTTGTCAAAGTGACACATATTTTTGAGTTACAGCACTAAGGGATATGTGGCATTGCATTCTCGAGAAATTTACATATCTGTACTGATCGGAGTAGGCGGACGATTCTAAGCCTGTATTTCGATGCTGTATTTCAAATGAATGTGTAATATGACTGTGGTCTTAAAGCTCGTGAAGAGTTAGTTCCTAGTTTGAATTAAGTTTGAGAGAGCTTTGAGAATTGTTCTCGACTGTCACTTGTTAAAAGGTTAGAAGTTTCGTCAAATGAAGCGTGGACCGTAATCGAATTATCATCATTTAGCACTAAAGCCAAACTGCAATGGAAGTTAAGAAACTTAGGCCGAGTAGCAATTGCGTTCACTTTTATCACTCCTAAGTTCTAAGTAGAGGTACTCTGTACTAACTCGATCACTCTGACAGTTGTGAACTAATTTTATTTTATTTAATCGTGAGTTTGAATGTTTGACGGACTGAGGCGAACATTTGTCTAAGTAATTAATTTTGTATAATGATTTTACTTATATTATTATTTTTGACATTTGACTTGTCAAACGCGCATGCTATTTCGATTTGGAAAACTGAGGGTGCCGTATTTTGACATGACATTATCGTGCAATCAAAAAATAAAACTCGTACAAACGGCTGGCAAACAGCGACCGTACGAACGCGCTGCTGTGATTTGGCATTGAATCATACTTGTTTTTATCGAGCAGGTCAGATTCGCTGCAAAAGTCAAACATTTATTATTAGAATACATAGGTGAAATATTTGTGACAGCCTGTTTACCGATTTCTTTGTTAAATCTTAATAAACAACCACAGTCCCCTTTAACCAGATTAAGTTGCACGAATGTCAAAAATTACCCAATTCAGCACAATGCCTCAAAGTCTGTCAATGGTGTCAATTGAGACACCCGCTAGCGTTCACAGTTCATCAGTCCAGCACCGTTTGAGTAAACTTCAGCCTTCGCGAATTACTTCGCTCTCTATCCTCATCAATAGCACCCCTCAGTTGAATATGTCCATCATTACTAAACTTAATTTCACCTTCACTCAATCAGATCGTAGCTCCAGCGCGATAACCGCTGAATTGTGAAATTCGCAATAATGAAATATCAAAATGTTCAGATTCAGATGTAATTAAACCAATCTAAGCAGCGCATGAGGATCATTACGATGATGGTTCCCTGCCGTCACCTGATTCAATTAAAATATTGTTTACACCCTCTGCGTTGTGGTGTTTCTCTTCATTTTCAAATTTCCACGAATTTTGAAACGCATGTTTTGAGAGCTACTTTATGATAACATATGCCAAAAGAATTACTCAAAAACAACAAAAAAACCACTTGGATGAATTAAAAAATATTGGATATAATTAAACAAAAATAAACATTTTTCATCCAGCTAAATCTATTCGATGTTTGAATCCTACAGATTTCATCGATTTGAAAATCATCATTAAGAGGTGTACTTTTTCACTTGATTGTCATCACCCTAAACGTGTTGGAGAGACGGTGTGTGCGTGTGGAAAAATTAAATATTTGTGGATTCTATATTTTAAACTGCGCACTTTTGTTTTTATATTTCATTCATTTGAAATTATTCCAATGTTACAGGGAGAAGATGTAGTTTAAATTTCTTAGAGTTTGTTTTTATAAGTGCTGTAATTCAGTTTAGATGTACCGCTGTAGGTCATGCTGTGGATAGTGCTTTTAATTTGGATACGTTTGCGTATATTTGCGTCTACCCAATTTGCAAAGTCGATTGCCCAACCGGAATAAGTGACGGAAATAGGTCTTTCGATAAAATTCTAAAAGTAGAGTGCATTTAAATCAACTGAATATAAAAATCGTTCTCCTTCACTTTCTTACTGAGGGGAAATCCAGATTTGTGTGATCAACTCCAATTCAGAATTTATGTACGAGTCAGCACTCGCACTTGTGTCGTGCGAAGATAATAAACTTTTCAACGTCAAAATAATGTACAACGCTTAATTCGTATTGAAAAACTCTCGGGAATTATATAAACATTTGTACAAAATAACAGATAAAAATATACTCTATAAGTGTGATCAATATGTTAAGTCTTAAGATCCCACCAAACTTGATTTAAGTAAACTTGTGAGATTCGAATGAAAAGTTAGCCAGAATTATTTTAAATTTCAAAATGTCCATAATTGCTTCTGGGAACTTATGCAAAATTATAACACCGACCGTCTGAGAGAGAGAGGGGGGGCGACTGATATCGCTGGCATTTGTGAGTAAGCAAATGTGAACGAAACTGAACGAAGTGTTTTTATGGTTTATGGTTACAGTGAATCATTTATCCCTACACCATGTTGAACAAACTACAGTGGTACTTCTCCAACTCGAATTTATATAACTCGAAGTACTCGAAGAGATACACAGACAATATCTATAAATATTTTTATTTAGTGAATAAGAAGTGCAAAAGAAAAAAAAATTAAAGAGTTCCTTAAAATTAACGAATACGTAATTGTAGTTTCTAAAACTCGATCTTATTTTCTGATCCCTTGAAATTTGACTTAGGGAAGTTCGACTGTGTATACAACTGAAAATTAACTTGTTATAATTCACATTTCAGCTACATAATATAGCAGGAATCAACTTTTAGAGATTTGACTCCAAATCCTGGGGTAATTATTTTTTAATCCATCAAAAATTGTTAAGAACCGTCTAAAATCTAAAAACAAAATGAAGAATACAAGAGTGCCACTTTATAGACAGGCTAAAAAGAAAACAACGCGTTCGATTGCCTAAAATTCGCTAACTAGTGAATAGTAAATTACAAAAAAAATATATATGTATATTGTATACCGGAATTGAAATCTCGCATATGCTTACATAAACGCTAAACGAACTTAACAGTCACATAAAATTAAATGTACGTTGAAACGTTGAAAATCAAAGCAAACGGTCCATTGTCTCTACTGTGCAAAAATTAGATCGTCACTCATCTTGCCGTCTGTCCAAGCACTTGAGCTAATAACGGTCTACTCTCTTTTATGGATATGCAAAAGTTTACGATTTTTTTACGCGTCTTTTAGTATCGCATTAAAATAATCAATTAATCTGTTTTCATTCACTTATTTTGTTTTCTTTTTCTCTGTTTTGTGATCGATTGGTTTTCACTTTGTTGCTTTTAGAATAAATTAGACATGGTTACTCATTCATGGATTTATTTTGTTGTTCATTTAGTTTATGGGAGAATTGTGAAAACTGTCTTTAAATCATTAGAATTCACAAATTGCCTTTGATCTGGGACGGGGTGTGTGTGAATTTCTTGGACTCTAGTTAACAGTTTAACTGCGTGATTCAGGAGATCCATTAACACACCTGCCTGCTACTTTTGGGAAACATTTTTTGATGAAGAATTATTTATTGCCTTTAAATGCCGAACTGTAATAGATAATCAATCGAGGGGGGCACAGAATTGATAAACTGTGACCATTATTACCATTTTGCTCAGTTTCGTTCACTTTGCTTGCTCTAGTGGGAGTGGAAAGAATCGCTCACAACTTACATGTTGGAACTTTGTTCCCAACCAATTACTGGCACTTTGATACTTGACGATGCTTTTGGTTTCTTTTCGTTCCGTTCTGAGATAATCCTAAGTTTACTTAATTCTATTATGGTTGATTCTAAATTCATGTGACGAACCACACAGAAACAACTCAAGACAAAGGAACAGGTGTACTGTCATCTCAAATGCTAAGATAATATAACATCTTTAATCCTTTTTCTCCTGTGTACGCTACTTTTGAAGCGAGCTAGTCCCCTAGAGACGCTTGTAAAGTTAATTCATGGCTGAATAATCCATCCAGATGGCACCAACGCAATCAGAAAGCGCTATCTGTGTGAATACCAACAAGTGCTTAAAGATATGACAAGCCCTTGATGGAATCTTATAAGAAGGCAACGAGACCATGGCTTTTGTTCACAACTGTAGAGTTGTTTTACTAAGACCTGTGTCAGTACTTCGAGGATTCTACTTTTGAAATCCTTGATGATAATCCTTCTTATCACAAAATCGGATATAGGAACACAGTCAACAAGGTTGTTGACAGTTTGCTTTGAGTGAGTTAGAATCATCCATGAATCCAGCTAATCCGCTGACGTCTATTGATATTCAAATGGAAGAGGAATTTAGTAATTGACGAGCAGGAAGATCATTCTACGTGCAGTACATCCGCTTTAAGACCCCCCTTGATGACAGTACACTGATGCTATTCGTAGCTAAGTGACAGAGAAATCCAGTCCACCATTGGACAATTGATTCAATGTGTTCACTCTTAAACATCTACCACTTCGGGGATGCTGCTGAGTAAGATTTTTTCAGGAAGTACATTTTCAATCACAATCCTCTG
This sequence comes from Eristalis intricaria, assembly GCA_964034865.1. Classification (NCBI taxonomy): domain Eukaryota; kingdom Metazoa; phylum Arthropoda; class Insecta; order Diptera; family Syrphidae; genus Eristalis; species Eristalis intricaria. Next base: position 23,267,928 of record OZ035874.1, read on the forward strand.
GCAAAAAAAAACAAACTTTTGCTCATCTAAAGTGATCTATAAACAAATTTATATTCCGATCAAAGTGTTGCTGCTATCAACAAGGGGAAAAATAAATTCACTCCACTGCAAGGCTTTTGATCTCGTCCGGAATTGTTTGAATGCATCCGTTTAATCTTTTTCAGTGTCTGTCATACCGTGAGTCACCGACTCACCGCTCGCCGGATCTGTTAGATATTGAACAGGTTCGAGTGCAATGCTCGTTCCATAAATAAACAATAAATGTTCATAAAACATGATTCACGAAGCTGTTACAGAAATTGTCCCTCAGGTGCTAATGAATGGATCTTATGATCATTACGATCAGCGTTTAACGGCCAAGCCGGAACACGATCATTGAAAAACGTCGAAACATATATGTAGGTGCGTAGTAAACATCTCATCTCAGAGATGCGGGAGAAGCGAAACATAAACAAACATAAACTTTAAAAAGTATTAGCAACGACGTATATTAAAAGCATTTTCTATACAAAATCGTTGAATCATGCATGGTAATTGCTTGAGTTTTGTATACTGTAAATAAGTAAAAGAAAGCATAGCACAATAAATAAAACAGGAGAGATAGAGACAGAGAGAGAGAGAGAGAGAGTCAATAAGGCTAAAACAATAAAGGAAACGAAAACACAGAGTACGTGGGTCAATCAGTGGGCGAAAAGAAAAATCAAATGCCATTCTACAGTGACGTCATGTGTGGTATATACTTGCGCTAGGACTGCCCTGGAATAAACAGTGGAGTATATAAATGATCAAGCTCGATTAACACGATGAATGGTTCACATAAATCAATTGAATTCGAATAGGCTAGGCACTGACAGGACCACGAAAGGAAATCGCCTGTCCGTCAATGAGTCGACAGAATTATGGAGAAACAGACGTTGTTGTCCCTTTTCAACGGTACGGCTATTCTTAGCAATTAATTGAGGTGTATGCTTTACTTTAAAGACACGCACCTGTTCGGCTCACGTTTTTCTTAATACTGATTTACTCACGCACACTGAACTGACTTCATTTTTAAGGGAATATGCTCTTGCTAGGAACCATAAAACAAGTATTTTAGATGCAGCAGGCTTCTAGCTCTTTTGCTCTTATTATTTTATCTTACATTTTTGACAGCGGTTTTTTAAATAAAGTTTGTTCGACCAAAAACACAAATGACAGAACTGTTGTTGCCAGTATCGAAGAAGACCCAGATCATCTTAATTGGATGATCAACTTAATTGGACATCGTCAGTGAAACCACCCGACTATTATTTAAACTGAATCCGCCCGACCTTAGACAACGGCGGGAGTTCGCTAAATGGGCCCTGCACCAATATTGGTCAGAGCTCCGGATTTGGGGTGAAAAAACAAATCATCTTGTCGGACGAGACTCAACATTACCGTTATTGGAACCAACACAACCCACAATAGTTTGACATATCACCGATGCGTGCACAAAGATTGGCTGTTTGGCGAGGTGTATGGCATGGTGGTATTAAGAAGAATCCCTTTATGGCTGGGATTTCTTTCCTCCTCAATAATCGATATATCTGAGCTGCGGTTCCATCAAGATGGCGCTGTATGTCAGAAGCGATCAAACGATCGAAATTGGCGAGTCGTCTCTACAAGCGTTCATCAATTAGCGATAATGCGATTCGAAATAACTCGATTATTTTCCGTGACATGGCGCTTCTACGCTCAGAAGCGAAACACTTTGCCCGAGCTCGAGACTTGCTGGAACACCGCAGCGCATATTGGTCCTAGTCATCAAATATTGAACCGACCACTCAAAGCATTGGCACCGAAGTCGAATTGGCTATTTGAATAATGCGGAAAGGAGGAAGTGAAAGGAGTTTCAAAATAATGCTAGATTCAGTTTTCCATCTCCGACGGCTCCTGTTTTAGTTAAACACCTTTCATTATCGTTCTTATCTAGTCATCCTGTATTACAGAGCTTAGTCACTGTATTTTCCGAACAGCCAACTTTGAAAAGGTTTTCTCGAGCCGTGAACTCGCGTTAATATCATTGAAGCCTTGAATTTTCAATTATAAGCATTCAACCACAGCAATCACACTTAACAGTTGTCGACTTTGCGATTTCTTTTTCGATTCTATAAAAGAGCATTTTGCGCACAAAGCACTAAAACCGAAATGGCATCATTCATTGGTCAGCTCGTCTATCGGCCGATCACCGGCGATCACTTGTCGTATCGTTGCACTTTGTACCCAACTCGCGACATGATATTCATAGAAGACCCTCTGTTTGTTTTGATTTCTCCCTTGTTATTGTTTTCATGCTTGATTTAGATTAAAAACAAACGTTTATTTTCGGAAAGGAATGTCTACGATTTGACTTTACAAATAAGTTGCACTTAAGAGATCTCTTTTATCTTGTAAACGAAAAAAAATAAATAAAAAAACATTTATGTGAGTATTTGCAAGTCACATGTAAACTCAAAAAGTCGAATCGATTGCAGCTTTAGCAATCCTTTTACTTGAACACTAACTTTAAGGATGATCGAACATGAATTTTCGTCAAATTTCAAAAAGTTCCACACGCACGCACACCGCTGAGCAAATAAATTTCTGTTTTTAAATATGCATACCAGAATTTATTATGTAACAAACTGCGGGCAAAAAAATGTGTATGTCTGCACATTTAACTGAAATCCAAAAAGTTCTTGACGTTTTAATGAATCTTTCTATTTTTGTCACAAGAGAACTGAATAAGTATGAAGAACTGTAATGTTGACCACCTGTCTGGCCGTCTGTCTGACTAAATGCCAAGCAAACACTTGTCACAAACAAGCAACTAGCTGCTGCGATCCGATGGTGCCTAGTGATAGAGCACACCGAATATCCTCAAAATGGATTTGTCACGCACACACAATAAAACGAAAAACAAAGACAACGACATAATGTCCAAAAAAAAGAAGAACTTGTCACAGATCCAATGTGTGTCGCTTATTGTAATGAGAATTAGAGCACTTTCGTCTGGTTTTTGGTATTTGACATGTGCTATTGAGCCCTGATACATGTTTGAACTGAACATGAAGGTTATTAGGCTGACCTTGAATCATTTGGGATACCGTCTGTAAGTGATTATAAAATGTGCCCTTCTCTGTGACAAGCAATTATATCATATTCGGACTGCCTGTCATGTCAAATCTGCCATCGAGTTGGTTGAAGTATGTGGTTTCATCAGATTTCTAGCACAATTTTTTACATAACCTAAATGATTTGCAAAAATTTCGGGCCCAAATTTCACCACGCAAATGAATTTATATTTTAAATAATTGCTAACAATTAGCTAGATGTTTATTTCAAGTATTTCATCTTGATTGTATACAAGAACATAGCATGTTATAAAACAAACGTCGTTCCTTTAGTGTATTTGACATTCATCCTACGAATGGTTCTCCTAGCCTACCTATGCTCTGACAATCAAAAAAAAGTACAGAGGCGGCTGTTACATGTCCGACTGTTTCCCTCATTTGATGTTATTAGTTTTGTTTTTATGTATTTAATACATAATATCAAATGGATTGGCAAGATTATGGGTCGAATATTAATCAAAATTTCAACGTGACCATGAAGTGTGTCCGCCAAGTTTCGATTTAGAAACGCGGAAATCCAAACATAATTCTGGGTTGAGTGCCATAGACGAGTGATCAGAAATGATTGAAAACAACAGAACTGAATTTTTTTCTGAATCTGACGGACGCATGTGGCAAGCGAATTGTTGGCGACAAATTAGAAATGATATGTTTTTGAAGGATTTTTTTTTGCGATACTCATTAAATTGAAAGCATTCTTAAATCTAATGTGTGTCGTTTTTACATATCTTGATCTCAGATTTCAGATCCTTCTTGCGTAAACGAATAGAAAATATTTTTGTTATGATTGGCGTCGAATTGGTTGTTCACTCGTTTAAGGTGCACCTTGCCTCAATCGTTTTCAAATGTGTGTGTATGCAGTTATGCCGTTATGCAAGAAATTAAATTCATTCCCAACCGAACATTGGATTGCATTAATCATTTAATCCGGCACATTTTTGACGTTTAACAGAACTGGCTAAATGCAAGTATAGGAACAGCAGTGGTACTAGATGCACAGAAAAAGTAGTAGAGCTATTGCATCCAACTGCAAATTTGAACGTGCAGCTGCCTTGAAGTCTGGCTGTCAACTTCGTAAAAACGTAAGACCCTGCGCATCCGGCTAAGTTCTTGAAAGCACACACAATAAGACGAAAACAGATTTTGCAAAATGAAACATAAAAAAGTAAGCAGTTAGGCTTTAAAAAACTATGGTAAACCATCTTGGTGTGCAAAATTAATTCGTCAGATGTTTCACCATTTAGCGCTTACTATACGCAGGTCATGCTACAAAAGTGTTATCCACGTGACACTTTTTGACATTTCCACAAAATTGAAGTCAATCTTAGCTTTTGCTGTGTCAATGAGGTTACATTTATGAAAAGTTGCAGCAAAAATTTTTGTTCCTAAAATTAACTATAATTTATAGCAAACTTATTAACATTTACAATTCATACTTTTCTTACATAAGACATTTTAGCAAAAAAAAACGAAACACACAACAACAAGTTGAACAAAATTCGAGTTAATCCAACCGTGTTATCCTGATCGAGTCTACTGCTGTCAAAAGTTAGCCATACGACAGAAGGTAACTTCGAACATTTTATGTTCACCTCATTAGTCGCGAAGATAACTCTGTGAATACAATTTTAACGCAATTGACACAAAGCATATTGGTCTGTCAAATATCGATCCATGCGCATTATTTATTTATGAAGTTAACGAATTAGTCATTATCAAGCAATTATTTTGACTCGTAGCCAATTAAACACTTTGTTCAGAATTTATTCATTCTTATCTAAAGACCCATTCACAGTTGACATGGTCTGAGGACATGGATGTCTACAGACGCAATCACAATGGATATGGGTAGACGTAAGTCAAGTCAAGAAGTCAAACATTGTGTATTTGTATAACCACAACGCTCGGTTTCGTTATGTTTTGTTCACATTTGCTTAGTTTAGGAACGACGAATATACGTACGAATGTAAATAGTATGTTGAAATTTTTCGTAACTTCAAAAAAGCATACTTAAATTTGGGTTCCGACTTCTTTTTGTTAGGTTTTAACCTCAAGTTTACTCAAGTTAATTATGGTTGAACCTGAAGGACGTTTGATAATTGTAAATATTAAAAGTGTAGCTATATGTTATCCATATATTTCTTTAGAATGGTTTTATACAAGGCGACTAACAAACTCTCTCAGAGATGCACAGATGTTAAAATACTTAAAAATAAATTGATAGAGGGAAATAGTCACCGTGAAGATATATATTTGAATAGACACTTGAGACACATTCTAATTATTGACCAATATTATTGACTGCATTGCATTTAAGTTCACTCCCAGTTAAATGTAGCTACACTTGAAGAAATAGATATCAAATCCACTTAAAATAAATCTCAAACTGTATCCAAAGAATATGCAACAATTGACACACTGCCGAAAGCACGAAACTTAATAAATTAAATCATAAACCTCATCCAGTTTCAAAAGTGTATTATCCCAGATGGCTTAAAGTGACACTTGAGTTATGGTTACACACAAAGCTTGAATAAACTTCCAAAAAATGCTAATGAAATTCACAGTCCATAAAAATTAAAAAAAAAGAAAACTCACTAAATTCAACTTCCGGCGTACAATTTATCTTACTCAGCTAACAATTGGAAAACAGAAACTATTTAATTGCGTTTGCGACACAGTATCTCACACCTCATTCACTTAACGGCCGCGTCCAATCGACTGTAATTACTGTAAAGCACAAGCTTATAAATCTGAATCTTTTTTCGACTTTTCAACGAAAGCCAAACAGTTGTCAAATAATCAACCAATCCGGAACCGCGCACACAATTACAGCCAGCCTTGCATGATGGACAGGCAAACTAGGTCTACATCATTGACACGTGTATGTCAACAGAGAGTGGGAACAAATTTTCCCCTTCCAAAAAAAGAACAACAACAGCGAACTAAAGCCCTGCGAAAACATGTTTTAATATGTGAAACATTTAACAAATGTATTGAAATAAAAAATCTTCCATACCTTTGCAAAAAAAATTGTATTTCTATTAACCTAGAATGTTTGGTTTGATGAATTGTAACGGTATGGAGCTATGAACACAACTGCAAATATTTCTCGAGTGTCACTTAAACATCGAAGACAAACGGAAGACCAAAATAGACCTCTCTCTTCAAATTGTTGTTTTTTTTCTTTTTTGTTTTAAGGCTTAAGACATTTAGTAACAGATTGCCTATGTCACCATCTGTTCTTGTGTAATATTTGCAAAAAAAAAAACCAAAACGGACAGGAAAAGAAGAACGTCTCCTCGCCGAATGCGTCACAAAATCACTACATCAAGTCATGACAGATTACGCAAAAAAAATATATACGAGAATTTTAAAGAAACCAACAAAAAAAATACGTACTAACCGCCTAAAAGTTCGGAAACAGCAACAGCAAAAAAAAAAACAACACAAGTCGCACGAGTCCCGGGAGTCTAATAAAAATAATGCCTAGCACCTTATAAAATCTTTTCTTTTCTTCACTCCAACCAAGTTTAGTGTTTGCAAAACACTGTTGTTTTTAACGGGAAAGACAGATGAAATTCCGGGTCCGGGAATGAAATGCCACTAAAAGGAGATGTACATTGCATACTTTTTTAAATGCAGAATGATTTAAGAAAACCCATTAACCATATTGGACAAGATGGGTTTTTGAGAATATGTACATCGTGTTCTTTTGAACTAGTCACGACCGGTGACAGAGTGAATAGAGACTACAATATGAATTTTTTTAAGGAAAATATTTTTGCCTTAACGAAGGGTCACCTGAAGCTATTTTTGTAACAAACACACACCAGAAATGAGGGAACGGATATATTTTTATATTAAAATTAAAAAGAGGGAAGGACATACACGGGTACGTACGTGTAATTGTTGATGGGATACACGGGTTCAGTGAGATATGTCACAAGATCAGACAAATTAATACACACACACAAAATGTATCCCTGTCAATGTACATACATTTTTCTTTTTCTTTTTTGATTTATGAAAAACGTACTCGGAGTTTATGTAATCACTTGAAACAACAGGCATGCAAAATAGTCTAGGTCCTAGAAGTGCACACTCATTGATTCAACTAGAAAAGATATACATACATATATGTACGAGTACAGTATCCAGTTTAGTTATACGTGTACGTGCGCATGTCAAAATACATCAAAATTCTTATAAAAATATAATCCATCGGAAATCTATTGGTGTTTTATACATGTAAGGGTACATACAGTCACACTGTTGCATCGATCAAAATTGATAAGAGATTGCATTCATTTTTTTACCATTTTCAAAAATACATTTAACGAGACTAGTTTGTTCTTCGTTTTTTTTTGTTCTGTCGCGACAGGAGGAGAAAAAATTAAAATTAATTTTAATAATAATATATTTAATATGGCCACCTATTAATCTGTTAACAGTGTTGTTAGTAAGTGGACAGGTACTAAAAATAGCAGGAGGTAATATACTTTGGCATCCAGGCGCTAGTAATAGGTATATTCCCATGATCTTTTAAAAACACAAAATGCTCTTCTTCATTTTTTTGTTTCTTCTTCTTCCTTCATTAACTATTCTTTGAAGATTTTTCGTCTATTAAATGAGGAAAATATATTAATATGTATGCTATATGCTCATGCGTATGTATACATTTTTTTCCTATATTTTTGTTGAATTTTAATTATTCGCTCTAGCGAATAGAGACACAACTTTGCCATGGTATATTATGAAATATATGACGACAATGAGTATCTAACAAAATGAAAAAAAAATAAAATAAAATAAGAATACTCCTGCGTAGAGCAGAGTAGCTATAGAGGCGTATAAGAATTCTCGTATTTATTTTGAGAATGTATCGACTAGAACCTACACTGAGGCGACAGAATAGGAAAAATGTTCAAAAATTTGATCTTGACAATATTATTATACATTTAATTCTATTATTTATGCATGCGAACAGAGAGACAGAGAGAAAGCGATGAAAATGTGCTCCTCTGCAGTCTTCGTCCCTCATGGCATATGAGCAAATATTGGGAATGCAGATTGCAGGGCAATACGTTTATTTATTAATAACTTAATTATTTCAGGTTGCTGCTGTATGCATTCACATGATAGACAGAAGAAAAAAAAAAGAAGAACCGTCCACCAAAATGTTCACTAGATATTTCTATTTAATTTTTTTTTGTATCTCATTTATCCTTTTACTGTGTATTTGTGATAGGTGAATGTATTTGTATGTGTTGAGTATAAATTAATCTATATTTTAAAAAAAGTGTTTCTGTTAAAAATGTTTCAAATACGATAATACCTCGTTCACATTTATACTCGTATTCAAGCAGTGGTGCTTGTGCGAGATGCGCGGGGTACATTTGTAAGGAAGCAACTAATTATATATAATTAATTGCAAAATAAAGATACATTTTGCAAGCTTTTATTTCTTTGAGAGTGAAAAAAAAAACAAAAATTAAAAATTTAATTTTTTCGACTTTTTACTTCGTTAGGCTTTTCCTTAGATATTTGTGCTCGCTGTTCGACCGTGTCTGTAGGAGGATAGTGGTTGAATTGAACAAAAAATAATAATGTTCATTGTTCACTTGCATTGCATTTTGGAGGACTCTTATGAGAATCTTAATTAAGATGAGATAATCATATAATTGTATAATCTTTTCGATGAATTTTCATCTTTCCGTCTTCATTTTATCTGTAATTATGCATTTTTGTTGATGGAGAAACATTGAATTTGTGTGTGAAGATGGAAATGAGTACACAAAGCTACTGTGTATGTTTACTTAGTTAACTGTCTAGGGTAAAGAACTTTTTCTTTTTTTTCATTAACATTTGAGCGGTTTTGTTATCCTGTTTTACTTGACTCTATCCTCATGTTTATAATGAGAGTTTTTTTTAGAGAGAGTTTGTATGGTTTTTTGTACTGTTTTTCAATTGTTTTGTCAAATCTTTTTTGGGATATACTTTAGATAGAGTGGAAAGAAAATCTATTCACTATTTTCTGCCCCTTCTCCATCGTCTTCTTCTTAAAAAAAACACACATATCACACAGAGAGAGAGATTTAGAGTTTTGTTGTATATATGTATCCTTTAATATTTTTGTTTAAATGAAGAAATAAAAAACTGTATTCACATCTTTTTGTTTTTTTTTGTTTGATATACTATTTGAAACTTACGGTCTTATTTGAAATATATGCCTTCTTTACGAAACGAATTCAACTAGTTATATAAGCACCGAAATGATGAAAAACCCAGGGGAAAGTTCGCGCTATTGAACCGATTGATGGCAACTGAAGACAGCGAGAAAAACGCGCTCTTCGAGAGTACCAACCGAAAATAACAGTGCTCCTCGTTTTTGGCATCAATCCCAAATAGACTCTCTTATGCCCGGGAAAACACATTTAGCACATCAGAGAAAATGAATGAAGGAAATCCCAAAAAATTATGATTAAAACAATTTTGACAATGGGAAAGTATTTCTTAACCTAATACTTTCAAACACAAATGTATACGTATAGAGTAAAATCTAACCTATATCCCTGTATTCATTCGTGTGTTGTCCTAAAAATGCACTCTTTTTAACTGCAGAAGATCGTTTTTGGTTTGTTTTAAGAAGAAAATTCGTGCTTGACTATTTTTGGTATACATTTCGAAACACCTTTGATTTGATTCTTGTTTTTATTTATTTATTTGTGTGTTTTTTTTTTTGTATTTCAATCTTCTATTATTTATACAATTATTACGGCCACTCGGCCGTTTGTGTAGATATGTTCAATGTTCGTATATCGGTATAACGGTGTGTAGAGACAGAGATTATGCAAATTATTTATACTTTATTTTTCTAAAATCTGTCTGTATATTTTCGCTCATGCATGCTCATGTCTATATACTTCACTAATATAACTAAAAATAGGCATTTGAATGGAATGTATAGCGAGGAGTCTTTAAATTGTTTCCCTCCGCCCGCCGGCAGAAATCTGCAGAAGCAGAGCTACGCATTCCCCCTTTAGGTCTTATACGTTTCATAAACAGGTGTTGTCGAAGATGAGCCTAGTTTTGTGTAGACAGCCCTAAAAAGTGTGGATAAGAATAAAGGTCATCCGCAAAAATCAGCTGCGCTATTCTAAATAAAGTCTCAGCCACTTAACTGATTCCGATTTTACGTTTTTCCTTTTATTCCATTTCGTTCTCTCACTGTCGGCCCGATTGGACGGATCGGCGGTTGGATGGGATGTGGAGGCGGTTTTTTCTGCTTTCTCTGCCATTTCGTACGTATGAGTACGAAGAGTGTACACGATAAGATAATTTATATATACGAGTATTAGGTAATAATAACAATATATTAATACTGTATTATAATTACTAACGGTTGCTGCGCTAAAAGAAGCAGACGCAAATCTATATTTAAATAGGAAAGTATACATTTTGTCAAAAATTCCACTTAGGCGACGAAAGAGTGTAGTACATTCGTAAACTATGTGCATTTTCACACACGTCCTCCAGTCGGTTACGAAAATGAAATTGTCTCTCAAGTACGGATGAGATTAATTGCATAGAAATTACAATATATTGTAATTGAATTAACGTTTCTCCTTCCTCGTCAAACGTGTAGGATATTTTTAAATGTGTTAGACATTTTTTAAAACATATTTTTATATCCTCAAGGTCACCCTTTTTCTAATAGAGGTTAATATCTTCCGTTATAGTCAAGGTTTAGCCAAAGCATGCGGCAGATTTAAGTGGTGGGAGTCAATTTCTTTCTTTCTTTTTTTGTTTAAACTGAAATAAACTAGCTCCAATGTTGTTGACCCTGTAAACTAAATCAGTTCGGAGAGAACGGCACATCTGTCATATTATGGGGTTGTGAACTTAAGTCCCACACCTTTATACCTTATTCACATGGATAAATTTGAGGAACTTATTATCTGAATGAAAAGTGGTGGTATTGGGAAATTGAAATAACGCATACGGTGTAATTACTTTTGCTAGACGAGGGTTCTATGTTGCTTTCAAAGAGGTCTAAGTAGGGCCTTCAAAGTTCAATCCAAATAAGAGAAAGTACTTATATGTGGAAAAGGCATTCGAAACTGTTAGTCATAATGGATTTATTCATGAACTTTTCTAAATTGGATTTCCCTTGTATCTGATCAAAATCTAGTCAACTTCTAACACATATAAATTTTATTGTAATTGTAAACGATACTCCTTCCAACTTAAAATTTATTCCTTTATAACATAAGTGGAAGCGAACTACAATTTTATGCCGACTCCGAACGGGCAAGTTTGACAAACATTTTCTAGACATAATATTCTTTGAGCATTGCCAGTGAATCGAAAGAGGTGGTACAGTGAAAATAATTTTTGGTCATACTGGCTGGGAATCGTACCCAGGCAGCGAGGTTGAGTTGCGTTTGGGGTCGACGCGCATGCCCACAACTGCACGGCCACCGCATTCCTTGTCAATTGTATACTTACTCCAAAAACACAGAGATTCGCAAGAGTTATTCTTAGTTTGATTTGAGCGCTGGTGTCGTTGTCTGAATTGATAGCGATTGGTAGATAAAATCTTTGACTTCGGTCGGTGTATTATCCTTACTTACATAATACATATGTATTTTACTTACATACTTATCAGGCCAACAGCAATCGGAGGGTCCGAGCCTGAGGCAGAGCTGCTGTGTCTTCGCGCTTGTGTCTTCTGTTTCATTCGCCATTAGTCCCAACTGCGACCATATATCCGATGCTGAATTTTTCTTTCGAAGGGACCAAGAATTAGCTCTGCAGTTTTACTTATCGTCACGCTTTCGGCTTCATAAAGCAGGACTGGCAAAATAAGAGTTTTGTAGAACATGCGCGACGTAATTATCACTTATAACTTTTGTAACAGACAAGTGTCCTGACAAACGCTGTCCGAGGTGCCGGCCAATCCTTTTTAATCGTAACAGGCAGCTATAAACGTCATTTCCAAGATAATCCTGATGGCTATTAAATGCAAGCAAGGAATTTTTCGGTCCAATTAATTTTTTTTGTGGTCGCAACTCACGAAACTTTCTCACTCATTACCCATTCGCATTACACACATATATATACACAAACGCTCTGTTTGGGCTACACAATATTCACTTTGGAAATAAGTTCTGAATGCTTCCGAACCTTGTTCAAGCGTACAGCGACTCATTTGGTTCCGCGGAGGTATGGTACTGACTTCCTGTCATGAATTCGAGTGGAAAACAGTTGTCAGTGTCAAAATAATCTCCGATTTAAGAAAAAAAACACTAGATGGCCCACCCTTTATAAGACCTTTTATCATCCCTGTCTCACTCTATGGCGCAGCAGCTTGGACAATCGCAAGAGCAAGGATTTCACCAACTGGACTTAAGAAGAAAAAGCAGCGGATAGTCTGAAAAATATCTATGTTAGGCAGCGCTCAAAAGACTTAAAAGTGACGTAATAAAGCCCAAAACGGTACTCAACTGCTTCGAAGCGCTGCAGGAGCTATGTTGTAATAACACAGTCTCGCTCAAAAGGGGTCCTGGACTCATGGGAATCCAGGGAAACAAAACGGCTGACGAACTAGTTAAGTGTGGCGTCACAATCATCTGGCAAACTAAACAACGGCAGCTCCGATGAAATTGTTCTTCAATGAACTCGACACTGAACTACTTATTACAGCAAACAATGCATGGATTAGTAGTAATTCATGCTATAAGACCAAAATCGTCTGATAAACTAAACTGATAATCTCGTTATCAAGGGTTAACTGCAGTATACTTGTAGGGATCAATACAGGCCACTGCCTAGTGGGTCACCAGACTAGGCCTCATTGCCACTGATAGGTGCAGAAACTGCAAAGCAGCTGTGGTTGAAACTCTGCAGCATCTTGTTTTGTTCTGGCCGGGTTTACCCAAAACTCGATGTAGTATTCTGATTTAGTGGTAGCACTATGGACAAACAGGTCTATGTGAGGCTGAGCCGCCACCCCCTAACCTAACCTAAGGATTCGACCACCAACTATACGGGCTGTACAGGGACATGAGTCTAGCTAGGGGCCTACGGTTTCAGCGCATAAGATGGTTAGGTCATGTAGAGCGCATATAGAACTCTGCTCCAAGCAAAAATTGAGAAGGACCTCAACAACTTGGCGTGTGAAATTGGACGCAGCTGGCTAAAGATCGTGCCAGCTGGAGAAGAAGAAGAAGAAGTGAATTTCCATATAAAAGTCCACGGAAGCATTCAGAGTAAAAAATGAGATCAAGTTAACGTTCAGAAACACGTTTACCGCCAGCATGTCATTGGAGGTTCTGTCACTTCTACTGCAGATTTAATAGTTAACTATTTTGCCAAATGTTTTTATAATCAAGTATATGTACATCAGCTTAGAATGATCGGCGATCAATGAATTATGATCGCAGGCGGGACATACCGCAAAAGATGAAAGGGAGTTTGCCTTACGATCTGAAATTAATGAGTTGCTAATTCGTCAATAATGATTCTCTCATTTAAGAGTAAAAATCTTAATTGAAAAAAAGCGGTACACCCACCTATGAATGCGCTAAGTAAAATTGTTAAAATCAAAGCAAAGGGAAATGAAGATTTATCGTCATATTCGGAATAAATTACAACTCGACTACAGCCTTTACGTATGTAGCTGCTTCAGCAAAAACAGTATTTTTCTTGCACAAATTTGAAGTCCCTATAGTTCAGTGCGAGTATTGTCCGAATGGCGGAGTTTGAGAAGTTCTAACAATAATAATAAGGGTGGCACGACAGTTCGAGTTGGACCCGAGCCTAACTTCTCAGCAACCACTTGTGTTGTACGTGCTATTGATCTTTCACGAGTGGAAGGGACGAACAGTCTTATACCGACTCGGAACAGCTAAGTTAAGAAGCTTTATTTTTAGACAAGAATACTCTTTGAGCATTACCAGCGAATCGAAAGAGGTGGAACCGTGCACGTTGGTGAATTGGGGATTCGAACCTGGTACCCTCTGCGTAGGCGTTGGCGCACTAACCAACAACGCCACGGCGACCCACAGTTTGAGAAGTTAAAATTATCGTTGAGGGTATGTTGCACCGCGACCTTTAGAACTATTGTGCCCCCTATTCATACCTTTCGCCAACCTTGGCTCCGGCAACAATGTAAGGAACGATTGGAGACGACAGAGATGGATTTAGCCCGATGGCTCAAGAGCGCTGGTACAGGGGCAGGCTGACCTCTTCGAAAAAGACGAAGTGGCTACCATGCAGCCATTACCCTCTCGCTGAAAGAGCAAGGTTTTACCAGCGGATCGATCACCACCTCTTTTTCTGATAGCCAAGCGACAATTGAAGCCACATCATCAGACATCGTGATAACGAAGCTAGTTGAACCTTACAGACAAAGCGCCAGCGAGATATCCTTGGATAATTAGGTGAATTTCTGCTGGGTACCGGGACTGTCTCGCCAAGAAGGGCTCGGAGCTGGGAGAACCATGGCAATCCCATACGTGTATACGCCATTCAGCTCCATAAAGGAAAACCTAGTAGATGAGGAACTGGATAGAGCCGATACTCACTAGCTCGACTTGAATTCTACGGCCACAGAAAGGGCCCTATGGCCGAAGCTGAAAAAGAAGAGATCAACGATTGATCGGGAGGAGTCCTTACCGGACACTGTGCCATAGGTACACATGCGATGCGACTGAACATACCGCATAACGATTTTTGCAGAAGCTGCAGAGACGAGGAAGAAATAGAGTCCATCCAACATCTGCTCGGCGAATGTCCAGCCCTAGCAATGAAAGTTAGGTATTTTCTAGAAAAACTTCTTCTCGGAGGTAGAGGACTTAAGCGGTGTTGGTTTGATAAACCTCCTAGGATACGCACATGAATCTGCCTTGTTTTATTATTACAGTAGGTCTCACGGTAGCTTAGGACACCTAAACATGGGCACAATGGACGACCAATAGGCCGTCAGGGCACCAAATTTACCACCTACCTTCCTAGGATGCATCTGGATAAAGTGATAAAGCACATTATTATCGCCTACCTCGTCTTTTTCTTTGTTCGCTGCTTCAATTTGAGCTGGATTTGCTCCTCAAATTACTCTTTGCTGCTATACTCTGAGGGGGATTTGCTCCTCAGAGGACGGTCCAACCAAAGCGATCGTTTCTGCCACCAGTTACACACACCAAGTTGGTACAGGTCATTGTCCATTTCTATGCGTCTAGCAGGCGTCATCTGTTGAGGTGTTCCACAGGCTGGGTGTCGTAGCTAGCAATTCTAAGCGTATCTATACATTGACCACTAGCTAGACAACGTAAAGCCCGTAGTCAAATCCTCTTCAAAACACAATCATGACGCAGAACCAAAGAATTCTTTATCCGTTTTCAATTATTCTTCTCTGTGCCGTACAGGGCTATAAATTAAATGTATTTTTTTTTATTTTTCAAAAAAAGGAACCTTATTTATTCGGACAGCGATGTCCTTGATAGAGCAAATGACAACAGTGGTTAAAGCTACCTTAAATACTAATTGTTTGCTGCGAGTGCAATTATTACTTCGGCACGTCTTTGGGGATCTATTGCAGCTTGGAAGCTGAATGGAATAGCTGTTGGCAAACTTTCAAAAGCACCACTGTACCAATTTGACATAATGTCCTATCTATACACAAACTGTAGCAACTGTGTTCGGGTTAAAATCAATACCTTTCTCCGTGGATGTTGGACTTCGCCAAGGGTACGTCTTGTCACCTCTCCTTTTCTTGTATATACCGAGTGAATGTTGCAGCGCAGCAGAGAGGAAGGCGAGGAATGTTTCACATTGGGAGAGTTGAGCGTAAGTCATCTTATTTTTGCAGATGACTTAATTATTCTCACATCTTCCCAGACGGAACTCCAGCGCGCACTCGATGTGGTGATTCTGGGATGAAGACATGTGGACAAATCAGAGGTTAAGGTAATCTGCAGAACGCCTGTCCAATGCACTCTACATGTTAGTTAGGAGTCCCATTGAAGCAGGTGGAGAAGTTTAAGTATCTCAAGGTCTTCTCCACAAGTGGTGGGAGGAGTAATGCTGAACTTTACTGTAGGATTGGTCAAACTTTGACACAGCTTGGGTGATCTCTGATCAGGAAGACCAAGCTTAGTGTGAACGCCAAATTAGCAGTTTCAACTCTCACCTAAAGTATATGCTGTCACCGAGAAAACACGCACAGCATCGACGACTCGGCCAGAACGTCACCAGAGGCAACTATAACTTCGAGGTAGTCAAGGACTTCGTCTAACTCGGCTCCGCAGTAAACAGTACGAACAACATCTGTACCAAGATTAAACGCAGAATAATTCTTGCCAATCGCTCTTTCTTTGGGCTCACGAAGCAATTGAGTAGTAGAGCCCTCTCTCGAAAGACTAAGCAAACACTATATAAGACCTTGATCATCCCTGTCCAGCTCTATGACCCGGAAGCCTGGTCCATGTCAAAAGCAGATGAAGAAGCCCTTGGTCTCTTCGAGAGAAAAGTTCTGCGTTGATGGTTTTTGTACTGTACTTGCTGTACATCGACATGAGCCTAGGCAGGAGAACGAATTAAACGCCTAAGACGGCTAGGCCATGTAGGGCGCATGGACAACAGTGCTCCAGCTCGAAGAGTCTTGGACTCCGAACCAGTGTGACAACCAAATAGAGGACGCCCACAGAATCGATGGCGCACCCAGGTGGAGAAGGACTTCAACCAACTTGGTTTGCGCAGTTGGAGACATCTGGCTGATCGTGCCAGCTAGAGAGGCTAGTTGGTTGAGACACAGGTCCCACCCGGACTGTAGCGCCACCAGAAGAAGAAGAAGGAGGAGGAAACTTCGTGTTGTAGCAAGACGTGGATATAGTCCGGAAGGTAAGTTAGTAGAGCGCCAATCATACGCCAATCCCCAACTAAGTGGCCATGTCACTTGTTGGACCTCGGACAGCGCCGCCGAAGTTGACATTTGATAAATAGGGCTCGTATGCTCGCCGACCATGTTCCGACATTCCCGAACTTGCCTTGGCAGTCTCCTATAAAGCATGAGCTCCGAATGCCAAGGTGCGTCAAAGGCAAGAGAGCTGAGATGATGATTTTTTTTTTATAATTCTCAAGGTTTTGTGATCGTGTTAATAAGCCCAAACCCAGTACAGTGAATACATATTAGACGCAGTTAGTGGATAAGGGGAATGTCAAGTAGTGCTTAGGCGTTTAAATGTTCCGCACCAGGCTCGTAAAGAGTCAGCAGGGACTCGCTAAACAAAAAACACAGCCCAAGGCCTCGCATAAAATGATTCCAATCAATGTAAGAACACGGACTTGTCGAAGAAACATAATGTTTGTTTCTTTTTTCAATTTCATGCTACTACTAGCGTCTCCTAGTCCTAGGCGATCACCACACTGCGCCATACCGTTCCTCAGTATTTTATTTTAGTTTTTAAATTGCGTGGGTGCCCATTAGATTGGTTGCTATCTTTCTGCCAAACGACAGGTTAAACGAATACGTAAGCGTACGCTCGCTGCTAAGCTTTCCGCGTACAATTTTACATTTTTGCGATATTTTAATATCTTCGCAATTTTTTCTATCAAAAGGTGCATTTCTAAATCATTGTTCTTACACTCAGATAAATCTACCAAGACTAGGAATTGTTGAGAAAAAATTTGACTCATATGAGGTCAATAGACCACTTAAAATACCGGCTAAAAGTTTATTCTTATTTTCTCATCTGTCTTTCTTATTTTGTTTAGAAAAAAAAAACTAATCGAGCTTTTGAGATATTTATTTATGTTGGCATGTATGCTTATGTAATTAAAACAAACGATACGCACGATATCAGCCAGAGAAAGATTTGTGCGTAATGATTTGAAGAGAAATAGAAAACTGCGAGCTGATGGATTTTCTATTTCGTGTGTTCTGCGAAGGAATTCTGGGATTACAGCATTGTCATTGCAAATGATAATTTATTGCCCTTAGGCAAAATCTTAAGTTAGAGTGCTTGACTAAATTAAGCTTACCGCAGGGAACAGCGCATTGGTCACGATGTCGTAAGGGGGGCCATAATTGCTTTAGATAAATTATCACTTTATCAGGCAGGCAAAATTCATCCCAAGAACGACTGTGTTGACACAACACGCAGCAGACTTTTATTACCTTTTTCAAACTCAGAACTGATGAGCGCAAAGGCATCTGTGGAACAAAATAAAATGTCCTTGACCACATGATCGCCCGGAATTGACGACGCGTGGCGGAGGAGGATTTATAGACGGATAATGACATGAAAATGTGAATAGAATGAGGTGACAAAAAATGTCCCCAGATGCTGGTCGTATTAAAATCAAAAAACAATCCTAGACTGCAATTCGATCTCTGCGTGTGACGATTGAACAACTACCCCGTCAACGGAACACTGTTCACCTTGATCTTTTCAAAAATGCATAGATTCCTAAATAAACCGAAAAAATAAAAGCAAACTCGGAGAAGATTATATTAAAAGCATTCCCCGTGGATGCCACAAACTACAATGCATTTGTAGCATGCTGCATAGGTTAACATACGTACTTTTCGGCATACACACAAACATAAATTCAAATATTTTTTTGGTTGACGGCCAATTCAAAGTCCAGTCATTCGACGGCATGTACCACTGACCACCCCTCTGCCAGTAAGCACCAGCATACACCGCAAGGCACCGATTTGAGCTACACGCAGCCATCGCCACAGCAAGAATTTAAATTCTGACTAAATCTTCAGAAAAAAAAAATCAAAAAAGAAAATCTGCCACACCGATCAAAATGTTTGCATTGAACTAAAAAAGGCAAATAAATCGTGTGTTATCGTCTTTGTTGAACTCAAAAAAAAAAAGAAACAAGGACTAGTCTAAGGGAAGTGTATAATTAAGCAGGTGTAAACGTGCGCACTTTATTTTTCGGCACAGTGGCATGCCCAAAAATAACCTTTGCCCGGGAGGAAAGACAATGAATTGTATGAAATTAGTTTTTGAAAATTTAACTTTATCACTCACAGCTGAACTTTGTCAGGCGTGTTGTATTTGAAGAAATGTTCGGGATTTATTTTTTTCATTTATCAATTATTATTATCTATTATGCAAGTTCGTATTCGTTTTCAGAATGAACAGACATTTTGGGAATTTGACAAAAATGAAAAGACAATTAGGGTACAACCCGAGGACGGAGAATGAAGATTGTGTGTAAAGTAGATTAAAACATTTCACAAGCTGATCTTCTATTGTTTCTGCTAACATAGGCAAACTCAGATAACTGGGATGTGTTCAGTAATCAGCACACGCTTGGTTAGCTGTCGAGAATAAAATGAGTTCGTTTCAGGTATTTGGTGCTGTTACGTAGACGTGCACACGTAGAAGGCCAGTGGCTAGCTAGATTACAGCAACCACTCGTGTTGTGCATGCAATTCTTCTCTCAGTCTATGGTGGGGATAATGTAGCCCATGGGAGCTGGGGTTAGGTGCTCAGGCATTAGTTGTAGAACTCTGCTATGGCCTTACGGTCTCGCTGACCAATCTCCCGCTTCTCTGAGTCTGATGGCAAAAGCAATCGTTCAGATCCGGCCAGCTTTTGTTCCATCACAACAACTCCCAGCCACATACATCGATACCGACTCGCCAGAAACTCCGGGAGCTTGGTTTGAAGGTCCTTGTGCATCCACCTTATAGTCCGGACATAGTACCAAGTGATTACCACCTGCTCCAGTCCATGACGGACGGTTTGGCTGGAGTTAATTTCAAGTCACAGAAGAGGAGCTTGTGCAACAAGACTCTATAAGTTTTTCTTCTACGAATAAGGGATACCTTTAAAATGGCAAAAAACAATCCAACAAAACGGCGCATATTTGACCTAAGTCTGACCACTTACATTGTTGAATACAGCCTTAGATTTTTTTAAACTTGTTACTTGGCAACTTGCTTGGTTACAAAGTTCACTAGCTGATTTAAACAGACGAATGGTCGTATGTCGGTCAACAAATAAGTTCGCATGCAAAAATATGACACGGCAGCAAATGTGGAGCCTCGAAATAACAATGGAAATGCCATCTGGCGCCGTCCAGACGAAGGGCCGAAACTTAATGAGACGAAAATACTAAAATTCGTGGTGTTATAATACACAGATTGAGGGGACTTCAAGTATCATCTGAAAAAATTAAACGTTATTCGATCAGTTGACATTGAATATATTTGAATTGAATAGAGAATTGCGAAATTTTAAAATTATAATAAATCATGCGAGTAAAAGTTAAAATGTAATAAGTAGATATGTTCATAAAATAGATTTGCATTTCTAAGGACGAACTGGAATAAACCGGAATATAATCCATTGCTTGTTTCAATCGTGCATTCACATAAATAATTTCACAAATGACAAATATGTGACGTTTAACTATTACATTTACTACGTCCGACTCTATTACAATATTTCCTAGGAAGATTCGTTAACGGATGAGGTGATTTGACACCAGATCTGCATTAAAGAGATACTTACGCTGATACGACGAATCTGGCTGCAATTTATATCTGATATGCCACATTCTGCAGATGATCATTAATGAGCATTAAAGATCTCTGATGACAAATCATCGTTGGGTTTGTTGTTCCTTAGCTTTACGATAGCTGTGCCCAATTCTTCAATTCTGGACAGAGGACTACTACAATGGCCTGAGTTTCGTTCCCTGTTAGTCTCTCCATCGTTAAAATATATATTTTGTGGGTATTATGTGGGTGCCGAGACACTGAGACATTCCAAAGGTGAAGCCGGCGAACTCAGTAGGGACGACAGTGGTTCCGTATTCTTTCTGGATGGAGATTTTCCATTCATGCTTATCGCTACTGCAATGCATCTACTGAAGCTTGAAAATTGCTCTCAATATAAATCGTAGATAGAGCATCTGCCGGCACTGTGTGACACGGCCTACTCTCGATCCAACAGACTCACTCGCCTGATCAAAATGAATAACAGAACTCTCAACGGCTTTATAACTGGGCATTACGACATTGGAACTCATGCCCATAGATTAGTACTTCCTTACAGTCAGAATTTGCAGAGACGATGAGGAGGAAGAATCTATTGTACATCAACTTCCCCCAAAAGAAGTCACCTAGAACCCAAAGACTAACTGGTTTGTGGAATAGGATCTAACAAATCCGTATTTAAACTAAATAGGCCTGGCCTACGTGTGGTTGTTGTGACTAGCTGCCAACTACTACAAACAAACCTAACCTCCACAAGGTGAGGTTATATCTCCACTTCTATGGGTACTATGAGGCATCAATGATATTATGAAAAACTTAAATTCACTGGAACTAATAGTCGATCTTGGAGAGGTCACTAAGGAAGGGCAATAGCCTACGCTGATGACGTGTTCATCAATGCGAGTCCTTCCAACTATTAGTGAGCTAGTGGAACGCGCAATAAGCTCCCTGCTAAGGTGGCCAAAATCTTGCGGTCTAGTGATCAGCCCTCAAAACACAGAGCCTTTCGATCTTCCAGTTATTAAGGCTACGACCCTAGCTCTGAAATAAAGTGTCAAGTACCTTGGTGTAATCCTAAACAGGAAACTCAAATGGAAATTAAACGTTAATGAAAGAGTTAAGAAGGCGGCCTGCGCCTTATACCTGAGCAGCTGGATAGTCGGCAAAAAAATAGGGTCCAAGCCTCAAAACAATCTTATAATTCGTATAAAACGCGCATGCATTGGTGTGGTTCACCACCCCAACGGCGGCTCTGGTACTTCTCCTACTTCACCTCTATTTGCAGAAAACTGCTGCTATGAGCGCCATTGTGATTTTCCTGGCTAAAGTCCAGACTACAGATTGAACAAATCGAAAGTGACTATTCCCTTCCCTCTCTAGATTTTGAAAGACCTTTTAGTTCTCATTTCGAAACAAGGGAGGAATGGAACTCTAATGAACCCATCAACAACTCGACCACCATTCATGTATATACGGATGGATCGAAGATGGAAATAGGCACAGGCACGGGCATTTTCTCCGAAGTCTTAAACTTACACTGCTCTATCAGATATCACCTGTTAATGTCAGTGTTTTCCAAGCGGAGGTCCTGGCTGTCAAAAAGAGGCCAAACAAAATTTAAAGCGATTTCGGCTATAGAAGTCAAGTCCAAGCTGGTCGGAAGCTGCCGAGACGACCTCACGGTTCTTGGAACTCGGCATTCGATCAATATATGCTGGGTCTCAGGTCATAGAGACATAACTAGCAACGAGGTAACAGATGAACTTGCTAGGAAAGGGGCCCGAACCGACCCCTCCCAGGCAATCCCATGCATTGATCCACCTCTGGCAAACGTCAAGAAGAGAGTGCACGACATAATCATGAAGCAAGCTGATGAAAGGTGGAACTCTCTAACCACTTTCGAGACTATCCGAATATTATGACCGAGCGCCAATAAACTCCTTCTATGCAGTAAAGGGCTGATGCGAATGGTAATCGGCGCGTTAACCGGTCATAATCATTTGACATATCATGAGCACAAAATGGGACTTACCCAGGATACCATATGCAGGGTCTGCGGGGACGAAGAGGAATTAGAGGATACTCCTCACTACCTTTGTCAATGCCTCAGCCTATTGAGACAAAGAACTCTGGCAGAATTCTTCTTCTTCCAAGACCTCCAAGAACTTGCAGAAATCCCACTAATGTCTTTTTGTAGGTTCATCAGCATTTCGGCATGCTGGAATAAATACTCATCAACACCTGAGGAAAGGCACCACGATCTCTGAACGAGTGTATAATGAACGTATCATTCACCTGGAGTAAGAGTATGGAATGGGAGGCTTTAAATCCCCCTTGGACATCACAATTGCTCCAGTCGAGGACCTGAATGAGGCGTGGTTACACCATGCCTACCCACTAACTTAACCTAACCTAATCCATGCATGTGGGAGAACATCTCGATAAGTTTTCTGTCAATTTTCAGTTTAGGGGCCTAATGTCAAAACTGCCGGAACTACCTGTATGGAAATAACCAGAGTTGGCGCTTGTATCTCTAAATGTTCGCACATTCCGGATGTTGGATGAATGTTGGCCTTCTGAATATCATAGAATTACTGCGTGGATTCACTTTAGAGTTGTGCTAAATAGTCCCAATTGTGGAACGACCATAGAACGGTTCTTTTTTCGATCGGGACTAGTTGCTAGGATACGTATCCGAGGAACAATATATGTATGAAGTTCCACTGATATTTTCTATTTAAAGAAAATTGTGGTTTGCATGTGTTCTCAACTAAACTGGACCAAGACACTGTTTTGTGTTAATATTATTAAAATTTAGTTTCTGTTTTCATAGCACAATTTTATTGAGAACGTAAAGCTATATTTGATTTATAAACACAAAGAAAACATACCAATATTGCAAATATACAAAAGCTTAAATATTGCCAAATAGAAAAAGGGCGCCAGACGATATACAAGAGACTAAATTTCCCATGATCTTTCCAAGGGGACATTATTTTCGCAGACGGAACTAGTTTATGAAGGCATGTCCGCGCATCTATGTAATTCCATTTGACATTTTTGCTATGGACGGCTTCAAACTCGGTGGATAGAATATTCCTTACAAATTCTCCTTTGTAAAAGCAGCCGACGGAGTATGCTGGGTAGTTATCAAATCATTTCTTGGGGAAAGAACTACGATCATGCCTACGCATATGATAACGAAAACATCGCTGATTGATGAACTACATTCACACATACGTATGTGAATTATGTATGTATTCACAGGCTTTGCTTGGGATATCAATACACACGTTTGTGCTTTGCATCTCTCCGAACATGTCAGAACTATGAAACATGTTTAAATAAAGTGCGTGGAACGATTGGACCTAGTTCCGACAGTGGATTTAGTTCGAGGAACTATACAGGTTCGGAACTACCCACCTCTAAGTCATTTGCGATGGATCCGCATGCAACTTATATCCGTTGAAATCGCCGAACAAGATTTTGACATCGTATTCCAGACAGCTCATAAAAGACACCTTTGATAGACTCTTCAGCCTCGTCGCTAAGGGCGTGTTCACATACGAGGCTGATGTTTTAGAATCTGCCTTCGATGCGGCTCACTTTCACGCCATCAATTATCGGTTTGCAGTTGATGTCGCTTGCTTTCCAAGCCCAAAAACACAGCGATTGGCAAGCGTGATCCTTCGTTTTATCTCTGTGATGGTGTAATTGTTCGCGTTGACGTCGTCGGTGTTGGTGGACCTTTTTCGTAGAGCATATACTTTGTCTTTCCTTCGTTTACCGCAAGACCCGCGCAACGATCCCCTGACAGCCCGTTGTGTTCTTGCGATGATATCAATGTCATCGGCATATGCGAGCAGTTGCACAGATTTGTGGAAGATCGTGTCTCTGGTGTTGACGTTTGAGTTACGCACGATCTTCTCGAGAATAATGTTTAAAAAAAATCGCATGACAGTGCGTCGCCTTGTCTAAATCCTTTTTTAACATCAAAGGTCTCGATAAAATCTTTACTAACCTCGACGAAGCAATGGGCATTCTCCATCGTCATTCTGCAAAGACGGACGAGCTTTGCAGGGATGCCAAAACTAGACAATGATGATGCGTATCGACTTGAAACTCCTGGGTCTGCCGTAATGTGAATATTTGGTCAATAGTGGATTTCGCTGGTCTGAACCCGCACTGATACTGACCAATCAGACTGTTGACGTAGGGTTTCAGTTTTCGGCTCCAACTCTGAGGGACGACGCGGTAAAGGAAGACCACGCCTCTAGTGGCCCACACATTTAGAAAAGGACCTCAATCAGCTGAACGTGCGTGGCTGGAAGTAACTAGCACAAGACCGTGCTAGATGGAGAGGTATGTTGGCTGAGGCCCAGGTCCACCTCGGACTGTAGCGCCCGCCAAAGAAGAAGAAGAAGTCGATGTCGCTTTCCACGACGAATGCTCGCTTCCACAGTTGTGTTGAGTTTCTGATTTATAAAATTCTGTTTATTAAACACCTCACTCTACTTATAACGAAAGTTGTTAACTTCGTTGAACTTCAACCAAGTCAGTTTATAAGCCGAAGTGATTGTTCTCAGTTAAGCATTCGATTTCAGGTTTTTAAGTGTTACGTCAAACAAAACGCTGCAGAGACGTTTAAAAGATTTATGTCTTTGTTATTGACGCAGTGACTGACATTTTTCAATGCATGAGGTATACGATTCGCGAGGTGTTCTACCGGCGAACCAGATTCCCAAAGCAAGTAACACGTTATGCAGATTAGTGGCATCAGTCTTATAATATATTTTATCCATCTACGTCAGGAGTTAAGAAGGAACAACTTTCGCTCAACGGGTGTCTAGCTTGTATATAATTTTCATTTAAAATGGGCTTCTTGATTTGCAGTCTCAGTGCAGTGTTTTTTTGGTTACATCCCAGGATGTGTCAATCTTCGAAAGGCTCAATAACCTGGGCTATCAGCATGCACGGTTCGCAAATCCAAGTAATCGATTTTGGGAATATGCCTACGTAGTAACCCACACCCTGCACTCTTCAACCACTCTTCCCACGGAACTGCCGTTAGGTATGACTTCGCGGGGCTAGCAAGCAATTCATGCTACTCCGGTCTTCCTATTTGGTATCGCCGAAGCCGGAGAGGTGATGGTAGTTGCAGTTTCACTGCGCTCTATTCATCCTTTGTTATATTATCCCATCGATATTGCCATAGGGCCCTAATACATCTTTCCTTCTTCTTATTTCCCTGGCCTTACTTGGCATTGAGGTTTACCTGCAGCAAATTCGGCTCATGGTCTGCGAGGATTTCGATGAGAATCATTCCAGCGATGACAAACGCAGCTTCGTCTGAAATCGTCCGATGTTCGCCTATTGTTCTTAGTGCGCAGAGTCGGTATATCGCTGATAGTTTCCTTTCTTCTCATTCCCAAGACTGGTTCAGCGTATGGAATAACCGAGCTGACCACTTTACCTAGGAGGATCCTTTTTACATATCCAGCTCCGCCAGAATACTAGCGAGTGCCGCCTGCAGCGTTGACGCTTTTTTCCTCATGTAGTCCACATATGGTTCGAACCGTATGCGGGTGTCCAACAGAACTCCTACTTATTTACCCGCTTCCGATCGGATACTCTGACTGCCGACTCGAATATTAATATATTCCACGGCTTTCCTACTAGTAATTAGAACAGATTCCGTTTTGTGGTCCACCCGTTCAAGACCCTCAGATTCGAGCCACTGCTTTATTTGAACAATGGCTGTGGTTGACCCAACTTCGTGAGAGTGTTTTACAACGTCGACGATAGCAATACTTACTTAGTTATCAGGCATACGACCCATGGAGGGTCAGACCCTGAGATATGAGATATCGCTATCTTCCATCGTTGACGGTCTTAGACACGGTTCTTTTAGTCATCCAGACCAAGCTGTCTTGCGTCCACGATGACTTCGTCTTTATACCAGAGGTTCGGTCTTCCTCTCCTTCTCGAAGCAGGAGGCTCGGATTCTAAGACCCTCTCTGCTGGAGCGTTGTTGTCCATGCTCTCAATGTGGCCGAGTCAGTGCAGTCTACGGATTTTTGCCTTCCGGACTACATCCACATCCTGGTACAGCTCGTGGAGTTCGCGGTTGTGTCTTCTCCTCCATTCGAAGGCACCAATTATCAGCTTTGCAGTTTTACTTATCGTCCAGCTTTCGGCTCCATAAAGCAGGATTGGCAAAATTGGTTCTTCAAGTCAGAAGTCTTGAGCCCAGTTGCTTTGAAAGACCGAAGAAGCATCGGTTGCCAAGGACGATCATACGTTGGATCTTCACGGTGATGTCGTTCGTGGAGTTTACGTTTGCCCCGAGGAAACAATCTCTTTTACTATCCTTTACTATCTCGAAATTGTAGCTGTCGATTGTAATATTTTATCCTAGGTATATCCTAGGTATATGTATATTATATTTGGTTTTGTAATCATTGACTTTAAGACAGCATGCTTCCACTACGGTAAGTTGGGCGCGCGACGATGTCAATGTCATCTGCGTATCCCAACAGTTGGAGTGACTTGTAGAAGATAGTGCCTTTCGTGTTTACAGCTACCCGCCGCGCTATCTTCTCCAGTTTCTCCAGATTGAAGAAATCACACGACAACGCATCTCCTTGCCGAAATCCGGTACAGGTTTCAAATGCCTTGAAAGTCCTTGAGCCAAACTGCACGGTGCACCGCGTATTTGTTAGCGTGGTGCGACACAACCGGATAAATTTTCCCGGGATCCCGAATTCGTCCACCGCTGCGAATAGCTCATTGCGATAAATGCTGTCGTATGCGGCTTTAAAATCGATAAAAAGGTGGGCCGTATCGATTTGAAACCCGCTGGTCTTCTCCAGGATTTGCCTAAGTGTGAAGATTTGGTCTATAGTCGTGTTATTCACACACCTGGGTGTTGCGTAAAGTTAAGGTTACAGTGGCTTGGAATATTTGCTGTTTCCGTTAGAAATGTAATCATTCATTTTGATTGCAGTAGTTAGTAATCAAAATTACATGAACAGACGATTATTGTGCTGGAAATTATTCAGACCCGTAGATTTGCTGCGGCTGTACCAATCCTGTACTCCTCACCAGTGATATGAACACGTGAAATGGCGTTGTTTGCAAAAACATGGTCATTTTCTTCTAGCGACGCAAAGAGACGAACGGCATTTAAGCATTTTAGACCTTCATTCAGGCTGAGTGCCTGAGTGCCGCCTTTAACACTAAGATATGCCTTAATTTCCGCCTATCTCTAAACTGGTTGGTCAAGTACTTTAGCATCTATCTCGAAAACTGTGAAATGGACCATCTCGCTAGAGAGGGCACTGTTTTCAAACTCTTTCCATATAAAGATCTGCCATCTACTGAAGCTTGAAACTCTTGCTGATGAAAATCGTAGATAGTTCACGGGCACAGGATGCCTCATCACTAAACAGCTCTAGGAACTCTCATTGGTGGATTAGTCTACATTGGGATTGAATGAATGGACTCCTGCTACTGAATGAATGTATCCAATTGAATATCTGAAGAGTTCAAGTACTGATAGCAGTATTGTGCAATAAGGAAGTGAAGAGGAAGAGTAGAGCTGTAGCAGACCTGTAACAAATTAGCCTTGTCTAAAGGATTCTTAATGTTTTTGACGCATGACCGGAGAAATTTACTGCTACAGACAAGAAAAAACGTCAGATTAGACCATCTCTTGCGCAGAAAAGAAGAGCTTTAGGAATCCTTCCAATTCCGAAGACGTCACAATCATGAAAGGCGGCCGATGTTGTAGCGAATTGTACCCAGAACAAGAACAATTTCGGGGCCCATTTCGCTTGCCCCATTGGACCTGGCGCCTAGTTTCTCTAGTTTGTAAGTATCACGTTTTATCTTTCTGGCCATTTCATATTTTGGCCTAAATTTAGAGTCTAACAACTGCTATAACCTTTAGTTTGGTTGAAGTGCCATTATCAAAAAGGCGTAAAAACTTTAATGACTGGGGGCGTTTGATTCAGTACATACGTTAAATCGGTAATTGCGGCTGCTAAAGCACAGCATAGGTCATTGAAGTGAAATCTGATAAAAAGAAAAGGAAAAAATCACATCCCATCTCTTAGGGGGATCTAAAGCAAACGGAATGTAATTTCTTTAGAACATCATCGCGTTTCTCTGCGTGGCATTTTGATTTATGTTGATTAGTTTCTGTTTTTCTGATTTATGTCTATTTGTGTGTCTATATGTCATCCGAATTTTAATTCACGCGTTTATCCCAAAAGACATAAAGCATTTTCTTTAATAAACGTCCTAAATTCATGGCGTGGTGAGGTTTGTGTCTGTTGATGACAGAACGTCATCAACTGTAGGTTAAGTGGCAATTCGAGTGTAATGGGAGTAGGAGATACTTTTGCAGATATATTTCAAGGTTATAATATACACGATGTATAACCAAAACTAAAGATCTTTTTTTTAATTCAACAAACTTACATTCTAGACAAAAATATTTAAAACTAGTTGGACGAACATTGTTGGATACTACTTATAAGTTACTCGGGCGGGAACTCTAAGCTAAACTTAGTCTTATTCTATGTCTTTCGACCTAACCTAGCAATGAATGTGTATGAAAATAAATGAATTTAACTGAACAGATTAATATTAAGAAAATTAGGAAAAACAAAAACTTAATTACGGAACTGTTTAACACTTAGGTTATAACGATTTATTGAGCTCCACACCAAATGAGTCCTAGTGGAGACCTCACGTGGAATGGCTGTTGGAAACCGCTGCTACTTCTTTTTTAGTAACAACTGTGCTCAAAACTCCTGACTCGAAGGACCAAAAGCATGCTCTGCAAAACTCTTATTTTGCCAGCCCACCTGTTTGGAGCCAAGAGTTGGACGCTAAGCTAAACATGCAGGGCTGATTTTTGTGCCTTCAGAAGAAAAATTGTGTGTCGGATGTATATATTCCACCTGCAAAGAGAGTGAATGCATGAGAGGACATAACTGCGAACCCTAGGATCTGTACCAAGAAGTGGATTTAGTCCGAAAGGAATCAATTCACTGACTGAACTAGCTTCACATAGAGAGCGTGGGCATAAATTCTCTAGTCAAAGGGTCTTCGAATCGGAGACTGAGAATGGATGTCCGAAAAGTGTATCAACGGTTAAGACAATTATCCAATAGGAATAAAGTTCGGACAGAAAAGCTTTCGGAAATGGGCAATTGGTCGTAGAATCGCAGTCTGTACGGAGAATTTGGCGAAGTCACATCTGAAGAATGTTCTACTCAATCTGGATCATGAGACTACACCCCCTATCTAGACGATGAAGACTGAAGTCTATCAAAAGTACTGGTGCAGATTAGCAGCTGAAGATGATAGGAAGGATGCATGCAACAGTTCATCTGTACTCTGTACGATACGGTCGGACAAAAGCATGCCCTACGAGTGGAAATCCTTTGCCAGAAAGCATGCTCGACGAGTGGACCAGATCTTCACACCCGGCAGGCCCTGCAAGACACAAGAAAAACAAATCGAAACCCACCACCAAATCTCCGATTCCAAAGCGGCATATTGCATCGTGCCTGGAGACGAACTATACACCGTCCTGTTACATTCCTGCCGAACTCGTCAGGTTGAATGCACCATCAAGGTGGGTAACGAGTAAAGACCTCTCCAATACCTTCAACGGTTTTAGGCAAGGCACTGTCATGTGACTTCTTCAACATTGCACTTAAGAATATTGTGCGACACTCACAAGCCAACACTAGAGTCTATACAAATGTAAACATGCTCAGATGATATTTATGCAGTTGACAGAACACAACTAGCCATTAATGAGACGCTAGCTAGTATTGCAACGGAAGCGGTTAAAATGAGTCTGGCAACGAATGAAGGAAAAAAAAGTAGTGAAGTATATGCTGTCCCAAAACCAAAACTTGGACAGACTTTTAGAAGGCTGTCATCCGCACTTCGACTTCGGTACAAGGTTGAGGAAATCACACGACGACGCATCTCCCTGCCGAAATCCGGTGCATTTTTCAAGTAGTAGTAGTGGGGCAGTACCCCATTTAATTAAGCTTATTATAGGGAATGAACTTAAACTATCTAAACTTAAAAACTAATGCTTAACCTAGATAATCGGGAGAGGAAGTGATAAACGTGGGCAGGGCTAGGGTGGGAAAGGACGGGATTGAAGGAGGTTGCGAAGACAGGCTTTGCTGAGGTGGAATTCGAATGAGTGTTCCGTGGTGTTAGCCAACCTTAACATTCTTGAAAATGGTGAGTTGCGGCTGTAAGAGGGATGCAGACCTAAGATTATGGGGATTGGTGCGAAAAGACACTAATTTAAACGGCTCCGAAATCCTTGAACCAAACTGCTAGCTCCAGACTTCCTTGCTATGAATAAAAAGATGATTTGTATCTATTTGAAACTCGCTAGTCATCTCCAAGATTTAGTCTAATGTGAGTGTTTGGTCTTCCGATTTTCAGGGTCGGAAGCAGCACTGGTACGCACCGATAAGTGCGGTGCAAAATCACTTAAACGTTCATACAGTACGGTGGACAGGATATTATGGGCGGACATGGACACCTCTGTAGTTATTGCAAAAGGTAGGACCCCCTATTGTATGGATTGAGCAAAGAGTTGATGTTTTGTTGGGCGCATGCTCTGGAGCATGCTCCCTGCCAGATTATAGCCAAAGCTTTGAAGAGTAAAGGTGGTAAGCTCGTTGAACCTGCGGCATTGTTGTTCTTCAGCTTTTTAATGGCTGTGCCAACTTCTTAAATGCTGTGTGGGACGACAACTTAGTCGACTGGAGTTGGGATCCTGATTTCCCTATCACTCTCTCCTGGTCAAGCCTGCTAAGCAGCTGTTGAAAATGCTGCTTAAACACATCCCTAACATTCCCACCGGGTCAGTATTAATTTCCAAGAGACTGCGTGCCGTTCCTAACGCCTTCGACCTGGCTTTTGAATCTTTTATATAGAGCCCGTATTTCTTGTTTGTCTTTAGACTCTTCGATTGAGGTGGAAGGTTGCAAAGCTCTTGCCACACTCGACATCATACCACGGAACGAAGAACACCAGAGATCAGAAAATAATGCCAAACAGATAAAATTGTCAAAAAGCGATTCTACGCTTAACACTTTTTATTTATGCCAAAATTAGAAAATGAGTTGGAGTTGATCCTCTTGTGCAAAAAAAAAGCATTTTGACAATGGTGATGGTGGTTGTCTTCATCACGTTATTCTTTTGTTGCAATCTGTTGTTCAAAAGCAGGATACTTCTTCGACACATTTTCCCAAGTGTCGTGTCCAAGGGATAACGCCTTAACGACACCAGCCACTTCTTCGACCTGTATCCAAAGAGACTTTAGAAACCGCATCAACAAGGAAATCAAATGCTCAGCTTTACCGGAATGCGAATCTGCGTCATTGAATCACGTTCGCGTAGTGTCACACTGTGAGGTTCCTTCAGAGTATCGAAATCAATGGTAATGCCATAGGGAATTGCAATCTCATCCGTTCGAGCATATCGTCTTCCTGTTGATTGGGCAGCCACAATGTAAATGCACTAAGGGGGCGAGTTAGAAATCTTACCAATCGATCCACTGGAATCATCAACTTTATGCGACAAGTCCGACTTTGTGAGCGAGGACGCTAGAATTTACAGAAAATCACATTATTCAAGTCAAATCAGTGAAATGCTGGAATTTTACATAATTTATTGATGAACGGCATGAATTCGGCATTGTTGCTCAGAGGCAGAATGGAGCACTTCAAGGGAGCCACAACGGCGGGCAGTGAAAAGAAGCAGCGCTGTTCGTCCTCCTTGCGACACTGGAAGTTCTGTTCGAGCAGTGAGTAAAGAATACGTCCGATACCTGGAAAAGTTCAAAGAAATATGTAAAATGTAAACATTCGCCACTCTCCAGCACATACCAAAAGATGGTTCAATGACGTTGGGAACAATCTCATCAACGTGCACAGTTTTCTGAGAACGCTTCACCGAAATAGTATCAGCATTCAGCTCGAATGAATTGTCATCAAGCGACAAGTTGTATTTCCTTCAAGAGAATTCACTTGATTAACACACAACCTCGCCATTTGTTACCCTTTAAGTGCAGTCTTACTTAGTTTCAATTAGGCTCTTTTCCACTTCCTCGATGTCGTTGATCGACAATGCAGCTAAAGCCTGAGTAATAGCCTTGGCATCTTTCTTGAAAGTCTTTCCAAGGACCTGCTTGTTAATAGCAACCTCGGTAACTTGAATATCTTTGGGTTCAGCTAGACGTTTCTCCGCAACCAATCGTACGCCAGTGGCGGCCATGTGCTGTTTCAAATCGTAAGCAGATCGATCGGCACAACCAACACATTCTATCCAGCCCTGTGGAAACCAATGACAACCTTAGTGTGGCTTCGAAACAGGAATAGTTTGTGATACTTACATAGCTGGTAAGGCACTCTGCATCCCAACAATCGCAGGCATAGTGAGCCATTTCATTGGCCATATGCTGTCGGAAACGGAGACACTTTGGATTGATGCCAATGTGTGTAAGGAACAAGTGGATCCTAGCTAGATAATATCCAAGGGTTTCATTGGCTACAAGTTTCTACAAAGATAACAATTTGTTTTTTTTATTTCTTTTGTTTCTAAGGTAATTTTAACGCTGGTATATATATCAGAGGATCCTCATGAACATACTGTAAAATACGTCTCTCACTGTTCGGCGCGAAGCTGTCATTGCTAATTAAAGAAACAAAACACCCAAGAGAGTCAGGAAAACCTACACGGCCCTACCAAACAGTATTTATTTCACAACTGATGTGAAGGAGATTACCGTCGCATTGGACAGTGGGCATTCACATACATGGCAGCGATTAGCTAGCGGAAGTACCTCATCCGCCTGCGCTTAACATATTTATTGACATTCGTTCTTGGTAAATAATCGGCAGACGGGTAGGTAGTGGCAATTGGTTCCACTGTCCATGAGTGGCAGTTTTATTGAAGAAACTGAATGGCTTTCTAAACCCTGTATGACTAACCATCTAATAACCACTAACCATCTGCAGTGGCGCGACTACATATTGGATGTCGCTGAAAATTAAGCAAAATTTTGGATTACCTTCGCCGTTACAAAAAGTTTTTGTAGATATAATATGGGTGGCGCTACAGCACGTAGAGGGCCAGGGTCTAACTTCTCAGCAATCACTTGTGTTGTGCGTGCTATTGTTCTCTCACGAGTGGAAAGGACCTACAATTTTATGCCGACTCCGAACGGCCAAGCTTTGAGAAGATATTTCTATACAGTTATTACTCTTTGACCATTGTCAGTGACTCGAAAGAGGTGGGACCGTGAAAATTATTTTTCGTCGTAGCAGCCGGGCAACGGGCCAGCACACAAGACCTACATTCATACGCCCCAAATTATTTATTTCTTATACATAGTTTATTCTATATTATAAATATAATTATTTTATCGATATTTTCATAAGCGATGTACTGCTGAAATGTACTCCTCCTCTTAAACATTCAAACCGGACTGAACGTGCGTCTAGGAATGCCCATCGGTTTAGTCTTGAGCCCAATTTTGGACGAACGGTTATATATACAGATTCTTTCTTTAGCCGTACCACACGGATGTGGTATGCTTTACCCAATTATATTTTTCCCTCTCATTATGATGTTCAGAGATTTAAAACCAATGTGCATCGGTATCCCCTTTCTAACCCTCGCCAATATTCTTAACGCTCGTTACGTGTTTAACATTTAAAGGGTATTCAAAGGACCCTGAGTGCGTGCAATTATAAAACTGCATATTGCACTGCGACCTTAAGATCTATTGTGAGAGAATTTGATACATTTATTCTCTTACGAGTTCCCCCCACGTAAAGTTCTTCTGAGAGTCGTATTGAGGCTTATGGAGTCCTGTTGCCCATAAGTGGAAGAGTTTTATTCTAGAGTAATGTCTCTAAGTCAGTTTCCTGTAGGAATCTAGGAATGAGAGATGGCTCTGGTGACTTCAATTCTTCTGATATTAGGTGCTTGCCCACATATCTTAACCTTGTCGGCTAGTGCCTCACAAAATCCAAATAGTTCTGGAATTTCTTTACATTCTCCGAGTAATCTGCTGAGACCTTTTTTTGATACCTCTCGTTTCCTTAAGTGTTTCCTGAGTCTGCAGTGACCTGTTAGGAAGCCTACTAACATACGGAGTTTATTCTTCCTCATCTTAATACATGCCTCAAACCTGTTTCGGTTATATTGACCCAGGAGTTTATTGGCTTGTTTCATGCCATGAGTGTAGTTTCTGCCTGGTTACTTCTTTCTAGTTCCCTTAATTCTTCTCTGAGGAGATAACATCCTACAAGGCATAGTTGTTCGTTGGTTGTGAAAGGTTCCGATGCACCTTTCCTAGCGAGGCAGTCGGTCATTTCGTAGCCTTCTATCCCTGTATGGCCAAATATGCAGCAGTTTCACTCTGTTTCTCCCACTCAATTCATTGAGCTCCTGCAGGGATTCCCACACAAGCTTGAGATTGATGACGTAGGAGTCTAGTGCCATGATAGCGGCTCGACTGACCGACATAGTTGCTATGTCGCAGTTGGTATAGTTCTTGTCAAGATTGATTTGAACGCATCTTCAACGTGTTTGCCCATGCATTCGAAGTACTTTCTCTAGGGTAAACATACCCCCTGCCCCTGTTCCTTCATCAGTTCTTGATCCATCTGTTTACCATTATACAAAATTTCGTACCGACCATTTAACACAACAATACCAACCGCTCTTTGCATTAATGGCTCTCTTGAATCAAGGAGATCGCAGTGAGATTCATAATCAGATTAGTTCTCTGCAACTCTTTACAAAGGCATAAACGAGGAGGATATGTGTTCAATAACGAAGAAGAGGAGCAGACAACACCTCACAGAGGAGCAGAGATGCTTGTGAAGAGAAGTACTTCACCAGTCACACTTAGGTCAGACTAGATCCATTGTGTTACCACGGGGATACAAGTCGGTGTTTTTTTTTTTTACAAAACGATAAAAATCGATTTAGCTAGTGCCGCGTAGTTCGGCAAGGTGATATATTAGACCAGAAGGAATGCAGATAGACACCCACCACCTATTCGTCGATTTCGATTAATTTTGACATTCCTGCCAAACTGTCAGGTTGTGCAGGATGACTATAAAGAACTCTCGATTCTCCACCGAGGTCGGGAACGACCACACCGAAACCTTTAATGTCAAAAAAGAATTTAGACAATGCGACCCGCTATCATGTGACTTCTTTAACATCATCCTGAAACATTCGGGATCCCGAAGATTTTCCAGAAGTCCGTGCAACTGTTAGCATAGGCGGATGGCACTAACGTGATTGGCAGAACACGGAAGCGGTTAAAATTGGTCTAGCGAAGAACAGAAAGGAACAGCGTCGAAGACTTTGACAGAGTGTCGTAGCTATAGCTTCGTGGTGGTTAAAGACTTCGTCTACCTCGTCTCCGCAGTAAATAGTACGAATAAGAATATCGAGATCGAAGGCAGAGAACCTCTTGCCAATCGCTGATTCTATAGACTCAAGAGGCAGCTGAGTACTAGAGCCGTGGCTCGACGCACCAATCTGACTTCATATAAGACCTTGATCATCTCAGTCCTGCTGTCCGGCACGGAGTCATGAACAAACTCAAAAGCGGATACAGAGGAAAGTTCTGCGTGCGATCTTTGGTCTTGTTTGGGTTGGCGGTGTTTGGAGGAAAATATTCAACCACGAACTGTACGCGACATTAGCCTAACCAGGCGTCTACGTATCAAACGTATCGTAGAGCTTATGGACAACGAAGCTCCGGCATGAAGAGTCCTGAACCTGTGAGACAACGCAACAGAGGACTCCGCGTTTAATGTAGCGTTGCCAGGTGGCGAAGGACCTCAACCCACTCGGCGTGCGACACTGGAGGCAGCTGGCCAAATCTGAAGAGACCCATAATTGTTTTGTAATGCGATAGGGACATGATTCTTTGAGGCCATTTACGATGGCAAAGACTCCTTAATTGATATAGTTTCTGCCAGAGAGACGATACAGAGATTCGTGGAATCGAAATGGTAATTGAATGTGAGAAGACTCCTGCTTCCACGCTTTAGCTAATCTTCGATCCATCTGTAAGGATTTTCATGGGCCCATCCAGTGTCTGTGGAAGAACTTTATTCCTTCTAGATTTGGAGTGTCTTCAAACTTACTGCTGTGCTTGGCGAAACCTGTCTGTCGATTATATCTCGCAGGGAAAGGTTAAGGAATATATTCAAAACGGAGGAACGCGTAACGCTCCCCTGATTCATATGAAGGCTGCCCGTTGGCCACGGACGGTTAGAAGAGAAGTTAGAGTGAATATAATTCCCTCGATTCTTCTACTCAAAACACCTATTCAAAAACTTAACCATAAAACGAATTTCTTACAGTTTTAACAGCCTCGCCAATTGTCAACTGAGCCGCACTCTTTCCGTCCATCTGATTGCAAGCCGAATAGAAAGTCATTGGAGTATCCTGAATATACTGGAACTTCGGATGATCCTTTTCATTTGGATCGCAGAAGTGTTCGATCTCAGCCATTGTGAACTCTCGAACTCGAATCAATCCCGACCGTGGCGAGATCTCGTTACGGAATGAGTTACCTAAGCAAAGATTTACATCACATAAATGAGAGAAAGCAGGAGATCTGTTACACTTACCAATTTGTGCAGCGGCGAACGGCAGTTTTCCTTGATTGAATTCCAGCAGACGTTTGAAATTCACAAAGATACCTTGCGCTGTTTCCGGACGCAAGAAACTGCAATGCAATTCACATTTAATTAGAAAGAAAATTATCAAAGGCAAGATTCTGTTGCTTACCCCTTGATCAGGCCAGTGGGTCCAATCTGAGTGGCAAACATCAAGTTGAACTCGATTGGATCGGTGAGCTCATTGCCGGTTATCGGCGACTTCATGTTGTACTTTCGGAGGATATCTCTCATTTCGTCCTTCGACATACCGTCCAACTAAAGTTAAGCACAAGTTAAATGGTGTTATTTTACGCAGTTAATGGCGGGGATTTTCATACTTTGATTATGATGTCTTCACAAGTTGCTTTCACTTCGGCGGTTGCACCCTTTTCAGACGACAGTTTCTCCAGGAAATTTTTGATAAGATGATCCAGTCGGAAGCATTCGCCATTCTTTGTGTCTTTTACCATGAGATCGGCAAAACGTTCCACGTGTCCCGATGCTCTGTAGGAAATAAATCAGATATAAGTTTAAATTTGAGAGGGCATCTAATGAGACTTGAGGCCTGTCCTTACTTCAGAACGGGTTCAGGGGTTAGAATGGAACAGTCGACTTCGAGCATTTGATCTTCGAGAACGAAGAATTGCCGCCACAAGTTGAGGATGTTCGATTTCAGTGCACAGCCCATTGGACCGTAATCATACTGTCCTGGAAAGTAGAAAATAATTAATATTCCGACATTTAGTTGATAT
The DNA here is from genome assembly GCA_964034865.1 of Eristalis intricaria. Classification (NCBI taxonomy): domain Eukaryota; kingdom Metazoa; phylum Arthropoda; class Insecta; order Diptera; family Syrphidae; genus Eristalis; species Eristalis intricaria. The sequence goes on from OZ035874.1 coordinate 23,306,092, forward strand.
CGATTAGAGAGGTGAAACATAGGAAAGTGCAGATTCTGACAAATTGAGCCAAAGGATAAAGCGCCGGTTACCAAATGTAGAATTTGCTTGGAATGAAAAAACATGAACATTGTCACCTCCTCTATTTAATTGGCGACATGGCAAATATTTGATGCAGGGCTAATGCAACATTCACTTTGGAATGAGTCCACAAAAAGTGGCTTGCAAATCGTGTATAGGAAGTGTCCAAAATGTATGTAAGTCTGATGGAGGTCGCAGTTTAGACATAAGACAAACAAAATGAACTTCACAAAAGTTTGCGTACAGATGAAAATAAATGCATGGAACGTTACAACAAGTCGATAAATAATCTCTAAACCTTATTTCTTTTGGTGCTATTATTAAGTAGGATATCCTCTTATCCCTATAACCCTCTTTAACCGGTTTTACATGGATGCTACCAATTTTGTGGTGTAAAAAATGCCTATATTAGTCCACTCAACTTACAAAGTTTCTTTTAACACACACTAGATGGTAATCCCCAAGATTTCAGCACTTGCTTTTAAGTTTCGTTTAAAAATATCAATGTTCACGAACAGGTTCATCATTCATCCTTCGAGTAGTACCAGCTTTCCGACTCTTGATGTCGATATACAGAACCAAACCAAAACACTTCTACCACCGTACTTTACTGTTTCGATAGTATTGTTTGGTTTAATGGCTCGGTTTAGCGTCTCCCTGCCCTCAAACGGTTGTCAGACCCAAAAACGCTTTATTTTGATTCGTCAGAGAAGATAACATTAATAGTCTGGCGACTTATTAACATATACCTCTGCGAAGGCGACCTGTTTCTGTTGATTGAACTTTTTAGTCAAAATTTTTTTGCTGGGTATCCATGACCTGATCCGATTGCATTTACTTCCGTCTAATGAGAGCTATCGGATAATTTTGTAGAACTGTATGTGATGATCGGATAAAGGCACAACCCGCTTAATGTCACCAAATTTCCTTCCATGGTTGATGTGTTACTATCCGGGTTCGACTGTTTTCTATTCTGCACCATCGTGTCATGATCTAAGTGGACCGCGCCCAGTTATGCCCCTTTGGCTCGGTAATAGGACAAAGAAATTAACACTGAGTCAACGTGCCACAAGCTTAAGATATCTTACTTTGCAATGACTGCCGAGACTATCGTTAACAGAGTTTGCGTTTCGTAGTATTAAAATCGCGTACAAAATCCCTACCGTTTTTGGTGCTCGCTTGAGGTCTTTATCAATTTGATTTCATGCTAGGGAATTCCACAATATACCAGATTTTCAGATCCTGGGAAATTCTAAAGAACTGGAATACAACAGAACACGGAAATTGGAACAAGCTCTACACCCCCAAGTTTAGTTCTGACATTCCTACTAAACTCGTCGGACTGTTCAGGATGACAATAGAGAATTCTCGCTAATCCATCAAGGTCGGTAATGTACTCAGCTAGACCTAAATTTTCAATAATAGACTTAGACAAGACGTCACACTGCCATGTGGCTTTTTCAACATAACTCTTGATACGTGCCAGCTGTAGACTCTTTGGTTGGTTGGGGCTCCGGTGCACATCGGGCAATATCGCCACACATTGAAGAAAACGATAGTTCGTTAGTTTAAGTCACAACAACACAGTTTTTGCAGCAACGACGGTGTGGTGTTGCAGTTTGCGATCAAATCTCTGGAACAATGTCATGAACTCAATAAAGAAGACGCACGCATTATGCTTGTAAACAATTATAATCTTAAACTATTTAAGGAAGATGTAAGGGCAACTTACCTTAGACGTATTACCAGAATGCGCGCTAATACGTCTAAGAGATGTGAAAGAATTTTTTATTCAAACTGTCCTAATACACTAAAATTAAGCTTAGTGTTTCTTAATTTAAATTTTTTGAAAATCGGGAATTCCCCTAGACGTTTACAGAATCATCATCCTGCCAAAGATCTTTTCTGAACTTCAAATTCAGTGTCGGGAAAAGACAGTACGAACAAATTTAAATGATTCAAAAAATCATCTATAAGTAGCTACAGTCGAACTTCGATAACTTGAACTATCTAACTAACTAGACTTCGATAAATATTTATTTGTGATGAAACACATAAAAAGTAGAGGAACATAATTCTAACTTAAAATCATTTGTTATACATGACTGAAGAGTGGATTTCTTCTGTTGGTTCTCCAAAAAATTTTTAATGGAATTTAAAACATTGTACACAGAATCGTTTGTTTTTCATGAGTCTTTAAATATAAACGCAAATTAATTAATGAATTCGCAACAAAATCGTTTGAAGGTGGTTGAATCAAATCATCTTTTGACACCTAAGTCTTTGGGGCAGATTCATCTGTGTGAAACTCTTAAGTAACAATATCGTCTTCCACCTGCTGCTCTCCTTATTCCAGTAGAGCGCTCACGTTATTCGTCACTAGAAACGGTTTTTGGACCACCATTCGTTTGATGGCACGCTTATCTCTTGGAATGAGTTTCGATGGTCGGCCTATCAAGGCTTTGATTCGACCTGTTCATCTTAAGCAATTTATCGTTCCTCAGCAATGGCAATGCTCAAATAAACAAGCACCCTATGTGAAGAAACTGTCTACCGTTGCATTAACAGTGTCAAATGGGAGTATTTTTCCCGTGTACGCAAAATTTTGGGGAGCTAATTTTGTGACTTCTTTTTTTTTAACGAATAACAGTATTTAAATTATTTTGTGGAAAACTGGAGCATTTCACCTTATTTTATTAGAACATACCTTCTAAAAATATTTTAAACTTATAAGGCTCCGGTACATATGTGGATAAAAGCCATTTTTTTCAAATTTCATCGTTGTACGAAAGATTTTGTGGAGCACTGTATATGTTCGTTTGTACCGAATTTAGGTTAGGTTACCTGGTAAACTTTGAATATTGTCCCAAAAATTTGCTGGAGACGAATTGCCATCACTGTTGGGAGTGATTGTCTCCCAGATTTTTGCTTTTGGAAAACTGGAGCATTTCTGACCCATCCCAGGCAGTCATATACATTTATCCGTCTCTTGCAGAAGTCAAGACAAAAGTGGATGACAAAATCATAGTTAACAAACGAAAAGTGGATGACAAAATCATAGTTAACAAACGAAAGGTGGAACTCTCTAACCTGATGTGAGTTCACTCGGCCCAAGTTCAATTGCGGAAAAACCGACGTCCTACACCGCGGCAAGCGAAGTTGGAAAGCTAAATGGCGTTTCACCATGAATTCATGTACAGACGCTGTGATGATGAAGAAGAAAAGGGGAGCTCCTCACTACCTTTGCCAGTCAGTATCTGACAGTTGAGATACCGAACACTGGCAGAACACTTCTTCCAGGATATCCAGGAACAAACAAAATTCCTTCTTACCTCTATTTTTTAAGATTATTAGGATTTCAGGATGGCTGGACAAAATATAGATATAATGGGTATGAGGAAGGTGCGAAGAGAAGCAATTTTCCATAAGGGCATGCGCGTCTGGCACCGACTAACCTAACCTAACCTAATAGTCTGCAGATGGAGAGACGAATCCAGTGACAGTGACGCGTCTGGCATCAGGGTTGTTTACTCAAATAGTAGAGCGGCACCATTGTGATGTGGGGAGAATGAATGCCGCGTTTTCAGATCAAGACCTTTACTGGTGTACATGCCGTTATTATCAAAGAAGAGGGAATAAAACAAATCTTTGGTGAATGTCCCTATTTAGCCAAGGAGCAGCTAGGAAACCAATACGATGAGTTCCCTAACAAGATCAGACTTTGTTAGTGCATTGGTGGTCGCATATGGGTAGGCATATTAAAAGCGTCCTTCATGAAGGCAGTCACTGAACTCCACTAAGTACGGAAATGTCCACAGCTCTCCTAGCGATTAATAGGACTGATGTAATCCGAATTTTTGCAAGTCATTGCTTTCCTATAAGCAACCTGGTGAGGCTATTACGAGTTCCATACAGCAACTTCTGCAGATGGTGCAGAGGAAGAGAAAGAAGATAACCTGAAATACATAGGAACATGTACATCCTTCGCTGTAACCAGAATAAAGGCAAATATGTATACACACATAATATCCTAATGGATTCTATTTTCGAGTGATAAATAGAAGCATTGGCAAAGCCTGTTGCCAGCCTGCGTCACTTCGTGAATATTTCAGTTGAACTTTTCCACTCCACTGTCCATCTGTTAAACCAAAGGGACTTGATAATAAACCCTAACTATCCGATTGAACTATGTCATTGTTCACCTATTCAGGTATTCAGTCATTGGATCACATTACACTCTATGCTGTGTTCCCTATCATAAGGACATTACCTGCAATGAAACTGAGGTGATGAGGCAAACATTACCCACAACCGTACCAGACAATCCTGTTGATCACATTATTAAGAAAATGTTGGAATAAAAGGTAGTAATGCTTAAACAACTGCGAAGCCACTCGAACTCTTTTGCTCTATTTCTAGCTGAAACCAATAAGCTCCAGCAGTGCTTACGGTGGGAAAATGGGAACTGCGAATGACTATTATTCCTCTTGGATACAAGAGAATATTTGAAAGTTTCTTTGGAAAAATGTAACACTGGTGAATACATTTTTCATAGTCTTCAAGACATCACTTTCTGACTTTTGGGATTTGACACGACATCGAAATAATTGAATATAGCTTAAGAATTTAACTTGACAAAAGTATGGAAAAGCCGACATGGCCATTCAACGCTGAGTCACAACATAATCTGATGAATATTGGACAAGGATCCACGTAGACTTCCAGAAAACACATGACTATACGGTATTGATTTTTATTCTTGCATCAGAAAAGAAAAAATGTCGATGAAACGATTACTCATCTAAGACCGCAAGCACATTCAAAACAGTCAACACAGAGATCGCGAAAAAGCACTTCCTTTACCATAGTTAATGATGCAAGCATTCTTAACGTGTCCGAAACACAAATGCAATAAAACCATTGGCATCTGGAATGACATGATACACAAATCTCCTCCCCACCCAACAGCCTTTCACTATTTTGCACGCAAACCATCTTGAGTCATCTAGCATCGCACCAACGTGGAACTTACCAGTTATGCCTCCATAGATTGCAAAGCTTTGGTCATAGAAAAATCTCCTCTTAAGTAGATCTTCCATCTTCGAGCGATCAAAAGTCACAGTGCTGGCCATCAGCTCCAGCTCCTTATCCTCCAGCGCTTTCTTCCTTAACTTTAGCTCAGCAACAGCACGTTTCACATCCAATTCAGGCGCTCCATCAGCCTTAAGTTTTCGCACCAAATTGCCCTGCTCCTGGACCTTCTCCCGCAAAGGAGCAACAATAGCCTCATTCTCCGGAGTACTCATCTCGTCGAATAATTTCAGAACAATCTTTCGTTGTGTCTTATTAGAACCCCACACAGGTTTTGTGGAAAAATATGCAACTCCTTTCACCGATTGTATGTTTTGGAACCACCGCTGAGTGTTGTGGATTTTAGTGAGCACTCTACCAATGTGACGAAATTTGCAGAGTAAACCGGTCGACATAAGCGCAACCCCACCTCAGCAAAACGTGTCAAATCAAAAAACCCAAAGAAAACTGAATTTCGAGATGGACAAGTGAAAACATGTGAAGACTTCCAATGGTCTTCCAGTTGTCTGGAATGAATTTCCACACATGACCACAAGTGCATCCAGATCTTTGGTAATCGTTTTGAATGGTACAAATTAAAAATTACAGTTGAGTCTCTTAATTTATTTAAATTATTGTTTATTCAAAGAATAAAGTACTTACAATGAATTATAGACAGACACAGTGCAGCATTTTTAGAGTAATTAAATGGTTATAGAGTATGATACGGCGAAATGATGTTGGTCATGGCAATCTGGATCTGATCTGGTGCTTGGTAGATTTTGGCAAGGAAAGTCAAATAAAGCGATGTCCGAATGGATAAAGGAGGACAATCGATAAATAAATTGGAGCGAAAACGACGAATGGATATTGCCCATAGAGGACATTGACAATCGACGCAATCAGTCTATGCCTTCTACTAATTTTGAAAGGTATTGATGAAAATAAATGATCTGTAAATTAACTTAAAGTCTTTATTTTGGTCTAAGGAAAGATTACCTATTTTCTAGATGCGGGTTCCTCATCAATACCCCAAGAGGCTCCGGAGGACTCCCAACCCGCGGCTCTTTTTTGAGAATGAAAATGGTGAATAGAGAAATACACATAAAATAATAATATATATATAAATCTACAGTAAAAACCAAATGACAGAAGGTCAAGCAGCAGCAGCGGAAATGAGGTATTACAGAGACAGTCGATTTCTACCTCTCTTGCCTCTTAAAATTCTCAAATTCGTCGATGGACTAGGGTGCAATCTGTTGTGAAGTCGGCTATTTCTGTAATACGTCATTTCTAAGCAGCATCCAGCAACTGCCAAAATAGTGATGTTTTCGTGAGCTCAACACGAGGAAAACAAGACAAAATATACAAAAAGGTAATAATTTCAAAGTAAGATATATTTTTTAGAATGCAATTAGAAGCAAAAGAATGATTCTAAAGGCCCTAACCCATAGAATCCAAGGCGCTTGTAATCCACAAAAATTGTATTGCCGGATTGCAAAGAGGCGCCCAATGATGCACACTGCATACGCAATCCACTCCTGTATAAATCTAAGAAATTAAAAATTTGAACCTGAGTTATTAGGAATTATTCAAAAAATGTTAAGCAAAACAAAGCGTATTCTTTTATTCAGATAAAAGGGTAAAAACAATCACATAAGGGGCACCCGATTGAATTTTACATGAACACATCAAACGCACAGAAAGTTGACCAATGCCTTATGAGTTCTCAATAGCTGTATATTGAATACCAAATAGCTGTAACCTCACAAGAGAAAGAGTGAGTGAGTTGTGACCACATCACAAGCAGAATACTTACTTACTTATCAGGCCGGCTACCCATGGAGGATCCGAGCATTAGAAATTTCTGCCTTTCATCGCTGACAGCCTGCTTCCAGTCATCAAGACAACGCTATTTTGCGTTGTATTATACCGGAGATTTGGACTTCTTTTTCGAACCATGAGGCTCGGATTCAAAGATCCTTCATCCTTTGATCCTTCAAAGATCCGTTTCTCCACAAAATAATCGTTCTATTTAAGAACTGTCAATGAGAACGCAGTACACAATGAAGCAAACGCGATCCACAAATTCATGACGAAAAAATTCGCAATGAATTGTCACTTTTCTCAAATTCTACTCGTAGCTCATTGCTAATGAAACTCCATATGAATTGTATATTCGATTTTGCACTAAACACAACCCACAATTGGAATAAAATAAGACGTATAATAAAGTCGAGCTTTTAAACTACTATACGGTTCAAAGTAGTTATTAAATTTGGCCAGCTTATTCAGTCGTTTAATCATAAATTTATCACGCAGGTGTAAAATGTTCTGCCAAGTTGAATAAAGTCTTTTCATTTGAAAGTTAATGGAACCAAAATGTAGCTAGTTTGATAATTCTTAATTAGTAACATATGTAATCTTCTTAATTTCTACCAAATATTAGCTACACGACCTATTTTGCCGCCCCAGAGCATGTTTATGTTATTCTCTTAACCTCCATATTCACCTCATAAGTGTCAAACATTTTCCTGAGTATACAATTTCAGCTCAATTGACACATGGCCAAAGGTAACATCCACATGGAGTCCAATTGGCGACGAACGCAAGTCCCAGTGACTGACGTTTCATTTATATGGCGTATCATCTTTTTTTTATTATTAGTCAGCATGTGTTTTTTTCACTATTGTCATGTAAATGTAAATGACACCCAAACAGAACTGATTTTGGCGCGAATAATTTTTCAAAATTCGAATGATTCGTGTCTGGCAATAACTTACACTTCAAAACGCATAGCCGTCACACACTGAGAGCGCCGCTTTCAAACAATCACACTCAGCGTTCTCTTAATTTGTGTGCTTGTGTGCGCATGTCCATTTGGATTTAAAGACCAAACGAACACATCGAATAACAACATCGAATTCGTTGTGCGACTTGAATTGAAGTAGCCTCCAGCCAATGGGTAGACAATGCTATTGCCGATGGTCTGTGTTTTAATTTGACATGCTGCTCCAAAATAAGTTCTTCGTGTGTGTTATTTTTTGTGTGTAATTAATTAACTCTATTCTTGTATTTTTTTTTTTTGCTAAAAGAAAATTCATAAATTTGTATGGTTTCACCCACCGCGAGTGGGAAATTATAATATAAGTGCTTGCGTATATGAACGAATATCGCTAGGGAAGCGATTATTTAACCTACTTTCACGGAGTTCCTGGATTAGAGTTGTTTATTGTTTCGTTGATGTTGTGTTGAATCGTTTGGGAGTTGTTTATGTTGGCTGAATTCTGAAGTGTGTGGGAGAAGGATTTATGCCAAAAACCCATTCCTTGCAGTGTGCATATGAATAATTGGAATACATCCGTGTTTAGTTCTACTCATGGTAAGTTATCAGATTAGTCAGACATAAATTTGTATTTGCAACTCGTCGACGAGTGGTGACTAATGTTCATTCAATGTTGTGTTTTTCTCATTCACTGGGTATTTCTTTTTTATTATTATTCATACCAAGTGATACATCCGTATTGCAGTTGAATTGAGATCTGTTACTAAGACTAATTTTATACATATTTTGCATTACCTAAGTACGCCCAGTGCAACGCGATTGTGTGCTAAATACTGGCCACTATTGCATGCATTGGATATCCTAAAATGGAAGATGTTTTGCTCACACAGAGGGCGATCATGCGCAGTTGATTGCTTCGGGAAGAATTTAGCATTCTTAGCGAAATCGTTTTGTCAAAGTCTACCTTAAGTCTCTTCTGCTATTGTGCGCGCACCGTCTTCTCATGCAATTAACAACAATGTGCTAAGTCAGCTTGAACTTTTATGCCTAAAAAAAATAAAACAAGCAGTCATTACACAATCGATTCGTTGTCCTAAAGATGTTGACAAGGCCAAGCTGGCGAATAAGACAACGTTGGCGGCTTCAATCCAAACATGTCTGTGAATAATATTAGAGCGGAATAATAAATAGCTTACGGATTTGCCTCGCCATATGTTTCTAAATGAAAGGTGTGTTGTCAAGGCATGCAATTCTCTGCTGTTCATTTGTTTACAACTTCCGCAAAATCAGACATCTGCTAAGAGAGCTGATCGTGATCGGCAAGAACAGTGAAGCCTTTGTTTGAGTCTGTATGATCGTCAGAATGGCGGAGCCATTTATTTTCCTTTCATGATTGTCAAAAATGTTCCTCCCCATGGAAGTAAAACGATTGATAAAGTAATCTTGTCCATTCATCGCAACTGCCATGTGGGATAATTAAAGATAATGATTTCCGCACGCTCCACCTAGAGACTAGAACTCAGTCTCACCTCGGTGAATATCTATGCTAAAAGCGTACTGCTTACATAGGAAAGTTCACACACGACAATCTTGGCACAGGAGGTCATAATGTATTTTGATGAAATGAATGTAAGTATTTAATTTGGATGGGAAAGTTCAATTTTATCCTCTAGTGGTTATGCTTCTGATTGTCGTTACCCAGAACTAGTTTGTGTGCTTTGCAATTGTCAATGAATGAATGCTGCGAATGTCATTTCGCATTTAATTGTTCGATGGTATTCAGGAAGAGCTTTAGATTACGGACCATCAGTATGCAGGGGGAATTATTTAGTTAAAGATTTTGTGAATGCGGAATGTGGATGGTTTACATGTATAGCTTTCCTGAGAATACTGCCGGATATAATTCTCCAAAAATCATTGTGTATATGGTCTCTATTCTGGATTTGCTTTAATAAGGTGACATATCGTATTTTTTAGCCTATGCTAAATGCCTAGATCTGATTCTGTTTTCCATTTACACGTCACTCAAATTAATGAGACAAGTCTTTCCAGGTTTAAGGTCTTCTTGAAATTACGTTCTTTCAACACATAATCATAGTACCACTCTCTCATGTTCAGGATGTATGAAATCCTTAATGCCAAGCCTATGGGAAGAGGCAATAGCGGACGAACACGATAGACGGACATACGGAGAGGAGGGTCTGCGACAGTTTTGTCTGTTGTAGAGAATCCATAACTTTGTTGACCTAGACTCAGAATCAATCCATATACCCAAAAAGAATTTCAATAAAGCATTTTACGATCATAAAAACAATTGGTAATCAAGAGTCGGAAGAAATTGTATAAAAGATGTAATTTACATCTGTTGGATGTTGGCGCCCCAGACCTAAGCTCATTCGACAATTTGAAACGTTTTCTAATCCTTAGCTAGTACAGTGGATTCCGCTTTATTTCGACAACGCCTTATCGGGACAGTCGCCTAATTGAGCCACGAAAACTAGCTTCGGCACAGAATTGCCACCTTCGTTTCCCAGCCCGGAAACAATGGTAAGAGCAACTGGTAGCAGCAGAAGGGGAGTTCTCTCTGCACACCGATGGCTCAAAATCAATTGTGGGTACGTGCGCAGGGGTTTTCTGTGACGTATTCGTAAAAAAACCTGGCATTAAGGGGCGACTGTAGCGTCTTCCACGCTGAAGTGGCAGCCAATAGGAGTCCTTACCGGACACTATGCTATAGACACATGCATCGCGACTGTTATACATCACAACGGCTTTTGCAGAAGCTGTATCGATGAAGAAGAAATAGAAACTATCCAACATCTGCTATGCGAATGACCTGCCCTAGCAATCGAAAATAAAACAGTACTTGGGAAAAGACTTCTTTGCAAAGCTGGAAGAAGAAGGTCTTATTATACCATCTTGTTGAGCTAAGTGTCCACTGTATTTCTTCAGTGCGATTGACGAAAAATCATCTGCGTCGTTCCTAGAACAAATGTAAGTGCTTTGCAGTTATACTAGACTCAAGTTGCTAAAGGAAGTTTTCTTAGACTGTAGGGTTTCCTTCAGGAGTAAAGGAGGTGTGTAATTAATTTCTCCTCGTCTCTGCAACTTCTACAGAAGTAAAAGAGAACCATCCGGGAGGCATATGTGCAAATATTCATGTTTACTTTCTCCCATATTCATTTCTCGAGGTGGCGAGCACAAATTCCTATCACGTCCGCCAGGCTTTGTTGGACTTCTACAACCCCTTCATCGTAACCAGGCACGCACAAATGGGGACATAATTTTTTATAAACACGATTTAGACCCAAATTTTTGGTCGGATTACATGACGCAACGTGTGCAGGGATCAAATCAATTGCAATCATTTAATCCCCGTTGAGCTCAGAAGACGTTTAAGTGACGCACTCAGTCTTTAAGACATCCGCCTTCCCAGTCACAGGCAGGATTACTATTAATATTGAATTCTGCGAGCGATTACTCGATGATCTAGTCAACATAATACGAACATTTTGCTCGAGATGTTGACGACCACAGGATGAACGGAACCCTAAACAACTTTTCCGTGCAAAACTGAAGGGCTTGGGTCAAATGGAAACAAAGTACTCAACTGTCCAAAACAAATGTGTCCATTTTGGTGCTAGGTTATGTTGGATACCACACGAATGGTCTATCTGCTCAGTCTCTATTCTCTATTTATCTGTTCATCGTAGCTTTCGTCATCTACCCGTAATGCCGTGGCTTTGCCTAAACTGCCTTGGCAGCCAGTTTGACACTCAAGACCAATGCGAACAACTAATCGATATTTTTCATTTCAGCTACACGAACGATCCAACAATGATCCGCACTAAAGCAAGCTTTGGTGGAACTAAAAGCAACTAGAACAAAAAAAGTAACATTTTCACACATCAAACAACAACACAAGCACCATGGACTACACAGATGACCGAGAATTAGGAACACGTTCATCTGTTGATATATCAGGATCACATAGAAATCTAAGAGAACGGCCCATTGTCAAGGGGCCGGTAAGGAGTCTGTTCAACCATCCCTCGGAAAACCAACACGTTTCGTCGAATCCCAATCAGCTATGTCACAGTAGTTCCAGCATAGAACTTCTGCATGCCTTGCGTGATCACAGCATGCCACGAAGAAACGATCCGCGACGTGCATCCAGTAGTCACGGACCTTTTAGTCTAACAACGCCCTCGTCGCCCGCGAAGATCAACGATAGTTTCTTCGCCATGTTGCAAGACTATCAGCCGGCTGTTTTGGGCGTGAAAGGTACTGATCAACGGTCACCAGGGCCGGCTGAGTTTATGCAGGGACGAGTTATGCATGCGACACTCTTCATCAATCAAGAACCGGAGAGCGGTGCAGCGCAACACGATCCTGTCCCGCAGAACACGAAAAGAGCTCGCGATCCGAAAGTCAAGAATAAACTTCACCGTTTTTTGGTTCAGACAAAGAGCAAAGCCGAGGACAACGTGCCGGGTCTGCTGAGCTCATCCCTGCTAACAAAAACCAACTCGATCAGTGACGACTCGATCGCGCAGTGCTTTACCACGACGACCCATAGGACGTTCATGTCGTCTGTGGACATGGAGGAGCAACAAAGACAACGCATATTCGCGCACTACGACTGTCAGAGCTTGGCCGCTAACTTAAGCTACAGGAAATTGAGGGGTCTCTTAAACGGAAAGGCGTCCAGCAAGAATGGCGGCACTTTGAAGACTTCGGAAACAACTTTAGGTGATTCTGGCAATAAACACCCGGCACTAGAACGACTTGGCGGCACGGAGCTGCTAGAGCATTGTACGCATTTCTGCAGCGAAGTGGGCGGAGAGATCGACCACTTAGTCTGTCTCACAGGTGCGTCTCCCAGCAAGCCAAATAGTTTGGTGCATAGACCGCCGAATTCATACACCGTCTCGATATTGGAGTCCCTGCCGAACGAGTCTCTCTGGCGGGTGGGCGCTTGCCCTTTTCAGTGCGATCCCTGCCCTATAGAAACCGTCGATCATGGTGCACACTACTACAGGCGGCACTTTCACACGCAGAAGCATGAGAACTGGTTTGGAATCGATGAGCAACTCGGCCCTCTGGCAGTGTCCATCAAAAAGGAAAAACTACAGGACAACAACGAGACGGAACAACGACATCAACACCCACACTATCAGTTTCGCATGATCATTCGAACTTCTGAACTGTTGACTCTTAGAGGGACAATCCTCGAAGATTCGATACAGAACTCCCGATCGGGAAAATCATTGACATCCAAAGAACTACTTGAGTATGTTGCGCCAGAGATTCAAATGAGTTGCTTACGTTTGGGTGTGAACACCGCCAATTGCGAAGAGCAACTGCTCAAACTCGACGAGCAGAGCTTGACAAGTAAATATAAGGTTGGCATACTGTACTGCCGCAGTGGCCAATCCACTGAGGAGGATATGTACAACAACGAGGACGCGGGGCCAGCTTTCATTGAGTTCTTAGAAACGATTGGCAAACGGGTGCGCTTAAAAGGGTTTCAGCATTACAAAGCCGGCCTAGACAACAAGACCGATTCCACGGGCACGCACTCTATATATACAGTTTACAAGGAATGCGAGATAATGTTCCACGTCTCAACGATGCTTCCGTTCACACCAAATAACCGACAACAGCTGCTCAGAAAACGGCACATTGGCAACGATATTGTGACGATTGTCTTCCAGGAGCCTGGAGCGTTGCCCTTCAATCCGCAGAACATCCGCAGCCAGTTCCAGCATGTCTTTTTGATAGTTAGAGCAATCAATCCATGTACAGACAACACAACCTATCGTGTGGCAATTTCCCGATCCAAAGAGGTACCAGTATTCGGTCCCGCACTACCAGGTATGTTTTGAATTGGATGACAAAAGTCCTCTTTGTCTTCAATAATGCATTTCTTTCTCTTTCTAGCAGACGCGCTTTTCTCGAAAAACAAAATGTTCGCGGACTTCGTCTTGGCCAAGATCATAAACGCCGAAAATGCGGCGCATCTCTCGGATAAGTTCGCCAATCTAGCAGCCAGGACACGAAAGGAGTATCTGAAGGATCTGTGCATAAACTACTGCACGAACATGTACTTAGATGCGGGCAATAAGTTTTCGATATTTCCCAGTAAGAAGAAGGAGAAGCCGAAGATTCGGTTCTCGGGTGACATATCACAGCGCGGTGCAATTTGCTGGCAGATAATGTTTCAAGACCATGGCTCATCGATTGCCGTCGACTGTGTGCTGGGCATTTCCGCTGATACATTCGTTATCATCGAGGAGTATTCAAAGCAAATAATATTCGTCACTCCGACCCGCTCGATTCTGGGCTGGTCGACATCCGATAACGCTTTGAGAATATTTTACCACAACGGCGAGTGCATCACCATCAATATGCGGTACTACGGGGAATTGGACGAGCAGCTTGAGGTGATTGAACGTCTGCGAGCGGTTACTTTGGGAAATGGCGTCATGGAGCTGAGCATAAGGCGCAACATGATGGGTCAGTTGGGTTTTCACGTGCAGCCGGATGGGATTGTGACTCAAGTAGATTCCACGGGCCAAGCATGGGCGGCTGGCATGAGGCGTGGCTATCGCTTAGTGGAAGTGTGTAAGATAGTCGTGGCAACGTTGTCTTACCGAGAAATGATTGATTTGCTGAAGACGTCTGCACAGCTGACGTTCATTGTAATCAAATCCTTCTCGGATGGAACTCCACGACGCGGGTGCTTCAACAAACACTGCAAATTGAACTTTTTGAGCGTTGAGAGTGACAATGAAGTTTCCAGATTCAGCAACGGGTATCCGGAGCCAGAATGCATGAATGTGAAGAGCTTGCTGCGAAACGGTGCAATTCAGCATCCAGCTCCGAACTACAAACGCTTCTACGATCAGAATCTATTTCCACACAAGGCGGCGAGTCGAACTACCCACCACACTGGAAGCAGCACAGCGCTTACAAATGGCCTGCAAGAAGATTACAAGCCAAGACTCCATCATTCTGGCAGCAGTTCGGCCATAACAAACGGCCATGCCGAGGAGTACAGAACGAATCTGCCTTCGTCCAACTCCGTGTCACCACAATTGTGTAACAACGACAAATGGTACGAGGTTCTGGAGGACGTGGAACAGAAGCAGAACACCCAGCACGTCACACTATCACTGCAACGTCAATATGCTTCGAGGACATTCGATCATCCACGCTTGGAAGAGTCCACATCGTTGCCGGTGAATCTGAACACATCCCCACTGTCATTTAGTAACTGCTCTAGTTCGCAGTCTTCGCAGCAGGGCGACACCATGAACTACTCGCGCCAATCCACTGACTCAAGTAAGCTGCTGAACAAACACCGAGGTGCCAAATACGAAATAACTGAATTCAAATGTCTCACCATATCCCCAAATGAGAACGGTACAGCGGACATGAGTATAAGGACTCACAATCACATACCGGAGCAACAGAAACCTTTCGAGGAGAAGGCACCGCCAGTAATAAGTGCCACATCGCCGTACAAGAGTTCGATGTCCAGTGCGGCGCAGAAGGCCGATCTGCATGGTGCTGTCTTACCCTCCACGTCGTCAGTCAAAACGGCCAAGCTTCTGCCAAGTGTATCAAACTTCAGTCAGTCCAGCAACACTCACCGAAATATCAGTAACTACTCCAGAAGCAGTACTCTTCGACGGGATTTGCTGGAACTTATCGGACCCACGAGCACATCATCTCACTACGACAGCCTCAAAGTGAAGAGAATTCCCACAGTTGACAGAGTCCCCACTACCCAGGCGACCGAGAATGGAACGTCCTTCATGACAGGCGACTTGAAGCAGGTAAGTTTCCCAGAACACTGCATTAATGTCTAGCAGCGATTGATCTTAGATCTCACTTTCAGGTTGGAATGCAGCAAACGTTTGAAGATGCCAATGAGATCGTTCGAAACTCCTTCGCGTCGATAAGGCCTGCTACACAAATGAATTTCGATCACACCGGCAAATCACTCACACAAGAGATTCCACGAATAAATGGAAGCTATTCAAAAATCAGAGACGTTAGCCGCCGGACTGTTCAGGATGATATATCAGCAACACCGCCACTATTGCCCGATGCGAAGAAACTGGACTGGACAACACTGGTAGACACCGCAACGAAAGCAATCGTTCTGCAGTTGCGTGACGATAAGACGATGTCTCTGTGCAACACTGCGGACGATGAGAAAAGGGAAACTGGATCGAATCTTCAGGAATCAACCGAATCATATCCATTGCAATTTAATTGTACGCCAAAACTTAAGAACCAGCTGAGTGATTTCATCACAGACTTCTAGGCACTTGGGGAGATGCGACGTGGTGCAAGCAAAGGGTGGCACGGAGGACTTTAAGTTAAAGCGAGCACCTTAATCAAATTATTGTGTCTCCATAAGTTAAATGTATTTTTCAGACTAAGTATTCAATTATTTAATGATTTAGTTGTGTAAGAACGTATTAGGTTAAGACTCAGACAGTAGGATAGTGAATTTGATAGAATATTAAACACTTTTGCATACATTTAGACTACAGGAATTTTCTTTTCAAAACGTGTGGTTTTGGTTATTTATAGTTCAGCGCGAACCTTGGATGTGAAGGCTAAAGCTGTGTGGCAGTCAGGTCGAGAAATGCATCACATTCGCTTAAAGCGACCAGTCGAGTCGAAGGGGGGAAGGAGTCAGCAGGCTTTCAGTGGGGTATTTGAGAGCATCGAGAAGGCATGAAATGAGGCGTCATTGGACCCTCTTTCGATGTCTTGAGGAACGGTCCGACGGCGGCAAACTGTTTTCGATATACGAGCGACTTTTCAATGGTGAAATCCATGAAGTCACTTTGCCGACACTATTTCTAGCTTCTACTAGTCGCAGCTAGTTAGGGCTCTATATCATCTATAAAAATCGAGGTTTTGTTTGTTGTCAAATCTTCTTCTTCTTTATTTGACGCTAACGTCCGGGGACTGTCCTACAAGCATCTCCAACTAGCAACTGGACCTCAACCAACAAGCCTCTCCAACTATCACACTCTCTGGCTAGCTGCCTCCAGTGTCGCACGCCAAGTAGATTGAGGCCCTTCTCCACCTGGGCGCGCCATCTTAAACGCGGGCTTCCTCTGTTACGTTGTACCACGGGTTCGAAGTCGAAGACTCTTCTTGCCGGAGCTGAGTTGTCCATACGCTCTTCATGGCCTAGCCAACTTAGGCGTTGGATCCGAAGACGCCTGAGTAGACTCATGTCGCTGTATAGCCCTTACAGTTCGTGGTTGAATCTTCTCCAAAACCCGTCAACGCAAATAGGACCAAAGATCGCACGCAGAACTTTCCTCTCGAAGAGACCCAGGACTTCCTCATCCGCTTTTGAGATACGTACGTACAGCCGTACAGCAGGATTGGGATGGTCAAGATCTTGTATAAAGTCAGCTTGGTCCTTGGTGAGATGGGAGAGAGAGACAGGGAGAGAAAGAGAGAAGAGAGTCAGAAACAGCGGTTGGCAAGAGTTACTTTGCGTTTGATCTCGGTACTGATGTTGTTCGTACTATTTACTGCGGAGTCGAGGTAGACGAAGTCCTTGACTACCTCGAAGTTATAGCTGCCCATTGTAACGCTCTGTCCAAGACGTCGATGTTCCGTGTCTTTTCTTGATGACAGTTCGTTACCGACCTTGATGGAGCAGCGATAATTCTCCATCGTCATCCTGCACAAACTATTTGGCAGTAATGTCAAAACTAGACATTGCGTTGTATAGCTCGTCCTTATGCACGCTGTCATATGCGGCCTTGAAATCGACGAACAGGGGGTGGGTGTCGATTTGCATTTCTTGTGTCTTTACCAGGATCTGCCGTAGTGTGAAAATCTGTTCGATGGTGGACTTCCCTGGCCTGAATCCACACTGATATGGATCAGGTTGTTTATAAAAGGCAAATACACAAAACGGTTTATATACGATGTTGAGGAGACCTATCCCTCTGTAGTTGGGGCAGTCAAAGGGGTCTCCTTTCTTGTGGATCGGACAAACCATACTGAGATTCCACTCGTCAGGCATGCTTTCCTCCGACCATATTTTATAGATGAGCTGGTGCATGCGCCCAACAAAATCATCTACAGCTGCCTTAAAGATTTCAGGGGACAGTCTATCTGTCCGCACCGGTTGCTTTTTATGACTTCAGTCTTGATGTTGCTATCTTGACCACGTCCAAGTCGGGGGGACAGAATTCTCGTCGATCATCGTCCATATTGAGTGGACCGCCTGACAGCGGTATATGTGTCCTCATCGCCGTAAAGAAGTCTGCAGAAATGGTTCTTCAAAATTCTCAGTATCTCAAACTCTACAATTAATTGTCTATTCTCGTCCCGGCAGGTTTCTGTCCGAACCTTATATCCAATGCATAACTGTTTCACCCTCTGGTAAAACTTTCTGACATCATTCCTGCTGTAGCTCCTCCCCATATTTTCGATCGCGCGCTTCCCGAGCTTTTTCTTTTTTCTCCTTGGAAGCCGAGTCTCGTCCCTTCGTCTCTGTTCGTAGAACTCACGACCAGCTTTCACTGTTCTCGTGCATGTGCCAGCCTGCAGTCGTTACTTAGACATTAAACTAAGAGGGCTATAGAGGACTTTCTCTAAAGACCCTTTTTCCGTTGTTAACCCACTGTGCAACGTGCTACCGAGAACGAGATCGGAGAGACCGATAATGTTGGTATCCTGATCTGGATTGTTACGGTCTTTAATTAGTCACTGGTGCATTAATCGTCGGCGTAGCTTCTTCCCAATTGAATCCGTAGTGGATGATGTAGCTGTTTTTAGCAATGGGGGCCATGGACTCCTTGTAATGATCACCGTTGCTCTGACATCCCCCTTTAGTTCCTCCAGTTTAGCAGTCTTCCAATTATGAGTTGGAAGATGTGTATTGCAAGCTTGAAAGAAAGCTCAGTATGGAAGTGTTATCGGAGGGTATAATAGGTAACGAGGCACGAGCCTTGGGCCCTCTGGAGATGGAGACCGTGTGCACACCATCTATCTGTGAATTCTATACCTCCCGCAAGCCGAGTACAGCCACGGGTGGCACGACTCATTTTTCGGTGTTCAGGCTTAGGTAGTTGGTGTTGATGCCACGCTCTATCTTCCTCCAGTTGGAGGGCGAAATGCCGCAGTCATCTTCACTTCTGTCCACTAAGTGACGGCGTTAGTGAGGTCCCCTTTCAGACGTTTCAGTACGGCCGATGTCGTTCATTTGTGCTTGAAGCTCTAATGTCTTATCCTCTTTCAGTGGTTTGGCGAAGACTCCGTCGATCTGGCCCCCTTGGACATGGAGTCCGTAGAGGCTATTCATTCGCCCAACTTCTGAACCATCCTTTTTTTCTTTTTGATTCGGCGAGTTGCTCTTGAGGGTAAGTAGGTAGATGAGAATGGCAAAGCACTTATGAGTATTTGCCTCACTTTGACATTTAAGGTCCGTTGTGCAGTTAATATTCGGCTTTTCCCGCCACTTCGTTGACCTACTACACTCTTTCTCACTTGCCTCTTTTGGTGTGTGTAATTATACCTATAACCCAGTTGGCGGTTTTAATGAACATGAGGATTTCCTTTATGTTGGTAGTTGCTAGATCCTCAAGACTATTGGAGAAGTAGATACCCATACATTTTCTTCTTGCCTCTGCAAGGGCTGGACAGGTTCCGAGGTAGTGTAACATGGTGTCCTCTTCCTCCTTATCTACGCGGCTTCTGCAGAAGTCGTTGTCGGGTGAGCCAAGTCTTCTGGCTTGGTTGCCAATTAGACTATTTTACTAATGAGTGCCCTGTCCATTTAGTCCTCTTGAGCTTTAGTTTTTAAATGATCTAGTGTAGGCCACATCGTTTTCGATGAACTACAGGTGCCCAATTCGGCCTATCTACGATTTGAATTGATTATGGCGTCTGTTAATAGCATTGTTTTTATCGGTCTCTTTGGAGGTAAGGTGTCTCCTAATTGCGCCAGTGGTAGACTCGCTCCCCTTCTTGCTAATTCGTCGGCTCTTTCGTTGCCCGGAATACCCATGTGGCCAGGGACCCAGAACAGGGTAAGGTTTCATCTATCCGCTACCTCCCTCAGAGATAGACGGCAGAGTTTTACCATCCCAGAGTTAATCCATGGTCTGACTGTCTATGTAAATAACAATTGATCTTCCGTCTACCGGGGTCATTGATAGCTGGAGGCCTGCCTCTTAAATAGCTGTTACTTCTGCCTGGAAAACGCTGCAGTGGTTCGGGAGCCGTGTGGCTGCTGCTATCACCGGCGAACCGAACAAGAGATGCTTTGCCTTCTTCCGACTTGGAGCCGTCAGTGTAAATTTCCCTTTAGACGCTCTAGAACTCTTCTGGCGGATTGCAGATCTTTGTTCTTCTTCTGAAAAGGCACTTCGAGAGCTCAGCTTTTCTTACATTAGTATTGTGCTTCACGCTGCCATGATGCGGAGCTAGCCGCATTCCTAGACCCAGACACAGGAGCTGGTTTTGGCCCAAACTGACACTGGGATTGATATTCCAGGGAGCACCGGTTACCTTTTTTATTGGGGAGGGGGGATTGTTTTGAATTGGTTGAAGAAATATATATATCCGGTCCCACGAGTATCGGGAAAAGGTAGCTTAGGCTACGCATGCGTAGCTAAGGCTGACAGGTGGCTCCGCCACACCGGCCGCGACTGAGCTAATTTTTAAAGTGGTCCCCAACCAAGGTGATCATCAGCACTGTTCGTGTGACACCTTGATCCAACCCACCAGATCAATCAAGAGTCATTAACCTTTAATAAGCCTTCCTTTAATAAGACCGCGACGATGTATACAGCACCGTCAAGGTTCGGTTTGACATACTCTCAATACTTCTTCCTCCTCATCTCTGCAGCTTCCACAGAAATCGTTAAAGGGTATTCCTAGTCTTGAGGCATGAATTCCAATGGGACAGTACCCGGTTATGACGCCGATGAGAGTTCTGAGGTGTGGCCTGCTCATACTGATTAGGTAGCGTGAGCGCTTTGGATCGATATTAGGCTATAATTGCTTTGTGATGAGGCACCCGGTGCCAGAGGATCATCTAGATTTGGCGTGAGTAAACGTTTCAAGCTTTAGTAAATGTTTTGTAGTGATAGGAAAGAGTGTTGAAGTAGTACCCTTTCCAGCGAGTTCGTCCGCTTCGCAATTTTCTCTGATGTCACTGCGTCCCGACTTCCACATATGTTGGCTGCTGAAATACTTGAACATCTTGTTAAGAGATCGGCGGCAATTGAGGGACGACGTAAATGTGACTGCACTCAGAGATTTGATTGCTGCCTGGCTGTCCGAACAGCATCTGTACCTAAAATTACATTCTTTTTTAGCCGCGACAGAGCTTCTTCGCTATAATCTCTGCCTAAAAGACCCTACAGTAAGAAGGCAGTCGCAATGCCAGTTGAACAGACAATTTCAGATCCTTAGAGAAGACTCCTACACCCACTCCTTCGTCCATATTCGATCAATCTGTGAATATACGCAGTGGACCGTCTAGCGTCTGGTGTTCAGACGTCCAGTAAGATCTGGGGGGTAGGTTGAGACATTTTTCTAGAAGATAGTTTCCTGGTAGGGATCCACATTTTTCGAGGATAATAGAGTGTCCGGAGCTAAGCTCCTTCCACATACGCAACGATTTCAATCTAATCGTCGTGCTGGGGGCGTGCCTGCCTGCAAAAGGTCCAGCTGATCCAAATGCTCTCCAGCCTCACCAGGTGCCAAAATGACTTCCTCCACCGTTGGACTATTCTCCGCCTCACTCAAGAATAAGGCTCTCCCAATCTAAGTGCCCTGTTCGGTGTTGAGCAGTTTCGAAATACTTTCAATATCATTTAAAAGTTTTCAATTGCCGCGAATGTTTCAGCCCTAATGCGGGTTTTCCATAATTCTCCGTTATATTTATTCATATTTGCTTGGTGACACCTTGTAAAACCAAAAAAAAAAAATAATAGCGCCCATCGCCAAGCTAGCCAAAGAAACCACATTTTCACATATGAAAACAACGCATCTAAAAATGAGACAAAATCTTCTGTGTTCGTGAACAATATCGAAGTATCCAGGGTTCCTCAACGAACATCTGTCCCGGAGCATTGACACAAGAAAACGATTACCTAATAAATACAAAACAATTACTGATTACTTTTGCAGCTGCAAAGCTGTTGTTCACTGGTTTGAATGGTAAGAGAGACACACATTAGGGGTTGATTCACGAATTAGGTTGGGGACGTCATGCACCGGTACGCCGACAGACGATGAAATGCGGAATTTCACTTTCAAGTAGAACGAAACAAGTGTCAGTTGGGTAACAAGTGCGGCCAGTTATTATGATGTTTATACCACAGAAAGTCAATAACGATAATAGATGGCATAATGCTTCATTACAAATAAACTCGCATCTTTTGAAGCATCCATAATTTGATTAAATGGGATTGGTCTTAAGCAATTGGTTCGGTAATGGGGTGGTGGTCACCCGAAGGGATAACAGCTCACTATGTGTGCGGAAGAACTGTGAAGGCACTAAAATCGTACGACCGTTACGCCAGTGTCTCCGGTGTAATTGAGAATTGCATTTATTTGATTCTTTGGTTAATAGTTTTGGTTGAGACAATCCTCAACGCGCCACTTTAAGTACTTCTCAGCCCGACGATCCATGGGGGATCTGAGTCTGAACGAATGTTGCCATCCTTTGTTGGCGGTTAGTCCTCTCATCTTTTTTCTTCTTCTGGTGGCACTACAGTCCGGGCCGGGGTGGATATGGGCCTCAACCAACAAACCTCTCTAGCTGGCACGATCTTTAGCCAGCTGTCTCCAAATGCGCACGCCAAGTTGGTTGAGGTCCTTCTCCACGTGGGTGCGGCATCTGTTCCTTGGGTGTCCTCTATTGCCTTCTAGAGACTCTTCGGCCTGGAGCAATATTATCCATGCGCTCTACATGGCCTAGCAATCTTACGCGTTGAGTCCGTAGACTAGGCTCATGTCGCTGTTCGTGGTTGAATCTTCAGCTCCAAAAACCATCAAAGCAAACGAGAGTAGGTCGGGGATGATCAAGGTCTTATATAAAGTCAGCTTGGTTCTTCGATAGATGGCTGTACTACTTAATTGCGTTTTGAGCCCAAAAAAGCAGTGGTTGGCAAGAGTTACTTTACGTTTGATTTCGGTACAGCTGTTGTTCATACTGTTTACTTGGGAGCCGAGGTAGACGAAGCCCTTCACTACCTTGAAGCTATAGCTGCCTATGGTGAATTTCTGGCCGAGTCGTCGATGTTGTGTCCTTTCTCGATGACCTCTTCACCGCTAAGCCCATTTTGGCCGCATTTCCAACAACCGACTCATTGACGACTCGCTGTGTTCGACCAATCATGTAAATATCGTCCGCGTATGCTAGCAATTGTACGGACTTTACGAAGATCGTGTCTGTTGTATTGGCGAGTGAGTTTTGCACGATCTTCTCAAGAATGATGTCAAAAAAGACACATTGATGGAGCAGCGAGAATTCTCCTTCGTCATCCTGCACAACCTTACAAGTTTGGCTGGAATGTCAAAACTAGACATGGCGTTGTATAGCTCGTCTCTACGCAAGCTGTAATATGCGACCTTGAAATCAATGAATAGGTGGTAGGTGTCGATTTGCATCTCTTGGGTTCTTCAAGGGTTACTTAAGAGGACTTAAATCCTCAGACCAGATCCTCGCCAGTTGAACGGGATGTTGTCGTGTCTCTATTGAATTTTACATATATATATACATATATACCTATTGAATTTTACATTACTTATTACTTTTTGAACATTGTCGTTGACTCGAAAGTGATGGAGAAAGGTTGTAAAATTCGGGTATCGAACTTTGCACCCTCTGCGTAGATGTCGATACACTAACCCTCTACGCTACGTATTAGTTTAGCCATGTCCGACTACGATTACAAGTCCGAGGACGATTTCCCTTGCTAATATGATTTTTATTAAACGAGGACCGAAACATCTCGATGTGCCCATGCCATTGATGACAGTGAACCTGAAAAAAGAAGAAGTCTACAAAGGCGCCTGTTCGTGCGCTTGAGCAGGCAATTCAGGCATTTCAGTTAGACCCGATTGGAAGCTTCCAAAAGTTATATAAAAAAACTTTAAGAAATGCCTATTCAGCATTGAAGATCAATGCGTAGAGCTACAATATGTTATCTCTTAGTGGGATTTACGGATTTTTTTATTGTTTGAGCACACAATTCTACGAACTCCGGGAATAAATCCTCAAAGCTTTGATGAGAGCAAGAAAGAACGGATTCAAGGCATGTCGCGTCCGTCCCAAGGCTGGCAATCAATTCACATGAAAAAAAAGGAATGAAAATCCTGCAAATCCATTTCTCATTTTATTTGCGCCTGTTCAGCTCTAGGACCAGACAGCGAGTACTTGGTACACCTTTCATCAACTCACTTGATGAGATTTCGGCTAAGGATATTAAGGAACTAATGTCCTTCTTAAATACCTCGGATTGAATTTAAAGATATCTCAAAATATACCTTAAAAAGGTAACAGAGAGAATGTTCTCACCAAACCACCCGTTAGGTAAGTAGGTAATTACCATACCCTTAACGCAAATTTAATATTTCCACCACCACACCATACATGTAAATTTCAAGAAAAAGTTATAAAATACTTTTAGTGGTAACCGAAAATGAGTTACAACACTTCATACAACTATTCAACAATTTTCGATTTCGATGTTTCTTGGAAAAAAGGCGAAAAGCATTTAATCAAACAGTTCGCTTCATTTGGGTGCAAACAAGGTATTGCCAGATAGGCAGTAATTCATTCGTTTTCTCTGATTTCAGCGTGCTCAACCGTGACGTCATCAGAAATGAAATATTCGATTTTCTCACACTTTCAAGGATTAAGGATGAAACTTTTGATGGAGCCAACTTTAATTATCATTTCCCCACTCAGCCCCACACATTTAAGGTTGAATTTGTGTTCAAAGACAAAGAAAATCAACTTTTGAAAAAACGATATAATTTGCACGAAAATATGCAGTCAATTGATATCACTATTGACTCGCATTTTTTTGCAGCCAGTGGTTGCAAAATGTGCAAACAAAACAATCACGAGGATGGCAAAAGAAGGGATAGGAAAAAACAGGTTAATTACATCGATACAATTCGATGCACTGGTCAAAAAGCAAACACTCTTGGCCATTCCGAAGGATGACGTGTTTCGGGAATTCAACTTCCAAAAAGAGTTTACCATTAAGCTCAGCACCAAAAAGGACTAGAGCAATGAATCCATAGTCCAAAGACTGAGCAGCAATACGGTGAAATGGTAGACAGATGGATCAAGAACTGGTGAAGGAACAAGGACAGGAGTATTTGGACCCCGGACAAAGTACTGCGGACCAAAGGGCAAACGGACCAGTATCTTTCAAACAGACGGGATAGAAGGCATATAGGGATAGAAGGCAACGAAATGGCCGTCTCCTTCGCTAGCAAAGTAGCATCGGATCCTTTTATAGGCCCCTAAAATTCTGCGCTGTAGGAGATCATGTCCTCAGGGAAGAGTTCAGGGAACTAGAAAGAAGGAACCGGGCAGATGACTGGAACCACGCTCATGGCATGAAGCAGGCCAAGAAACTCTTGGGTCAATATAACCGGAAGAGGTTTGAGGCGTGTATCAGAATGGGCAAGAACAACCCTCGTATCCTAACAGGCTTCCTAACTGGCACAGCAGACTTAGAGAAGGTCTTTGCAGATTCTGCGGAGAATCTAACGAAATTCCAGAACATATGCTGGGATTTTGTGAGGCACTAGCCCACAAAAGTCAAAGATATCTGAGCAAGCACCTAATATCAAAAGTGCTCGTGAAGTCACTAGAACCAACTCATTCTCAGATTCCTAAAGGAAATTGGCTTAGAGAGAATACTCTAGGATAAATCTCTTGCACCTTCGTGAAAAAGGAGCATATAACCCTCAATACAACTCTGAAAAGAGCTGTATGGGAGAGGAGCTGTTAAGAAAACAAAGGTATGAATAGGGGGCACAATAGATCTTAAGGTCGTGGTGCAACATACCCTCAACAATAATAATAATCCATTTCAGTGTGAAGAAGACAAACTCGCTTAGTAGATACACGTCAAATTCTTTACTGTATGTAACAACATCAATAGATGCAACAGGACTCTTTAAAAACCTCCAAGCTATAAGTTAACACGTTCTCACAGTCCCAAAGTTGTGCAAACCGTTTCAGCGATTTAAGTCCAAGCCGGTGGAACGGACACAGCGATATAAACTGAACCCACCCTCGAGTGTCGCCGACCATCTACAGTTGGACCAAAGGTTGTCAACGCCATCATCAGAGTGATTAGACAACAATTATTGACAACCGACCACAGGGCATCCTTGAATTTAAAGAGAACAATATTTTCTTACAATATGTCTGTTACCACTACATTTGCGCTTACTGATGCAACAAAAGGGGATGCCAATAATTGTATTCGGTACCCTACCATACACAAAGCGTATGTATCTGATAGGATCTTTTTAGCACGAGAACGCGTTTGTGATTTAATTACGAACAGATCAGGACCTACAATGGATGGCATTGTAGCACTTTTACAAAGTGACTTTTCTGCAAAGAGGCGATTCACGAAGTTCATCATCAACCTTGAGCAGTCGGAAATACTCTTGTTAGAATACCGTTACTACTGACGCAAAGAAGTGTAAGAAGTCATGGGGGATCTGGTCAAAATGAAAATTAAAAATCAAACAAAATCTCCTCGGCTTCACTACCAGTCCTTCAAGCGTTCGGTCTAATTGTTGATGACTTCTTATTATTCCGTTATGTTCTCGCATCAAAGCAAGAATACAAGTACAGTGCAGTCTCGATTTTTGTTCATGGAAAGAGCGACTACAGTCACTAGACTTATGAAAAATCTTAGCAGAACTCCTGATCATTGGGAGGAAGAAAACTGTGTTACTTTGATTTTAATTCGGGATCAAATTTTGTTAGAAAAATCTGATGTATATGGGCAGGTGATGAAAGGATCAACGAAAATATACAAAAAGCCGAGAAGAAGAACTCTCCGACGATGCGGAAATGAAAGTTATTGGCCCAAAGTGAATTTAGAAGCCGTAATAAAATGCTTTACCATATACTTGTACTGGGCAGAACAAAATTAAGGGATAAGGTTGTTGCCAAGCGATCTTCTGCAAAGCAACTTCTGAGTTTTACAAATTATGTAAATGAATTTGTTTTTTTTGTACTAAAATGCGGATTCAGGATATTTTATTTATACATTGAATAGTATATTGCGTAATATACTAGTTGCAATAATCGAAATTACACTGTAATTCCCAAATACAAGATTTGCCGTGTAAAAAATGTTGAGCAAACTTCAAAGATGTCTTCTTGACTCACAAAGAACAGTTAAATTCCAAAACAGTCGTCGTATCAGAACGAGATATCGTCTCTTCAAAGCATCCCATTACTGATAAAACCCATCAATTAAATATCAGAAAATATATGACGCTACTAAAAGCGGAAAATCTGCAAGCACTCCACATATAGTACTCATACTTCGTAGATGTGTCTTAAGATTCCCTCAGCTAGCGACGAACACCCGGCAGAAGGTCTAACGCGATCGACGCGCCACACACTCATTCGGGGTTCTCCGCAGACTGCAGACTCTCAAGCATGCAGTTAATATCTTAATTAGACTAGACGGCATTCAAATTCAAGATTCATCCATTGATGCATCTCAATAAACACCGCCACAACCGCTGGGAATGTAATGCTGTATCCAAAAGACGAGACACCCTATGTACTCCAGATTCCAAACTGCTCACAAGTGTAAATCAATTCTCGTGGGCTCGGGGGGTGAGCGACGCACACAGCCTCATCCGTGCGCAACTCTCCACATGGGGGTAGCTGTGGCTTGCTGTATACACGAATGTAATTGGCCATTAACCACCGAAGGCGTGGTTATCGAAAGTGCGCAATGGGAACATTTTTGTATCCACTGCTCTCGACTAGCAGCGACTTACATGTTTCTCGGAGCACAACAGGTGCAGCTGTATTCCCCGCTTCGTACGGTATCGGTTTTGTTCGTAGTGTATTCAATTTGGAAATGCGTTCAACTTGTAGTGGCGGGCATCGATAAAGAAACTAATATTCCCTGATTTGTGTGTGGCATTCCAAGCGATTCATATTTGTATTACAAATTGTGCGAAAGAAATTACAATAGTTGTTGAGGGGGCTCTTGACTCACGCGGGAACAGCTAATGGAGATGTACGACCGATGAAGCTGTTTCTGAAAGCAAGTGGAGTTGTGTTGTTTTATTGTTAATAAACCTAACTTACTAGATATCTTATGAACATGCTTCAGCAGTACTAATTATGAAATTATCCATTGAATTGTTTGCAATATTAGTTGATACTTGTTAGCGTTTACATTTGAATGGAATAATGTCAGCGGAGTTTTCAGGAAACCATGGTCTTCTTTAAATTCCCCATTTTTTTATACTTGGGTTTGTAAAAATATTCAACAAGATACTATATGACCCGTGTCCAAATAGTAGTGTCAGATTTTAAAAACACCCTTCCCTTTTGGGTTTTCTGTAAAACAACTAAGTTTCCTTATCTAGTAGTTTACTTTTGAATATGTTTTCGCGTATTGCAGGTAGACCTTCCGTAAAATCACCTGCCATATACATCGTTAGGTTGGTTTATCGCCAAATCGAGCGGTCTCGGCGCACTGAAGGTCTCATGTCCCGCACTAAAGGTAGTGCAACCCCAAAGTTGTATGCCGTAAGTCCATATAGGCTTCAGTACTTGCATTATAATAGCAGTTTGTTGTACATGCTTAGCTTGGAGTGCCTTCCAAGCAACCAGTACATTTCTCGGTTTTCGAGCTCATCTCGTTTCTTTCTCACGTGGGCTTTCCACTTGAGTTTCGTATCGAGGGTCGTACCAAGATATTTTGCTTCATTAACCTACGTTATTTGTACAGAATTAATGAAAACTGGTAGATTTTCAATATTCCTGTAGGTAAAAATTATATGCGTTGATTTGGTCTTATTGGGAGCCATGCGCCAGCGTTTTAACCATTCGTTATATTTCATGGGAGTTTTTCAGTTGAGAACTTCCCGTTGCCAGGATCGCTGTGTCATCCGCAAATGTAGCCACAAGTGTACCCTCAATTTGAAGTATGTCTCTAGTGTACAACAGGTACAATGTAGGGCCAAGGATACTCCTCCTCGGATCTTCTTAAAATCGGAATATTCAGTTCCATGTTAACTCTAAATATCCTGTTAACGAGATAAGCAAGCTTGTCGTAGAAGCCTGCTTAGTTTGTATTTTAGGCCTTCATGCCAGACTTTGCTCCTTCAATTTCATTCGTTATTGTGTATACCTGGTTTATTGTCGAGTGTTTCACTCGAAACCCAAATCGATGGTCAGGTATTAGTTGCTTCTCCACGATACATTTTTGAAAGCGATTTAACAAATGTTTTTCAAGAATTTTGGATATTATTGGTAACAGCGATATGGGTCTGTACGACCTTTTTTTGTTTAAAGGTTGAGACCATAATAACTTCGGCAACCTTCCATGAGTTTGGACCATATAATAGCCTAAGGGTAGCATTCGTTAAATAGAGGAGTTTAGTTAGCGTGAGATTGTTTTTCTTTATTGGCGAGGACTGGATTTGGGGCTTCTTGATATTTTTACTGCTTTCCAGAGTGAGTAGTTTGTACCTTTTTCATTTGTTAGGCCTTCAGGATAAGTCAATATGTAGTGATTTTTAAAAACTTGTAAAGCTTTTTTTAGTAGTTTGCACAGACATAGTAAACTCCATATTTTTCTGGTCACTGATAATGCTCAAGAGTATTCCTGTGTATGCCATCCACTCGTGCATGAACTTCAACAGGTCTAGCTGTAGAAGCCAGTCCAGGTCGGCGTAACCCATATCATGGAGAAGAAAGAAGCGAAGTCGAATTGAGTCTGTATTTAAGTTTAAATTGCTCATTATGTTCTTCGTGTGGCGCTTCATTAAACAACAAGCCTGTCCAGCTATCGCGAGCTATGGCTAACTGTCTTCAGTTACGCATAGGACACGACGAATGGTTCACTGGCTATATGTATCAGTAGACAGACCCATACTGTTGTATGAAATCGCAATTTGGTAGGCCGCACTCGAAAAAAAAAATCAACCTCACACCACTCGCTAGAGTACAGATGATGGCGAGCGTATGCATTAGCGGAGCGTTAAGGACTACCTCCTCAGAAGCACTAAACAGTCACAGCGAAGTTGGGTACAGGTGTGGATGCTCGCGTCTATTCAAGGTGATTCTGAACTCAGGCACATATAACTCTAAGACTTCCCTTAATTGCCGCCAATCTCTTAACGAGATGGACAAGTATTTTAACATCCATCTTATGTGGGTGCCGGGACACTGTGACATTTCAGAGAATTGCGAAGCGGACGGCAATGGTTCCTTACACTTTCCGGTTGCCAACCATGCTTAATGTTACTGAAGAGCAGATGGTCTACTGGCGCTCCATCTAAACCGCTCAATCAGCCCCATCAGAATGAGCAGGCGAAATTTCAGAACTCTCATCGGCATTATAGCCGGGCACTGCGTCAGGCTTCTCGATTAGGTCTTCCTTGCAATGGATGTGGAATCTTTCGATTCACGGGATATTATTCTCCTTTTCCCTGGCGGGTACGTCCTAAGCCACTCATATGCAACTTCTACCAATCTCCCCGCGGAACTGCTGTTAGGTATTACTTCGCGGGGTTGGTTAGCTTTTCTTTCTCTTTCTCTATGCTCGTTATAAAGGAGCAGGTCACCAGCCATTTGTCAGCTGACTCCGTCATATGGCTAACTAGGGTCTCAGGAGTTGCTAGACTTGTTCTCGCCACGGCAAAGCGTCTGCAATGAAATATTGCGTGCTCTGCGTTTTCCTCTTCGCCCGTGCTTTTGTGAGCCGAGCTGTCGTGACCGAATGTGGGGAGGTATTTCCGGTAACCTCCATGCCCGGACAAGAACTGCCTGAGATAGTAGTTGCAGTCCTCTTGAGCTCTCGTTGCCCAGGCTTTTATTGCGGGTATCAATTTATGGATCCATCTGCTTTTGGTTGTGGTGTTCCATCTGGCTTGCTACAGTGCCGTAGATGTTGCCCTTTTCTTCAATTTTCAGACATCTTTCGCTAGTCTCCGCGTGATTTGCAGTTCTCTGTAGGTAGATCCTTTGCATTTCGGGATGTCAGTAGGGACCATACCCGCAATGACGCAGGCTGCTTCGTCCGAAATTGTTCGGAAACCGCTTATTGGTCTTATTGCGTAGAGCCTGTATTTTGCCGAAAGCTTCCTTACTGTCTCCTTGGTCGTGAGTAAGATACTATTCGACATCTTTTGTGTAACTTCAGCGCTGTCTCCTCCTTTAGAAGAGAGGGTCACTCCGACGCCTTCTACTATAATAAAACCTGACGGAACTAAGTAGCATTAGAGTCAGTCATCTCCACCCCTTAATCGAAAATACTAA
Organism: Eristalis intricaria; assembly: GCA_964034865.1. Taxonomy (NCBI): domain Eukaryota; kingdom Metazoa; phylum Arthropoda; class Insecta; order Diptera; family Syrphidae; genus Eristalis; species Eristalis intricaria. The sequence continues at coordinate 23,337,579 of OZ035874.1, forward strand.
CTGGTTTAAGGAATTGGATCAGTGGGCGTACTCAGCCTACGAAACCTAACCTATCTTAAGTCCTCAATGATCCCACAACATCTCATGTTCGACATTGAACGTCATCGGATAAACTTAATTAGTTGTTCAGTTGTTATCTTCCCGTTTAGACAAATAAATAAAACAAACAATATACATTAATCAATTCAGTTGTTTGTAAATCGAGTCGCAGTATTTAATTCAAACTATGCAATAAATTGATCGCTCTGAGAAGGATGCATGCCTCCCAAAAAACTTTATTTCCCAAAACAGAGGTCAATTGGGCATTCGTTTTACTCGCGCTCCCACTCTTGTGTTTACCCAGAGGAACACACATTTTATTTCAATTTACTGGACGCATTAGATCGCTTTCTTTCACAAACTAATTCCTTGCTTCCGTATAAACACTGAGCACTTGACCGCCATAAAAATGAATTAAAGATTCCCAGCTGGGAAACTACCTTAGATAAAGAGTAAATGCGGTCGGATCCATTGAGATTTTTATTTAAGTCTTGCTATTTTTGTTTTCATTTTAGAATATTGCCAATTGCTGATAAGATTTAATTTAACTAACTGAATTGTTCGAGTAATGGGAAATGGTGCTGGCAACTTTGACAACAATTACGAGCACTATGGGCCAGTTTAAATGTGACGCGTTTGATACTTCACATTATGGTAAGTCTTATTTGGTTGATAGGATTGTCATTTAATTCCCGCGGTAATCCGACATACGTTTTGCAAGGCGGTGTTGATTTATCGAATTTGCCGGACTATAGAGTACTGCCTCAGACTCCCTGTAGTTCGCACATTTTTGAAAGAAAGTTCTAAAATCCGACAAATTTGAAATCAAGCTGTACACACAATTTAGTAAACTAAACAACTCAACAGAGAGATTATACGCGTCGAGAAAAATTCGTAGTGGCGCCAACTAATTACAACCTGTTGAAATACACATTAATAAACATTTTCCGAAACAAATTGTACTTGCAGTCGTGTCAAATTACATCACTTCTTTAGTTATCGGCATGCTGGAGTACGGACGATGCCGGTAAAGCCATGTGACTACCGCATGCCCACTGTATATGACAAAAATTAGCGCTGATCCAGAAATCGATGAATTTGAGAGACTTTTTGACAGCTAACCATGAATTTTGAAAGTTCCTCGAAATAATTATTCTCCTTTTGGTTAGGATGTTTTTAATCACAATAACATGGGTGGCGCTACAGCCATAGAGCGGGAGGGCCTAGCCTCTACACCAACCACTCGTGTTGTGCGTGCTATTGTTCTTTCACGAGTGGAAGGGACATACAGTTTAATTCCGACTCCGAAAGGCCAAGTTTGAGAAGCCATTCCTAGACAGTTATTACTCTTTGAGCAGTGTCAGTGACTCAAAAGAGGTGCAATCGTGAAAATTATTTCAGGTTGTACCGGTCGGGAATTGAGCCCAGGCAGCGAGGTTCTGTTGCGTAGGGGTCGACGCAATACCACAGCCGCCACATGCTTTTAAACACTTTAAATTTGTCACAAGATGTTTCAATGTGTGTGTGATTTCCAAACAATATAAGGATTGATTATATAAAACTCATTGCAATAGAATCGAAGCCTTAGTATGTAAGTGTAATTATTTATAAGGAATCCAGATCGCATACAGTTTTCCGTATTTTATTGCTTAATTTAATATGGCCCATAAGGCATACACTTTCGCTACATTATTTTAATCCATATTACAATGCATAAAATAAGCATTAATGCAAGATTGGCGAGGGCAATGTTTCTTTAATTTAAAACATGCGTATTTTAAATCAGGCTGATAAAAAAATACTTCATTGACAAATTAATAAATTCAATGACTAGTTAAACAAATTGAGAATCGTAGCCTCGCGGCCGTAGCCCGTAACCATTTCCGCTCGAAACACTGCTCAATATTTTTCGCTCATGGATTCTCGTGGATCTACAAAGCTTTTTTGGATTGCGCGAAACAGGTTGATCTTACATTAATATATCCATATATGCTTTATTATAAGGAATAATGTAAGGAAAACTTTATGCAGGTCCTATTATAACGTGTATTAAAGTTCTTTTCTAAATCATAAATATAAAAATTATACAAATATATTTTCTATTAAAGATAAATATATTTCGTTTATAACAAATGCGACTTGTTTCCAAGTATAATTGTTTCCAAAAATATTTTCAACCATGATTTTACTACGCTTTATTATAAGGCCTAAGTAATTCTCAAGAAACGAAAGTCCAGAAATAAGGAAAACATATACCTTGTAGTCTGGTCTGTCTGTAAACATTATAGTAAGGCTTACGTAATGCCTTTTATAATTATACTCTAGAGTTCTCTATTCCGTATCCCTTAGTTTTCCATTAGCTTTATAAGTTCGACCATTCTGCTAGGTTTTGTCTTAATTCCCTTGCCTACAACATGAAAAAATCTCCGACTAATTTGACTTGTTGTTATACAAATTCTAGGGGAGGAGTGGTAGAAGTCGACAACAAGATGCTATTTTGTTGTAATTTGGACTGTGTGTGTGAGGTGGTGGTGGTTCTTTGAGAACCGAAGTGTACCCTTTTGAAACCACAAATCTGAAAGTTGAAGTTTAATGTGCATTTAGAACCATCGCGATTCATCGTGCGCCGTGTAGGAACATTCGTTTTCAGGAAGGGTTTGCCTAGAGTCCGTTGCCTTGCTGTGGCTAGCGCTGGACAAGACCATGACTGCGTCGCTAGTCATCTTACTGAGATGACTTCGAGTTCTCTTAAGCTCAGGTCATGGCGGTCGGTTATCGAATGCGGATAAAGAAGAAGTCTTTTCGAATTTTTTCTCACAACAGCGTGACTATTTGGTAATGGCATAAGCCTGCAGTGGCTAGATTATGTAGAGTCCGTAGGCTACCTGACTCTGAACAGATATCAGGTATCCGACGTCACAGTCAATTCTCCTCTTATCAACCAACGAATTAGGAGGATTAATAGACAGTTAATCACGAACTATTTAACTTTTATCACGAAATGATATTCTCCGATGATCTTTTATGATCCCTGTAATTACTGATTCCTTAGGTCCAAAAAGTGCTTTACTCCGAGCCTTTGGAACAAAGCAAAAGCTTTGTGTACCTCAACTATGGTTGTGAAGCTGGAGACAACTTGCAACAGATTACTAAACAAAAAAGAAAGAAATACTTGAATGACTGGAAAATAACCCAGTTGCAACCCGCAAAATTCGAAAAGTAAGGGTACACATATGTATGTATGTTCAAGCTTTCACATTTAAAAAAACAATTCATGTTATGGATCGAAGGCAATCCATCACGAATACCGCCACGTTGTCCATCTGTTACTGTTTAATCGAGCGAAGTTTGGTAGTTGGTATTAACTCCAAAGGGAAGTGTGAAGGGGGTCGACACTCGACTGTATGCTGTGTTCCCACCAATCGAAAACGCGAGGTGGATCACATTTCTTCAAACCTTCGAGCTTTCGCCATACATTTTCCCGACTTTGGCGAAATCTCATCTCAAATCTCAACCGAACAGGCCTACAGCGTGAACTTCAGTTTATTTTGGTGTTTAATTGTAGATGTCAAAATAATATAAACATACTCCTTCACTTTTCTTCTCGACACTATTATTTCCTGTCAACAAACAGCTGTTTTGACGGCCACTTCAAAATTGACAGCTCACTGACACTTCAACTCGATGTCAACGGATTATTGAAGTTTTTGAAGAAACATAGCACTAGAATTGCCGCACGCACTCACTACACAACGTCACCTTCGATTCTTCGAAGCATTAGTTATCCATTCGGCTTGGAACGCACTCTACATTGGCCAGGAAGCCTTTTGAATTAATAATACTTAACCCTTTGAAGAAGACTCTGATCTTCAAACGGCGACAGATCATGGCAAGGTTAGATAAGGTAGTGGGCTGCTAGTGAAAGGCTAGGCTGAAAATTGTAGTCCATTGTGATATCCAAAGTCAGACTACTACCACTGATTGACTACTCCAGTGATAGTGACGTTAATTTGATCCCAACTGCAAATGGTGACTGGGTCAGATTTTTAAAACAGATAAAAGCGTATTAACTTCGCTTTCACTGGGATTCGAACCGGGACCCCACTAACCAAGGGCAGGCACTTAACCAACAGTACCATCCAGTCGTATCGGATCCTTGAAAGACGGGATAAGTTCAAATCGACACCCAACACTTTGTCGATTTAAGGGTCGCATATGAGAGCGTGCGTAGATACGAGCTATACAACGCTATGTCTAGTTTTGACATTCCTGACACAACTCGCCAGGTTGTATGGGACGACGATAGGGAACTATCCTTGCTCCGTCAAGATCGGTAACAAGGTTGTATGGGACGACGCTAGAGAACTCTCCTTGCTCCATCAAGATCGGTAACAAACTCACCGAAACCTTCAATGTCAAAAAACGATTTTGCCAAGGCAACGCGCTGTTATATGACTTCGTCAACTTCATTCTGTAGAAGATCGACTCATATGTCAACACTTGAGAAACGATCTTCCAGAAGTCTGTACAATTCCTAGCACATGTCAACGACATTGACTGGATTGTGGGAACACAGTGAAGCGAATAAAGCGTTTGCAGGCCATAAGATGGAAGTGCCTGCTCAAGAAACGACATTCAACATCTTCGACATGCGGGCAGCTATTAATTGGAGGTAGTCAAGGACGTAAATAGTACTAACTATACCAGTACCGAGATCAAATGCAGAGTAATGTTTGCCAATCGCTGTTTCTATGGGCTCGAGATGCTGAGCTGACTTTATATAAGACTCTATTCCAGTCTTGCTATACGACCCACAGGCATGTGCAATCTCAAAAGCGCATAAGGAAGTCTTTGTTCTCTTCGAGAGAAAAGTTCTGGGCATGATCTTTGGTCCTGTTTGCGTTGACGGCATCTGGAGGAGATCTGGAGGAGTTTGGCATCAAGCTCTCTTGTCGAAAATGCGTGCCTATGGTATCGATGAATCTCATATTCTATGGATTAGAAATAAGCTTTCGAACCGTTCAATTCAAGTTGTTTTGGATAGGTTCAAGTCTGATGTCCACCAAATAAATGCTGGTGTTCCCCGAGGCTCTGTCATGTCTCCGACACTTTTCGCACTTTTATAAAAGATCTCTTGTCTGCTATTTCCAATCCAATCCATTCCTTCGCTGATGACAGAACCCTCAGCTTTTCATTCTGCCATTATCCATAAATGGCGCGTGTGTCGATGCTACCGGAAAACTCTCCATGCTTGGTATGTGTATCAACACAACACTTAGTTGGAACGATCACATATTTCAAGTCGCCAAAAATGTTGCGAAATGTTTACCTTTTCGTATCGATGCAAAAAATATTTCACCCCCTGTGATTTGGCTTTGATTTATTGCGCTTACATCCTCCCCAAGCTTGAGTACAATGCTCATATCTGGTCTGGTGCCCCCAAGACCACCCTGCACCTACTAGATAGAATCCAAAGCGAGCGATAAAACGTATAGCAAACAATAATATCGCAGAGTTATTAGACTCGCTCGAACATCGACGTACTGTCTCTTCTTTGTCCGTGTTTTATCGCTATTTCAACTAACGATGCTCAATCGAGCTAGCCAACTGCATTCCTCCTCTCCATGAATTCACCCGCAATACCCGTCTGGCCAGGAATGCCCATCTGTATAGCCTTAAGCTTACTTTCGGACGCACAGTTAAATTCAGAGACTCGTTCTTCAGCCGCACTGCACGAATATGGAATGATCTTCCAGGCCAATGAGGACAGGTACCTCCTCTCCCTTTCTCCCTCTATACCTTCGGCTCGTGCTGTGTCTTGACCTCGGACACATAGGGGTATTAGCAATCCCTTGAGCTCGCGCAAATTATAAAAAAAATGATTCAACTACGAACTATAATATGTACAGCGACATTAGCCTAGACAGGCGTTTATGGATCCAAAGCATAGTTGTCTGGACAACTCCGGCCGTTTTTAGCTTCTACTCTGAATTTATTAAAAAACGCAACAGATAACCCTCGCGTTAAAGTTGGCGCATCCAGGTGGAGAAGGACGTCAACTTGGCTTGGTGTGTGGAGGCGGTAAGCCAGTGATTGCGCTAATTGGAGAGATCTGAGGATCAGAGGCCCAGGTCCATCGCCGACTGTAGCGTCAAATTAAGGGAATAGTAGTTTACTATCCAGACCTTCTCTCCTTTTTGAACCTGTGTCTGGATACGTACATATATCGAACTCTTAACTTGGTTGTGTCCCAAATACTGACCAGAATTATTGCAGAACTTCCTTCTTTTCAATTGGACCTGCACCATTCAGTCCCCACTACTTTTTCTGATGCTAATGGATACAATCAGATCTGGCAAGACTCCCTCTAAAAAGAATGAATACCACACCACAACATCAACTTCAAGCGAGTTCTGAACTTGATTGAAATATTTACTCAATAGTTTCCTCACTATTCCCCGAGGTCAATCCCCGAAGACAATCGATATAACTATTTGCTTGTTTAATTGCCTTCGACGTTTTTCAAACCGAATCTTTGCCAATACCTCGGAATGTTTTCCAATGCAGTCTAAAACACTTTTTGCCGAGGACCGAGATCAATCCAACAAAGGGTGGAATTGTGCTTAAGTGGATTGTGCGTTTAAATATACAAAAACAAATTTAAATAATCAATTTACTCCTCCACACATACATTCGAGCACACGTGCAGTATTTACGGAATACGAGAGTACATAGAGTAGATAAAATGAGTTTCTTACATCGACTTCGTGGTCGGTCGGTAGGCAACGACGACAGCGGCGGCGGTGGCGGCGTTTCAAAAACACTTTTTCAATCCATTAAATCAGAAAGCGTACACACTACACCACGACTTGTCATTATTCTCTAGACAATGCTATCAACATACACTCAGAGACAGAATAATTGAAAGAATACAATTGGCTTGCCGCTGACGCGGGGGCGTGGCCATCGGAGATGCGCAATTTCCGAAAAACGAAATTCGCCTCATTTACGTTACGATATTTCTTGAATCAGTCTGTGAGAACTCGATTGCAGAAAATGTGTAATGGAACCAAATATTCAACTGACAATTAGCTCGAGCGATTGCAGCTGGGGATTCCGTGTGTAGTGTGTGGTGTGGCTTCGAATTCGATATCGGCTTCAATGGAAGAGTCCATTTCGAGTGTTTTTGACAATGTGACGTCGCGCTACAATCCCACGTCGGACGTGTATTCGAATAAACCGTCGTCGTATCCGTTCAAGTGTCAACATGTGGATCGTAAGTGGAGTCATTAAATTTTCGTAAATTTTGCTTGTTTTTTTGTGTGTTTCTTCCTCTTGGCGCTGTGTTCAAAAATTGAGTAAAAGATTAATTGTGTTTAAAATGAAAACCACAGGATGTGTGTTTATTTGTTGATGTTGATATAATTATTTACAGTTAATGTCAGTTTATGGCTGTGTGAATGGCATACGGGAGTACAGTGGTACTGTGTTAAAAAAAGAAAAAAATCGAATTTATCCAAGAGTGTGTTTTTGTGTCACTGCAAGGAATTAATTTATTCTTTCTGTGGTATTGTATGTTTATTCCAATGACAGAGTTCCATATCCGAACTACCAAGTCTGGGAAGCTTTTTCTCAATAAGTCAGTGACTCGAAGAGGTGGGCCGTGAACATTATTTTTTCCGTGCAAGATATCGAACCTGGTCACCTGGTCAAACAACGTCGCGGTCTGGTTCAGAAATTGTATTTGAACGAAATAATTATTTTTACAATTGATAATAAAACTAGGCTTACAAACTAAGTCTTTAGGGTCTGGGCTCAACAATAGGTGCCCAACTGGTGTACGTTCTTTAATTTTACATTTGATATTATTTTCGGTTTATTTTTATTTCCTACAATGTCCAGTTCTTACATCGGGTTATTCCAAATCCGTGTGTCTGAGTTGGTCCTTTTGGGAGGTCACTGCCGCAATTTTAATGTGTGAAATAACATTTAGAACATTTAGAGAGATCCGGATCCATACTGGGCTCAAGAATCAAGCAGATCGTATGTCAACCACGAATTTACTCTTCGCAGCATGATTTAGCTTCGTATTGGATCAAAATTCGGATAAGGAAAAAATTGTCGGTATCTGACAAATTTGGTCGCAACATAAACGAGCTCAAGTTGAAGTTCAAATCAAGAAGCCGCTACTGGCATTAAGCATATCCGTGACCAAGGGAGTCACGTTTGATATAAATCATCCTTCTTCTTCTTCTTTATTTGGCGCTACAGTCAGAGGTGGCCTGGGCTAGTGATGGGACTTCTACCACTTAAGTGGTATTTCTACCACTCTACCACCACACATTTTGCCCATTGCTCATCATATCCCTAGCATTGTTCTGATTATGTATTAAGATTCGAGAAAAACAACAGACCAAAGTTAGACGCTAAAATTAAAATTGTAAAATACCGAGATCGAAAAAGGTTGTAGCTTGAACAATGCTACCAGTTTTGGGACTTGTCGGATTTGTTTCCACAAAACACAGTGAATATTCTTAAGATCTTAATGTAAAGTGGATGAAATTTATGGGCGAATGAAAAATTATAGAAATGACTGATGATGACAATGTGCCTTAATAGAATTAATTTCGAATTATTAAAGATGGTAGGAAAAACTATCCCTAAAATCCCTGCAATGTGTTGCATCAAACATGGTGAAAATTTGTTGTTTACAGTACCTTGTTCTCAGTAAAAAGGATACCATGAGCATGAATGGATAGAGGAAATTGTTCTGTAAACGAGATCGACCTACAAAATGGTGCCGGCAAAATAATAAGACCGGCGTACGTGTTTTTAATTTTTGGTGTGTGTCGGGTTATTTTTTATTTTGTTTTTGAAGTTATTTTTAATAAGGGTATTCCGTCATAAAAAAATCATAAATCAAATATCAAATGCCATAAGATCCACCACGAAAAACCATTGCTAGAGGATGATAACCAAATCAAAGGTCTGCTCATGAAAAGCCTTTTCAAATCAGCTACATAGATTATGGTTGAATTAAACTTACTAGTCTAATCCCTAATAATACAAGAAAGACTTGAAGAGCAAAATTTCTTCGGCAGATGTAGTACAGTAGGAAGATGTAGCCCAGAGTAGCGCCGGTCGTTACCAAAAGCGCAGGATAGTAATATAATAATAATAATAATAATAATAATAATAATAATAATAATAATAATAATAATAATAATAATAATAATAATAATAATAATAATAATAATAATAATAATAATAATAATAATAATAATAATAATAATAATAATAATAATAATAATAATAATAATAATAATAATAATAATAATAATAATAATAATAATAATAATAATAATAATAATAATAATAATAATAATAATAATAATAATAATAATAATAATAATAATAATAATAATAATAATAATAATAATAATAATAATAATAATAATAATAATAATAATAATAATAATAATAATAATAATAATAATAATAATAATAATAATAATAATAATAGTTATAATAATAAGCAAAAATATTAAACGCATCATTAGTCCGGTGAGACAGACCTGATTTTGGATGATATGATGGTCAAAGATAGTGCATCAAAAAAATGCAGCATGGAGACTTCAGCGTTTTGGAATGGAATCTACTAAAGATATTCGGTGGTCCTATTGTTTGGTCCGTAACTTTACATATTCACTCATTTTCATATATCATATATCATCATCAAATATATAAGTGAATTAACGTTTTTGTCTTTGCTACCACTTTTCTTTCACATTTTGTTCGAGTTTATCTACCACCATTATTCATATCCCAAGTTTCAGCACTGACCTGGGCTCCATTGCACCAACCACTTACCACAAATCACTAAGCAAATCATCATATTAGTATTTGTTTGCTAAGTGTAAGTGATAAGCGTTGCACGGCAGTATGTTACATTTCACTCAGTTGTCATTTTTCATAGTATCACTGCTTAGTGATAATGATAACTGTTTCTTAAAAACAAAAACCAATTTTTCTGCACTGTCGGCGCTAAGTGAAAAATTGGCAATGTGAAAGCCATTTTTTAAGTACTCCTGAAATACAAAAAATAGCATATTTTTTAATTGTTTTTAATTTACCGAAACTATTTTCTACAATTCGTCTGGTTTTCTTATGCGCGTGGGTGAATTTTTGCTCCGTTGGAAATCAACAGGTATGCACTACCACCGAGATTAACTGCACTAGGAAATAACAGATATCCGCTTTCAAAATTCATATAAAATTAAGTTTCAAAGTACTTTACAATCGAATGAACACTGGTCAGTAAGCGCTTGAATAAAAAATTGTGTGATTAACGACACTTTTCGATTAAGTTCACTTACTCCATATTTAAGTTGAAATTTATACGAGAGACTGAATTAAATGACTTCCTCGCGATTCAATATCTGTTTCTTCATGTTCAAAGTTCAATATAGTTCAATTTATTTGTAGTTCGATTTGTACAGTGTTAGTTACATCTAACATGTATTTATATAAACTAACCTAAGATGTTACGAATAAGCTCAGAGTGAGAGCATTTGCTCAGAACAAGAGCATTTGCTTAAAAAAATCTGGTGTAATTTTTCAATGAGATGTGATATGGTATTTACATTTGCTTTTTCATGGATCTTCATAGTAGAGAAATGCCAGGGCAGATTTAAAATTAGCTTTAGCACCTTGTTTTCACATATTTGTAATTTTTCAATGTGTGATTTGGCACAATCGGCCCACAGAGGTGCACTGTACATTAAGACTGGTTGAAAAATAGTTTTGAAAATTAGTAGTTTGTTATCAATACTAAGTTTTGATTTACGATTGATAAAGGGATATAGGATTTTAATGATTAGGTTTGCTTTCTGAATAGTACTCGATATATGTTTTTCAAATGTGAGGTTTTTTTTTTATCGAAAGTAACTAAATAAATACGTACAGCTTTCAGACCACTCGATGCTGGTCGAGTTCAATTGTAGGTTTGCTTGAGGTGAGAATTGCTGTTTTCTGTGTCGAGTAAGCCACATAGCCTGAGATTTATCTGCATTCGGTTTGATTTTCCATCTGAAACCATCAAGTGTATTTTAAAGAGAAGTTAGCGTGTGCTGTGCTAATATATTGGATGAGAAGAGGGATGTGTCATCAGCGATCAAAGCTAGGAAAGTGTTACCATAAGGTACTGGTATGTCGGACATAAAATATTATATATAAGTACGCCAGAGTGAGTGGTGTATAATGATGAACTCTGATTCTTCAGAATTTTCTTCAAATAAGCTCTTGTAACGTAACAAAAAAAAACTCGGCCGTCGACTTTGAAAATCAATTTGCAAAGTTAATTTGGTTTGTATTTAATACCCATTAAATTATCGAAGTGTTCAATGATAATTTACAAGCACAATAATGGTGCAACATAAATTGAAAAAAGGGTCTCATTTGATTAAGTTATCATTTCTCAATTGAATGTTTGTCACTCACTCATTTTCTGTTTGGTGCAAAGTTAATTTTTTTCCCTTTTAATCAAATAAATTATTTTAAAATTTATTTTTGGTGCAACAGAAATTAATCAAAATGTATGACAAGTTGTTAAGTGTTTAGTGATAAGTGGTTGTTGCAATAACAGCCTGGGCCTCAAGCAACAAAGACAAGCTTCTCCAACCATCACGGCCTCTGGCTTGGTGCCTCTTATGCTGTACGCTAGGTTGGTTGAAGCCCTTCTCCACCTGGCTGCGCTACCTTAGACGCGGGAGTTCTCTGTTGCGTTGTCCCGCAGGGTCGGAGTCGACAACTCTTCGGATTGAAGCTGTGCTGTCCATACGATCTACATGGCCTAGTCATCCTAGGCGTTGTATCCGTAGAGGTCTCACTAGACACTTGTTGTTGTAAAGCTCGTACAGTTCGTGGCCGAACCTTTTCCTCCAAAAACCGTCAACGCAAACAGGACCAAAGATCGCAAGCGGAACTTTTCTCTCGACGAAACCAAGGACTGCCGCATCCGCTTTAGAGTTTATAACGTTTCTGCGTCGTACAGCAAGTCTGGGATAAAGACGTTTTATATTAACTTATCTTGGTCCTTCGAGAGATGGCTCTATTACTCAATTACCTCTTGAGCCCGTAGAAAAACCGCTTGGCAAAAGTTACTCTGCGTTTGATCTCGGAACAGATGTTGTTCGAACTGTTTAGTGTTAACTGCTAAGCCGAGATAGACGAAGTCCTTGATTACTTCGATGTGAAAGCTGCCCATTGTGACGTTCTGTCCAAGACGTCGCTGTTGTGTGTCCTTTCTTGATAGCACCATATACTTCGTTTTGCCCTCATTCACCACTAGACCCATTTTAGCCGCTTCCGTCTCAATGACAGGATGATGTTAAAGAAGTCACATGAAAGCGCGTCGCCTGGTCTAAGATTTTTTTGAAGCATAATGGAGCAACGAAAGTTCTCCGTCATCATCCTGCACAACCTGACCAGTTCGGCAGGAATGTCACAACTAGACATGGCCTTGTATAGTTTGTCTCTAGGCTCGAGGTCATATTCGGCCTGAAAATCGAAGAATAGCTGGTGGATGCCGGTCTGCATCTCTTGGGTCTTCTGCGGGATCTGACTTAGTGGGCAAATCTGATCGATGAGTGGACTTCTCTGGCCTGATCGGTCTTCCATCGATTACGGTCCTGGGCACGGTGCATCTGCGCATCAAGAACCAGTTGGCTTTCGTAAGCTATAACTTGTTCTTTATACAGAAGGTCCGGTCTTACGCCCCGTCCATCGTCCATTGTGTGGAGTGGAACATTCTGCCTGACAGCCATAGTGTCCTCATCGCCGTTTAACAGGCTATAGAAGATTCTCAGTATCGTAATCTCTTGGTATCTATACTGAATGTTCAGTTACTCTCCTTCTCGAAGACCCTCTTAGTTAGAGAGTTGATGTTCCTTCGCTCGATATCTCCGAGTCAGCGAGATTGAGTTGGTTTCCCCACTAGATGTACTCTTGGTATGTCCAATAGAGTTCTCTCTTCCTCGCAGACGACCAAATATCCGACGAAGGATGAAGACATCAGGATTTGAGTCTTTCATATTATGAATGGTGATGTAGGTGCAGTCGCAATTAACACTCTTTTCTGAATGGTATGAGATTTTGCAGATATGATTTTTTTTCTCTTGGTCATTTCTGCTCATTGCCAAGGAGTATGTAGAGTAAGATTTTAATCCCTTTAGACCCATGTTGCATAAACAAGGCGAAGTCGGATCTAATAAATTACTTTACGTATCAGATCAAAGATCCATAGAGGATCTGAGTCTGAGCAATTGCTGCCTTCCATTGATTTCTGTCCTGGACACTTCCCTACACATGGTCATTAAGAACAAGCTTTCTTGAGTCCACGATCTAATCTTTATACAGGTTGGGTCTTCGTCTCTATCTCGAACCAAGAGGCTCGGATTCGAAGACCCTCTTGGCTGGAGCATTAGTGTCCATGCGCTGGATGTGGTTGAGCCAGTGTAGTCGTCAGACTTGGACTTACCTTCCGGACTACATCGACATCTTGGTACTGCTTGTAGAATTTGCGGTTGTATCTTCTTCTCCATGCACCTTCCTCGTAGACGATATCCAACGTAGAATTTTTCTTTCAAAGGCAAGAAAAATCAGCTCAGCAGTGCTTATCAGCTTTCGGCTCCATATAGCAGGACTGGTGTTTATCTGGAAGAGTATGATTTTGGTCCTTCGAGTCAGGAGTCTTGAGACCAATTGCTTTGACAAACCAAAGTCCAGTCGGTTGCCACGGGCGATTCTACATGGGATCTCAACTAGGATGTTCTTCTTGGAGTTCCCGTATGCCCCGAGGTAGACAAACTTCTTTACTCCTCCAAATTGTAGATGTCGATCGTAATGTTGTGTCCCAGATGGTGAGTGACAGAACAATTTTTTCGCGAGAGGATAGCATAGCAGATACTTGTGGATGTGGTATTTAATACTATTACCACAAGTCCGGCCTCAATTAAAACAACCCTCGATACGTGGAACTCCTTGATAAAGGCAACACCCTTAGATCTTAGAGACTAATTAAAAGCAATTAACGTCGTATATCTCTACGCGTTAATACATGTGGCACGATGCAGGCTACGGCAATACAAAAGCTCCTGATGAACCCAAGAGCCAATCTTAAATGATCATGAAATGATATCATCGATTTTTGTTTCAAGAACTTATCCCCTATTGACGGTTCCAAGGATATAAACGATGGATTGCCGGAAATTAAAACGATCTGAAATCGACTTGCAACAATGTGGGAGCAGAAAAGATCAGTGAAGAATCTCCACTGCCAAAATTTAAAACCAGAAATGAATAATTACAGAGATAACCGACTGCACAGTTGATTGCCCCTAGTCCATCGACGAATTTGAGTGCCTTTTTTTTTTTTTTTTACAAATATTCATGAATTTGTTGACGGTTATTCACGAAATAACGTAAATGCCGTCCTCTGATTGGTCAATTTGGTTTAAGAACACGTTATAAGAAACAGTTGTCAAGGATCTTAAGGGGCAAGAGAGGTAGAAGTCGGGCATCTCTGTAATACTTAATTTCTTGTTAAAACAGTGTAGCAGTGCATTACCCGCCCCATTAGCTTGGAGAAGTTGGTACGTCAAATTGGCAACAAATAATTCAACAAAACGGCGCAACAACAAAGGCATTTTTAAAACCACTCTAGAATACGTTTCTACTCATACAAATTTAGTTTCCACGTAATTGAATATGGAACATACACACGTACATCATTATAGTTCCGAAAAATTGGCAAAACGCATGTTGTTTCCTTTTTGTCTATTACTGTATCCAAAATGTTTATCCAAACATTTGTCTTTTTTGGGGCACCCTTTGTGTCTTGTACCTTCCCTCAAAGTATTTGTGATCCGAAAATAAAACATCTTAACGGGGTAACCTGTTGTACGGGGATATCCTCTTCACCCAGCCAGACGTACTTGAGATAATTTGTTATAAGATCAAAGTACACATACGAGTAGGTATTTCGAATACACATCGTCTAGTTGCCCAGAGCCCATAGTTTCCATTCCCAATTTGTTTCTAAAAATAACATTCTGTATACATTAAGTGCTTGAGTACACAGTTACAGTTACTCAACATTTTATTTCACTAGATTTGAATAGAGCGGTGTATGTATTTCAATCTGTTTACGAAAAACCAAATATCATCTGCTTTAGAAGATCCGTCCACAATACAGGGATGCATGCATTGTATACTTTTCAATTTGCTTTGAAGGCAATTTGAAGGGCTCGTTGCACGCACATAGACAGGTATCACACTAATGAATAAACACGGCATAATGAAAAACATTATCAATTAATAGAGTTTAATAGAGTTGTCTTATTTTCTCTCCATTCGTGAAAGAACAATAGTAAGCACAACAACACGAGTGGTAGCTGTAGAAGGTAGACCCAGGTCCACGTCGGACTGTCGCTCCACCCATATTGTTATTATTGAGTTCCTTTCTAGGGTACAACTAAATAAGAGTCTCTTTTATTGACTTAATCGAGTATTCCGTTCCAAGGAATTTAATTTTTTGACATCACGAGGGAGTTTCAAAATAGAATAATTTCGCTTTGAAATTTTAAGTTAAGGGGCTTCGAGCAGTGAAATGAGATTTGGGAAATGAATAACGGTGGCAGATAACAAGAAAAAATGGTGGTAGAAAAGTGGTAGCAAAGGTTTTCATGTTAATTCACTCATTTATTTTAACAAAATAAACAAAAATAACTTGGCCCTCTATCACACATGAACTCGAAATTATTTGGTTTTTTAGATTCAAAATAAGCACAAAGAAATAAAACATACATATTTTTTAATTGGTCATATGTACATATATTCAATATTTACTAAGAATATGAGCAAAATAGGGATTGTTGTCTATAGGCAACACTGAGGTAAGAGGTCAAAATGTATTGTACGGTTACCCATGTTACGAGAGATGAAAGTTTCTGAAGCAATTCTTAGTTTACCTGTTGCATAATGCTACCCCACTACTGAGATATATACTTCTGAGACTTGGATCTGATTCTGATTTTTATCAGACCATTGTGGCCAGTGTTCAATCTGGTCTTGACGTGCTGCTTTTCGAGGCACATGTTGAGCCGGTAATTTGTGGTTTTTTGCTCGAAATTCGGTTTAAAGATATTAGATAAACTAGGTATTATACCCATTTTGCAAAGAGACACCGCAACATCTAGGCAAAAGTCTGCACGTGATAAGTGGTTTGATTGAATTCTTTTATATTTAGTCACTCTTTTGTACAGAATCCATGAATTGGCCATTAAGATATATATAACTGTAAAATAAACACATGGGCCACCGTTTGTTTTGCAAAAGCATTTTATAAATGCCATGTTGCTGTCTAGAAGGTCAACGCAAGAGAGAAGAGAGGCAAAATAGTTATAGTAATGTAATGTATAGTAATGTAAGATCGGTTAAAGGCACAACCCGGTTAATGGCAGAATATTTCATCGCAAGGGCTATTATCCGTCTTCGACTGTATATGTATCAAATAAAATCTAAATGTCACTTTCTGTTGCATCAGGTCATCTTTCTTCCTAGAAATCCACAATCATTAAGATTCGAATTGAAAACCTCACAAAGTGTATGGAGTGCGGATGAGTTGCGTTTTTTATATCACATTACACTACTTCCGCTCACTTTCTCGATTGCATTTTCAATAATAGAAAAACAAACGGATGCGAAAATAGTCCTGCGGAACGCATCGATTTGTCAAACGCTGCTCAAAAGAATTATCGCCAGAGCCTTAGAGAATGACTGCCTATGCCAGCCAAGTGGGGTCACTGCATTTCGAAGTTATAGCTGTCCATTGTAAAACTCTGGCCAGAATAGAGATATCGCATGTCCTTCCTTGAGGACAGCAATTCGTTTTTGACTAGTTGCATGTCAATGAAAGCAAACGCCTCATTGATGGCTCACCGAGTTCTGCCAATAATGTCAATCCGCGTATGCCGGGAATTGTACGGACTTCTGGAAAACGTGCCTCTAGTGTTGGCGTGCGAGTCATTCACGATCTTCTCCAGGATGATGTTGAAGAAGTCACATGACATGGCGTCGCCTCGAATAAAGACTTTTTCACATCGAAGGTGAGTTGGTTGCAATCAGATGAGTTTGGCAGGAATGTCAAATGTGACATGACGTTGAATGGCTCGTCTTTAAACGCTGCCATATGCGGCATTGAAGTCGATAGGAGATAGGTTGTGGGTGTCCATTTAAATTTCTTAGGTCTTTTCTCTGCCGTAGATCTGCCGTACATAGAAGATCTGATCATTGGGGACTTTATTGGCCTGAAGCCGTACCCGATATGGACTACACTGATCGTTCAAAAACGGCTTCAGGCGAGCACACATACAACGGTACGGTGTTTAGGGGATTTATCCATCAATAGGTGGCACAGTCAAAGCGGCCTCTATATCTTGTGAATTATCATTTGCTCCATTATATGATTTAAATGCATAAGTCCATCGCATATTTCCTTAACACCAAACTAACATTTAGAATTCGTCTTTTAATTTCAGTGGAAATGTCGAATATTTGGAACTCAAATAGAGTGCCACAATCAACAGATTCGTTCCTCCATAATTTACCCCTTCTCTCGCCATCTTCTTTGATTAATGAGGGCAATCAGATACAAGATCAACAGGCATATAATCTGAAGAACGGTAAGACAAGCAAAGAAAATATGATTTGAATATTTTCCAAAACAAATTTGTGTAATTTCAGTGCCAGCCGTTCAGACAGTAAAAAGACGAACTACAGCTAACAAAAAGGAACGACGACGCACGCAATCGATCAATAACGCATTCTTTTGCCTACGAAGTAAAATTCCAAATGTACCATACGATACAAAACTTTCTAAGGTACTTAATATTTACTAAAAATTTGTTGAAACATTTACTATTGAGGTGTACATTTTGACTTAACTCGTCTTACTAATCATCATCAAACCTGCGAGAGATGGACACCGTGGAGTGGATTTGAGGTTCCAAACCATCGAAGCATAGCCCTTTCCGTTCGAAGAAACAGATGTTCAATTGCCATGTTTCTTCGTCAGTAACTCCCAACAACCTAAATAAATCTCATCTCAGCTGCTTTTATTCGCGATTTTTATCTTTCGGGCATTACCCAATTTGAATGTCCATAGGTGAGAGTTGGAGCGAATACTGAGTTGAAAATTGTCTACTAAGGCTTTTCTACCAAGCTCGGCGTTCCTGATCACAAATCTTTCAAGCTGGTTCAAAATTGACCCAGCATGAAAGCTCAGTTTAACTGCTCTCCCATCTCTTGTAAAAAAGACCGGAGATACTTTCCTACCTGCTTCAATGGAGCTCCAATACTATGTTGAGTGCATTGGATTGTATGTATTTAATAAAGTATGGAGCGGGTGGCTCGCTTCGCACGGTAAGAGGATTTTTTGCGCAGTGCTTAACGCTCTCGCGCGACTTCGTCGTTCAATTTTTTTTCAATTTTAATCCATCTGTAAAGTTTATAAGAATAATTGTGGACTTATCCACTTCGTTTTTTCATTTGTGGAGTTGTGTCTCAAAAGATTATGGACTAACATTTTCACCATGTTGACTTGTAACCCCTGATTTGTCCTGTTTATATCAGTACATACAACCACAAACCTATTGAGTGCGCGCTACAGTTCCCGCCTAGGAGGATGTGTGGATAACAAGTCATCCTCTCCAGCTGCAACATCCAGTTCATATATATAATGAAAAGGAGAAGTGACCAGACGCATCCGTGGCGTAGTCCAACGCTCACTGTAAGAAGGTGTTGATTTAGCACCGTTGACGCGAACACTCCAGAGAAAAGGAGTTATTGGTTTTCAAAAGATGACCAGTAATTCCCATACTTCTTCGGAACACTCCAGAATAGTGATGGGATCTATCGAAAGTTAGTACATAACTGAATTATAGTTATTATCGAATAGTTTCATTTATTCGTTTCAATGCCTTTGTTCGGAAAAAATATGTGACTGGTAGATACTCGATAGTCCAACGTCCATACAATGAAAATATGTGCATGAAACCTCATTCGCAGGATATATGAGCGAGTCGCGCCTTGTTTGTTTATTTTTTTCAAAATTTTCTAGTATAGGTGGAAGAGGGCGGTTGCAGAAAGAGGGAAGGGGTGAAGTTGCAAGGAAAGCTGTGTTTCTTGTCTTGTTATTTTCGGGTGTTTTGTATTTGGAAAGTTCTATTGTTTGCAGCTTTAAAATCAACAGACTTTGCATTTTTCAATCGGTCTGTATAAAAGCATGCAATTTGTTTGTACAGCTGCGTTGTAAGCAGTTTATGCTAACTTAGACAGATAGCCAACTTATAAGGGGCCAGAGAAACTCTGTAGTCTTTCACAAATTGTAGACATGAAATTGAATACATAATCCCAAGACTTAACACGATCATTATTTGTACATTTTGTCCATTGCATTTTTACACACACAAAAAAAAAATAAGATTTGCACAATGGCGACCAGCAGACGACTACGTTTCTGGCCAACTTTCGAAGGTTATTTAGTGCGAAAGATGAAATAGTATATCAAAAAGTGTGGCCAATTTACAAGATACCCAGGTGGACTACATGCTGAGATATATGGAGGAATATTTGTATGGAATGGCCATCTTATGCACTTTCTAGGGTGCCCAACTTGACAGGTCTCACTGTACTGGTTCATTTAGAAAGAGCATCCAAATTGGCAACCAAAAATCCAAATCAGGGCAATTTCAGTAAAAATGATGCTGATAATAGTATGATATTTGGGCAGGCAGCTCTAGGCGTAATCGACGACTGGTGATTGGAATTTCAGTTAAAACATCAACATCTCAAAACCGTGATTGGTCACTTCACGAGGGAATTGATTGGTCTGATCCAACTGAAACTAAAAGGTGTCAACATCCCTTTTTACGATGAAACCAAGTTTTGTGCCACTGTAAGGGGATTCTTGGTAAGTCTTGGGGCTTATCACCAAAAATCTACACGGCTATGATAAGGCTCCTTCTCTCCTATGCATCGGTCGTTTAATCGAATAAGCTTTCGCGTAAATACGTAACTGTTGCTTTCACTAAGCTTTAAATAAAGCTCTGCCTCGGCTGCATATGAGCCTTCTCAAGTACGCCTGGCTCTTAATGCACTGTTGAATCTCTCCCCTCTCCCCCTTGATAAAGACATTATCTATATTATATTATATATCATTGGTACAAAACCCACCGGAGTTTCGAGTACCTTGCGGACCACATTTCATTTGACCCCCGTCTTATGGATATGCTGTCTGACGTACGGACAACAGTACATTAGCTACGACGTACATACAAAATCGGCTTTCCCTGCACTCAGGACTGCAGACTGCAGATTGCTCCAAGAACAATGAAGGGTTTGGCGCTGGCGCCTTCGTGGAGGACGACAACATTAGACTGCACATCTAATTGGGTAAATTTGCATCTGTCTTCCACGCTGAAGACTATGCGATCCGAATGGCCACGAAAAATATTGTGAAGAACAGATGGAAGGGCTGAAGTATTTGTGTCTGTAGCGACAGCCAAGCTGTGCTTAAGGTCTTGCTCAACCCTTTAACCATTTCCTTTCTGACCACTTCTTCTCTTAATTTAATAGGTAGTCAACATTCATGTGGATCCAGTGTTGCCACGAAATTGATAAAACTGGACGCCGATGAACTTGCTAGACAAGGATCATTGAGACATTATCCGGCCTTGAAGCTGCGCTGGGACTACCTGTGTCCTTTGTTAGGGCGTCCATCGGTGGTTAGGGCTCTCGAGAAAAAGAAAAATCTCCAGGATGCAGGCAGGCCCACCGCATGCTCCCAAACGTCTGTAAGGAATCTACCGCATTCTTTTTATCCTTTAACAGAAAATACTGCAGACGACTTACCGGTGTAATAACGGGTCACAACACCTTCGCCAAGCATCTAAGTGTGCTTGGCCTAAGAGACGGTACCCTCTGCGACGCATACTGCAGAAAACGACGAGACTCCCTCTGTCACTGTCCCGCTTTTCCTCCAAAGATGGTAGTTATACTTTGCTGGTGGGGTGAGAGCTGATGACGTAGGATCCCCATCACAGAACTGCCTGCTGGTCCTCGTGGACCAGTTTTTGAGCCTGTGTGTCCCAGTGTAGAGTTTAAAAAGTTTAAAAAGATAGTAGATAGGTGCACCTGACAAGTTCATCCAGGGAAGTTGTGTCAGTTCGACCTTTAAGTTCCATTGTGCTGTCACTCTCATCGGCTTTTTCCCCGCACTTCGTTGACCTTAAGAACTTGATCTGCACTGAACTATTGGTGAATGTATTGATACTTATAACCAGTGGTGGTTTTTATAAACTAAAAATGTCCTTGGCCTGATTGCGAATTAGGCAATGGCCAGTGATTATGCCTACTGCTTTTAGTAAAGCAATTCCTCCTGTCCAGATCAAGGAGGGCCTTACTTCGTGATGGAGCCGTCAGTGTAAATTTCCGTGACAGTGTAGTTGCACACCTTTCCTTCATCCCACTCTATTCTCGTGGGGTGTACAGTGCAATTGCTGCTTTCCTGATGCGCTATCAAGTATTTCGCTAGATCAGCGAAAGTTAATTCCTACCCTTTCAACTTTGGTGAACTGATGCTTATGACCAACTCAGTCTTGGATGGGTTAAGATCAAGTCCGCCACTGTCCGGAGTATTTAAAAAAAAAAACTCCGACAACATAAGAAAAAAACCTTCTTGAGTAACGTTCTTAGAATAAAAAGCTGGTCGATTTTACTTCTGCTGAGAAGAAAGTCGAAGAATGTGACTCCAAGACCTTAACGCACACTTTTCCTGTGAGACGTAAAAGAATATGCCCCTGTAGACAGACCAATCTCTTATCCTCTTAACCCCTTTTTTGAAAAGATGGACAATCAGACCAGTTTGCCAATCGTCAGGTGTCTCATCTTTTTCCCAGCCCAACTTAATGAGAAAAGGGCCGAGTCTCATATCTCTTTTTCTCTTTACCCTTTTAGCTATCCAATCGTCAAAATGACATCCTCCACCGTTGAACGTCCTCAGTACAATGTTCGAGTTTGACCAGATCGGAGAAGTGCTTGCTCCATCTGCACAAAATTTCAATCCTTTTGGAAAGGAAAACACCACCTTTGAGTATTACTCCTTCGATGATAAATTTCCTTCCTCTGAATTTTTTCATAGATCTATGGTCGCTTTCCACTTTTCACTGTTTTGTTAGATACATACTGTAAGCCAGTGGCAGAAATAAAGAAATAATTAAAGAAAGAAAGAAAAAGAAAAAACAATTAAAAGAGAAAACAATACAAAATCAGCAAATTACTCGATGCAAAGCGAGTTATTTTTGTGCACAAAACAAGGACAGAGAACCATTTCGTTCTAACCAGCCAGATATTATATAACCCGAGATTTTTGGGGTTACTATGATTTTTCACTCTTTATTTTGTTCTCTTATGGGATATGGATTATGTATCATGTGATGTTGACAAGAGACATGCAATGATTTGTATAGTGTATGTTGGGTGGGGGGTTATGTATGTGTTCGTAGAATTTGTCTTTTACATGTGCAGGCGTAGGAAACAGAAAAATATTATGTTTATACGCACAGATTAAGATTCATGTTGCTTCCTCTATCGATACATTGTTGAAGAGTGGAATTTTAAAAGGTAACTCGGTAAGAATCGTTTATATGGACGCCACGCCACAGCTGTAAGCCTATAACCCATATTCTTAAAACATACCCCAACACAACTATTTCAATATTATTAATAAGCCAACTTTGTTTTTCTTTATTTCTTGTGCTCGTTGCAGATAAAGACGCTTAAACTTGCCATTCTGTACATAAAATATCTCACTGAAGTGATTAAAGGCGACAAAGACTTCTCAAGTGGGTTCCGATCTGACCTAATGCCCTTGGGAAAACTGAGCGGCCCCAAAATCAAAAAGAACATCAAATCGGAAATAAAGGTTGGTCAAAATTTCCAGCACATGTATGTATACCAAGAACAACTGCATGTGTACACATGTCCCACCCATGGATACTCGCACTTGCGCATAAAAAAACTTTCCAACTCAACAGACAATTTTCAAACAAATTTCTCTTTCAGAATCTGTTAAATGAAAAGCATCATTTCATCAAATGCAAAGGCAGGACAGGATGGCCACAGGATGTATGGCAGTCGGTGCTC
This sequence comes from Eristalis intricaria, assembly GCA_964034865.1. Taxonomy (NCBI): domain Eukaryota; kingdom Metazoa; phylum Arthropoda; class Insecta; order Diptera; family Syrphidae; genus Eristalis; species Eristalis intricaria. The sequence continues at coordinate 23,360,880 of OZ035874.1, forward strand.
AAGGTCAGTCGAGATTGAGCCGCGTAGTAATGTAATCATTTGTATTTGTTTAAGATTATGTTTGTGTTAAAATGTAAAATATGCGCTTACGAAATAAAATAATAATAAATTCAGTTTTCCATATTAGTGCAGTGCGTTTCAGGGTACATCGACTCATTGGCCGAAGAGGGCTTTGAAGGATTTTGTCTGATAAAATTTGAACATGAGCAAGGGCACATAGCATCGCCATTTTCTCATAGAAAGGCATACACACGAACAACGGTTATAATATATATATATAATGTGGGTGGTGCTACAGCCCGTAGAGGGCCAGGGCCTAGCTTCTCAGCAACCACTCGTGTTTTGCGTGCTATTTTTCTCTCACGCGTGGAAGGGACCTACAGTTTAATGCCGACTCCGAACGGCGTACTTGAGAAGCTTTTTCTAGACAGAAATACTCTTTGAGCATTGTCAGTAACTCGAAAGAGGTGGAGCCGTGAAATATGAGAGGTGGTAAATTCGGGTATCGAACCTGGCACCCTCTGCGTAGGAGTCGACGCACTAACCCACTACGCCACGGCGACCCGACGAACAACGGTTACAAATAATTAAATGTATTATCAGAAGTCACAGTATGTGAAAACCATCTTCAACGAATAAGCTCATTTCCGGTGGAATAAAAAAAAATGCCGTATATAGTCCGATGACCAACTTTAGACAATGCTCAGCTGCCAATGCAACCGGAAGAATGAACTTCAGTGTTTTTTACGGTCCGGCGAAAAATATGACCGCGAGAACAGTCTTACCGTGAATTCCGCCCACAATCGTTGAAAATGTTCGAGCTGTACCTGGTCGACATGTGATCGGAGTAAAACGGCGCTAAAAGACAATTAAGAAATGAGAGCGATTCACAGTGTTTCGTCTAGTACATGCAAATTGGACAAAGTCAACAAAATCAATGTCCTGATTCTAGCTGATATTGATTGGTAACTGTTTACAACATGATAAGTATCAAGTTTAGAGAAAAAAATTTAACAAAACTCTTTGCTTCGGGAAAAATGCATATTTGTACCTTTTGATAGATGTGACAGATGTTTCATATCGCGATTGTCCAGGAGGTGGTATTTTTGGACTTAACTTGGAAACAAAACATAATACATCAAATAAAATGCAAGGAAAAGTGATATGTTTAAACGAGATGTGCCTAAAGCTTACATTTGCAAACAAAATTATCCCTTAACTCTTAACACTGGCAAATATATTGCCCGCCTAGAGGCGGTGGTTTAGAGAGTTAATACCCATATTACATTTTAGTCAGGATACACGTAAATTCATTAAGCAAGCCACAATGCACCTGTCGCTCTTTGATAGTTCACAGACCGTAGTATCGTAAGCGCGAGCATACACTTTAAGGCAGTGATACTTCTACAAACTCGGTCTTTTGACAGTTGTGAAACTATTTTCTTTAATTAACTCGTGATTTTTAATTTTTGCCAGGCTGAAGCAACTATTTGTAATAATAGTAAAAATGAAGTTCAGAATATTTTACTTGTAAAAAGCACGAGTTCTGTTGTGATTTGGAAAAGTGAGGGAGCCGCGCTTTGGCGTGAAATTCTCGTAAACTCGGTAAAACGCGCACCGAAGCCTATGTTTTACGTTCCCAGCTTGACAGTTCACAAATTGAATATTGATTCGTAAAGAAGCAAATTCAAACCGTTAATAAGGACGTGCAAACTAAATTCCGATGAGAGATTTTTCTCGATAAAAGAACTCAATAACTGAATTTGCATACCAAAAACTCATTCGTGCGATTTGACGCCTTTTGACTCTTTTATGGAGATACCTCAAAGTAATCACACATGCCAGTACCAATAGCAGCCCTAAAACACAACGTTTCACGTGTTATTAGAGAGATATCTGTCAAAATACACGGAAAAGTATTTGAAGATGTAACCAATTTTGCAATTATTTTTTTACAATCAAAATTTACAATCTGCTTGGATCTAAATTTATGCGGTTGCTGTTAAAATGATAATTTCTGTTATCTACTAACATAGCTGTAGAATAAAAGAACCACCACCTTCGAATGCGTTATTTAAGCTTTCAACCGTCGATATCGCTGCTACCTTCACATGTGTAGGTACGTGTGGCAACAAAACAGGTTTTCCAAGCGTGATTCGTGACTGATAACACGAATTCCTACACGTGAGAGGGCACAGAGTGCGTCATCTATTTAATTAGATTGAATAGACACCGCATGACGCACATTATCCATCAACAGGTTTCACACACACACACTTAAAGCTTTTAAGTGATTATGATCTAATTTTTTTTTTCAGCACCGCGTATCATATCCGTCACTTATCGAGAAAAGATGTCGAATTTAAATGTAGACTCATAAATATACATGTGGGATCGGTTTGTATTTTTGTACGATGATGAACCGTTTTATGTTTGAAAAGAAAAGGTGAACTAGCTTATTGGTCGGAGGGGAGGAAAGTTGTGCTTGCGATTGAATTACCTCAGTTGGGCGCTCGAGGTGCATAGTTCGTGGTAGTTCTCTTGAAGGTAAACCGCCGTATTTGTGCATGGTGTGATTTATGTATGAAATAAGATACAGAATAAACCGCATTACTTATATTCACCAAAGCTTTATATGGAAAATTGCCTTATATGTTGAACATGAGTTAATCCGCATCCAAGGTTTTACAACTTTTTATTGATCAGCAGAATCAGCCATTTAATGGTTCCATTATAAGAGGTCTCTATTTCGAATATGGGTTTGATGTGTGTGCCGATAACAAATTATTGTAGTGATCTCCAACAATCTGTCACATACTTTGTATCTTGCACTCCCTAAAAAGTTGAGGAAGATGCTCTTTTTTAATTGTTCAAAGGAGCATAGGTTATGTTAGGTTAGGGTGATTTTTGATTTTGATCCACTTTGATTCTGGCTGGATCCTTTGTGCTATCGCTACCTGATGCTTTCCATCGGCTCTTCTTAAAGGAACTACACTAAAATAGAAAGTGGAATAAACCTAGGGACTACCTAATGGTATTCTAGTGGCCTGTCTTGTATCTTGTAAGTGTGACATTTTCTCTAGGTTACTGAAAAAATAGTTGCCTAGTATATCTTTTCTAGTTTTTGCAAGGGCTGGACAAGTGCCGAGGAGATGAAGCGTATTTTCTTCCTCCTCTTCGACTCTACAACTTGTACAGTAGTCGTTGTGGGAGACTCCCATTCTTCTAATATGGATACCGAGAAGGCAGTGGCCTCAAAGGAGCATAAGTAATTTTATATAGGGCAAGGGTGGACACTTTAGCTTACGGTTACAGTACATATTTTATCAAGGTGGAAACTAAGAGTAGTTACACGTGTACGGTGGAAGAAACTGTAGTACAGTGAGGTGCGGCAAAATTCTTAACGGCGCATATCTGAGACGTTTAAGCGAATACCCGCTGTTCGATAGGATGTAGATCAAGAACGACGACTATCTTCAACAGCTGTCATTGCCTATGCAGACTTTGTGGAGAGAAACAGATTGGAGTGGATGGCAGCTGGTAGTGAGAAGTAGCTTGAAATACCCGGAGTTCAAAAAGCCATGAAAGAGAATAAGAATACCTACAGAGATTGGATTCCCTTGAGGGACTCTGCTTATAGTGACCAGTACACTGAGGCGCGAAGAACTTGCAATTGACTGTTCGAGAAGCTAAAAGCAAGTCCTGAAAGGATTTCGGCGAGAAATTGAAAATGGTAGCTTTCAATTCCTTCCTTCGAAAAAGGTGTTCTGCCAAACCATTTTGCATCGCAGAGGAAGAAAATTCAACATCATCGCACGAGTCAAATCCAAAAAGGGCTGCCAATGACGTGACAATACTCCAATGGTGCAGGAAGTCATTTTGGAGATTGAACCGCTGAGAGTTGGCAAAACCACCGGTGTGGGCTCTATACACAAACTGTAGCAGCTGTGTTCGGGTTAGCAGTGCTATATCAACACCTTTCACCGTGGGCGTTGGACTTCGCCAAGGCTGCGTCTTGTCACCTCTCCTTTTTCATTTTTTATATAGACTGGAAGTTGCACCGCAGCCGAGGCGAGGAATGTTAGTTATTCTCACATCTTCCCAGACGGAACTCCAGGGCGCACTCGATAGGTTTGTGACCGTATGTGCTGATGATGGGATGATAGTTATCGTAGAAAAATCAGAGGTTATGGTCATTTCCAGAACGCCTGCTCAATGGACTCGACATGTTAGTGGAGTTTAATTGAAGCTGATGGAAAAGTTTAAGTGTCTCGGGGTCTTCTTCACTGGGAGAAGTAATACTGAACTTTCCTGTAGGATTGGTCAAACTGGGTCAGTTTTGGCACAGCTTGGGAGATCTGTAAACAGGAAGGCAGAGCTTAGTGTAATAGCCAAATTAGCAGTTTTCAACCCAGTATCTGCCCCAACTCTCACCTACGGTCATGAAATTTTGTTTATTACATTTACATGTTGCTAAGATGAGGTTTCTCGGCTGTTGTGGGAATCACTCGCCGGGTTGAGCAGCTGTTTCTTCGTACGGAAAGGGCTATGCTTCGATGGTTTAGTCACGTGGCGCAAATGTCCGAGGCGGACGATGAAATCGATTGCCTCAAGTAGGAGACCACTTGGCCAATCCAGGATGATGTGGCTAGACCAAGTCCATAAACGATGGCGGAGGATCGAGTTACCTTGAGATCTCTCGTGTGTATTTTGCCCAAGTGACCCTTTATTGGAACATGCGGGTCACTCAAGATGATGATGATTATGGTTTCCAGAATTCATCCAGCTGCGCAGTCGTTGGCTACAAACGTCAAAAATGTATTTATAAATGGGCACTGAAGCAGATAATAGAGATATCCAACTTTTACCTCCTCTGCTTGCCTTGATTTCATCTGAAAACGTTTTTTATAAAATGTTTGTCCCGTGTCGGTGAATACGTGTGAGCTCTTGAGAACAGCTGTGGCTTGACTTATCTCTGACTAAAGTCCCTGTATTGTGATGTGCTTCGGGTCCGAAGCTAATTCGTTAATAAGAGTAGAAATGCGGGATCTAAATGTAACTTGCTGCACAGAGGCACTGTGCATGCAGTTTTACTCTAAGACTACATCCTATCTGGAATATTGTTTCTATTGGTGATAAGCCACGTGCTTGGTGTGTGTGTGGGCCAGCCCTGTGTCAACAGCAGACGGATGAATGCAATGTCTCAAACTAGACAAAGTTGCAGTTGACGGTCTACACTTTCTTTCTGGCCTAGATTGTTCGGGGAACTAACACTTGAGAATGTTGTCTCGATGACGGTCGATGGTTGTCGACCTAAAAGCAAACCTCGAAACAGAGTTTAGAGTATGGCAAAAGGGCCCACTGACGACAAGACTTCCATTTGAGCAACAACTGATTTTTTAATATTCAGTCCGATTATGATTTCTTAAGTTTGGCAAGAAACATCATCATGCGTCGAATCACCTTAAAAATTCATTTCGTATACCACTCATAAATCCCTTTGATCAATTTTTGATTTTAATTCTCATTCATGTCATGTTTAAGAAAAAGGCAGAGAGTCAGAGTCATGAGGGAAGTAGTTTGTCTTTGTCTTAAATGCAACCCTTCCATACAATAGATCTACCCTGGTCGCGGTGTCTTTATCTCTCTACGCCTAAAGGACAGATATATTGGATACACGACAAAAGAAGCTATCCTGTGTCTCATGTCAAGTAGGTTGAGGTCACTAGCAATTTGTGCGTGACCCCTTTTTGTGAACGTTCTTTGTTTCGACGAATATTCCATAGGCCGAATGTAATCACCTAATCACGTTTGACAGATTCTTCGTTGCACCTTCTCCCCAATCTACACCTCGTCGGCGAACCGCTGAGCAGTACTGGAACAATCACAAATTCAACTTGGTCTTTCGAGAGACTCTAGTTTTCAATGGATCATTGAGTTAAAAGGAATATCTATTAGCAAGACTGTATATCATTTCGTAGGCAGTGAATTTAATCTTCTTTTATATAGGAGAATCAAATCGATTTTTGGACGGAGGTGATGGCTTAGGCGTCAACATATTTAATTACCAAGTTGGATACTCACCTATCTTGTGCATTTTTCTCAACATTTTCATTTGGTTTTGCGTTACTCGTGGTTTTTTAAATTCTCTTACTTTTCAAATCCTGATTCTGGTTTCTGAATGGAACTTATGAAGTCAATCTAATGCGTTGTTTGTGTCATGCCTTCATCACATTCTGTCACCGTTCCCTTCAATTCCCTCAGGTATAGAGCCATCTTAACCGATTTTCTGCAGCCAGAGCTCGACAAATCGATATAGAGTTGTAGTTTCAACCAGACGGCGGTACATACACACTATACAAGCGACGCAACCCTCGAATTTGTGAAGAAGACATTTTTCAGACTGGTTTATCTCACGACGGGCGTACATCAATTGGTTGTCGCGATATGTGATCATTCTCTGGGTCCATGTCAGAAAGCTCGGCGATCTCGTGACCAACCTTCGAGATGCTATTTCCGGAATAACACCGCACTATATTGCACTGAGTCCTCAACACTTGGATCGAAGGCTTGAACTCTGCCAGGGAAGACGAAAAAAACAGGATGATGTGCTTTAAAATTAAGCCAGAATCAATTTTAGATCACGACGAATTTATTTAATTAAATTTCTTTTCCCATCGTTCTTATCTGTAGTCTGAATGGGCAATGGAATGATTACGTCCATAGTCGACATTGGAGTAGTCTGACAGGGACACATTCAGGCCTCCTATAGCTGTCGTTTTCGTCCAGCAGAGAAGTTTGTTAAGTAAAAATCAGATGCATTTGGTGCGATTCAGATGTTGTTTGCTGTGGCAGAATGTCTTACATAACAACGAACGCAGAATGGTTTACCCTCAACCATTTGAAACGTCTGTGCGTTGTTTAATAGAATCGTCCCTAAATTGACTGAGAGCAGATCAAAAGAAAATTCCTTGTTGAGATTTTAAATCATTTATTGAGTGGATGCATTTTAAGACTGCATTAGAAGCCATAGTCGATGAAATAGATAATCTTTCCTCGGAGAAAATAACTAAACACCACTTGTTAACCAATGAAAAAAATAAATGTATTTTTATATATAATAAGCGGTATTTACTTTCTTAGTTAGCTCACAAACTAACTAATTAAGTTTCAAATAATACTTTATTTTCTGAAAATGTAAATATTGTTCTTTTTTTGTTCTATTCATTTTTTTAGCAGAAACCACGAATGCGTAAACAAATATTAAATTAAATTTTAACTTTGAAAGAAAAAAAATTATCATTAGCCACAGAAGAAAAAAATGTATATACATAAATGGTATATCATGAATTATAATATATTAAAGAGCTTTTAATTTTCGTTTCTGTATATATAATCTTCTTTTTTGTTTGTTTGTTTGTTCTTCTTTTTCCATTCAATTTTTTGTTTACTATATTACACGTTATATTTTCATATAAAAATAAAGCAATGCGTATGATTTCTTAATTTTCAATGTTAAAATATATAGTTTTTTGTATCTTTTTTGTTTGTTTTTCATTTTTTTTTTTGTTTTTGTTTAAAAAAATACTTATCGTATGTATTATAAGTATGTTGTTAATAAAAATGTTGAGAGCTTTTAAATTTTAAGTTACTATTTTTTTTTTTCTTCTTTTTAATTAGTATATATGTTTGACTCTAGTTAAAAATTTCTTCTGTTTTAGAGATGCAATTTTGTTTTGTTTTCGGTTTTATTTGCATTTTGTTTAATAATTTAATGTGATATACTATTTAAAAAAATTGTTTGTCACTTTAGTTTAAAATTTTCGCGTTTTTTTTCTTTTAATAGTAATTGTTCAATTAGTGAGAAAAAAAATGTTTTTTTTTTAATGTTTTTAATTGTTTTTTTTTTTATTTTAAATATGAGAATAATTTCAAATATTGTTCGATTTAATATATAAATACGATCCAAATGGAGGGCTTTATATATATTTAGTATACATAAAGTAAGAGAAGGTAATTCTATTATCACACATTTTGCATATTTTAGGCAAGAAACATTTTCACATTCGTTTTTAGTTGTTGTTCTTCTTTTTTTGTTTTTCTTCAGTTGGTTTTGTTTGTTTTTTTTTTTGTTTTTACAAATGTTAATTATTAAGATTTTTTTTCTGTTTGTTCTTTTTTTATTTGATGTTTTAATTTAAAGATTTATAATGTATATATATACTGTCTAATAAATATTAAAATTGTAAGTAATACATGAAGTAATTTTGTTAAAAATTATAAAAATAAGAGATGATTAGTAAATTCGAAGTGTAATAATAATACTAAGTGTTCATAAGCATAGTGGTTGTCATGACATTCAGCTTAGGCCAAAGGAATTATATACAAAAATTCTTTATTTATTGATTACATTCCATTATATAATATCTATATATTACTGAATGTCAGTAAGACGTGTTTACTTCTACCAAAGTTTTACTATATATAGTCAATTAAGTACGTGATTTCTTATGTTTGTGATTGCAGAAATCATCAATCGTCAATGAATTGATCCCTTAAATCCGTTAACAATTGAGTATTTTTGTTTTTTTTTTCCTCTCTTCTGTTATCTCTTCTCGTTTGTTAATGTATAATTAAGTGTTTTTGTTCTTTTTATTCTTTTGTTCATTCTTTTCATTAATACATACTAAATAAATACTAAAATACTCAAAATAATTTGATCCTTATATTTTGTTCTTGTTTTTTTTTTTGTTTAAACATTTAAAAAATAATATCATATTAAAAATTGTCGAATTTGATTTAATTGCTTATTAGGTTTTATATATTTTTAAATATATCATAAATTAATGCTTTTTCCATTGTAGGCAATGTTTCACATGGTTTTCCATTTTCTCTTGATCTTCTTCTTCTTCTTCTTTTTTTTCTTCTTCTTCGAAGAACACCCTCAAGTTGTACGATTGAAATTGGTTGGATAGTGAAGTTTTGCCTGGGATTCATTCGAAACTAAATTTAATGGTGAATTGCAACCTTCATTCTCGTGGCTGCTATCATCACTTTCAGATTCATCATTTCGAGGGGGATTTGGTTCTTTTTTTATATCGACTGGTAATTTACCATCGATTTGAGTATTTTGACGTGAACAAAGGTACTGTGAGTAATGCTGAAAATAGTAAAAGAGAGAATATCTTATGTTCAACCCAACTAACCTTACTTTTGCTGTATAATACTCACTTGTGGGGGAAAAGCTGCACTATTAGGGCTATTATTACAACTCATAGTCATGAAAAAGCTACTGTTCTTTAATACAAGATCATTTTTCCCGTCGTTATCGCGGGGATTATCGACATCCGATGATATTACGGGAGCGTTTTTGTTTCCTGCAATGATAAATAGAGAGTTTTGAACTCGATAACATGGCTGTAGAAAGTTAAAATAATTACAAACTCCTCCTTACAATCACTTTTTTTTATTTAGATTAGGCATCACGCAAAGTTATTTCAATCCGAAGTGTACTTGACCTAAGCTTCTACAGCAACCACTCATGCTGTGCGTGCTATTGCTCACGAGTGGAGGGATATACAATTTAATGCCACGCGAACGGTATAACATCTATGATCTCAGAGACGTTAGTACCCAGCATAGAAGTCGAGGCACTTACTCACTGTGCCACATTCTTCAACTTAAACGATTTTCTTAGTTTTGCCCCACTCTTTCGAATGATACTGTTGCTATTTTAAATTTCTTCAGAAGAAAAGTCTAACAATTTGCTGTCAACATGGAAAGTGAAAACAGAGTAAACCTAGTTGTAGTCCTCTGTAGCGTTATTTAAGTAGAATGTATAATATGTGGTTTTACGATGGCCGCATCATTTAGGGATTTTAATAATCGTTGACCTAGAATGTCATATTGCATTTTGGCTAAAGCCAGGTCGGAAGATACTCCAGAGTCTCGACCACCGCCGTTTCCTTGCAATTTCTGCAGCTATCAGTGAGAATCAAGCCTAGTCTATAAGCAAAGTGACCCACCAGGCAGTGGCTTGTAATGATCCCTACAAATATACTGCATACACTAGTTTTGTTTTGGCGAAGGTGTACTTTTGGGCCAAAAGATTTTGGTTTTGAGGAATGAATAACTACTTGCTGTAATAAATAGTTCAGTGAGGAGTTCGTTGAAGAAAATTTGTTATCGGAGCTGCGATGCTTAGTTTGTCAGAGGACGCCACACTTAGCTAGTTCATCAGCTGTTTCGTTTCCTGAGTTCCCATGTGTCCAGGAAACCATAGGAGGGAGACTCTGTTGTCATTAATACAGTTGCGTACCGTTTTGGATTTGATTATGTGCTTTAAACGCTGCCTATCTATATGATCGCGAGTGCGCTGCATTTCAGGCTCTTCGCTGCATTCTCTATGGCTACAAGCCCCGCTTGAAAGATGCTACTTCTTTCGTCCAGTTTGTAGTAGATTTTGATATCTTGCGATGCATTGTATAACCAGCACCGACACCATCATGCTGCTTTAAGCCGTCTGTGTATACATATATTAATGGAGTTGTCCAACTCACTTGAAGATTCTGATCAGTGCTCTCTTGTCGGGAAGTGGGACGTTTCGAATCACCCTTATTGTGCTAGCAGAATAAGAAGACCTCACTTAAAAGAGTAATTTTCAATAGAACCAATTCCAACACTTCCAAATTGCGCCAACACCGAAATATCTTAGACGTTGCATATTATCCAATCGTTAGATCATTCTGGATTTAAAGTAAATCAATCAAATTGCCTGTTATCACCAAAAATCAAAGATTCCACAAGAGACAAGATTGTAGTGAAGGCAAGCACAGCTTGAACAATCTTGATCGATTGCAAAGAGTCTCACAAATCAATCACAATATTATAAGTTCCACTCGAGAAAGTTGAAAGTTTTCTTGATCCATACGAGATCGGTAATTTGATAATTATGTACAATCTCGATAAGTAAGTGATGCCAGCCTTAGTTTGGCGGTTGATTCATGCAGTAACACTCTTTTCGGTTGCCCAGTGATTTGTTGATTGAGGAAATAAGTGAAAGAATGCGCACGGACAGACATAATTTCCCATGCGATGACATGATCATAAAGAATGTCGAGTGCCGGAATCTCATCACAAAAGCAATGATCGATACATGTAGATATGCGTTGTTCAGACATGGACGTATGATGAATTAATGAACAAGATGTGGCTTGATTTTCTTATAAAGTCATAATATACTTTTTCGACATAATCTGATAGGGTAAAGGGTACTGCTGTTTCTTTCTCTGAATACATAACCGACATAAATTATATTAAAGCGAAGGTGGTCATATCATTTGATATATTTTAGGTCATCACCAGCAAGTTATACGCATGCAAGTACGTATACATCAACATAACTACATTTGCAGTAACTTCGCTACCCGAATGAATTTACATTAAAGAGATTATTTCTTAGCAAATATGAGCGAGCTGAATAATATCAAAGGAAACCATCTAAGTCAAATCTTAGTATTCTTATGCTATGTTCCCACCGAAATTGCCAGGTTTCAACAAATTTATCCAAATCTACAAGTTTTCTGCATACATTTTCGGGGTTACTTACTTAGCCTCGTGCTTTCTAGTACTCAAGCCGAACAAGCCCACAGAGTCAGTTGGTGTTAATTTTTAGCAGTCTAAATAATTTAAACATGCTCCTTCTCTACACTGTTATTTCCTCTCGACAAACAGCAGCTTTGCCGGCCACTTGTACAGCTAATGACACTTGAAAACACTCAAACCCGGTGGGAACGGTCTATTGACGTTTCAGTAAATGTTCATCCAAAACTCGCGATTTCGGTTCGGTGTGAAAATAGCATTAGTTTAAGCAAGAAAATAAAATTTGAGTGAGAGGCTATTTTTGACTACTCTAACCTAACCTAGCTCCATCTCTTTTCTGCAGACAAATAAAAAACCTCGTTGTCTTCATAAAGGAGGAAATAATTGCAATTTTACATCTTCGGTGCACAAGTTCACATTTTCGTAAAATATTAAATGAACAAGAGAATCTCTTGATGACTTCTACGCTTGTACTTCTCACTCGATTGCGTGACATGACTTTGATGTAAATGAAATTCCTCAAATGGATATGCTAAGCCTAGTGCCCTTCTCGTGATATATTTTATCCCACACAGTCTTGCAGCTCTTTTCTCAATTGCTGGCTAAAATAATCGCAAAATTATTTAAGCAGTGTATTATTCAAATATGACATTGCTCCTGAACGAATGCAAAAAGGAAAAAAAAAAACACTTTATCTTAGTCATTTTCAAACTTACTCTTTCGCCCGCTCATTTCACTGCCCTTCGGTCGCCGCCGACGCGTATGAATCGTATCTCGTCGCATAGAATGCGGTCTATTAATACCATGCAGTTTGAAGTATAATCCACAAGCGTTACAAACCATTTCACCGCGTATATTTCGTCGCCAAATTGTTGTTGTGAGTGTTCCACAATTCGAGCAAGACATATCTTTTTGGCTGCTAATAAAACTTGAAGTCTTGGTTTTTGCCTTATCACTCATAGCATTACTTGAACGATCTTTTCCATCATCGTTGCGATGTTGATTCTTGAAGGAATGACCAGCATTTTCAAGAAACTCTTTGCAATCAGCCTTAATGGGCCAAGCTTGCTTTCTGCGTCCAATTTTTAATGATAGCGAAGCCATTTTATCTTTTGCTGCATCGTTCTGTAAAGAAAACAAAAACCAGTTTATAAAAATAGATTGTACAAGATTTTAAATCAAAATAAAAAAGGCAAACATTTGTCAGAGTCTATCAGATTTTTTTAAAATGCAAATACGATTTATTTTATCTTCTACAAAAGTTTATGATGTCAGAAAAGTAATTTATGTATTTTCAATGAGCAAAGCTTGCTTTTAGACATGCGTTAAGAGATTTTGAACGCGTCATTTTCACGCGACAAATAACGCCTGCTGTCATGTCTATTCAAGTTTCTTAATTTCTTTAACACATTGCTGAAGGCGCTAAGATTAGGATTGAATGTCATACGAAACTATTCTTCCACAACGTAAAGGGGACACATGAGTTTAAGAACTGAACAGGCAACGTTGCCGATGTGGCACGATTCTTCCATTGTAATGAGACTGTAACACACTATTAGATGGAATATAACACTCTGGTACATGACTGGATTGCGCAGTGTGTTAAATGCCTGCTCTTTGTTAGTGGAATCTCCGGTTCGAATCCCAGTGAATGCAAAGTTAATACTCTCTTATCTGGTGTTCAAATCTGGTCCAGTCACCATTTGCCGTTGGGATCAAATTAACGGGACTCTATCGTAATCAGTGGTAGGAGTCTGATTGTGGGTATCACAATGGCCCAACAACAACATGGCCTAAGTATGGTGGTGAGTTCACTTGCAGCCCCCTTACCTAACCTAACCATAAAACTCTGGTGAAAATTTGAAAATAATAACGAATTAATATCTCGAATACAAGGAATTATTTTCTGTACAGTAATAGTCTCTTGAGTTTGAACCCGTGGTTAAGATAAAAAAAACCCAACTACACGGCTTAATAACGAAAAGCTATATTCACTGAGTAAATCCAGAGATTGAGTGGTTACATTTCTTCTTAAGAAAAACATATCGCATACTACTCTAGTGAAGCTTCGTCAGATGCTATAATCTTGCACCACAGAAAGTAAAAACTCCTGAAACTTGAAGCTGGCATCAGCTTGACAAGGCGGTCTTGTACCTCTTGTTAGTGTCGTGGAAGTTGTGCATTACACCCAAATCGCAGGGATAGAGATTAATGTTAACAAGTCATTTAGTTTGAGACGAATATACCGGCATGGTCATATGCGACCGAGAGAGTCAGATTGTAGTTGCATACAAAGATGCTAGAGTTCTTCAGCTATTGAACATCAACATTTTATTTACAGTAATATGGTTTCCTCACACTATTTAACGTCCGCCAATCAATACGAAAGCTTTAACGTTTTCCGAATCGTATTTGCAATGCTTTCCAGACAAAGTTCGATGAATCGTCCAAGCATGACAAAAAATTTAACGTTTTAATATTCATCCAGCAAATAAGAGCAAATTATGGCTAACCATTGTACATTGTGATCAATAAAAGCGTACAGACAACTCATGAATGCCGCTGGAATCACGACCACAACTCAGGTAGTAAACAAAGGCAGATGGTGAATTCAGCCGATGTGATCATAGAGATACGAGGGATGTGCTACTAACTAGAAGAATATTGTTGCATAGGTTTACTCTAGAATACAGGTCACACATAAGTGAGAAATAAATAGAGCCTATGTATAACCACAAGTTTAAAAAATCGCTTCTTGTAAGTAAGTGAGTCACAGACCCTCCATGTGTCCAAGCAATGACAAGTAAGTAAGCACTTATACTAAGCTGGTCAGCAAATGGGACACTCATAAGCGTTTGTTTCGTAATTGACGCACAATCTCGTAGAATGGAGGACAATGCCCTCTGCTTGGGCATTGTAATGTGCTTGGAATTTTCGTCCTCTTCGAGGCAAAGCCGACAAACCTTGTCTTGAAACAGGTTTAATTTGTTAAGGTGACAATTCAGGCTGCATTAATCTTTTGGATTGCCTAAGACCAGGAGCATATGTCCACTAGTCTAGGCGAAGTTTGTTTTCCCATTCGTTGATCAGAGTTGTAGGTGCTATCCAATTGACATTACAGTACGGTTCGGGGCGTTTTAACGCAGATCCATAGCCAGTCTTCGTGACATTATCTGCGGATTCGTTGCCCCTGTGTCCAGAGACCCAGCCAAGCTTCACTTTTTTGTGCCTGGCAAGGGATTTGAGAGCGTCATAGTAACATTCGACTGTTTTGGGGTCCACCAGATTGGGCGAAAGTGCCTTTAGTGCTGCTTATACATTTATGGAGGTTTTATCTGGAGCAGATCTCGATGGCGTGGATTTCGGAACACTGCAGGACTCGTACTCATTGGTACGGAAATCCTTGTGTTGGGTCCAACGACTCTACTCCAGAATCAGTCTTTGATCCGTCCGGATATCATAACAGAATTCTAGCGTCTAGTGTTGGGACACCATTAGAGCAGTTTTCGCGATCCAATATTTCAACTACGAAACGCCTACAATTGTTTCGGTAAGCTGACCAAAATATCCGGCATTGTAATAAAAAATGTCTTTTTTAAGGATTCTGTTGAGCATGCCGAGGTGACCCGTTAAGTTACCTGACTTATAATTATACGCAAGCTTCTAGAGATGCTCGTGTGCGCATGGTAACTGTTATTCCAAGACAAGCAATTCGTTTTTTTCAACTTATTTAACGTTGTCTGTTGGAGTATGTTAGGCCACCAAACGATGGCCGCATGGACCTACACATCATTGTGTACAACCAATGTATAATTTTGGAAGAGAGACCCTAAGTCCTAATTTATAGACGTCTACTGGCCCACAGTGCTCTGGTAGCACGCTCTAATGCAGACTTGAGTTCTAGTTGAGTCGTTTGTCCAGGATTACTTCCAGATATTTGACCTCGCTTGAATAGGTTAATATGGTGTTGTTGATTAATATTGGTTCAAGGTTGACTCGTGTTCTCATCGAGAAGGGCACTAGATCGCTCTTACAGTGATTAATCGATAATCCTTCTGTGTTACACCATTCCACGACTTGTAGTAGTGCGCTTTAATGTCGCTTTGTGCTTTCCCTAATAATAATCGCGAGGTCATTAGCATAACCTATGGTGGCGAAGCCAGAACTAAGATCTGCCAATAGCTTGTCGATAACTAATGATCATAGCAAGGGAGGTAAAACACCCACCCTGGAGGGCATCCCTTTGCCACGAAACCGACACTCCGCCAGAAGAAGAAGTGATTGAAGGACTTTCCAGCATGGTCATGATCCATCGATTGGTCGATTCTTCGATGCCTTGACAGCTGATCGCCCTTGCGATCGAGTCATAGCTTGTGTTATCGAAAGCTTCATTAGCGCACTGCTGTATTTTCCCATTAGACTCACGAAAAATGTGAAAATAACGTAGTGTCATACGGCGTTAATCAATGAATCTATGCTGAGTGACTGCTCTCTACAATTTGTCAGTAAAGTAATCCTGCATAGACAAAATTTGATGTGGTTTAAGAAAGTCGAATTCCCCTTCTTACCGAAAAGTAAACAACGAAGATCTGTTCAACCCTTCCATTCGTAGCTGTTTGCAGTTGCACTAATTTATCCGTTCTATCTTTGTAGATTCAAAGTGCAAATGGATATACATTCTCGCAGGACGCCAGATTATGCATCTTAACAGTGGAAGCTCTACCCATCTACAAAGTTACGTTAATTGGAGTGAAATTTTCATGGGAATTTTGTCATCTGCTTTGATAACTTGACCGTGGTAAACGCAATAGGGACCTTAAACAGAAAATTGCGATAATCTGAATATCCGCATAAAGAGAAACAAACGAAGTGAGGACTAGCATACAGGCTGGACTCTCCCACCATGCTCCATCACATCATTACGATTCTGTCACGTCTCTTATCGAAATGGCAACTGTACATTTTTGGGCCCTTATGATTACCGACCGTCCTACCACCAAATCGAAACAATTTAACACAATTCCCCTACGCTTTGATATCAACCATCTCTCAACCACAACTGGTTGTACCTACCAATCCTTACAAACTATTTAAGAAATTAAATAATATGGAGTCGATACGCACACTGCTTGTTACATGTCTGTTCATCGCTGAGAGCAGCACATTCTAACAGATTCCATCCACATTGACACATCAAATGATGACAAAGTTTCCATTAAATACATCCTATTAAGTGTGGAACTATATGGAATGCGTAAAACTTGACAAAGCACTCATCAGCGACAAGTTCAATAATTCAGTTGAGTCATTTGAGATGAATTTCCAAGCCAATTAATTACGACGCAAGAAAGGTTTTCGTATATATTTTCTAAGCAGAAGAAATTCGAATTCCCTCCTCACATATGTTTGCCAAACTTAACGTGGTTCGTGGGATCAAAATGAAAAACAATTTACTTTAAATTGTTCCAAATTGTTGCGTTCGAGAGCAATTATGGGCTGCAATTACTGCTTCCAAAAGTGGAGTTAAGTCAAACAAACATTCGCATAATCAAAATTAGCTCAAATCAGAAACGTGTGTTTCTATGCTTTTTTTTGTTTTAATGATTTCTGAGTAGCATCAAAGATAATCGTTATTTCTTCCCCTTTGTATCTGTGAATTCGTATCACACAAAGAATGCTATGCCACGCAACGGAAAGCCGACGAGAAGCATTTCTCGTTGACACCTCCTCGAAAATGAGTAATCCAGCGCGAATAAGAAGAACAAAATGAAGAAAAAAAAAACAACAAACAAAAAAAATACCTTGCATTGTCTGCTGCTATTCACACTTTTCTTCTAATCTAAGAATAAAAAAAAAATTCCAACCGGGAAAACTAGAAGACTACATAAAATATTCTCGCTGCGGCAAGATGTTATCACTTTTGTTCGCTGATGGATGTGCATTTGTACTGTATTTCTTTTATTTACACTGTCACGTGCTACCTACCCGAAATAAACACACAACATTTCAGTTTTTCAATTTTGAAATTCAACAAAACTATTTAGATCAATGCAAATAAGGGGCACATAAAGGGGCGGCCGGTGAGATATGGATTGGATTGTGCAATTTCATCGTGCTTTCATTTCGAATGCAATTTCTGTTTAGTGTGTATTCCTTGAAACGTTCATTGCTCATCGTCATTTGGCCCGAGAAAACTCACTCGAGTCTATATCAAAGCGAATGGGTGGTGTAGCTTATTTTGGACTATAAGCAAATTGCATTTATTCCAACAGAGAGTGAAGTGAACTCACCTTAAGTAAAGCTATAGGTTCCTCGGCCACATTATTGACCGGTTCAGCAACTGAAGATAAGGGAAACTGAAATGTTCTACATTCGATCATTTGCCTTAGCAGCTGCGTAGCTTGACTTCCTTCGCCATTCACTAGAAATCACAGAAAATTGATATTACATTTTGAAATCCATAAGAGATTTAGTAAGTTTACCTGCAGTATGAGCAAGAGCTTGCCAGAGCTGAGTTGTTGCTGGATCCGTGCCGTGATCCTCGGATGATATACTATCTAATGAATGCCTTTCAACAATGTCTTCATAGTTGTTTGCATTGCCTTTGGACGGACGTTCGACTTCTTCGATTTCTAGAGATCCAATATCCATGTGTAGCCTCCCAGAATCTGAACTCTCATCAGATCCACTATACTGAGGCAAACCGGTTTTTTCAACTTCAATATTCTTCTTTTTGACAGTTGCCACTGGTACATCGGTGCTATTGTTGCTATTACTACTGATTCCTGGTGGTAAACTATTACTGATACTCCGTAATGGACCACAGGAATTTTGGGATTGAGACGTGTGACGTTGATTTGTATCTTTCTGCTTATTCTGGCTTTGAATTTCACTTCGGATCATGCTTATATGTTCTTCTTCGTTGGTTTGTTTACTGGCGTCTACGGTTTGCTTAGATTTTATCACAGAATTATTAATACATGTATCGGTAGCAAGATTTAAATTCGGAGACTGTGGATTTGAGTTGGGTGGAGATATAACGACTTTCTTGCTAATGTCCATTAGGACAGCAGCAGTTTCCAAATGCTGTTTCAATTGTGCATCTAATGATGATCCACACAATGCTTGATTACGCAGCCCGGACGTGAATGCTGTCACATTTGGTTTAAGTTCTGTGTCCATAAGGTAATTTGTTCCGAAATTGTATGTTGTTCTTTTGAGCGCATCCTCACTGCACATATAGGCACTTTGTAAAGTGTCAACCGATTCTTGTGAGACTATATTCGAGTGAGAGGGTTCTGCGTATTCTTTTTTTATCGGTATGATGGATATGGAGGGCGGTGCTGTCTCTTGTATTGGTATTTCACTCGAATCCGAATGATCAATTGCTGATGAAGAAACGGAGGACATCTGTGGCAGTTTAATACACTTTGAGGGCTTATTATGAGTTATATTTAAGTTTTGGCGCTTATTTATGTTGCTATTGTTATTGCTGCTGTTGTTACTGTTGCTGTTTGAAGTTTTGCTGAGTTCAGTTAAAGCTGTGGCCGCCATCGTTTCCGATGCCTTACGTACTGTAGGGGGTTTAAGTAGCTTATTAAGTGTGAATGAAGAGTTACGATTGAGATCCTTAAAGAAAAAAGAAAAAAAATGCAATAGATTAGTCAACTTTTTAGAAAAATTTGTAATGATTGTGTGAATATAAGATGATGCGTCTGATTTGACTAAAGACTGACTTGCAAAAGGTATACCTCCATAACGAGGGACAGGTGTATAAACAGTCTTCTAGACTCCCAAATGGAATGCACTTTGATTAAAGCTTCCCTGGCTGATCACGGCCCTGCCTTGGTATTTCTAAACTTCTTTTTCTGATTTTCATGGGCAGTGGCCGTCTTAGTCAGAGTGCTAATAATTGTTTCCACTCATTTAAAGCCATCAAACAAATCCAGGATGGTTAAACTTTGCCGTCTATCTCCGAGGAGCGGCCACACGCAACCTTTCATGGGTAGCACAGGGAAGGAGATAAGGCCCTAGCTAGCTTAGCCCGGAGTAGGCATGCCTTTTAGAAATACCCAACCCAGAATCATGACTACCAGCACGTATCATTCTTACCACAAATCGCAGATGGCCGGAACACGAAATATGCAGGACACATGTGACTTGCACTCAACCACAAAAGGAACAGATCGGTCACTGCTTTGTGGGTAATCAAACTAGAAGTATGAGGCGTCTATAAAAACTTTTGTTGGAGTTGTGGAGACAAGGAAGAGAAGGGCACAACTTTACACCCACTCAGCACTTAGTGCAGCAAGACACAAAACAATAGGTACTTATTCTTGCAGCGTCGTGTTGTGATATTTGTTGAAATTCCTGAGAAAAACTAAATAGCACAGAACAAACTTAATTTTGCTCCCCAATTGGGAAACATGGTAAAAAAGCAAGCCGTAGGTAGATCAAACGATCCATTGTGCGGCACGCAGGATTATGTAATTATCCAGGAAACAACTAAACCAAATTGTTCTAAGGGGATGTTACATAAGTCACAGATATCATTAAAAATGTGGAGTGTTCTGTGTTCGAGCGAAAGGTGTGATGTACTATCTACGTCATTCTCATCCATTCTCATCCTGCATGGACTGCACCGCTAATCAGGATTCCTTGCCATATGGCATGCTCTTCCAATAGACAGTGTCCAGCTATAATGCCAGCTATGATGCTAACATTGTGTCTGTTTACACACCATCTCCGCTGAACATGAACCGTGGCGAGTACATTTATATGGTGTGAAAAAATCTAGTGGAGGCACACAAAAATATTTCTTTTTTTGTTTGAATGGAGTCGTAGATAATGAGAGTAAAAGTAGAAGCGCCTTCTTGTGACAACATATTTTCAGACTTAGTTGAGTGGTAGTTGCTGGCCGGCTTCTTGATATTGACTTTCTGGCAGCCAACGTTGAATTGAAACGTCATGGCATATCTTGCACACGAAAGGAAAGAGTACGGATGGCTGTACAGATTGCGGTTGAGATATTGGACATCTGGAACACTCGTGGTTTAGTTTCGTGGTTTAGTGCTCAATAGGAACTTACAAGCAATCTATAAAGAGAAAAGGGGCAAAATGATAGTGTCTGGCAAGATTGACCACTTCTCAATTTCCTGGATGTCTCTACGGCTCTGCCTGGAGGCAGCAGTCACTATTACCTTAATAATAATACGGATGACGCTACAGACCGTAGAGAGTCGCGGCTTAGTTTCAACTGCAATCACTCGAGTCTCCTATTATTCCCTCACGTGTGGAAGGGACCTATAGTATTATGCTTACTACGAATGGCTGGCCGTAAGCTATTTCTAGACAGTTATACTCATTGAGCAAGCCGTGAAATTGTTTTTGTCGTACCAGAAATCGAATCTAGACACCGTAGGTTCAAGTGCGTAGGAACCAACGCAAGAACCCACAGCACCACATTCTAATATTTACTTATATTTGCGGATACCACTCTATTCCCTCCAATTCTAAAGTAGAATTATGACTAAGCCCTTCATACACTGAAATGTTTAGTCTGTGTGAAACAGACACCAAAGCAGACCACCAATTTGATTTGTTTGATGTTTTTTGTGTTGTGTAAGTCATTGACTCCTACGCCAAGTGTCTGGGTTCACTTCCCCACAAAATGGCTTTCATATTTCACGGTTCCGCGTCTCCCGAGTCACTGATAATGTTCAGAGAGTACGTTTTGCTTCATTCATTTATGCTGGATTTGATTCATAAACCACCAGTAGAGAATCAAAAGGAACGAGAAGGTGTATGATGGATTTCTCTCTAAATCGTTGAAAATGTGACTTTTAGCAAGACATCACAGCGGAAGGTGGCGAAGTGTGTTGCTTTCTTTCTATCCCTTCGTAAACAGTTCCTATGAAGTGATGACGTCTAGTCTCCTGTCGTGAACTCGCAAGAGGCAGTGTCTTGTAATGACAGCAATCACATGACTGATATGTAATCTGTTCGAGAAAGGCTTTTGTTGTTGCAGAGCGATCGGAATTCTGTGTCCGGATCAGGTCATCCTGGTGTTTTGATATATGCCTGAATAACAACACTTTTCCTGGGGTTATTTCGGAAAGACGAATGTCAAGTTGTTTAGTCAAATGCCACTTTCAGCTCCTGTCTCCGCCTGGATGTGGTAATCTCAGTAAACGGAATTTCAACATTTTTGCTGGAAGCGAAACGTGGGGTCATATTAATAATTATGTTGCTGGACGATAAGCAAAACAACGGAGTTGATTCTTGGTGCCTTCGAAAGAAAAATTCTACGTCGGTCCCTTTTGCGAGGTATCCGAATGGAGAAGACACAACCGCGAATTCTACGAGTTGTATCAGGTTGTGGATGTAGTCTGGAAAGAAAAAAATCTGTCGAATGCACTGACTCGGCCACATCGAGTGCATCAACACTAATCCTTCAGCTAAGAGGGACTACGAATCCGAGCCTCCTGGTTTAA
Source organism: Eristalis intricaria (assembly GCA_964034865.1). NCBI lineage: Eukaryota > Metazoa > Arthropoda > Insecta > Diptera > Syrphidae > Eristalis > Eristalis intricaria. Next base: position 23,382,974 of record OZ035874.1, read on the forward strand.
GGAGAGGAAGTTCGGTCTTACGGTGCAAAAACCAACTCATCGCGGACGCAGTAGTCTTGATGACGTGATGCAGTTTGCCCAGAACCATCAAAGATGGCAGATATAGCTCAGGCTCGGGCCCTACAAGGGTCGTTGGCCTGATAGATAAGTTAGTAAGTAAGAAACGCATCAGTTGTTTTTAAGAGCAAGCGAAATGGTTTTAGCACAACGAAATGGTTTATTGGGATTTGACAAAGTTCCTGGGCCCCGACTTGGGGTGCCTAATTGGAAACACCTGGCTAAATCAGATGCGATCAGATCCACACCATACTATGCAACAGAAGAAGAGGTGAGTGGATTAACTCTTATTTATTCAAGTGCCACTCGATCTTAAGCCGCTTGTTTACGATGATATAAATGCTCTCATAGATTTTAGTTTCTTCTTAATGTTCCTCTCCGGTTCAGATGCTGGAAATCATCGTTCTTCAGGGTCGTTTGCAACTCTAAGATGTATTATGATCCAGCTCCAGTGTGAAGTTGCATTGAGTTCTGCGATCGAAAGAGCAACAAGAGGTGTAAGATGGAGGTGGAATGATTATCCCATGAAACAAGAACTCTGTTGGAACGTGAGGCATAAGTAAATGCTCCAAGTGTGAATGAACATTAAGCTTAAGGCGGAACATCATGTAAATCCAAACATTCACATTGACATCTAAGTGCATCTCTTTAGCATCAACCTTCATGATGTTGCATGATCACTCATTTTGGGACCAGATTTTCATTCTAAATATTTTCGCAATAAACTGAAACTTAAAGCATTTCACTAGAACGTTGTTCATTGTTTTGCAAGAATTCAGAGAGGTGGTCTTCACACAAATCTTTGACGTTTGCAGCCAATAAGAATTAGTCTCAACCCGAACAGTCATCTGCGCAATGACTGGATCCGGGCGAACTCTTGAAAGCACCCTAGTCTCTCCGAATCTCATCTCTAAGTTTGTAAGCCTAAGTTAAGTAATTAGTCGAAGTTGTAAATGAACTGCTCGGAAAAGAAAACCAATTTAGTGGTCATATTTATTTGTGCACATAAATAAATGCATACTTACCGAAACATCTCCAGACATATTGAATTGAAGAAATCGTTTTAAGTCCGTTTGTGCCTTGAGCGCCGTTTCACGAAACCGATAACAATCATCCAGCTTACTCCTGCATTCACGACACACAACGGATGGCAAACCATCAGTTGGCGAGACCTGGAAAAAAATCATGGTGAATAAATAAAACCAAATTAATTCACACACATTCTTATAATAGTCGAAAACCTATAACAACCGTCTCCGAGTAGTAGGAATAAACTCAATCAATTAACATTCTACTTACAAATAGATCATAAGAAACTTTTACTATCAAATAACTACACAGACACAGTTCGAGATACTGATGGAAATATATTAATAGATCCTTCGGAAGTTTGATAATGTAACATGTGGCTAGCTCTATAGCACTGCTCTGAGCTCTCGCAAATTAGGTTAGGATAATGTTTTCCATGAATAACTTTTGGTAATGCACAACGTGATAGACTAAATCCATTAGAGATGCGACTGGTAATCGTGCCGAAGTAGTTCCCAGATTCAGAAGACGAATGGAATTGGTCGTCTTTTTCTGTTCCTTAGCTTTGACTTCTAGGTGCCTTCTTTTGAGAATTTATATTTGCAACCGTGCACTTAGTTTAGACGAAGACGCTCCAGAGTTCGTCGCACTGAGAAGCAAGTAAATAAGCGTGTGAGCGTGAACATACATACTAGCTTAGAATCGTTCACTGCCAACTGGTATCAAGGAAACGAAAAAGCGGGGAGATTCGCTGAAGAGAGCTCTGAACTGGGAAAATCTCCATAAATCCAAATAATGTTATAAGGGACCCGACTCGTTGGTCTAAGTGAGCCGCAATTGCAAGGCTGCCAGGGCACCCTACAAGACTTCAAATGAAATGAATTACAATAAACTACATGAAACGATTAACGCACATACCTGTAGCATCAAATGTCAAAAAAGGAACAATTTAAGACAGTTCATCTTTAAAAAGCACGAAGAATATAAGAGACTCCTGGAAATGCTTTTGAGAAACCCATAGTTATGCCCCTGCCTTTATGTAGTGGTTATGTCGTCAGCCGATGAGATTTAGTGCAGCACATGGGAATTGGATTGGGGTTATACTCTCAAATCTCATCAAATGCAAGCTTGTGTGGGACTGCATGAGAAACATGGTAAAACTCTGATGGATACCTGACCATAAAGAGATTGAATGCAAAGGAATGGCCGACTCCCTTGCTAGGAAAGGAACATCGGAACCATTGTGCGCTAGAGGCAATGTCCTCAGAGAAGGGAACTTGAAAGAAGGAACCGGGAAGAAACATGGAACAACGCTCATGGCATGTAGCAGGCCAAGAAATTCTTGGGTCAATATAACCAAAAGAGATTTGAAACTTGTCTCAAGATGAGCAAGAAAAACCTCCGTATCGTAACAGGCTTCCTTACAGGCACTGTTGACTCAGGGAGCACCTTTGGAAACTAACAGCATTAGAAGAAGGTCTCCGCAGGTTCTGTGGAGAATCTAACGAAATTCTAGAATATGTACTGTGATTTTGAGGCACTAGCCCACACAAGACAAAGAAGGCACTAGAACAAGCTCTCATTCTCAGATTCTTAAAGGAAACTGGCTTAGAGAGAATTCTCTAGAACAGAATTCTCTTCCATATGTGCGCAACAGGCGTTCATAACCCTCAATAATATAATAATAATATGGGGTCTGGCCTAGTTTCTCAGCAAACCAATCGTGTTGTGCGTGCTATTGTTCTTTCAGGAGTGGACGGGACCTTCAGTTTTATGCCAACTAACGGCGAAGTTGAGAAGCTTTTTTCAAGACGGGAATACTCTTTGAGCATTGCCAGTTAGAAAATTCGGGATTCGAACCTGGCACCATCACCCATAATAACCCTCCATACAACTCTAAAAAAAGCGTTTGAGCGGAACTCTTAAGAGAGCAAAGTTCTTAAAATTTTAAATGATTGTGTTTCCAGTTCGTAGACGGAAATATTTATCGAAAGCCAGTACGCCTTGTGTATCATCACATTCCAGGTGTAACCTGTCTTCGATTTGATCAAAAGTGACTTGTCTGTAAACAACACACAAGTTTCTTTGAAACTCATCAATAACCTCAAAAATACCTTAAAAACCTTTAGAATAAGAAGCAACATGCAAAAGTGTGGATTTTTGTTTTTGAGTTACCACGATTTAGCTAAACAACGTCATCCAGATTACGTACTTTCCAGTTAATCACTATCTATTTGCGAAACACTGTTTTGGCTTCAAACCATGCTAATGAAATGAGTCATATGAAATTATTATCGAATTTGTGAGGTCAAAGCTGAAGCATGTGAAGGCGGGAAAAAACGTGCTATGACAAATCTCTACTTATATGGTAATAAAGCTGTACACTGATAGCAGCCAGCAACGCTGATTGTGGTGAGGTGTATACAACCGGCTGAGACTGGAGAATACAATTGTGTTGGTTACCTATTCAAGCTTTCTGAGGGACGCTTAAAATGGATCGAATGTTTTTGACATAGGAATACCTCAATTAATTGAGAACATCCGCCAGATAAGCAAAGATGTGAGACTGAATTTGATGAAAATTCGAAGATTTTGATTTCTGAATTCAATGATGTAAGCTTGTGGATGTATTGTGGATGTATGTACAAATACAGGTGCAATGTTGAAAGCGATGAGCGCGAAGTTATTTCCGCAGCGGGATGTGACATGGTTTCATTGGTTAATGGAGTTTGCTAGAACTTTGTGAAATGAGATCTGATCCGCTGTTGGATTGAAATGAGTGCAATGAAAGCAAATACAGTCTGCAAATTTGTCAGTCACTCGAGAGAATGAAGCTTTGACTTAACGTTTTCGTGTCAAGATGATAACTCCTGTACAGCTTGAGCGAAGGAAGACGTGTGTGTTTATTCTCACACAACGAAACTCAATAACGCCATTGACATGCAGTGCTCTATGAAGTCTGAAGCATCATGAAAATGTCTCTGCTGAACTTTATACTCAGTTCGCCTAAGTTGTAGAAGAAATAAGCTCATAATAGGTTTTTTCTGGATTGAAGAGTGTGCTACTGGAGTAGGTTTGAAATGGTTTCCTCCTTCTAGTGGTATTTGAAACTTCAGAAGTCGTTTTAGGGGGGATCCGTCCTGAAAGAGTTTGCAGCAATGGCACAGTACCCGCTCATAAGAGAACCAACAACTGGGATGCTCCCTGAGTAAGGCTTGTGTTTAGAGCAGCCCATATTTGTATCGTAACGAAGCATGTAGTGTCTTCAAACAATCTTCGATTTGTATCATTAATTAATGTCAAGAATAATAAATTATGATTTGCTTTGCCAACAGGCATGGATGGTAAGTCTTCACTTGGAAGAAGAAATGAGTCGGTAGGCGGTAGGCGAGTTCATCAATTCATGGATTGGTTGTTAGTGATAGTGGTGCTAAAATACTTGTCCAACTCATCAGAATAGATCAGGGTGATTACCCAAGTCTTTGGGTGAAAATTGACTGCATCCAGTGACTTAATCGCAGCTGATCTATCTGAACAAATTATTGATTCATTATCAGGTTGTTCTTCTGCCGCGACAGAGCTTCGTTTGTTGATAAAGATTCTCCCTGAAAAACTCTACAATGATTCGGTAATTAAAAACAAATCCATGGTGATGGATCTGACTTTCAGTATAATACGAAAGCAAGTGCTGGCTGAGTTCTTCTTGAAGAGAGATTGACATGGTAGAAGGTCGGTATCTGGTGGAAATTGGTAGAGTTTTCGAACCGAACCTCTTCACACCTCAATTGATTTATGTTCAACCTCTGCGCCTACCACCTGTCCTCCGAATATATCTTGGCGGCGCAAGATTAAGAAGCACATTTTGTGGGGCGTAAGGGTTGAACACGGTTGGGAAGGTGGCAACTGATTTATCGAGCGTTCTCCACCATATTGGCCAGACTTATCGATTTGAATAGACAATGAAAAATGCGTGGCTGTGAATCTGCTAAGCCCCATACCCAATGTCGATCAAGCCTTTTCTAGATCGTCCCTCTCTGTTGTTATCCAGTTTAATTTATATTTAACAGGGGCAATCAGTGTGCCTTACTGTGAAATACGGTAAAAGAAAGGGGAATTTTGTTGGCCATGATTCAGGCATTTTCTTAGATTATAGACTCTTACGAGATTACATGCTCCGGTTACTGTTGTGCTATATTGGTCAGCTTCCTTTGAATTGCAAATTACCAGTTGAGCCTTATCAAAGTGTTGAATAATATTATGCATTTCGAAGTTGTAACCCGACATGGGAAGTCTGTTCAGTTGAGTGGACTATTACGTTTATGCTCAGCCGGTTTGACCAGACCCTTCATGCATTCAATGAATAACTGATAACAATATTGGGTTGCAACTCAACGAATGACATTAGACCTCAAGCCTGTGGGACCACGCAGCGGAAGACGCCCGCGTCGAATTTCAACCACAAAAGTGGAGGAGTGCTTCAGCCAATTTAACAGAGCACAGCTACAGATCCTGCTAACAGGGGGACTTGTTGATTGGGGCCCGGGTTCACCATGCTTTGAATGACCATATTTTTACATCCTTTTCTGTCATTTCATTTCTGGCTGTCGGCTTCCCGTACCCTCTTCAAAAAATGGAGTGAATTCGGCTCTTGACGCGTTAAGTGAGCAATCGAACCAAAATTAGCTTGCAGCAACTGAAAATCACGGACTTCTTCAGATTTAAAGTCAAACCACACTCCATGCACATACACTGGCTGATTTCCTATCAAAAATCCACCGCCTCAACAATGACTCAGATGCACCATTGCATCCGCATCATTGCGTTAGCAAGAAAAACTGTTGCACGTGGATCACCGAGCGAGAGAAATTGTCACCGCCAACAAGTAACATTTCAAAATTCTGAGAAAAATGATGCCGATGACGTGAAGGGGTCGATAGTGTCGATATAAAATCAAAGTTCGTATTCATAACCTCACATGATCAAAACACGTTAACATCACTCTTAAAGCAATGCGCAAAATGGTTACAAATGACAACATGAAAAAAGATTCTAAATTCATTAACCATTGTGTTCCACCGGCAAATCCTTTATCAAAGCCACGAGTTATTTACACGACCTTGCAATTGCAATCACATTTAATCGCCCGTGTGCAGTTTGATAGATGATGATTATGACTAATGAATTACGTGCTTAGTTATGCAAGAAATAAATCTTTATCTTCTGCCAAATTTAGAATTCCCATATACCCTCAATCAACGTGCTATGCCAACCGGATGTCAATACAACTGTACATATCACTGAATTACTTGTTATCAATCCGTTCAAAGCACTCAAACACTCCCTCCTCTCATACTAAGCGCGCACAACTTTGTCAGACTTTCTATTTCTTATGAATCAATGAAGGAAAAAAAAAAACACAAAGATACATATAAATTAATCGATGGCCTTGAATCAAATTTTCAAACAATTACGCGCTCAAGATTACTCATCGGAAAACCTACTGAAAATAAATCTGCTGATGATGATTACGTTATCATTTCATTTCAAAATATGATTTCAACTTAGTGCAGAAGCGATGATGATGATACATGCTGTTGATTAACTAAGTATAAGCGTCTACACTAAATCCCGCCCTTTTTTGTTTTGCAAAAGCTTAAGCTTTATCTAAATTTGAATGCGTGTGTGCGCAAGAATAAATTTCGAAATTAAATTAACAACATTAGTTCAGTGCACTTTTTGTAAAATGTGACAAGAAAAGAAAAGAAAGAAAAAAACATGCAAAATTCTCATAACCTAATACTAATTTATTAAACAAATACCATCACCCCCCGATCATTGACAACAAACTAAAGAGAATAGAAGTGTTGAACTAAAAAACACCACCATATGTTCTCTTTACTTCTTCAAAAGAAAATATAATCGTTCGTTTATAAATAATATGCAACTGAGCAACAAATGTATAAAAAGAAATTCTATAAAGTCTTCAAAAAAGAAAATGAATAAGAAGAAACAAAACTCATATGTCCTATATTCCAAAGTGTAAGTGTGTGTTAAAATTTGTTTTGTTACAATATTAGTGTGTATTACTTTACCTTTATTGAGAGGCAGCTATATATTTGTCCGATAATATCTGATGATGAATCACCACCATCGGCAACATTTTCTTCATCTTTTTGAGCAACGATAAAAGCACTATTACTCTTGACATCACCACTGTCTCCTCCTAATGTTGTTGGTCTTTCCATAATTACCCCACCACCACCACCAACACCGCCACCTCCACTCAGTTGATGTTCATTTTGTTCAATATCGGTATTTAAGTCTAAGTTTGAATCAGTAATCTCTAACTTAATTCTTGTTGGTATTGTCGTTGTTGTGGGCGGCGATGGTGTTCGGTTGAGCAATACCATAGATGAGGGTGTTGTTGTACACGTTGTATTCGATGATACCGGTACTGTTGATGATGATGTTTGACTTTCTTCCCGTATGAATGGCTTTTCATTGCAAAATTCATCATCATCAGCATCATCGTTATTTGTTCGATGTGTCGTTCTAATACAATCTCTTCCACCATTGATTTTATTTTTTGTTGTTGCATTTTTATTATTGTTATCAACTACGTTTATATTTGTGGCTGTTGTTGTTGGTGTTGTGGTATGTGAATTTTGTTGAATTGTGATTGCATGTATCTGTTGTAATGGTAAAGACGAAGATAACGATGACGACGTCAATTGCGTTGAAGATAATGATGATGTAGATGATGATGATGATGTTGTTGTTATTGTTGTCGATGACGATGGTATTGCAACATCAATTGAGATTTCTTTTGATTGGTACTGCTGCTGCTGCTGCTGCTGAACATTTGGAAGACCATTCCCAATAACTAACTTATCATTCTGAATATGAATAAACTGCTGCCTCGTATCTAGCTTCTGCTGCTGTTGGTGATGGTGATGGTGGTGATGATGATGACGATGATGTTGTTGAGGGAATACGTTTGCGTTGTTATTAAGGCAAGAATCGAATATGCTTAACTTTTCAACATCATAGTCATTGACCAGACTGAGGCACAACCGACAAACTTGATAGAACTTTGGTGGTACATTACACATAATTATTTAGTTTGTTTTGATCTTATTGGATTTTTTGTTTTGTTTTGTTTTATTTTAAGAATTTGTAAACTTTTTTAAGATTATTATTTTTTTTTGTTTGAAGAAATTATAACAAAAGGAATATGAAATATGTGTAAAAAAACAATATATGAATGTATTATATATGTAACATAATATACAAAACAAAGTCGTTCAAGTACACAAAATATTACAGAAAGTATAACGTATACATATGTATATGTAGAGACAGAGCACTGATTTACTGACACGGGTATAAGCGCTGAGCGCCTTTGGGGGTAAGATGATGATAAATATTAAGTTACACGAATAAGAGAGTTGCTGTTGCTATTTCAAGGTATATCTTGTTGTTGTTATTAATTTTTCCTTCTCCTTAAGTAAACTTCTTCTAAGCACCGAAATTATGCTGACAACACACAACGAAGATACGACAGCCGAAAACAAAAGCATAGTTTATATCTGAGTACTTAGTACACAAAGGACGGCACATCACATACACAATTTATGTTTGAGAATCTATTGCAGTTTCAAATGAATTTTTTTTTTGTTGTATTTCTTTTTGATGGATATTATTTAAACATTTAACATTTTAAGATTTCTGTGAACATACAAGAGAGAAAAAGAACAAGAAAAAAAATAAGACCAAGAAAATGATGAAGGAAAAAAAATAGATTCGAATAGATAAAACAGAGTACAAATTTCATTAATCAGATTTCCAATGGTATTTCATACCATTGTAAAACAAAGCAATCATTTTTATATACACTCGCACAATAAATGCACACACAGAAGCACAAACTTTTGTATACATATATGCATGATACATATGGGGGGCACACACCACACACAATCATGTACGCATATCGGATATGCATACATACGTAGGAATGGAGCGCTTCAAGGCGAATATATTAGCCAACGGGCGACATGTCAAAATAACATTTATTTTCATCTAATTCCCCTCATGTATGATTATTTTGAAATCTTTTATCATATTCTTCACTAAATAAAGTTTTAAAATGCACGTATAGACAGGGGCTTCTAGTAGCTTTTTTCTTTACATACAACAGAACAAAAGAACACACTCTTTGGAAACTAAACAAAACAGTACCAGCACAAGAAAAATTTGATACTCTTTTTTTTTCTTTTTCTTCTTATTTCTTTTTCTTTTTCTTCTCAGGTATTGTACATTTCACTGATAATTTCTTATTGCAACTTACGTTTCACCTGGGGCGAGATATCTTATATCTTATTTAATTTTTTTTTGTTTCTTTTTTTCTTGTTTTATTTATTATGCTCTTATATATGGATGTATATATTTTGAGTAATCTCTTTACTTTTGTTTCATTAATTGATCACATTCTTGATTTCTTTTTTTTGTGGATTCTAATTAGACAATCGATTTGTTTGACTGCCGAGTGCCAATAATAAAATCGCATTCGATATGTGGAACATGTACTATGTTCGAAAGGTACGATGCTGCTGCTACTGGCACTGGTGCTGGTGCTAGCCGTCGTAGCCGATTTGTAAAAAGACAACATACGCGAGAAATATATACAACAAATGATGTGTAGGCGTATGAGAGTGAGAGAAAATTTAGATGCGATTGCAAGAGTGTATATTCGCTGGTATTTTGCTCCCTATTTACTACTTGTAAGCAAAAAACACGGAAGGTGATTCGTAATTCTTGCACAATCATATTCCTTTTACTTTTTCCATAAAACTATAGATTATATGTGAACCATTTTATATCAACTTCGATTCATTTCAATTCGATTTTTAGATTTTTGTAAATTTTTGTGTTATTTTTAGTTAGATTTTTGTCACGACTTAAGCCTAAACCGCTCATCACACAAAACTCTCTTACTTTCAACGCAACTTCATTTAATTGCAGCAGAAAATATGACTCAAAGAACAGAAAGGCAGAAAAAAATTGTCGGTATGACAGTCTCTTGGATTTCGTAGGTGGACGTTTTTATCTCGCTCTGTTTTCTTTTCATTTTTTTCTCTTCGTTTCTGTTCTTTCTTTGAATCAGTAGTTTTGTTTCATGGCTGCGTTCGCAAGATATGTGTGATAGGTGAATGGTGAATGACATCATGGGAAATTGTGTTGACTGACTGATAACACTGATATGGTAATTATTGTTTGTGGACCAAATTCGATGACAACAAACATTTCGAGGAAATATCACTAACTATTGAAATTATAAATGAGTCAAGTTCTTGATTTTGTATTTGGCAGAATTAAAGAATATGATGAAATTCATTGAACGCATAACTTTCAAAGAAAATGTCGTTTTCAATAGTCAGTCAAATACCTTTTGCATAGTTTGACAGGTATAAATATATTTTACGATCATTGTTGACATTTCCATCAAGTTGAAGAATTTGTTTCTAATTGAAAATACTCGTAAATTCTTAATACATTCACAATGTTCTATACTTCTGTCAGAAATTTGGCATATGAGCAATTATATGCCGCTCCAGGGCAGTCTAAATCGCATTCAAGTCAAAAGTGTCAAAGGATAAATATTTTGCATAACTTAAGTCTGTCTTGTACAAAATGGTCAGTTGTTTACAGGATGTAAAACGATATTATAACTGTTTACTCTGCGTACTTATATATTGCTTATAATTCCATAGTCTGCATGCGTCCTTTGTCAACGTAACGCTGTGATAAAAAGGAGGTCCAACTCCCTGTTCTTCTTATCAAATAAATGAATACTTGTACAAACCATGGGTGGCTATTATGACAAAAATACTGGGATACTGATGAGCAAGGTTCTTAATCCAAATTTCATTTTACAGAATCGAATTCACCAAAACCCGAGAACGACTACGCATAAGTAAATATTTTAATCAATTTTTTTTAATTTAGTAATATATTATAATATTTTTAAAATAGTAATTTTGAACGCGCTCCCAAATCAAATACCTCATATAGATAGTTCCTATACCAAACGTTTCTCTAAAATTATCAAAACTCACCACACTTATTGTGTCTAATGATAAAAGCAGAAATCATGAATGTATGGGTTTGCATGCAAGGTTTTACTTGTGTGTGGGCTTGAGATACATCCACGTGCGAACAAGAGATAGTGTAGGACTGAACAGATGCAGATGAGATATCAAATGACGTCAGTTGCTCGCTGTTAAGGGGGAGTGTTCACCAATAATCAAATGAATTGTGATAAGATCTTTTGATATAGCGTAGGTTAGGTACATTTGCGACGCATTTGGGGCAATGAATTATTTATTTCAAATAGTTATTGTGTTTAACTGGATTTTAATTTGCAACAATAACGAAGAATGTGAACAAACAGAGTTACTGCTGTGTTCATGTATTCAAGTAAATTGTACGCGGCAATTCTATAGGAACAGACACCATCGTTGTAATTACGAAATTCACGTACTAGTGGTCTGTAAATAAATTAATCTAAGCGATCGGTTCATAACTAGTAGAAAAGGGTTTGACAGGGTAGAAGAATTGAAAGTACACGCCCATACAAACGTAAACCTGTAAAATAAAAATTGAGTCTTCAACAGAAGTCGTGGATCTCATTCAGGTAGGCACCATCGTGCGTGAAACAGATCGTTGGCGACGTTCGAAAGAACGGACCAATGGAAACCAAGAGTGGTTACATCTTACCAGTGTTGGGACTCACCGCAATTGTGGTAGATCTACATCTATTTCGCGATCTACTTCAAATCTGCCAAATCTACTACCTAATGCCGCTTTCACACTAGCTAAATTCGTCGGCGATTTTTTAATGTTGTTGGCAATGGAGGTGAGGCAAAATAAATCAAACAAAGGAAATCACACACAATGAAAGAAGCCGCCAACGAATGCAGCGGATGGGAAAGCGGCCTAATGCGGAAAATCTACGGCATTGTAATTCTCTCTATGGCACTTCTTGTTGTTTCTTGTTTCTTAACCCCTTTTTACAACTCAATTTCTGAGGAAAATATGTATAAACATTTACAAAGAAGTTTTATAACTGACACCTATGTAACAAAAATTGTGGGTCGCCGTGGCGTAGTGAGTAAGTGTGTCGACTCCTACGCAGAGGGTGCCAGTTTCGATACCCGAATTTACCACCTTTGATAATTCACGGCCCCGCCTCTTTCGAGTCACTGACAATGCTCAAAGAGTATTCCCGTCTAGAAAAAGCTTATCAACTTCCCGTTCGGGGTCGGCATTACACTGTAGGTCCCTTCCCCGCGTGAAAGAACAATAGCACGCACAACATGAGTGGTTGCTGAGAAGCTAGGCCCTGGTCCCCCTCGGACTGTCGCGCCACCCATGTTATTATTATTATGTAACAAAAATATTAACACAGGAGACAGTGAGGAGCGCTGTTCTTTTCATTTATGAGAGTAGTTTAGAGGTTGTAGGGGAATTTCATAGAAATTGAATCCAACACTTTCTCAAATCCAATCCAATAATGTTCTTCGGGATCTACCAAACTTTGCTAATTTTAAGTCCCAACATTGGCGGCAATATTTTGCAACTGCTTAGAGCAAACTGCTACATATAGATTGTGGAAATTCATAAAGAAGTTCCAAATATTACACAAAAATGAGTTTGGGTTTCAGAAAGGAAGAAGTAAAAAGCAGATATAGGTGAGTTCGCCAATCTTTTGAATAATAGTCTGGATACAAATTATTACGTTCTCATCCTATTTCTAGACTTTAGAATATAGCAAGCTAATTAAGATTTTAGGTCAGGCTGATATACGAGGCGCTCTTTCCAGCTGGCTAAAAAGCTACCTCTAAAACAGAAAATTTGTGGTTAAAATCCTGGATAAACAAAGTAATGTGGAGAACATATTTAACGGTGTTACACAACGATCCAAACTTGGTACACTTTTATTTATAATAAACACAAATGAGTTGCTAAGGGCTCTCAAAGAGTTTCAGTATAGCATTCGCAGATGACACTGCAATAGTCGTAACGGATAAATCGCTGCAAAGTGCAAACGAAAAGCTACAAAAAGAGTTCAATAGATCAGTTCAATGGTGTCTCGACATGGGACTTGTTATTAATGCCGCAAAAACGAAGGTGATGCATTTTCATCAACCTTGATGTTATGTTTCGAAGGTCAAAATTATATATCAAAATAGAAAATGTTCAAATAACCAAACACAAATACTAGAGGTAGTTAACGAATTTAAATACCTTCGAGTAATCATCGATAAACATTTTACGTGGAAAAATATATTAAGTATGAAGCGACGTAAAAAAGACACTGCAATCTCATATCTCACAATGTGAAGCATATCTCAAAAGAAGTACTTAAACAAGTATATTATTTGATTGTGGAATCAAAAATTAGGTACATGCCATAGCATGGAGAAATGCAGCTACAGTCGTATTGCAAAGCTCCAAAAACTACAAACCACAATAACGGTTCTTAAGAAACTAGGAAGCCAACATGAACCAACTAATTTTTTGCGAGTAGAAGACTACACTGGAATATTAAGAAGATGGACAATTTAACACAGCGACCCAACAAAAACGGAAAAAAACCCAGATGAAGTGTGTAGTTCCAAAAATATTAAATGAAATACTAGATAATTTGAAAAATATTAGTTCAATAAATGACGGATATAAGAAAGTCGCGTATAAGAAAGAAACGCTTATAAGAAAGAATTTGATGGCACGAAGCATTTTCCCATAAGACCACGTGTAAAATTTATTTCATATAAGAAACACGCTTGTAAGAAAAACACTGATAAAAGAAAGTAAATTTGAGGCAAAATGTTTACCATTTCATACAAAAATATATGCCTATAAGAAAGATTTATGAGTGAACTAAAAATTTAAGCTGAGCGAATACACACAAAAAAATTAACAAACACACTAATGTGATTGAAATCGAAAACAAGGAGCAAGACAAAAGCGATGAAGACGATTTCGAAGAAGAAAATAAGAACAAATGTTTGAATTGATAAAGAAAATCGTTAATGAGGAAACCAGGTGTACGTTCAGTCACGTCTTGTTTTGATTTTATATATACACTGCATGTTGCAGCGCAGCCAAGGCGAGAAATGTTTCACATTGGGTGTAATGACGCTAAGTCATTGCCTTTCGCAGATGACTTAATTATCCTCACATCCTCACAGACGGAACTTCTGCGTGGGATCTATAGATTTGTGGCCTGTGCTGATGCTGGGATAAAGATATTTTCAGAACGCTGGATCAAGCAGGTGGTTTATTGACCTCGTCGTAATTTTCACGAGTGATGTGAGGTGTAATACGGAGCTTTCTTGTACTATTGGCCAAGCAGGGTAAGAAGGAGTGCCGACCTTCGTGTCAAAGCCAAGTTAGCGGATTTCAACTGAGTATTTCTTCTAACTCTCACCTTTGATCATGAAGTTTGGGTAATGACTGAATCCGGCGGAGATGACATTTGTTCGAGCTGTTGTGAAAATCACTCGCCGGAATAGTATGCCTCGATGCTTTGATCACGTGGTACAAAAGTCCCCACATTATCGGAAGTCGTTGAATTATCATCAGGTAGGTGACTTGGCTCGGCAGAGCTAGTACGAGGTGGTCCAAAAACACTTCTGATTGAGGATAAATCTTAATGAGTTAGAGTTAGGTAGAAAATCTCTCGTGCATGCTAAGCACCTATAACCCTTCTAGTGGAATATGCGGGACTGAAGATAATTATGTTCATGATCTTTAGATCAAACGGTTTCCTTACCAAAGGCAACACGAGAATAACCTTCTTCAAGAAACAAACAAAACACGCTTATAAGAAAGATATTCTCTAGCATTTTAGACTTTCTTATATCCCTCATTTACTGTACTATAAGACAAATATAAATACCAAAAAAAAGTATGTAAGCAAATAAATAAATGGTAGGTTATTTTTAATATATACATATAGTCACATAAGAAAAACAAAGATTATATTGTAAGACAATCGCCTGCAAACAAACCGAGTGGTTTTGCCGATAAATTAAACATATTGTACAATGTGAAGTAAGAAATTAAAAAAATCAATCTGAACGGTTCGAGCGCATTTCAATTATTTCCGACAGCTTTCATTGCCTGCATGGTATGTTTGTGGAGCGAAGTGTCTCTGAGTTGCGGCTGATGGTGAAAAAATAACTGCGTGGTTTTAACAGCCGGAGTTCAAAAGCCATAAGAGAGAAGAAGAATACCTTCGAAGACTGGATTCTCTTGAAAGACTCTGATTATCGTGATTGGCTGTGCTAGCAGCTAAAGAGAAGCCCTAGAAGGAGTTAGATTAGAAGTTGGAAAGGGAGACATAGATCTGCGAAAAAAGTATTCTGTCAACCCATTTGCCGACTCAGAGGAAGGGATCAACTCAGAGATGGCGAGTTGGCAGATATTTTGCGCTAAGGGAGCCAGCACTTTTCGGAGCTGCTCAATCCCGAACAGGACACTGAGGATGGCGAAGAATACTCCAAGGGTGCAGGAAGTCATTTTGGTGATTGAATCAGTAAAAGTTGGTAAATTCCGTTGTGGAGATGAAATGCCGCCAGAAATGCTTAAAGCATTGGGTAAAGGGGAGAATTATGGCTCTCTCGTGTTACTTAGATGTCGATAAAACGTAAACGCTGCGAGGCGCTTTCTAGAGCTATGATCGAGTCTAGTATGGGGTATGAACAGTGCGGCTTTTATCTCGGCAGAAGTATAGCCGACTAACCGACTTAGCTCCGAAGAATCTTCAATTCCAAACGTGTGGGATAACCTTACAAAGGACGCCCACGCCTAAGATGGCGCAGTGAAAAAATATCTCAAGCAACTTGTGCGGGATGGAGTCAGCTAGCCAGAGAATGCGCTAGCTAGAGAAGCATGTCAATTAACTCTTAACGGATGTGGTTGGACCAATGTATCCATACGTTGCCACGTGCATGCTGTTCCTTACCGAAGGAATGATAAGTGAAATGTGTCCTTCCGCCTACAAACACTTCGTCTGGCTGACGGTACCTAAAAATTGGATTGTACCCAACCGTTCTGACTTTAGCGCTACTTTATAGTCAGTCAGGCATCGGAAACAGTCTCTTTCATCGAACCATCCTCTTTGTCTCTAGAAGAGATGTCTAAATGATAAAATCACAGCCATTAATGCTCTTTACATTTTTATTTATTTACATACATAATGGGTCGCCGCGGCGTAGTGGGTTAGTACGTCGACTCCTTCGCAGAATTTCCTGGTCCGATACCGAATCCGAATTTACCACCTTTCATAACTCATGGCTCCACCTCTTTCGAGTCACTGACAATGCCCAAAGAGTATTACTATCTAGAAAAAGCTTCTCTACTTCGAGATTCGTAGTCGGCATTAAACTGTACGTCCCATCCACTTGTGAAAGAACAATAGCACGCAGAACAGGAGTTGTTGCTGTAGAAGCTAGGCCCAGGTAGAAGCTAGGCCCATTCTAATACAGTGTTAAGCAACTCAGACTTGCACTACAAAAATAAAAGGGGGAAATGTAATGGTTTGGGGATATTTCCCTTGTAAGTTAAGTAAGTTATGTACTTCAGCTTTGCTTTTCTATTTTTGGTTGAAATAAATGGACTCTTTACAATCCTGAAAGATTCCAGAAACATTGAACAGATCTTCGGGGAATCATCCTAGCGCTCATCATAATCATCATAAAATGCGCAAGAGAGATCGCAACTCTATCCTCCGTCATCGAAATTAACTCACCAAGAGTTATGCCCAAGCTAACCACCACTTGGTGCTCTTGAGGTATGGGTGCTGAGATTTTAATATTGAAGTTCCATCTGTCGACTTCCGAATGTGGTTGTCAAAGATGCGTTCGAGCGCCTTCAGAATAAAGGATGTGAAGCTGATTGATTTGAAATATTTCGCGTTATCATGAAGCATTCGCCACCAAGAATGACCTGATGACCTACTTACCACAAAATTCGCTCATGAGCACATTGCTCTCTATTCTAGTTGCTGCAAGGGGACAACTTATAAAAATGCATTCGATACTCTATCAATTTTTATTTAATGTTATTATAAGAAAGTAGATGATTTTGAACAATTTGAATTACTTGAAATAAAAACACTGTTCTGCAGACAATACTAAGTTCTAACATTTGTATCTTCATACAGTTTCTGTATCATTAATTAATTGATTTTTCTTTGACTTATTTTGGGATTTATTCTTTCGGTTTTCCTCTTTTAATGTGACGCGTACCATGTGTACGTCGGTATATCAAGCGATACATTTTTCTTTTTGTTTATTAAAATGTATCCTTTATGCATTAATTCTTGAGAACTTCAGTAAACGAAACTTCTGGTAATTCACTTAAAATAAACTACAAAAATCATAAATGATAATTATTTACCCATTATTGGTTCGTTATAATGTATAATATCAAGACAATGATAATGTATAATATTTTCTTCCTCTCTTCTTCTTCATCATTTTTGGTTGTTGTTTAAGTATTTTCAATCTGTTTGAGTATAATTTAATTTTTTTTTTGTTTATTTTTTATTTTTAAATCTGTATTTACGTCTTACTGATTTAACAATATATTAATTTATATTTCGATTGTTTCTCCTTAAAATAAAACAAAAAGAAAACTATAATAATGTATATCCTTTGGTTTGTGTCGTGAGTTAGACAACAGTTGCCAGTTCCTGGAGAGTTGCACGATGATGGCAATTCTGCATTCTGCCGGCGGCCGATAGTCGTACGACAACTTCGCGAGAGTATTTTTGTCAGGCTGCGCAATTCGATACTTCGTTTGGTAATTTTTTTCTGGAACAAATCCCACAGGATTTTAGTTCTGTGAAGATTTCCGTAAAGAATCCGGGCTCTGCGTTTATACGTAACATTTCACCACTAAGACGATTTACGATGAGAAGACATCTGAAAATGGAATAGTTTTTGTCAGTTCAAACAGTTGTCTAGGGAAATTTGCAAATATAATTGAAAAAAATAATGAAATCTTATTTTGGCATGAAGCTTTATCTAATATGCAACGAAAAACACTACTACGGGGGATGTCCTTAAGCTCCTTTTTTATCATAACATTGGATTTAGTCATTTTACTTCTTGTAACAGATCGGGGGAATAGTTAAACATTAGGAGTGAAAATGATTCAAAACTGTAGGCAATACATAGACCACATTACGACAGTTTTAATGGTGTTCACTACTCCTAACGATGTACGTTTAATAACTCAGCTTCATCCGAGTGGCATATGGTGGTATTATTTACAGGCATCCTATAAATATTAAAATATATATATTCTCAGACAGCCAGGCGGTGCTCAAGGCACTAAAGAGGAGCTACACATTTAACTATAATGCTAGCTGGCAATATCACAAAACACTAAAGGCAATTTTGTTCACCAAAGGTTAAGTACAACTTTGGGATTTTTCTCTTCAACTTCTGGATTTACATTCATTCACACAAATCGTATGGTTTCAACTTTCAATTTTCAACTCTAGAGTTTACAACAACCTCAACTTACGGAAATAGCAGAAGTTAAGGGATGAAATGAGGGATTTTGCTGTCTCTCTCTCTTTTGTGCCATTATCGTAGTTGCCTGTATGGGGAGATGATTGTGATTTCATTTATCGTTTTCGACTTTCAAAGCACACCCAAATAATGGTGATCGAGCCAAAACAGTTGATCAAGTCCCCAGTTTCCTTCAAGTTGAGCAACAGTGAACAAAACGACCTTAAACATGCTGGCAGAAAATAACAAACTAAAACTTATATGGGTGCTAGGACATGACGACCATGAAGGAAATAAAAAAGCGGACATGCTAGCCTGGGCCTTCACCCCTTTATGGATTCAACAACACGGACACAAATCTCCGTCTTCACAAATTAATCACTTAAGAGATGATCCAGTTATGGAACAACCAAGAGGGTATCAAACACTCGCGGCTATTCATGGAACAAAACTACAATACCAAACGAGCCAAGGAGGGTCTAGAACTCAACATTTCTGACCTAAGGTAGAACAGCTGATGACCGACAGCCCAAGCCTTGCCCGAGAAGGATTCAAAATAATAAACAAAATCGTAAAATTTTTGAAGGCAGCACTTAAATCTTAAACCAAAAGAAAGGGGGTACAATAGAGCTTCGTGGTCGCAGTACTAGTGTTTGTATGACACACCTCAATTTAATTTAATTGAATTCCTCCTAGTGGATATAGCCACTGGACGGAACCTCTATGTCTGTAGCTGGTACATCCGGAATTAATGGTATGCGTTGGAATGAGTATGACACTAAAAAAGGGACTGAAACCTTTATAAGCATGGAGCCGAGTGTTTGGATCGAAGGGGCGTGTGGATTAAAACATTGACTAAACCGCTAGACCTACACCTCTATAGTAAGCTGGAGTTTCACAGCAGACACAACAGTTTGTGATTTAAACAATGCTTAGAGTAAGGCATTCTTGTGCAGACACAAAGGGAATGCTACAGGGTTCCATCCACCGTCTTTAGATTTTCCGCATCTATCAGTGGGGATCAGGCCACTACTAGTCCCTACTGCAGTTAATGCTAAGTTTCCACCGAATCGAAACCAGAAAATAGAGTGAGATAACATGCGAAAATTAACAACAAAATAACAAATATTCACGCTGTGGGCTTGTTCCGTTTTGACAACCTCTTCCGGACGGATGAATTCAAGGAGCCTGCAACGGGGCTTAACAGAAACCCCGAGAATTGCAGACCATTGTTAAGTAATTGACTACTAGCATCTTTACAGATCTTTTGTCAGGGGACATTCCTGAAATCCTGACTGTACGTCCGTAAGCGCCTGCACAAACAACTGAACAAAATTCAAGAAGTCATCAAAGCATCTGCCACTAACGTGCTGGGTTTATGGACTAAAATTTAACGAAGTGACGTTCAGCCAAGAAATATGTAGGATGCAATTCTGCGAATTGATGCAGTGAGTATCAGGAAACGATTGTACTAACTGGAGAGGGTTGTTGGTTGATAGCCAGTTGCACTCCGGACGGTAGTGCTACAAAGAGGATTTGATACGAAAGAAACACACAAATAAATGAGTTCCACATCAATTGAAAGATATTGACAGCATGCTGCAGTCCATCGTAGGCCACCGTAGGCCGATTCGGTTATCAAGCAGATCTGGTCGATCCCACTCCGAAAATCAGTTGATGTTTGAAAAAGCGATGAAGATGATTGGCACTAATATTGCTTTGTTCGGCGTGGCTATTGGAGAAATAAGGCCCTATATGACTTTTAATCCGGGTGGAGAGGGCATTGCAAGCGTGGAGAAGGTGCACAGTGGTTTCCTCCTCTTCCTCGTGGCTGCAGGAATGGTCATTATAAAGCAGATCCACTATAAACGCCGAAACCTGTAATTAAACTTTTTTGAGAGTCCTGACTGTCTGCCTGCTGAGTATGATCAGGCTGTGTGATCTTTTCCGATGGAGAGAAGTTTAACAGCGAAGCACCCTGCCCCGTCAGATTGAATCAGATCAAATCTATGATTGAATCGTTTCTAGTCTCAAAAGGACAATAAGGGTAATTATGTGTAGTTCTTGGTGGGACTAAAATGGTGTTCTATGAATTTCTACAACCATATGAAACCATTGCTACTGCCAACATGAATCGAACATTAACGCATTTAGATTTTGATTCTTCCCGTTCACATGTTGGACCATGGTAAAAAGTAATTCGCAAATATTTATTGAGAAGTTCTGCCCCACCCGTTGTGTACATAGTCTTAGCCTCTTTTGATCGTTGCTTCTTTCCTTGCGTATAGCATGGCAAAGCAATTGGCTTGATAAATGGTTGGCCTCAAACATGATTAGTGGCAGAATTCATTAAATGCGCGTACGATGGGAAAATGTCATAATTAATATTGCCTAATATCGTTACACTCGACATCGACACTGTGTGTTCACACACCTATCCCTTATGTATAGGTATATACATATCACATTCAAAATATGTTAACTAACCATTTTTGACATCTCAAACTATTACGCTATAACTAAATAACTATCTTGATACCTAAAATTTTGAAAAGCATATGCCATGGAAAAAGAAAAGAATGAAGGAAAGGAAAAATAAGGAATGGAGAATTTCTTTGTAATAATTGAAACATAATGTTGTTTGCTTACCTGTCCCAAAACTTCTCCTTAGATTCTTCCACCAAAAACGGCTTAAGAGGATAACTGATTTCATTGCCCATATAAGAGTACGACAGATATAGGCATGTCAGCACAGTTGCTTGAAGTTCACACTCCTTTGTTTCGTCCCCGTCGACTAGTTCCCGTATTAGCATATAAACGAAAACGACATTGGCTGGATTTATGAAAGCAACATCCTGGAAATGAAAAGAATTCAATTCAATTCTTATGCAAAGTATGATGGATTTATTATTTAGATCAAAAACATTTCAGTTCTTCGCTAGTCTTGGCGAAAAAAAGAAAATAAACGACGGATGAAATTAGATATCGGTGAAAGGACGAGAGCATTAATTGGTCACAAAGTGATGGGAGCCTTTACCCAGACACTGTGTAGAGAATAAGTACCCACGGAATGAAAGCCTTTACAAACGCAATTGATTAAATTAAAAAAATACAAAGGCTAGTGTGCATCTCCACCAAGTGAACACTGAAAACGCTCTTAAGTCTGTGTCGTAAGTTTTAAACTTGTCGCAACTACACTCGATTGTGCAAATTGAAATAGGGCAGGACGTTGGAAAAACCATGGGAAAACACTTCTTTGTAGAGCTGGAGGACTTAGATATCTCTGTATCTGAATGGTTTTAGGCATAACGAAGGTCTTACGATACTTGAACATTTCCTGTGTGAGTTGCTGGTTCTTTGAGAAATATTGATGTACATTTAGAACCATCGTGCGGCGTTCAGGAACATTGTCAATTCTTTTATGCTCATTTTGGACATCTCTGCAAAGGAGAGAGAAAAGTATTCCGGTTCTGTCATGTTATTACAACTACATAACTGCATAGTCCCCCGAAAGCCAGTGCCCCGTATGTGAGGTTTAGCAAGTAAGAAGTAGGCAAGTGCACGTTTTTAAGTCTTCAATATTTCAACTGTCCAAATTAGTGCAGTGAGTGAGAAGGAAAAGATTGCACGAACTATAGCGACTTTTTGATTGGTAGCCGGATCCACTTCGGACTGCAGCGCTGCAAAGCGACTAAGAAGGATTGGATACGAAAGAAGCACAGGAATAAATGAGTTCTCCAGCAATTGAACGATATTTCCAGCATGCAGCAGCAACACTTAGACCATGTTTGTGTACCATACCCATACTATGTAACATTTATGCGAGTTCTATTTAGATGATCATTAGTTCGTGATATGTTGTACTCTGGCCATGTCTTCATTGATATTACACGGTTAACTAACTGCCCGAGACCATCTAAAGTTAGCCATTTTCAAGAAATGTGATGTAATTCGTGCTTTTAATAGCCCAAGTGGATTGTGTACCTCCGTAGCAGACGAGTCAGGAAGGGGAGGCTCCTTGTTTAGCCAGTTTGTCGGCTTTCTTGTTATCAAAAAAGTGTCCCATGTTATGGTTATTTTGAACTTTTTTCACGAATGTAGCAAGCAGTCGTGCTCTAATTTTTAATCATTTCAGCAGTCGTGCTCTAATCTTTAGGTTATGAAGGTCGATGCAACTGCCTTGATGGCAGATTGCCTGTCAACGAAGATAATTAATTATTCTTTGCATTGGCGTTGTATTCAAATAAGATTCAAGTCGAAGTAACCTCTTCCTAATGGCGAGGATTTCCGCTTGAGAGATGGTGGTGTAATGAGGGATGCGGTAGGGTGTAGATATGCTCAGAGTATTTGAGTAAATACTGGCACTGACTCCGCAATTCATCTTTCAACCGTCTGTATATACACATACATCCGTGATGAGGGTTGTAGCTGTACGCTTGCTGTCCGAGTTTGCCTAGTCATGCACGTCGACATATTTAAAAAAAATCTAATATATTTGCAACTGTTGCCTTGTGGTTTTGAGCTCCACTGTCGAGACTCTCTGAGTCTGACCGCACACTGCATCGCTTCACCTTGAATCTGAAGGTGAACGGTAGAAGATACATAGAGCATGATCGTCGGAGAGTTTGAAGGGGATGTCCTCATCGCGCCTGCTGTTCTTAACCATGCCATTCTTTGTATATTGCTGAGCTTCACAATTTCATATTTTTTTTTCAAAGGGCCGTCCACAAAACTAGCAGTGTAAATCCATCGAGTTAGCTGTCAAATCTGAGCAAGCACCTTATATCAGAGGAAGAATTTAAGTCACTATTACTATTACCAGCTTTTATTCTCGGATTCCTCAAAGAAACTGGCTTAGAGAGAGTACTTTAAAATAAATCTCTTTCACCTTCGCGCATCAGGAGTCCAAAATCCTCCATACAACTCTGAATAGAACTGCATATGAGCCGAACTCTTAAGAAAGCAAAGCCTTGGTGTTATATTTTTACCAGGTTTTATACTCGTATTTGTTACACACACAAAAAATGTTTCTTATAAAATGGTCTCAACAAGTCGCACGCAAATACAAAAAGGGTCAAAATGGTATTTATAAAAAGTCGTGTCACGGTCTTTTGGCGTCACAAAAGGTTCAAATTGCGACTAAAGCCGGATAACCTGCCAGTGGGTAGAATTTGAAGAAACACACACATCATAGCGAACGTTTGGACATGAATTTGTGGATCGCAAAGAGAATGATTGATTCGTGCAGAAAAAAATATTAAATTCGTTAATAAGGCTGCATTGTATTCAGGCTTTATTGAAATAAATCGTCACTAAAAACGTTCTTTATCATCTCAAAAATAGAAATAGTGAGATACGTATGTTTTTGATTCTAGAGACACAGATGCCTCTGGATTTCATTTTTAAAACGTCTGGATTTTCCACTAAAATCTCCACTTGCTCTTATTTGTTAATTGCAGTGACATAAAATCGCTTCACATTATAAGACCCAAGCGATTTGGCGTAATATACCTGCATTTTCAGTCTAAAATTCTTAGTCGACAACCAGAGACCACAAATTTGCAATCGACTGCGAACGACATTCGCATTACCAAACTTCAGAATCGATAGTCACCACTAACGTAGGCCTACAGGATACGTATATTTGAAAATAAACCGTGGACCTTTCAATGAGGCTATGTTCCAGGTCATAAGGACCCACAAATACTCCCAGAAAAACTTGCAATGAATCCCATCCAAAGCATAGAGACCGTGAATGATACAACCCCGGCCTAGGTTAGCAGCGAAATTCCCCCTCACAGACAGTCTCGTATTAATATTCAGAGATTATGAAAATATACTCAACAAATTTCTCTATTTTATTTTATTAAATTTTAATTAAAGCTATTTTTGCCACGATGTCCTCGGGCCGCGGCTATAATGCCACTTAGGCACCCTTATTTCTACCAATAACTCTGTTAAAGCATCATCGTCATGTCATAAATTCAACTTAAAATAAACCATTCTATGTGAAAACTTACCTGCCATCCCTGCAATAGTAAACATCTATCAACGGATCGAAGCCACATTACAGCATCACATGCTTCGAATTTTCTTAATTTCCTACATCGCTCGTGTAAAAACATTCCCAGGCATTTGAGTAGTTCTGAAGTCGACGCCTGCAATCACCGAAAATTGTTAGTAAAATAAATTAAATATTAATGTTAAATATACTGGCAAATGAACTTGCAGTCAAATAAAAAGAAATGCTATTTTGGAACCTTAATTTAATATGTATTCAATAACGATACATTTTTTTCTACGGAAATTCAACAGAGACTTCATCGATTTTCACCCATCTTGTCTGATTACAGACATAATTTGCTGTTAAAAAGAATATTTTATGTACAGGGATGTGTATCGGGGAGTATTGCAATCCCAAGTGGACCTGGGCCTAGTTTTAACATAAATAACTCGTGTTTAACGTACGTTTTTGTGCTCTTACGAGGGAGAGGGCTTAGAGTTCTATGAAGTTTGACAGTTTGACAGTTACACTCTCGGGACATGATAAAGGCGGTCTTTTAGAGATTCCAGGTGAACAATTTCGCCTGTCGCATGTGTACTCGTGTATCTTGTCAAGGGTTACATTTACATAGCATCTCTTTCGCTTTTAAATTAGTACTATGTGCCCTCGAGCGTCATTCAATTTGAGCGCATATGTATGATCGGATGTTGTCAAATCCGGTATGGGGCGATTTTGCCTGACACCCCACGATAGTAGATATTCGATAGTAAATGTTTATGAATGTTTTTTGAATGATAAGCATGGCATTATCTCGTCGTGTGGTAGGTAGGTAGGCGGGGCTGTGAATTCACCAGCACACTTAGACCATGTTGGTCCATTGTGATACCCACAGTCAGACTACTACCACTGATCGAACCACTCCAGTGATAGTGCCGTTCATTTGATCCCAACAGCAAATGGTAACTGGATCAGATTTGCTTTAACTGGGATAGGAACCGGAGACCCCGCTAACCAGGGGCAGGTACTAAACCAACTATGCCATCCAGTCAAAGCTTCTGGCATTGAACCGCAACTCGATCCGTGTACTCGTCGGAGTGATAACAGGACGCAATGCTCCAAAAATGGAATGCGGAATCCAGCGATCTCTGCCGGAGCTGCGGTGACGAGGAAGAGACTGAAACGATCCAACATCTGCTTTGCCACTGCCCAGCTCTCCAGAATCGGCGCCTAGCTTGGCTGAGTCAAAGATTCTTCACAGAGACTGCGGACTTAGCGAATGCAGATCGGATCTCCTAAGATTCGTAAAGAGCACGGGGTGGTTCAAGCCATTACGTGACAGGACAGGTTAACAGAATGTGTAGTCCACAAATGAAGGGATTCACAATGGGCCTTAAGACCTCCGAGTGAAAGTGATGTTTTATCAGCACACTCCCCTTCCATAAACTAACCTAACCTATGACACCGACAAGACTTCTAAGATTCGGCCTACCAACGCCGATCAGGTCGCGTTAGCGTTTCGGATCGATAGTTGGCCATAATTGCTTTGTGAAGAGGTAATCAGTGACAGAAGATCGTCTACGTTTGCTGAGCGTAAGCGCTTCAAGCTTTAGTGGTTGTTTTGCAAAAGCGATATGCATGGACAGAAATTCATCGTCCGGAAAGAGTTTCAAGGTGGTGCCGTTTCTAGCGAGTTCGTCTGCTTCACGACTCTCTGTGACGTCATTGTGTCTCGGATCCCACATAAGATGGGTTCTAAAATACTTGAAGAAGTTGAAGAGTTCAGAGATTTGATTGTTGCCTGGCTATCGGAACAGATGGCGATATCTGTGTTTGATATTACATTGTTTTTTTTTTTTAGCCAGGACAGAGCATCCTTAATCGCTATAGTTTCAGACTGAAAGACGCTAATGTGATTAGGTAATCGGAGAGATGGCTGGATGTTAAGATCCTTGGAATAGACTCCAGCACAAAGACCTGCATCCATCTGTGAATTTACACAGTGGACCTTCCAGCGTCTGTTGTTCAGACTCCCAGGAAGATCTGTGGAGGATGCTGGTTGAGAAGTCCCTCTCGAAGAGAAGTTTAGGTATAGTGAAAATCTATGGGTATAGACCGAAGTTCTTTTCAGTTGCGCAGCGATCTTTGTCTGATCGCCGTATTAGCTGCTGTCTGCTTACCAACTAGTTCTATCGGTGGTAGGATAAGGAGTATATTTAGCCCGAATTTGCCCTTAATCCCCTATAGCGCTCAAGCGACCTAATCAGAATGAGCAGGCCACATCTCAGAACTCTCAAGGGCGTCACAACCGTGCGCTGTCCCTGTCCCACTGTCCTCCGAATTCGATCCTCAAGCCTAGGTATACTCTTTGACGATTTCTGTAGAAGCTGTAGAGATGGGGAGGAAGAAGAAACCTTTTCACACCTTATTTGTAACTGAAATGCCCTCTCATCTCACAGACTTAGTCACTTGGACGCCCCATATTTCTATGACCTGACTGAACTAAGTGAATTTAGCATCAGTCAGCTCCATCGCCTTGTCAAAAGTTCCAGATGATTTACGGATAAGGATTGTCTAGATCCTTGTGGTAGCACAACAGGCCTACCTTTGGCCTAAGTATGGCTACCTTTTAGGTAGTCAGCACTTTCTCCTAACCTAACCTACTCTTAATCCATCTGTCAGAAAAACGCCTCAAACAGCATTCCTTCGAGATTCACGGAGACTGGAATCGATGTTCGACAATCAGAGACAGGAGACCATACCACTCTGCTCAGGCTCTTCGTAAGAATATACACATTCTTCGATAATGTGAGTTCATATTTTGAATGTATGATATGTTCACTCAGATAGCCCCACTATTTGTTTATGCTCTTTCTTGTTTTAGAGATAAATTGCACTTTTGTGACTAACGTTGAAGAAAACTCATACAAAATCGAAGTAAAATTTTACCTTAAGCAAATCTTTGGTTTAACCCGTAACCACTGGCAAGCTCGGGGAGTTCTTTTCCGCAGGAACGAAATTATGTATACTTCCGCGGACATAATGTGTCAAAAGATAGCATACAAGGTAGAATGGACGGCTGACACTAACAAATTTTTTGAAATCCAGAAGAACAGAAGGCCTTCAGGAATCATATCGAGCATTGGAACGAAATGTATCTCTATAGGCTCTTAGGTTCCACAGTTATTTCTGCAGAATTGCCAACAACGACAAAGACATTTAGTGTATTGATGCCTTTGGAACAGAAACTCGACTCGAACTCAGTTCTTTTAAAGACATTTACAAACATTTGCCGTTCGGATTCCGATTAACACTGCAAGCTCCCTTCGATCACAAACTTCACTAGCATCGCGCAAATGCCTTAGCTTTGCTTTGCCTTTTTTTCTTCACGACTCCGAGTAGCTTAAAGTCAATCAAAGGAAAGGCGAATATCACAAAGTAGGCGAACGTTGACCTGCAAACCAACAGACCATTCAATGATATTTTCCAAATGGAACCGCAGTTATCCCATGCCACGCTTGGAAAGAAATGAAACGATGCTCTGATGAAAAAAATGGCCACGAAGATTAAAAACGACCAGGCTCACGAAAGCGAAAGGCGAAGAATTAAAAATACTCAAATACTCGTATCATCAAACATCTGCCTGTCCCAATTCTTGAATTTCTAATTGACTGTGAAGCCATAAAGTATTTATCACATTTCTCCACGCTCAGCATTCAATAAACGTAAATAGGAAACCGAATTAAAAACGGCTGCTGCCACGGCGAATAGACGACCTTGAACTCAAAGCTCTTCCTGCCAAGTATTAGATTTTATGACGAAAATGAGGTACAATTTCTCTGCCTACGCACGGGTGAAGATTGAGGCTAATTGCATGAAGGCAGTTACTTTAATTGAGTGTCAGGGATCCATGAACCCGATCCCTGAGCGATTGAAAGGTAGGGGTGTATGAAATCTACCGAAAATCTGAAGAAAAGCAAAGTTCCTTTTCTATAACCTTTAGACAACTTGTTTGGATTTTTCGCATGGAGTTTGTGCACCCACATGATTCCAAAATGCATGGGTGCTTACACTTCCAGGAACAGGAAACGCGCTTTCAAGTGAGGTTGATGAATTATACAGCATTCAATGAATCTTTGAGTTAGTTGGGAGCCTTAAACTGCTGTTAAGTGAATTCAGGCGGAAAAGATTGTTTGCAGTGAAAACACTTTCGACACGAGTTCTTGTTGGATATTTTAATTAACTCAGGGCGTGTGCTTGAACTCGGTGATTTCGTTTTTCAAGCCAAAGTGGCTGCGATTCACCAGGCGGCACTCGTGTTGAGAGACCAAAGCGTAACTGGGGAATCGATCACCATTATCTCTGATAGCCATACCATCAGATATTCCATGTAAATCCAACAAAAACTGAAATGATACTCTTTTTGAGGAATCATCAGACGACCCGAATTATACGACCAGTACTTAATGGAACTCCACTGACTTTCTCAGATCAGGCCAAATAACATTAAATAGGAAGCTCAATTGAAAACTAAACTCACTAGAAAGAAAAAAGAAAGCAACCGCCACACTTTATGCGTGCAAGATGGCTTTAAGTAGGAACTGGGGAACTGGGGAATCAACCCGAGCTCTGAATTTCCCCAGGAACTGGGGAATCAACCCCAAGATTATGACACGGTTTATACCGCCGTGATAAGGTCCATACCACTTTATGGCGTCGTGATGCCACTGCATAAGGCCAGCTACACAGATATGATAAACAGGGTCCAAGGGATGGCGTGTATATCAATTACTGGTGCAATGCGCACATCACCAACCGCAGCACTCGAAACGATATCACACCTCACTCCTGTAGACATCTGTGGCAATGAATTTGCAGCTAAATCGGCGCTGAGACTGAAGGCACTCTCGCTACGGAGCAATCAACGCACAAGTCACGCCAGTATATGAAACTCATACAGTTTTAGCGACGAACTACTTAACGCCGATCTTAGACTTCGATTATGGGAGTCAAACTCACTACTGACGGCCTAGGGATTATCAAACAACGACTTCTGTAGCAGATGCATGGATGAGGAAGAAGAGGAAAACCCCTCACATCTAGTCTGTAACTGCTCTGCACTGGCCTCCATTAGGAAAGAAGCTCTGGGCGAATTCTAAATAAATGAACTATCTGATACATACGAAAAGGATGTCAAATTGATCTGGGCATTCGTCCAAGAAACAAATTGGTTCCAGGAGTAACGGACGGTACCGGGCTGAGTGGCGACACAATGGACCCCAGGGTCTAAGTGAATCCACCACTTTCGATGGAAGCCACATAACCTAACCTAACCTATCCTTGGTGAATTTCCAATCCAAGGAAAGGAAAAGGCGGTCTCTCGAAAAATGGCTCGGAGCTGGGAGAATCTCTAGCAATCCCGAATGTGGGCACGTCGCTTAGCTTCCATAAGGACAAATACTAAAAGACGAAGCACTGGATAGAACGAGAATTCACAAACTTGGTGTGAATATTGGAGCAACAACAAGAGCTCTAGGCAGGCTCTGAAAAGAAAGTGACCAACATCATTGATCGGTTTTAGTCGCAAGGACGTACGCACTCTAAGAAGTGGAGTGCACTCTACATGTTAGTGGAGTCCCATTTAACCAGGAGGAGAACTTTAAGTATCTCGGAGTCTTCTTCACGAGTGATCGGAGGAATAATGCCGAACTCCTCCCGCAAGATTGGCCAGACTGGCTCAGGTTTGATTCAAGTTGTTGAGAGTTGCCGAGATGAGATTTATCCGTGCTTTTGTGGGAATAACTCGCCGGGATGGGGTGAGAAACACGGCAGTGCCGGAGGAACTGAACATTGAGCAGCTGCTTCTTGGTATGAAAAGGGCTATGCTTCGATGGTTTGGTCACCTCAGGTATGCGACCACTTGGCAGACTCAGGATGAGGTGGTGTAGCCAAGTCCATAAGCTCGCCTGGTACGCTTGGACATAACCCCTGATGAGTTAGATGCGATGGGGGAGGATCGAGTTGCCTGAAAATCTCTTATGCGTGGTTTACCGCCACGACCCCTTTCGTGGATCATGCGGGTCAGAAGATGATGATGATGATTGTTACTGACCAAAAGCACATTTGACTCCGAATTACGATTGCCTTTATTGTTCATCACACACTCGAAATTTCACCGAAATCTTTTGGACCAAAATTCGCAGCATGAAGTGGTCTTTCACTTCCTTGATAGTGCTCGTGGAAAACTGCAGGTATGTAGGGTATTTTAGTCTCCCCAGTTATTCGTAAGCTTTCCCAATTTTCTGAATTACTTTAACATCGCCCCAAGGAAACATCGTCACAGAGGACGCCTGAGTTGAAAATGAAGCATACAAGTGGAGAAGAACGGAGTAGAACGAACTTAGTCTGCGCAACTTCAAAAACAGGTTGACACTGATAGAAACGTCCAAGGAAAAGAACCCCTTATGTTGGGCTTTTCCCTCTTCATGGATTTAGCAACATGGAAATAAAACAACACTTTATAAAACTGGTAAAAAAATACCGCTCCCAATTCTGGAACAGATCTCTCGTGCTTTAGACTAGTTAAATAAGTTGATGTTGCAGGCTGCGCAACACTTTTACCTCCTAACACCGAGAGTCGCAAAACGGTACCAATTCGTATAATTTTTGTTTGTGATGCATTGTTACATGGTATAGAACCGAAAAAAAAGTTAAGAAAAAAAAAATGTTGCTGGTTGAAAAATGTCTTTTCAATGGACGCCAGGTGTCAGGAGTTTAGGCATCTGCAGATGAGCTGGTACGTTACATGGACAAATACAAATTCTGATCAGTCCCCTAATACAATTTTAGGATTTAAAAAAACGAAATTCTTTGAATATCTGAATTCACTTCTTATGTAAAATTGTAAACAAACCGAACCGAAACAATTCAAGCAAAACACAACGAATTTTGACTTCAATTTTGAGTTCTTACAAAAATTACCAGCACACGTGAGGTAAGTGGATAGAAAAACATCAAGCGGACTGCAAGAAAAGCAAAAGAATAAGAGCAAGGTGACATCTAAGCAATTTTTCATAAATGAAAATTTCTAGTACGGAAAATACCTACATTTTCGCTTATTTTCAAAAATCCGTCTGACTGAAAAACCCTGTGAACTTAATTGATACTGGCTGCATGATATGAGCCTTAGATAAAAGAGATCACGAAAATCAATAAAAAATATATCAACGAAAAATTCTATCAAAAATCCAGCCACACAACTGGGGCAAAATAGAAGAAGACTTTTAGTAAGATTCCTTTCAGCTGCCCATCAGTACCAATAAAATGAAAGATAGTTCTTGAATCATCAAGGGTAGTGAATTCCTTGGGATACCCTCTTCTCAAACAGCAAACAGTAGTTAAAACTTTGACCCCATGGATCTAGTGTCTGCAACAAAGGGTACGCTGAGCTACATATACAAATCCTTGGGGACTCATTTAGCATCCCTTTCCAAGCAGCAAGACATTTTGCCTTTTTTATAAGAGCTACACTCCAGAATGGCCACTTCTTGGTATGTAGAATCCTATTCAACTACAAGAATGGAGAAAGGAAATTAAACGGTTTTCCAATAGGGACTTGACAATTTTGAATTTAATTTGTGAACGCACCCTTTCACTTATCTTCAAACTGTCACTGTCAATTTATTCAGTAAACTCAACATTTTCATCATAGTAAAGTATACGAACGAGCAACGTCTGCAAATTATAAAAACTTCAATAGCGTTAACTGCAATTTTCGACGAAACTCATTTTTGGCTCAATGGAGTCGTCAATAAGCAAAATATCCGCTATTGGTCGGGTGAAAATCCTCATGTGCTTCTTGAATGACCACTTCATCCACAAAAAATAACTGTTTGGTGCGGCTTCCATGTCGGCAGCGCTACTCCACCATATTTTTTCGTCGACGATGTTACTGTGAATGGTCAGCGTTATCGCGCCATGATTACCGATTGGAATATATGGCCTTGGACGAAATGTGGTTTCAACAGGATGGTGCCACAAGCCAAACAGCACACGTTACAATCGATTTATTGAAGAGTAAGTATGGTGAGCGTGTTATCTCAAGAAATGGGCCAGTCGATTGGCCGCCTCGTTCGTGCAATTTAACGCCACTTGAGTATTTTCTGTGGGGCTACGTTAAGTCATTGGTTTATGCCAACAAGCCGACGAAGTTGGAAAAACTCAGAGCCAACATTGAACGCGAAATAGCGACCGTTTCAGCCGAAATGTGTGGCCGAGTCTTTGAAAGTTGGGCCCAACGAATCAAATCGACCGCTGCAAACGTGCTCGCGGTGGCCATATGGATGCCATTCATAAATGTTTTGATAGTACTTCAAGCTGATAATAAAATTTTTGAAATATCTCAAATGGTATACGTTTTATTTAAAAAAAAAGTTGTCATGTCCTTATTGGAAAACCCTTTATATTATTTGGCAATAGATCACTGACATTAATCACCAATGTGTGCTCGTGTATCTATACATCGGAAACAGATTTAGAAACATCTCCAGTAGTTCAATTGAATCAATGTCCACTAAGTGAGGGAATACATCAGCTTCTTTAAGGCAAAACGCATGGTCCTAGTGATCAAACAATCGAAATACATTCCATATTCTCCCTCAGATGAAGCAAAGGAGTCAATTGATAATTTTTTCAGTTCCAAAAATAAAGCATTTCTTCGAGAGCATAAATGTGTTTTGTTTACTCACCTGAATCACAGTTTTCCTAGCTCCAGTATGATTATGCTGGGATTGAGGTCTAGAATTTTTCAATGGCAATTGCAATGGAAGCGACAAAGGAAATTTTGGTGCCAACTTATTCTGCAGTTGTGTCGAATTTGTATTATTGGCCCGTACCAAATCTAAGGCCAGAAATATACTTTTTGGCGTTCCTGGAGTGTAAAAAATTTGTCTCTGTTGATTCTGATTCTGATTCGGATTCTGATTTGGATTCTGATTCTGATTCTGATGTCCGAGACTCTGTTGCATTTGCGCTTGATCCTGAGAATCCTGAAATTGCTGTTTATCCTGGAGCTTTTGTTGCACATTTTTATTTTTATCAACCTCAATGTGATGTAATGTTTCTCCAATGGACGGCTTAATATTAACTGTTGGCAAATTATTCGCTTTATTCTTGTTATTATCCAATTTCTTTCTGCTATGCGATGCAGCCAGTCGCTTCCATGACAGAGCGTTTATAAATAATGAATGCTTCTTCAGATTCTTTTCGAGAGCATTTTTTTCCGATAATATCCTGGAGCTGTCGATGTTGCGCTCCGATGATTTAATGTTATTAACATTATTGTTAATGCTATTGTTATTGTTGATAATATTGTTTATATTGTTGGTGTGAACGTTATGCGTTTGCTCGTGTACTAAATTGTTGTTTTCGTTATTGTTATACTGGCTAAAATTGTTATTAGACAATTGTTGAAATATCGGTTTGGTATTCTCTCGATTTTTCGCATTGTTTAATTGTTCGTAGGAGAAATTATTTAGCGGGAAATCGGCCGCATTCGAAGACTCTAGAGTGCCTTCGCTGCTGGAGCCATTACCGTTGTCGACACTGTTACGATGATGCCGATGAAAATGATGATTATGATGGTGCGCTGAATAGACGGGGCGACGTTCTCGCGGACTAAAACTGAGAACTGTACCCATGGTGGCTGGCCTTTACGAAATTCCGATACACTGGAAAACTATCAATTCACACACGTCTTCAATTTTGCCTAAATATATATGTACGTTTGCGTATAAATATGTTTTCGACAAAATTACTCTCTTTTTTCGATTTACATACGAAGAGTATATTTAAATTGATTATTTTTTCTAAATTCTCGTGTTTTTCTGTGTTTTAATTGAATATTAAATTTCATACACGACTACTGTCCGTGAAGACTTTTAGAATACATAAAATATTTTCACTTTTGACACACATACACACACGCTCTGAAGTTAAGAGGTAACGACAACGACGACGAGGAGGAGTAATAATAGAATTTTTCATCTATCGAATAAATCTCACTGTTTCGAAGGACTTTCCTCGAGTATTCCTACACGAATTTGCTAATAAACTACTTAGGATAAATATGAGTATTTTTTTAAGATTTCTTTCCGAGTGGAAAGCTGAAATTTGTTCGCATTAAATGCAATTAATTTCACTTCACGCCACGGAAAGTCTTTCACCAACAAAAAAAAACCTTTTTTTTTAGATGTACTCATAAATTTCCGATCGATTTAAGTGCGCAGAAGTATAGCCGTGCATTCACCCTTTGTCTGCTGGGCTAGGGAAAAAGCCCGTGTTGAAATGCTTCAACATGAACATGTACCTCGCTGTCGCCTCAGCTTGTGGGGTGAACTTTTGAATATTGCGCATATTCCGTATTTGAAGAATCGCAGTGTGCAGCGAAATGCTGTAACAAGCGAATTAAATTATGTCCACCATCGCCCAGCCACCCCAATTTGAGGTGGTTGCTGCGTGTGTGTATGTGTGCGGGTGTTTTTTTCTCCTTTCTTTTTGTTGTGCGTTAATGAAAAATAATCAATTTCCTTGTTTTCATTCAAAGAATGTTGTCTTATGAGGAGTTTGACTAAACAAATAAATACCTGTCATAGGAAATGCGAACTCTTATCCGACTGAACGTTAATTTAACTCCGAAATTGACTTCGTCTAGCACCTTTGAGTATGTTGTTGATGTATCAAGTGTTCTCTACTGCTGTAGAGAAGGAAGACTGTCTACCATTTTAAAGGATGTTACCAGGTTCTGTGTGCTGATTTGGTGCTTTTGACGTGCTGTTTAAAAAGTCTTCACAAGCTTTTGCAAACCGAATGTGGAATATAGTGAGGCATTTACCAAGAACGAAAAATGCGGAAATGGCTGATAAAATCAGTCACAGATTGACAAAAGCGAACCTTTTGTTTTTTTCATCCAAAACTTAACATTAAAGTCTCAGAGGCCAATGCAAATTTTAATCATTAATGATTGACGAGGGCATCCGTGTTGTGGTTCCGAAACTGATCATCACTTTCAGTGACCAGCATGTTCCACTAACGTCATCGCGGGGGCAAAGCAACCACGAGAAATCTCCAGGTCACTCGATCTTTCGTCCAATAACTTGGCTTTGACGGCATGCTGCGAAAGTTAATTTAAACAAAACACATTTAAGATCAAGACAAACTTTTATTTCAATATACACATTGTTTTATTTTTGCCATAATTTAAGGGGATTGTGGCGCATCGTTGTATCAAATTTGCTCCTCTGCTGTAGGCCCCCAGATTGTGGGACGTATGATTGACAATATGATTGGCAATATGATTGGCAAATCACAGGATTTAATTAATTTCATTCTAGGCTTGATGTGTAACATTATCGGCTGGGTATGAAACCTTGAGACACTAAGGAACTGGAAAGCACTAACTAATCGCACGAGTAGTAATCCCAGTAAATTTTTGGTGGGTTAGCCAATGTATCAAGGATGTTCGCATCTCAGTTTTATTTGAACGCCTGTAAGTTTGGATGGGCCATGCATCGTAGAAGCATGGATCAATGATACCCTCAAATCAAATCTCACACCAGGAAATAATATTTTGTGTACTGGTTTTTTGGACAGTTACATGCAGATTTCTGTCTGATAACTTATCCACCGAGTCGTTGAGCCTCATGACTGAAAATGAAGAAGAAATTGTAGAAGCACTCAACGTAAAGTTCGTCGTTAGGTCGGTCATCATCATTCGTTCAGTGTGCATATCACACAATGGAAAAGTGTCGAGAATACTCTCATGAATCTTAAGCCATCAACCTGACAGCTTTCGGTATGAAACGAACAAAACCGTTGCGGCCAGTATTTTAGAATAAATGTCAATTTAGCCAATCAGCTGAATTGGATGTCGCCATTTCTCCTCTTCTTATTGTTCTTATCTTATAGCCTGTAAAATCCAAATGCAAATGCATGTGCTCGGAGTGAAATAGATCGATTTGAATATTCTTCAACACATTAACTAATGAAAGCCACACTTTCATTTCACTGCTGGGTGTATGTCATTACACATATGTCGTCAGAACCCAGCTACACTCGCTTATAGCACGGTTAGGATGGACAATTATACCGTCAATAATCTGCTCGGAGTGCCAGAAACTTACTTTCCACAGAATCACTACTTTTTTCAACCAAAAAGCCGGTCCAACTAGTGCTCACTGGCAAGCTGTTTCCAGTTTCGCACGCCATGTTGATTGAGGTCCTCCTTCCTTTCTCCATCTGGGTGCGGGCGTCCTCTGTTATCCTCCGATGTCCCACAGTTTAGGAGACTTCGACTCCAGACACAGGCACATTAGGCCTTGGATCGGTAGACGCCTGGTTATGCTCATGACGCTTAGTCACACTGATATGGACCTGTCAAATTGGTTATAGACGTTTTTTGACGAATACATAAAACGGCAAAGACGATCATATACGCGATGTTGAAGAGAATAATCCCTCTATAGTTGGCAGCGGATCCGTAAGCTTCAATAACAACTCACTTCCAAGATAGCATATTTAAGACTCATACAATTAAATCAACCGACCACGAACCAATTTTTTTTTCGAAATTTAAGCACTGTCAAAAAAGAAACAATTGGTGTCAATTGGCCTTTTGTTCATACATTTGTTCATACACATTTACAACTCATAAGCTCATATCGCAACGGCGCGTTCAGGCGCGTTCAGGCGTTCGGGCTTTGACATTTCAGTAGGATACATGTAAATCATAAGTTAAAGTCGAAAGGGGACGGTCGCGCGATGAATTTTCGCAAACCGCAATATCGCAAGCACGAGCATAAATTTACAGGTAGAGCTGCTATCCAGTCACTTGGGCTTTTGGACATTTTTGAAACAATTGTTTTTAAATTTATTTCTCAATTTGAATTTTTGGATAACCAAGACGATTATCAAGTAATTAATTTTTTCTAGGAGTTTTATTTACAGTAATTTCATATTTTTCTTGAAAATTATATTTCAAACCATTCGCTCGATAAAACGCGTAGCAACGCCCATCAAAGGCCGACCTGAACGCACCTTTGCGATTCAGCCCGTATACATTAGTGTAATAAAACAAATTAAAAAGAAAGAGGAAACGATAAAATAGTTAAAAAAAGGTGCAGTGATGGACAAACAAAAATAATAACACATGAAGCTACGGTACTATAAGTTTTATTTCAATTACAGAAAGCACGACCCCCAAAATTTGGTTGCTATGATTGTCTTCCTACAATAATAAGTAACAAATTCACGTATTCTGGAAATATGTCGCTGGAGTTATTGTTAAAAATGTATGAATATAGTATATGATGGAAAAGTATCAGTTTTGTTGCTGCTGATTAAGAATTTATCATTTGACATTTATTCATCACGATTTTAGTGATTCGTCTCTTTATAGTGTTGATTAGATTCTGGTATACCTCTGAAGGTATAGATTTCCATTCCGACTGTCTGCGAAAGTTCATGCTTATTCTCGATTTGAAGTCTCAAAGCATATTTGACCTTTGGTATTATAATTTCATTTACGAGGTTTTAAGGGCCGATCTGCATACCTAGAGGAACAGTCCGTACTATAATGCAATGCATATACAATGTAAAGCAAGGTTAAGAAATTATTAAAAATTGCTTTTTTGAACCGTGTAACTTGAAACGGTAACTGGAAGAGAATAACATACCTTAATGGCTTAGATAAAATCGTAACGGGGAGAGTTCAGATAGCAGTAGAGTGGAATAAGCCACACTGTTTGATGAGAACGAACATAATGAAAATTTTCGTATAAATATTCCGAATTCTAATTCGTAATGATTCTATGTAAGACGATACATATCCTTGTATCAAGCAATTGTCTGGTGAAAGTTGAAGAAATCTATAATTTACTAAGATTTCTGTGTGACGACCTAATTGGTATGGTTATAACCTGACAGGTTGGAGTTGATGACAAAAACCAAAGTAGTCACAGTTTGTACTAGATTATGTTTATTTCCAGACAGTATGATTTCGAGATAAGGTTTCTATGGTACAGCATTAGCGCTAATGGATTATTATGTATAGCTCATGCGGAAATATTAGAGCTCCCGGTTTAAATTGCCAACAAGTTTATCAATTTTTGTCAATGGGTTCCCCAGGTAAACTTAGGCATCATGCGCAAAATGGTGAACTTTCGTATGTTTACAAACAGAAGGCAAATCTTCAATATACATTAAAAATCAAATGGGACCAAGAATTTGCCCCTGAGGCACACTCCGCACAGCCCTGCTAAATTCTTCGTCGGTAAGAGAGCAGAGGATGTATCTTGTGCTATTAGTCTTTGACAT
This sequence comes from Eristalis intricaria, assembly GCA_964034865.1. Taxonomy (NCBI): domain Eukaryota; kingdom Metazoa; phylum Arthropoda; class Insecta; order Diptera; family Syrphidae; genus Eristalis; species Eristalis intricaria. Next base: position 23,422,022 of record OZ035874.1, read on the forward strand.
CCATCTCAAAGAAAGCTTCTAAGAAGCTTAATTGCTGTTTTAGAAAACCAAATTCATGTCTAAGTCTCCAGCATAGAATTTTATGGTTCCCTTGTCAAAAGCCTTAGAGGAATCTAACAAGCATCTTACCTAAGGAGAATATGAAACCAGAAACTCGTCTCTATGAAAGTCGTGTAAAAGTAAATATACAATTTGTGTACCATCAGCTATCATATTATGGTTGAATGTTTTCATGGATCTTCTAGTTATCCACCAACTAAGCTGCCCGGACTTCCTTTTTTTTTAGGAGGACATCTCCGGAATATCCGGTATCTTTTTGGAAAAACATGCAATTAATCCTCTTTTGGCTTTTCTTTTTTTCAAAACTAACACGACTAAAAATATATTTTTAGTTAATGGCGTAAATGAAAATGATACCTTAAACGCGGAAATAAATGTATTATGTATATTATGAGTTTATTCAAGGTGTGCAGAGATGAGATTAATCTCTGGATGATTCTGATTGTTTAACATGAATGGGCTTAAACAAAACTCCCAAATGGAGCGATATCGAAGATTCATTGCTTTATTGGCGAAACAAATGTGCAAACAACTAACTTTCGAAATTCACCCACGCACAAACACGAAAAATGGATAGTGTATTTTAAAAAATTTACGATATTGAATAAAACACACTGTGAGCTTTTCATAATTCCATAGTTTGTATTTTCGATTCGTTGACCGTATATTTTCTTTGATAACGAGCCAATGGACTGAAGATCAGAAAAGTCTTAAATGTAAATGCGTTTTTTTTTTTTGTGCTTCAATTTTTTTATGTGAGATTTTTGAAGGTGTCCTCTTTTTCGTGCTCATGGGCGGTAACCAACAGTAAAAGGAATCACATTTGTGTTTTTCTCCAAGAATTTACAAGCATGAAATAAGGATATATATTCCAGAAAACATAAAATATTTCACATTAAAGAAATATTGCATCCAACAAGTAAACAGTTCAAATTTGTTCACATGGCAATGCCAATTGCATAATCAGTTTGTGTGGAGGAATGTCTGTTTTTCGCATGCCGCCACACACACAAGTCAAATTCTTGCATTCTGTCGGGCGAAAAAAGCAAAAAAAAAGAATCGAGTGACCATGTGGGTTTGTGAAGCCACCCTTAATCAGTTGCTCAGTCCGGAAACTGAAAAATACGTTTGCACACGCAAAGTACGTGTGTGTGTTGGCGTCAAAGACACAAAGTCGATGTCAAGAGGGATATTCTTAGGTGTTTAATTAGGTTTTGCAGTGAATTTAGAAAAGTTGGTGAGGGGTGGTGAAAATCACTGCATAAGACCGTGAGAAGAGACCTTGCGGTCGTGGGAGTGTGAGATGTTTAGTCTCCAAAAACCCCTCTTCCCCCTAAATAGGAGCACATTTCTACTTTTAATACAACTAAATGAAACACGTTTTTATTCTACAACTTATGTTTACGCTTGGAAGCTTCACTGTGCCAAGTCAAGCATAGTATTCATCGAACTATGTATGCAGCCAATAGCTCTGCAGGACGCTGCCCGAGAACAGTTTATTAACACTGGAAGTATTTAAAATGATGCTAAGTATAAGTAAATGCTTAAGGATACCTTATGGTCAGTTTTGTTGTTGTACTTTGCTTCCGCCTATTACGTATTCTACCCTTATTATGTCAAAAGGCAGCATGTCGAGATTGAAAATGGAGGAAGATTTTGAAATAAGATTGATAGCGTTCCGCATCCACATTGTGTTGATAGAGAGAATCACAAATCTTGTCTGCGTGGTCGAAATAAGGATTAGGTTAAGACAGATGGACATTCCTTGCGTGACGCAAATAATTTTTTAGGGATGGAATGCAGTCGATTTTCTCACTTTTAGTGGAACAAACAAATGAATGAAGGTGAATCACGTTTTCAAATTGTGCTAATACCCAGATTCACAGTGCATGTTTAAATTCTACTTTTGCCTTAAACTTCAGTTCAATGATTTATTGGATGTCACAGTTTCGTTCAATTTTTAGTTTACGAGATATGTGGATATGTGGACCGTCTGCGAGGAAGGCAAATGGAAGAGTATACACAACCGCGAACTCTACAAGCATTATCAGGATGTGGATGTAGTCCAGAAGATAAAAATCCGTCGACTGCTCTGGCCACATCGACAAGAGGGTCTTCTATCTTCAATTGATCAACAAAGCCCTGTCGAACAAGGAAAGTAACACTCTATAAGAGCTTAATCGTTCCAATCCTGCTATATGGCGCAGAAGCATGGACTTTGTCAAAAGTTACAAGAGCCAAGAGCTTGAGAGGAAAATTCTTCGGGTGATTTTCGGTCCCGTCTGCATAAAGGATGAGTTCAGGAAAAGATATAACAATGAACGAGCTCTTTAGCGACAGCCGACATCGTCTTAACCAAAAGCTTGAAGATTCAATGATTGAAGGGGCTAGGTCATGTAGAGCGGATGGAAATCAATACTCAGGCTCGAAAAGTCTTCGACTACAACCCCGATATACTGCACGCAGTAAGCCGAGAGCGGAAAAAGTTGGAGAGAGTCATCTTTAACTTTTTAGTTATCGATGCGTGACATATTTCAATCTCTGTGATTGGGCTTTAATTTATAAGGCTTACATCCGCTTGGGTACAACGCTCATATCTGGTCTTGTAGCCCCAAGAGCACCCTGCACCCACCAGCGATAAGACCTAGAGGAGACAACATTATTGCAGAGTCATAAGACTCGCTGGAACATCGGCGTACCGTCTCTTCCTTGTTCGTATTTTATCGCTACTTTAACAAACGATGTTCAACTGGCCAAATGCATACCTCCACTCCATGAATTCACCCCCAACTTTATGGTCCACATTACCAATATTCTGGATGACATTGTATAATTTTCTAAAATTTATTTCTAATTTTGAATTTTTGGCAAACTGTGACGATAATTTCTGCAAATAATTAATTTTTTCTAGGAATTTTACAGCAATTTCATATTTTTCTTGAAAATTATGTATATTTCAAACAATTTGAGCAGGGTACACGATATGAAAAACTGAGGCTGGCGCTCTCTGCCGTAGCAACGCCTATCAAAGATCGATCGCGCGAAGGCGCCTTTGCGATTCAGCCTTTTTATCGGCAATTATATTTGCCCTTCTGTCATATTGACAACAATGCCCAGGCTGTCCAGAAAAAGCTTCACAAACTTTGCCGTACAGAGCTGGTGGATCCCACCCACTCGTGGGAGAATAATACCACGGACAACATGGGTGGTTGTTGTAGAAGTTGAGCGACTGTAGTGCCTACCACTCACTACGAAACGTCGACCTACTCACAATATTTAAAAAAAAAACATCAAAATAATTTACATTTAAAATAAATCAAATATCTGTGTAGTGATTATAAAAATAGGTTTATAGTAAAGTATGTACATACTCACATTCAGATGAACACCCATGCTATGCAAATTAGCACACAATATAAAAAAATCAGTTAACTATTAGTCGCGGTATTTTTTCCACAACAAATCGAATGGCACAAAGGGCAAGCATCCAATCGATGACTTGACAACTGATGCTTTGACCAAGTGCGTGCACAGAAATGAACACGATCAACGGTACATTGCGTAATTTACTACCGCTTGAAAAAGACAAATACGATTTAACTTTACCTTTAAAAAAAAATGTGTTTTTAATGTGTCATGTGTTTTTGCGACGGTGACTTTAATGGCATTAAACGAATGGCTTCCTTCGTTCGAACGTAATTCTGAAATATAAGTTCTTAAAAATGAAAAATTAAAATTGTTGAACACATATCGACATGTATTCTTTTCTCTATGTATTTTGTTATAGTTTCCAAGTCCCAAGTTTCCAAGTTCTGTTATCTCAAGAAATGGTCCAGTCGTTTGGCCGCCTCGTTCGTGCGATTTAAAGCCGCTTGGCTATTTTCTGTAGGGCTATGTAAAGTCATTGGTTTATGCTTACAAAACGATGACGTTGGAAGAACTCAGAGCAAACATTGAACGCGAAATAGGCCGTTTCGACCGAAATGAGTGGCGAGTCGTTGAAAATTGGGTCCAACGAATCGACCGCTGCAAACGTGCCAGCGGTGTCCATATGAACGAAGTCGATTTCCATTCATTAATGTTTGATTGCACTTCAAGCTGATAATAGTTTTTTTTTTAAATATCTCAAATGGTTTGCGTTTTAGTTAACAAAAAAGTTGTCAAGTCCTTATTGGATAACCCTTTATATAACGTAAAATTTGATTAAAAGTGTAGATACGAGGTTAGCGCAGAAAGGGGACGAAATGTTACCCTGTAACGAGAACCGCATTAAATCCTCGTAGGAAGACGAATGGACTTCCGCGGGAGTTATTTTCTCTCGATCTGTTTAATTAAAAGATGATCTTGCAAAATGGCTTGAAAATATCTTGCGAGGACTTTTAATACGAGTGTAGAGTTCAGAGTAAAGTGGGGATTTCTTTCATCGTCATATTAATTTGTGTCCATTACTATGTTCCATCATTGATTAGTGGTTAAGCCGTTTGGATTTTCACGTGGCAGCTCAATGGACCTGTTGAGATAGTCAGCTTTGCTCTTGGAATACCAGATAAGTGCAATAGAAAAATGAAGCTAGAATATAGCACTTCATTCCAAAGACCACCTCGGTTGCGCTGTCAATGCCACAAATGATCGTTCAAATATGTGCTGCATTACTCCGGCAATAGCGTCTGGAATGTTGCCCTCGAACTTGTTGGCTTCTTAGAGTAGACTAAAGACTTGACGTATCACTAGAAAATTGACGGTGATGACGAACGATATCTCCAAAAGCACCAAAGAGTCAACCTTTTTGGATTTTGTTCGAACTCTTCTGGATTCTGTTGGCTCCTATAACCATACTTTGTCTGTTTACACTCTGACTCTGAACTAAAAATAGTCCTCATCCGGGGGAAAATTTTTGTTTTTTGGCCAACATCCAGATCTTCAGCCAAAATATCCTTCGCCCAATTAGTGATCTATCGGCATTTTCTCTGTTCATTCGGCTTCAAATCTTTCGTCAGCATAATCTTATACGGATGTAGACTCAAATTCAATCGATTGAACCTCTGGCAATGGCCAACTCAGCTGATCGGCACTTTTCTGGGTCTTTTCCAATAAATGAATGTTCTTTGCAAGAGCGTGAAATAATTGTATCGATTTATTTAATCGGTCGGTGATGTTAGCGCATGGTGAATTTTGACGTAACCGAAAATGGGATAAAACGGGCACAAATGTGTATCAACACTGCGGGTGTCATAACTTCCACTTAACAGAACAAATTGTAAACAAATTGTATCTCGTAAGTTTTGCAGACCTAAAATGTTATTCAGTGAAGCCCAGCCCATTAAAGGCAAATTTTTAGGTTTTAGTTAGACAGTTGTTGAAGTTCCATTTGCGGAGCAAAGAAGTCGCGTGAACGGTTAAACCCTGCGGAAAAAAGGGTTAAGGTCCTGTTAGTGGGCGAAGCGTGACACCCAACCCCTTACTTGTTTTTTTCCTAAATTTTAAAAGGTAATAAAAACAATTTGCCCATATTTCCACTTTCATAACGAAAAAAGTCCAAACTTTACACATCATCACAGAATAACTCTTGCCAATCGCTGTTTCTTTGGGCTGAAGAGAGCCCTCTCTCGAAGGACCAAGCTAACATTATATAGCACATTGGCATCCCTGTCCTGCCCTGTGGCGCGGAAACATGGACAATCGCAAGAGCGAATGAAGAAGCCCTTGGTCTTTTCGAGAGAAAAGTTCTGCGTTCAATCTTTGGTCCTTTTTGCGTTAATGGTTCTTGGAGAAGAAGATTCAACCATGAACTGTCTACGCATCCAACGCCTAAGATGGCTAGGCCATGTAAAGTGAATGGACTACACTGCTCCAATCCGAAGAGTTCTTAACTCCAAACCAGTGGGACATTGCAATAGAGAACGCCCACAGAACCGATGCTGCACCCAGGTGGAGAAGGACCGCAACCAACTCGGCGTGCACAGTTGGAGACAGCTGGCTAAAGACCATGAGATCGGGAGAGGCTTGTTGGTAGAGGCCTAGGTCCACCACGGACTGTATCGCCAAATAAAAAAAGAAAAGAAGATTTACTGAGTCAACAATGGTAATATTTATGATGTTGCTTTTATCGAGGAGTTGCACGTATCGCGGGTTGCTTTTATTGTTGTCGAGCTTTATTTACTTATATATGATATCTACTGATAAACATTTTGTCTCCTCTGTTCTTCAAATATTCATACCCAAAGATTAATTTGACATTCCTGCAAAATCGGAAGAGCGAGCCTCCATCCAATTGCAATGGAAGTTCTTCTTTGTACACACATGAGTAGACCACTGGCAAATACCAAGAAAAGCGAGATTATATTATCTCCTCGTGCCCAAAGACAATCATGATTCCGAAAGTATGTAAGCTCATGTAAATCAAGAGATTTACTTCGTGAAAAAAGGAATACCCTCTCACCCGAATCTCTCAAGCAACCCCCGCAACTCCTTGCAAAACAGTTACAACCCCCAGAATGCGCCCCTCATCGCTTAAGAAACAATTCCCAGGATATACAAACTTAGCTAACAGAATTTCTAAAAATAGCATCCCCCATATGCCGCTCTCAACATCAGCTCGTACACCTCGAATAATCAATAAATCCCGCGGCGGAGGTGTGAGGATGCATACTTAATCACATCTGGCTTGACGCTAGTAAAAGCTCTGTTTATGTCAACAAACATAATTGTAAAGCACACTGGTGTTCTGCTCTGCTTGTCTGTACGCCTAAGGCAGCGGGCGTCGCGGTCGTTCGTCGTTTGGGTCTCGTAAGGATAAAGTTGAATAAAATGAACGCGTCCATTGAAATGGATTCCTTTCGCATTTAACCACTTTCTGAAGAGCTTTTGCCCCAAACGGTCACTCAAAGTTTTGACGCCCTATATTTGCGGAATGATGACAAAGGCATTCCATATGTACACACATACTTATGTGGAATGATTCTTTTTTTTTCTCCAGTTTTTTCAACGCAATGATAATAGAATTTGGTGGAAGCAAATGCCTCAGGTCCTGCATGTGTCACCAGTCTTAGAAGTACGTAAGTAAGTTTTTTGGAAATGGCTTAAGAGTATCGCGGAATTCGTAAGGTTTTTTTTTTAAAAGCCGAAGCACTGAGCTGACGAAGACTCCAACACACGCACATTTTTGCTCTAAAGTTTAAAAAAGGATAATGCTCATATGTAGTCAACGTTTCCCTGCAACTAAATAATATACAATGTATGTCTGTACTTTATATTAACCTCAAAGTATGCCCGTTGAACCAGTGGAAGCTTACAGCAGCCGTTCATCATCTCGCAGAAATATGCCCCAGGCGAGGTTTTCTTCAAAAGAGAGGACATTGGGTGATGTGAAAATAAAAACTATGGGAACACTCCGAGTGAAAACACACGAGTCAAGTGTCTTCGTTGAGGGGAACACTCAATTTTGTGTGAATAAACAATTTCCTCAAGGTTCTTTTCCCAAAGTTGACGTTTAAAAACTATATCCTTGAATGACACATATAAGGAAGTCTAAAATGCCAGAGAATTTCTTTCTTATAAGAGTGTTTTCTTATACAGAGTTATTCGAAACAAGAAATAAACTTTCTTACATGAAATATTATATATTATATATAGATTTTTATAAAAAATTGTTTAATTAAAGTGAAATTACGCAATGTGCAAATGGTATAAGAGATTGGTATAATAAGAATCGTCAAAAAATCAATACATAAAAATAATTCTCAATATTATTTTCTTTAATTTGTTTCTTGAAGAAGGTTATTCTCGTATTGCCTTTGGTACGGAAACAGTTTGATCTAAAGATCGTGATCATCATTATCTTCCGTCCCGCATGTTCCACTAGAAAGGTTATGGGTATATAGAGATTTTACGTTCGGGCCAATTGTGCAGTCATTATCTGGCGCTCTCTATGAACATTCGTCCATCAGAAGTTGCAGATTAGCAGAGCTGCTGCTGTCACATTTAGGCCACAGTAATGCTACTTAGTTCCATCAGGTTGGCAAAGTACTCGGCTCCTAGGTGAGTTCTTGCAATTGCACAGAAGATGGACAATCATTTCTTGCTCATCCTCCTCTCTGGAGGAATCCAATGGCACAATGAGCGGTTATGACGTTATGTTATGAATAATGTTTCTGTGATTCCGCATGAACACTTTGATCTTCAGATGTTTTGCATCGAGAGTAGGTCTTGACTGTTTTGTAATGAAGCAACTAGAACTGGTACACCGTCTAAAATTAGTGTGAGTAAGCTCTTCAATAGATGCTTCGCAGTAGCGATTGGCATGAATGGCAGATCCCCATCCGGAAAGAGTGCAGAGCCTGTGTCCGTTTCACCAATCTCTAGAACGTTACAGTATTCTGGCAATCACATGAGTTGAATGTCAAAATACTTGGTCATCTCGTAAGCTATAGTATTTTTCAAGGATTATAAAAAGTATTTGAAATCTATGAGGTAACTGTTATTATTCGTTTATTTTGACACGTCATTTTGGAAATGGATTTTTTAGATTTTGTATTCAGATTTCCTGTTTGCACTGTGTAATTGAAATTTCTTCCAAATACACTGTTCAAAATAACACGGAACTTCAGAGTAAACATTAGTTATTCAATGAAGTACTAAAACAAAAGTAATAATGTTATGACATAAGTTATTTTTCTATTTTATACAGAGAATTGTTCTTTACCACAACAATTATTCAACATGGCATGGTTAGGTTAGGTTGAACTATGCAGAAAGACTTTAGCCACACTTAGGCCATCATAGTCCCATTGTGTTACCACGTAGATTTATGGATACCTATGCCGAAAACCAAATAGTGATTTTGATTAAGCGAAACAGATGGTTGACTGGAACATTGCTCAGGTCAGCGAGATTATCAAAGAAGTTTGCCCTTTGGATTCTGAATCTAGGGGATGAGAGAGCACTGCAACTATATAGCAAGTGTTCAATGGTTTCTTCCTCATCCTCGTTCATGCAGTTTCTGCAGAAGTCATTGTATGGAAGGCCCAGTCGGCAGGCGTGAGTTCCTATGTGAGTTCCAATGCCCTGCGCTGAAGTGATCTCATATTAGGCCAGCTTAGTCTCATCAGGTTAAGCGATCTCGTATGGTCGATCGTAGGCCAGAGTTGTTTGGTAATGAGGCAGCCTGTGCCAGTTGTCTATCTGCGGTTATGGTAGCGAAAGACATAGAGGGTGGATCGACACCCGGAAAGAGTACAGACCTTGTACCTTTCTAGCGCGCTCAGCAGATTCGCAATTCTCTGAAATGTCACAGTGATCCGGCACTCACATGAGTTGGATGCTAAAATACTTGGCCATCTCGTTAAGAGATAGGCGGCAATTCAAGGAAGTCTTAGAGTTAAAAGTGACTGAGCTCAGAGAATCGATCGCTGCCTTGGTGTCGGAACAGATGACGATATCTGTGCTTGATATTACATTGTTTTTAAGCCAGGGCATAGCTTCTTTTATCGCTATTATACGCTTCAACATGGCATACTCTATAAGTTTCTGACTCTTAGTCAAAGGAATGGCTAAGCTAAATGGATTTTTCCATGTTTCTTATTTTCAGTCCACAGATGAGTTTTATAATGAAACCTCTGTATGGCCAATGTTTTTTCAGTCTCGCCCACAAATTCTCGATGGGATTGAGATCAGGGGACTGAGAAGGCCATAGTAATACCGACGCCTGATGGTCCCTCAACCAAGCACTCACAAATTTCGATGAATGCTTGGGATGATTGTCATGGTAGAAGTGAAATCGTAAGGGGATGTTGTCCTCACATCTTTTAAGATATCCCGATAAACTTATTCAGTCATTGTAGTGTCGACTCACCAGTACGTCCGCACTTGCTGGTGGTCAGATCACTAATGCCTGAGAAAAGATAACACAAGACGACAGAGATAACAGCTAATATGCATGTTATGAGTGTTGTAACATATCGAAGAGCACCTCCCACACTCTCATGCTCTACCGTAGTATTGCGTATGTTTTGCGGTTTTTTTTTTAACTACAGCCCTGACGCGATCAAAAGTTTCGACCACTGTTAGAACCAAAAAAATCACTTTCGTTTCATCACTCGATTGAATGTTACAAAACATCTGTTTGAAATTGTTGCAGAAATGTAAGGCAAATTCTTTTCTTACCTTTTCATTCTTTTACTTGGTAATGGAATTTTGCTAGCAATCCATCCAGCTAGCCATTTTATCTGATCCGTTAGGGCACTGATTATGTTGTTAACTTCCGCTAAAATTGCTTTTGATGGTACAAATCGATTTTATGGCTAACCACCCTATAGTAATTTTAGAGCAGTTAAGGGCATTGGAGGTAATCGACACGTTCCTGGGTATTCAGTTTCCAGCTTAACTTCTTGTCCAGAATAAGACCAAGAAATTTGACTATGTCATTCAACTTTATGATGTCCCAAATATTTTAAGATATTCTTCTTCTTCTTCATATGGCGCTACAATCCCAGTGGACATGGGCCTCACCCAACATGCCTCTCCAGTTTTGCACATCGTCCTCTGTTTAGTTGTCCCACAGATTCAGAGTCAAAGATTCTTCGGGCCGGAGCAGTCCATACGCTCTAAATGACTTAACCATCTTAGTTGTAGTTCGTGGTTGAACCTTCTTCTCCAAAAACCATCAACGCAAACCTTTCTCTCGAAACGACCAAGAGCTTCTTCATCTGCTCTTGATTTTGTCCATGTTTCAGCGTCATAGAGCAGGCCAGGGATGATCAAGGCGTTAAATGTTAGTTTGGTCCTTCCAAACGGGTTCGGAACGTTTGCTTACTACTCAATTGGTTCTTGGGTGCAGAGAAACAGTCAGCGGTTTCAAGAGTGACGGCGTTTTTTCTCGATTCGCCTGGAATTCACTAGTGCCACCATAGCAATGAAAAAAAGAGACATGTCAAAAGTCAATTGAAATTTGTTTATTCCTTCTCGTCTACAATTTGAGCGAGTTACATGTCGCAACATGTCGCTGCACCTTCCACCTTAGCAACCGTGTATCCAAACACTTGTTATTGTTCACTGTACATAGATATCACTTTATTGTTTCTAGTAAGCGTCTTTTTGTATTCCTTTATTATTCTAGTTTTCACAATTTATTCGATTGCAGATATTTGACCAAAACAGTAAATTATTCTGATTATAATAAAAATTGTGTTAAAGATTAAGCACATTGCATTTCAATTGTGTCCTTCTCTTCATAAATATAACTGGCGCAGTCGGTAGGATCGGCCAAAAACAAAGCCGAACTTCTATAATACAACTAAACGAAAAAGTTCTAGAAAAAAAAAGATAAATAAATAAATCATCGAATCCCACAACGTAACATAAAGTAGAGAAGGAGAAAAGATACATTTAAAACGAGAATCTGTGAAGAGAGAACATATAAAATAAAATTATTGAGGAAATAAATACTCAATTAAGTGAAAAACCAAAAACTGAATTGTAATCAAATAGAAATCAACGATACAGTCCTAAAACAAAGGAAACATCAATAAACCAAAAAAGAAGACGATTGAACATAGTGACTTGCGGAAGTAACCAGAAGAAAGAGCACAACAACAACAGGGAACATATACCTATAAGAATTGTGATCAATATTATTGCTATGGTAAGTCCATATTGATAGATATACCGATCACTTTATCTTTATACCTTACTTTCTTACACCTATACTTAACCTATACTGTGTTTATATATACCACGCACACATCGATGGTGAATTGATTTATATAATATACATAAACTAAAAGAGACAATTTCAAAAAAAAAAAAAAAAAGATTTGCATTCACACATACTTAATTAAGTCGTGTTCTGCTGGTTGAAAGTATTGCTTTAAAAATGACGCCTGAAAATATACAAGAAATGTTTGGCGCACTAAGAATTCCGGATATTGTTAAAGATTTACCGACCTTTGATGGTAATCCTAGATTATTGTACGATTTTCTAAGTAATGTGGAGGAAATATTGTCTCTAGTTAAAAACGCGAGTGGTACGGATTATGCCGGTATAATTCTTCGTGCCATTAGAAATAAGATTGTCGGTCCGGCAAACGAAATATTGAATATGTATGGAACCTCTTTAGACTGGACGGAAGTAAAAACTAATCTAATTCTTCACTATTCTGATAAACGAAACGAAACCAGTCTAATACGGGACCTGCATCAATTAAGTCAGAAGGGTAAATCTGTTCAAAGCTTTTACTCAGAAGTAATTGAAATTTTATCAACCATGATAAACTATATTCGCATCCACGAAACTAATAATAATGTCATTAAGGCAAAACAAACTCTCTATGAAGAGATGTGTCTTAACACATTTTTGTCGGGTCTAAACGAGCCTTTGGGATTCACGATAAGAGCTATGAGACCAACCAAATTAGCTCAGGCCTTAAATTTTTGTCTTCAAGAACAGAACACCTCGTATTTCCAAGACGCTCGACAATATTCAAGACAAATGTTTTCTTTCAATAGAACATCTCAAATACACTTCCCACACAATAACTTTCGATCTCAACAAAGGCAATATCAACCAAATTCTGGCCCTCAGTCCTACAATAAGCAACCAAATTTCAATCAAATAAATAGAACATTTGCATCAGGTTCCAGAGGGAACCAATATAATCTACAACCCGGTTCTTTTGCAAACAAAAACTCTGCTGAAAAGTTCCCTCTCCCAGAGCCAATGGATGTCGTGAGTGGAAGAACAAATAGCCGTTATAGTAAATTCAGTAACAGAACTAATCCACAAAAAATTATATCAAGGGAGCTCTATAACACAGAAGTTAATAGCCACGATCGGGATACAAACTGCCAACAAAATAGGTCACGAAATCAAAGTGAGGAGGATTATTTGGGGGTTGATATTGATGATCGAAATTTTCATTAACAAGCCTTGGACAATCAATTGGGTATATCGATATAAATACCTACAGTTCTTATTTACTACCATATATTCACATCAACTACCTTGGTAAGAATCTAAAGTTTCTCATAGACACCGGAAGCAACAAATCGTTTATTGATCCAGGAGTAGTTGACCATAAACTAATAGAAGAAATTACCCCTATTGAAATAAAGACACTTTCTTTGAATCATAAGGTAAATAAACAAATAAGAATACAAGGTCTGAAAGAATTTAACACAAAAAAAGAACAAATTTTCATATTGTTTAAATTCCATAACTATTTTGATGGCTTAATCGGAGTAGACATGATGAGGGACCTTCAAATTAAAATAGATCTCGGTAAATCGTACTTGGAAGTCGGAAATACGAAAATAATCTTAATGTACAAGCCCAATTTAATGTCTAAAATATATACTGTTCCTGGATCAAACAAAATAGTCTGTAAGGTTCCTGTTGACACAGAAAATGGTAGTTTTTATATGGGACCAATTAAAATAAAAGATAACTTGATAATACCTGAGGGGCTTTATCAGTCTTATAATTGGTATGCTCTCGTAGAAGTGATCAACACAGCTGATTCCGCGTTGAACTTTGTAATCGAACAACCAATAAAGACTCATGTCATGAACAAGGATAACTTTTCCGAGTTTCATAATTTTTCCATTAATCATGATTCATGTAAATTCACAAGTAAGGAGAGTATTCAAAATTATATTAAAACAGATCACATGAATTCTGAAGAAAAATTAGAGATACTTAAATTATGTAAGCAGTACCACTATATTTTCTTTCAAGAGGGACAAAATTTGACATTCACTAATAAAATAAAACATGAAATAAAGACGAATGATGAATCACCCATTTATAGTAAATCATATAGATACCCTTTTATTCACAAGGAAGAAATTCAAGCTCAAATTAGAAATATGCTCAATCAGGGAATTATTCGACATAGTTTTTCACCATGGTCATCCCCTATATGGATAGTGCCGAAAAAAAAAGATGCTAATGGTAAGCAAAAATGGCGACTTGTCATCGATTACCGCAAATTAAATCAAAAAACAATCGATGACAAGTATCCCATCCCTAACATCGCAGATATATTAGATAAATTAGGAAAAAGCTTGTATTTCAGCACCTTAGACCTTGCCTCAGGTTTCCACCAAATTGAGGTCAGAACAGAAGATATCCCAAAAACTGCATTTTCTGTCGAAAATGGGCATTACGAATTCCTTCGAATGCCCTTTGGCCTGAAAAATGCCCCGTCGACCTTCCAAAGAGTGATGGATAATGTTCTTCGAGATCTCCAGGGAAAGACATGTCTTGTCTACATGGACGACATTATCATATTTTCTACATCACTCCAAGAGCATATAGAGAGTTTAAGTGCAGTTTTCGATAAATTAAAAGAGGCTAATTTGAAAATTCAAATCGAAAAATCTGCGTTCCTTCAGAAGGAAGTTTCATTCTTGGGGCATTTAATTACAACGGATGGGGTGAAACCCAACCCCGACAAAATAACAGCTATTGAGAAGTTCCCAATACCAAAAACACCCAAGCAAATCAAATCTTTCCTTGGGCTTCTTGGTTATTATAGAAAGTTCATAAAGGACTTCGCGAACTTAACCAAGCCTATGACGGAGTGCCTTCGTAAAGGAAGACGAATTGTTCTTGATGAAAAGTATATCAGTTGTTTCGAGACTTGTAAAACCTTATTGTGTAATGACCCCATTCTTCAGTATCCCGACTTCTCAAAGCCATTCAATGTTACTGCGGATGCAAGTAATGTTGCAATCGGCGCTGTACTATCGCAGGGGCAGTTAGGCTCGGATAAGCCGATTTGCTACGCAAGTCGAACTTTATCCAAAACTGAGCAAAATTATAGCACTATCGAGAAGGAACTGCTAGCAGTTGTATGGGCAACAAAATATTTTCGGCCATACATTTTCGGGAGGAAATTTCAAATTATTACTGACCATAAGCCACTCACATGGCTTTTCTCCCTTAAGGAACCTAATACAAAACTGATTCGTTGGCGGCTAAAGTTAGAGGAGTATGACTACTACATTACATACAAAAAAGGAAGTCAAAACTCGAATGCTGATGCTTTGTCTAGAATCGATATTAACGCTAACGAAGCAGTACATTCTGCAGAGGAGTTAGAAGATGTTTCTATGGTAAATCATGTCGGTGATCTTGATAGCATTTCTACGATTCATTCGAACGAAGAAAATCTTGACGATGGTATTCCAATTTCGGAACGTCCAATCAACGAATTTTCAAACCAATTGATTCTTGAGAGAAATAATAGTAAATCTAAGTTAGACGTGAAATTGCAAATACTCTTTCGAACAAAGAAGAGGTATATTATAAAACATAATAACATAAGCGATGAGAAAATAGTAATTAACATCTTTGAAGACCATGTAGCTCCAAAAGGTCTCACAGCAATCTTGACAGACGATAGTACATTCAAAATGGTACAAGTCGTTTATTCAAAATTATTCGCTAACTCAAGAATGAAACTAATCAGATGCACCAAAAGACTAATGGATGTAACTGTTACAGATGAACAAGATAGACTGATAAGTAACTACCACATTAAATCGAATCATAGGGGGATCAATGAAACATTTGAGCATTTAAAGAGAGAATTTTATTTTCCCAATATGAAGAACTCAATTGTACGTTTTATAAATAATTGTGAAATATGTCAAAAATATAAGTATGCTCGTGATCGACAACCTTTAAAATTTCAAGTATCTGAGACACCATCGAAACCGTTAGAGATTATACATATCGATATATATTCAGTCCATAAGCAAAACTTCTTAACCATCATCGATAAATTTAGTAAGTTTGCCTGTGCATATGAGCTCTCAGCAAGGAACAGCATAAATTTAATTAAAGCCTTAAAACACTTCTTTTCACACCATGGTGTCCCAAAAAAAATCGTGTCCGATAACGGTAGTGAGTTCGTTTCAGTATTCTTTAAAGAGTTCGTTGACCTGTATGACATAATTTTTCATACGTCGTGTGCAAAAAGTTCAACTGGAAATTCGCCAGTGGAAAGGTTTCATTCGACGCTCACCGAATTGATCAGGATACTTCGTAGCCAGAACAAGAACAAGCCTATTGGAGAAATTGTCGATGAAGCTGTCATCACGTATAACAACTCTATTCATTCAACAACAAAACTAACTCCATTCGAACTGTTAACAGGCCACTATTATACCAGTACTCCGTTTCCTTCAAACACAAATATTATTGCTTCGCAACAATATCTTGTCGACCATATAAAAAACTATGAAACGTTATCAAAATTGATACATGAAAGGAGTTTGTTGAATAAACAACACAATATAAATAAACGCAATGAAATAAGAAAGGACCCACCAAATTTTAAAATAAATGACACAATATACGAGTTAAACGATAGAAGAAATAAGTTGGAGCCTAAGTTTATAAAGCACGAAGTGATTTCAAATCAAAATATTACTGTCAACACAGATAGACGTAAGGTTCATAAACAAAAAATAAAAAGAAAACGCAGATTTACTTAGAAACCTTAATCATGGATTACTTACAATGTGTTTTAGTGTAAAAAGAAATCATTCACAGACGCGTACGTAGGAAGATTCAAACTGAATGACTTTCAGGCAGCAATCACCACCTTTATGTGAAATTATTGAAAAATACGTGTCATGTCTCGCATATCTCAATGTGTCTATATTTATATTGATACATAAAAATGTTAATGTTACCTGACCCAAACCCAAAATCGTATGTAAATGAATTCACCATTGTTTGTATTTGAAAACGTTATTATTTTTACTCAATAATTTGTTTAATAAAAAGTGATCGTTGTATATATCTTTAGTGGACATCATAACCCGTATAAGTATGTTATGAAAAATCAGCACCTGTATGCAAATGTATATGATATTATTTATCTATATTATATTGTAGTAGAATTAGATAAAATACAGTTAGGCTAATGAAAATGTAAAAAAAAAAAAAAAAAAAAAAAGGATTTAAAAATACATAATATGTCAATGAATTCTAAAAACAAAAATTAAAATTACTATTTTCAAGTGTTATAATATAATATATGAAGTTATATATATAAAAACTTAGTTATAATTATTTAACAGTTAGTAAATATAGATTAGATAGATTTGATTAGATTTTTATAATGTAGTTATATGAATTGATGTCTTATTTTCGTATTCTACTGCTTTAACGATTTCGCACAAACGAAATCGAATCTTCGGTGGGAGGAGTTACATGTCGCAACATGTCGCTGCACCTTCCACCTTAGCAACCGTGTATCCAAACACTTGTTATTGTTCACTGTACATAGATATCACTTTATTGTTTCTAGTAAGCGTCTTTTTGTATTCCTTTATTATTCTAGTTTTCACAATTTATTCGATTGCAGATATTTGACCAAAACAGTAAATTATTCTGATTATAATAAAAATTGTGTTAAAGATTAAGCACATTGCATTTCAATTGTGTCCTTCTCTTCATAAATATAACTAGCGCATTGAATTTTTCGTTCGACTCGCCATCGGCAATTGAAGTATTAGTCACGGTACTTGTGGTATTCGTACCGTTAACTCAGGAGCCGA
Organism: Eristalis intricaria; assembly: GCA_964034865.1. NCBI lineage: Eukaryota > Metazoa > Arthropoda > Insecta > Diptera > Syrphidae > Eristalis > Eristalis intricaria. The sequence continues at coordinate 23,439,650 of OZ035874.1, forward strand.
GGTACCAGGTACTGTTAATCCGAAAGTTTACTACCTTGTTGCCTACGGTGTCGCTCTGGCCGAGTCGTCGATGATGTGCGTCCTTTCAGGATGACAGTATATACTTCTATTTGCCTTCATTCACCACTAAACTGAAGTCCTTCCATTCCATGAGAGAAATGGGCACGTCAAATATGAAAAGTGTTTCACAACAAAGAAGAAAAACAACAAGATGTATGGTCTAAATAGTAAGTGAATTTATATTTAATAGAATATTTTACGAAGATATTACTTATTTGCTCTGTTTTGTGTTTTAGCTTATTAATTTAATATAAAGAAACGTAAAAAAAAGAACCGAAAAATGTAAAGCAAGATAAAACAAATATCATTCACTGTATACATATAACCAAATATTATTGCATTGGTTAGCATCGTCAGCTTTTTTCTTTAATTTTTTTTCTTATTTGATTTTTTGTTTTATAAATAAATTATGTGATGTGACAATGTGTCCTTACATAGGGAATCAATTTATAATATGAAATAGGTATAGTATATAATATTATATAGTACATATATTATATATATACACATATTAATGTAAGTGTAGTCATTTAATAGACAATTATATAAGTATATAATAATCTAGGTCACTATGGAGAGCATTCTCAATTTCATTATCTTTTCAAACGTTCTCTCCTTTTTTTGTTTATGTCATTTTATTTAATTTTTTTTTGTTTATTTGTATTTCTTTAATTTATTATTTATTTATTTAAATTGTAATGCACTGTCGCTCTACCGCCCTTCTCTTGGCATGGAGTTTCGCGGTTCATAGTCCATAACTTCTTGATAAATTAATTCTTTCCACTGTTCCACAGTATGCTCCCTTTCGTCGACACTATGATCGTATGGCTCCGGGGCTGGCTGTAAGATCAGTAAATAGATATTATTAAATTCTGTTCAAATTCAGTTTCACACTTGTATTTCATTCTGTAAATATAAAAATTATTATTGTTTTCGTTTTTTTTTACACTTCCATTGTTTAACTAATTGCTGCTGTTGTTTACATCGGGTTGGAGGAAAACAAGATATTTACATTTAACTACGATCATTTAGGTTTCTAATAAGTCTGTTGCATGATTACATTTCCAACCGAAGTATACAAGTCAAAAATATTAATTTCGAAGAATTGCTGATAAAAAACACTACGTTCAAACAATGCAAGGAGACTAGTTAGGTCTGAACTCTAGCCTAAGTAGTTCATCAATTTCACCAAAGCCCACGCGGTTGAACGTCCATTCAAACGGGAGCTGATGTTCGTCCACAGTCAATCAGCAATAAACTTCTTGGTCAAATTAGGTTGGAGTTACTCTCTGGGTTTGTCGCGCTGTCTGCACCAAATGCACCCATTTAATTGAGGCGACTACCGAGGCGAGTTTAATAAACGCATGAGTATGAACCTCCATCAAATTCTCACCAATTTCAAGAGTCTGACAACGTAATCCTTTGCATCAAAGGTACAACTTTTTGGTGCATGGTGACACTGAAGGGAATTTACAAAGGATTCATGGCTCTCATGAGCTAGTGTTGCCAACGACATTTCCCTGATGGATCAAAAATACCGACGTGTCATAAAAAGAATTAAATAGAAACTTACAACACACGCTTTGTTATGCAAGTTCATGATAGACTAGAGAGAACTCTTGGGTTCCCATTGGCTCCGGTAACGAACTGATACTGCTTCAATGTCAGAAAAGTTTTGCAAAAGGCGCTCTCATATAACAACGAGGCAATGATACAGGAATTAAGATGAACGACTCAGTTATCGGTTTCAAAAACAGTCCTGATGAATATAGACATGAGCATTTTCAATAACTTGAAAGAGGGGGTGGCCCTGAATTATGAAAGTTGGTAAATTCGGGAATAGAACCGGAACCCTCTGCGTAGGAAGGAGTTAACGCAACATTTTATTAACTTGACAACAGAGGAACTGCTAGCATAACAGATCAAGAAGAAGAAACTGATCTGGGAGTACTACTTCAATATAGTGTCCATTCCAGTTTTGTTTATGCTTCAGTGGTAGCAACACAAATTAAAACAGGCAACGTGAGTAAACTCAAAACTGCTCCAGAACAGCTAGTTCTCAGTTCGTATTGCATTTTTTCTTCCAATTTTGAGATATGACACCACTTCCAAAGTAGTTGACAGAACCTAGTGCATTGCATGCGATACCAGAGGGTTCTTAACCGATGTGAGTTGTTTAATGCTTTCGCCTAACCTATATCGGCAGTTTGCCGACATTATTATTCGCAACGACAGGCAGTGGAATAAATTGAATCCTAATCTACTTTAAACTGAACAGCAACACGAAACAAAAACAAATCAAAAGAAAAAGCGAAAAAAGAAGAAACATTAATTTGTAGATACTTACTGCATTGACCTCTTCGGCATCATACCAAACATTAATATAACTATGAAGGAGTGCCTGATCGACTGAAATACGTTGTTCAGGATCGACTACCAACATTTTACTTAAGAGATCACGGGCTTCCGAGGCTTTTCGCCGACACTGTTCGTTATTATCATTTGGAAATAAAACATCGGGAAATAGCCTATCAAAAGAATAACCAGCATATCTGGGTCTATTCTCAACATAGGTTCGAACAGTGGGTTGTAAACGTTGCATAAACGATGCAGATGGAGTACCCAATTGTTCTAAGAAAAGAGAAAATGTATAATTATTATTTCGTTTTTGCAATCACTGAATGTTTTGATAATTACCGATAATTTTGTTCCACTGATCAATATGATCAGTACCAGGAAACAAAACACCACCACGAATCATTTCTCCCATTATACAACCGACAGACCAGATGTCAACATTTTCCGTATAGCCCATGCCAAGGATGACTTCTGGTGCACGATAATACCTTGTTACAACGTATGGTGTCATCATGAACGTAGTGCCGGCTGTCCTGGCCAAACCGAAATCGAGAATTTTAAGAGTGCAATCAGCCTTAACAACTATGTTAGACGGTTTTAGATCCTGTTGAAGAAAAAAAAACAATAAACGATAAAATAAAACAATGCATGCATGACAAAGCATGTGTTATGTAACATCAACACGTATAACTCCCAAATTTCCAATTATACAGACATGGAGGGTTGCGCATAAGAGTGAATGCCCTTAAAATGGAATTCAAGAAAAAGGTAACATCATCAGTCTAGCTTGGCCTTGAGATGCATTCGCATGTCCTTGTGGACAAACAAGTCCCCGAAACGAAAGCTCTTGACTGCTTTTAAGTATTCAATTCTCCATCGATAGAATCTCTTATCTGTGAAAAGAGGCACGATGCATAGAAGTTGTAATTGAAATATTCCTCAACTCTAACCGACGGATTATGTTGTCATACGCATGAACTATAACATGTAGCGTACAACAATAATTCGAGCATGCTGGCCAGGCTCCGAATTTCAATTGCAAGAAAAAGACACCTTGAACAAAATATTAGATTTCGAAAGAAGAATGTATGCAAATGTAGCTTAGTTCCACAGAACCCATTTAGTGGAAGCCGATGAACTTGTTAGATGTGGTACAGCCTCTTCTCTCATAGTGAGAGGTATCGCACCACGGCCTCGCACAATCAACCATATTTTAAAAGGTACATAATGCAATCAAAACAAGCATTGGAAAGGCATCAATCACCTCTTACAGAGCCTTAAATATTCACTTTGTATACTTAGACAGGAAACACACTGGCGTCTAACCTGATTACGACGTAATTGCCATGCATGCCCGTGAGATGGTTCCCCCATGAAGTTAATTTTATAAAAGCAGCAGGAACGAAGAAAAGGATGACGCCGAACATCATCTTTTGAGCGCAGGCTGTGGGGCCTTTACTCGCAGAAATAACCACTTACGACCCATCCAAAGTTTGAACACGTTGAAAATTATATGCGTAGTCCTTTCATAGCAAGCACCAAGTGGTATAAGACATCAGGGTAGGCCTATTTAGGCCGAAGTTCTCTACAGTCAGTCACTAGAGTTGGCGCACAGAAGTGGAAGGAGTTTGTCCTAATTGGTGTGGACAACTGTAAGCAGTTAGCCGGCTTTAGAGGCGGTAGTTTTAGAGGCGCTAGCTTTAGTGGTGCTAGCTTTAGAGGCGCTAGCTTTAGAGCCGCTAACTTTAGAGGCTTGTTGGTTGAGTGCAAGGTCCAAGCCGAACTAACGCGCAAAGCAATGAACAAGAAGATTTAAGACTTAAGGTATTGGTCGCGTCACTAGGTCTTAACAACCAAGAAAAAACGGGAATCATACCGAAAATGCTCAAACCAAGTTCACGTAGGACAACGTTGGAGACTAGCACTTTCAATTTGTATTGAATTCTGTTCCAATCGTCTAACAATTTCAAATGGCAGAGCACTGCACACATCTTCCTCTTCTTAAGGTTCCTCTCCGTCCACCAGATGTAACCATCCATGGTTAAATATTGAAATAAAAACGAAAATAAAATAAAACAAAAACGACTTACCCTGTGAATTATGCCAGCAGAATGCAAATGTTTTATTCCACACAGCATCTGGTACAATAAGTACGACATTCTATCATGATCCAAGTCCATTTGTATAACCTGACACAAATTAGCATCCATGAGTTCCATAACAAGATAGACATCTTGAAAATCATCTAAAGAACGTTGCGGAGTAAAAGCATTCAACAAACCAATAATCTAAGCCGAGAAATAAAAAAATTAAAGACAATGTCATTTTTCATATATTCAAATGGAAACTTACATTTTTATGGTTAACTAGTTTCATTAATTTGAATTCCCGATAAGCGCGCTTTGCGTGCGTTACATTTTGAAATGGGCGTGATAACTTTTTTATTGCAACATTTTGTTCGGAAACTGTATCATATGCAGCACTAGAATACATAGAATTACAAGTACTATTATATATTTTGGAAAATAAATGGAAGAGAGATAGACGCACAGAAGGCAAACAGAACTAAATGAAATTAACTAACAGAGGGTAAAATAAAACCAAATGTGATTTGTGTCCTTAAAAAACAAAATGATATGCTTAAGAAAATTGTGTGACGTGATGACCTGGATTGATTGCGATTGTTATCGTTACATAACCTACTATTTCTTTTTTTTTGTGGAGTGAATGGGCGGCTTGTAATGTCTGATGCGAGTAGAAATCTGATCGCCGTTTAGCTTGATTGTAATTTAATTAGTTTTAATTTTCGTAAGTGCGAAAGCTAATAGGAGTTCTTAACGGCCACGCATGCAACGCGACGGAAAATACACCGACTTTTGCAGAAGCTGCAGAAATGAGAAAGGAATAAAATATATCCAACATGTACTCTAGGAATGCCCAGACCTACCAAGGAAAAAAAATAGTTCTGGGGACACTTCTTTGCAGAGTTGGAATACTTGTGCGGTGTAGACTTGAAAAGATTCGTAAAGTTTTTAAAGAAAGCAGGATTTGGTTTCAGTATAATAGAAAGTATCAAGGTAATAGAACATTATCCATAAAGGGAATAGACCCAACATGTTGTTCCTAGTAAGCTACGGCCGCAAGGCTGTAAGGGCACCCATGTACTCATGTACCTATTTCTTGAATGTTTACTTTAGTTCCTGCTAAGCCAGAGAGAAGCAGACATACAACCAAGAAGGAACCCGCTAAAAAGGCGCACCCAAGTGAAGAAAGGGCTCTGACAACTTCGTGTGCCGAACTGAAGACGGAAAATACTTTTTTCTTAAAATGTGCCGATAGGGGGACAGAATGTTTTGTTAACATATTTATGTTAAATCATTGCTTACTGCTGCCTGGTTGGCAAAGCACTCCGACCTCTAAGCTGCGTTCGAGAGAAAAGTTTTACGGAGAATTGTTGGCCCCGTGTATAAGGAAAAAGATAGATTCGCATACGCTTAAGTTACGGACTTTATGCGATTTGCCTTGAAGCAGATATTGTGATAAAAATTAAGCTCGGTAGACTCCGGTGGACATGACACCTAGCTCACATGAGCGAAGAGGAACCGGCTCGAAAAGTCCTTTGTAGCCCATTTTATGACAGACGACAACGTGGTAGACCATCCTTACGCTGGAGAGATGGCGTAGAACAGGACGACCGAAGCATTGGGGTGCGATGCTGGATAGCGAGGAAAAAGGTGTTGACGGAAGCCAGGACCGGATCCAGCTTGTCGCGCCGATGATGATGAATGTGTATTTAGGTATAAAATATATCAAATTATCCTTGTTGAGAGCGATCACCATACCCCAACAACCTTTCAGGTATACTGTCATAATATTATCAGTGACTCGATTGTGGTCTTATCTTTCCACTGCTTACTGGTTTTCCGTCGCTTGTTCGATTTCTTGTATAACTTCAACGTTTTAATCTAAAGAACCCCTCGCCCTCCAATGAGAACAAACTCTCGCTCTCCCTACAATGAAATTGTTATTTATAACACTATATATCTCAGCAGTAAACTCGACACCCTACGTGGGCAGTAATTAACAAGGACTTCCCCACCAGACAAATCAGTCTGCTTCATGAGATCGAGGAGACTCCCACGCAACGTCACTAGGCGTTATGACAATGGATTCAGTCTACTCGTTTAAGATTTCTTCTGGGTCAAAGGGCATTTATGATAGCCCTTTGACCCGACGATTCCATATGAACTCACGAGTAAATTTAAGTTATACGGTCGAATTTAGTGGCACATGGTGTCTCCTGTATGTACACGTGCTTAAACAGGAACATTTTCGATAGATTGCGTCCGTATTTAATGCGACAAAGTATTTTAGTAATTAGTATGCTTGACAATCTGAAGCTTTTCTTGCTTTGTTATAGAGGGTGTTTTATCCCACATAGAATACCATGTCTAGAAACATATTGCCTACACTGTAAACTCCAATTTGTTTATATAGTGGATCCAACGATTGAGATGGCTGGTCATGTAGAGCAGATGGAAGTCAATGTTCCAGCCCGGAAAGCCTTCGAATCCACCCCAGGGGGCGGAGCAGTAGAGGAAGACCGCGACTCAGGTGGCGTACGCAAGTGGAAAGAGACCTCAACTATGAGTGCAAAACTGGAGGCAGCTAGCTAAAGATCGGGCTGGCTGGCTGGAGACGTATTTTGGTTCAGGCCCAGGTCCACCCCGGACTGTATCGCCAAGTAAGTAAGTGGATTCCGCTTTAAAGGCGCGTTTCGGGATGTATTTGTTTGACTCACTTAGGTGACTTTCCCAATAATGCGAATTGAGGATAGAATGAAAAGAAAAACGAAATAAGTTTACGTTCATTTTAACTTGTCCAGTTAAGTGTATGTCTAGATAAAGCGATGTCACAATTATAAGTGGAATCCACTGTAAATGAAAAAAAGCAAGCACTCTTCGTTGAGGTTAGGTGTGACAAGTCTGAAGAAAATCTTCTCAAAAATGCTCAGCACATGCCATTTCAGTTCTGGCAGCATGTACAAAACGACCTGATGAAGTGGACGGTAAGTCGTGAGTCGAACTCTCCCTAAGTCGAATTCATCTTGCCAATTTTATCTTCATTTCCCTCCAATTTCCATACAAAAACCTCTCTTTAAATTAAACTCCCTCTAAATAGAACAGATTACGGTATCCCGTGACAATTCCACTTAGGGCGAGTCAACTGTATTTCATAATAGTCGTAGTTGCATCTTCCGCATATAAATCGGATAGCAGGACACACTGATTTTTGGAGCAGAAGTAATCTTATCATCGTGGTGTCACAATGGGCTCAGTCACTAAAACCTAACCTAATCTACATGTATTCCGATATCAGACAACCACCTAGTAGCCAAAAGCTTAGAAAGCTGCCAAACAATTCTTCTTACATCCTTTGTTATTTAGCCCGAAGTTCACAATTAACAATAGAAACAGATTACCATGGCGTGAAGACGGTTATGTATCTCGATTACTGCCCTAAAGTCTCGAGTTCAAGTCCTCAAATGAAACACTTCATTTTACGGTTCAACTTGTCACACCTACTTTCTTGGTTGAACCCATGGGAGAAGTTCATTAAAACGTGAATCGAGTTCAAATGAGGTTAACTTTGTATGACTCAGCTTGCAATGGTGGGTCGAGGTCAAAATGTGTTATTTCGGCGTTGAAGGATTGAATTAAATTTTCCTTTCACAACATAACCTTAACATGAAAGTCAGAATGAATGGTGGTTGGGATCAGGTCCCCAGACTTCAGCCTGGGCTGCTTGATTTCCGTCGCTTGACTCCCTTTAAACGTGCTTCTCTGAGAATGTAACTGCCCTCAAAAGTGTAATAGCATGAAATTGTAAGTCCCTCATACAAGAACTCTACCCACGTGCAATACGAACTTTTGTCGAAAAAACTACGAAAAACTTTAACTGCTAGATTATCGTTGCATAATTGGCGGAGGTTAATAGCATTACTTAACGTTGAGTGTCATTAAATTCTGGTAATTGCCTTAGCTGCCTATTAATAGGGTTTGTGAATAAGGGCAATTATCTGAGGATTTCCCCGCAATTTGTGAGATGAAATGATATCTTTACAGAAATTAACAAGTGCGCATAGAACTGCTGAAAATTGAAATCTCAAATTACAGAATCACTCTTCCAGTAGTCTAGGTGACTATGGATATCCCCACGAGCTGATGAGAAGAAACTCAGTTTAACTCCAGGTAGCCACGCATGTACATGAAATCGAGCGATTGGGTTCGTTTATTTTTGTAATAACCGGTAGACGTTTGGGGCTATATATCTATATATATTTTTTAAAGGCTGCCCAACGACAAGTGACACGTTTCTTTACAAGTTCCTTGTCGTTATCTTCACGTAAAAATGAGTCATCGCCGATTTGATCTTCTACTTCTGAAGTGACGCAGGACATTCTAGAGGGAACTTGAGACCATACAACAACGGCTAACAAGACTTCTCACTTAGTGTTGGTATATAGCGCATTCTTATTACTTTCAAAATGCAAACGCCAAGTTTTACCGATGACTCATATACAAAAAACATTAAATTCACTACGAAATGTGTGCAGAGAGAGTGCAGAGATGAATTCCATTTTGGAATTCGAATTTCGTTTTTGTATTTTTCGAGGGTGGGTTTTTATGGGGCAAAGATAAGGGAGCCCAACGAACCGAAGAACTAAACGAATCCTTCCCATTAGCACAGAGAAGTGTACATACACAACTTTTCGAATATTCAGCTTCTATTCCAAACAGAAACAACCAGAACTGTTCATTAAATGATGCGTTTAATAAAGAAATAGAACAAAAACATGCAACATTTTATTTACAATTAGAATAAAGGACAAGATAGCACTAAAATGTCACATGGAACATGAACATCTACATTGCACAGATTGTAGACAGACAACAAACTAAAGCGAAATATAATTCATAACCCCACTAAATGAAACAGAACATTTTGAAGGACACACTTAAACCAATTGAATATCAATGAAAGAAAGTGAACAAAAAATATATAATTATATTCGAGTACATATTGTATAGTATAGTACATATTGATATTGTTGTCTTACCACACAATTCCTTGCGCTCCGGACCCAATTGGCTTTAAATTTTGGTACCTATTGAGGATTGTAAACCTCGTGTCTCCCACCTCGACGGTGTATAATGGGTAGCGTGCGCTCATCGTGTTACTTTTATATTTACTAGACGCAATTTAATCCATTTTATTGTCTGAAAATAAAACAATGAATTTAATTAGTGATGACAGTCTAAGGTGGTTTGTTGTTTTCTCATTTGATGTTGACTGGAAGTTCAATCAAGTTTGGCTGTACGATTTAAATATCGAATGAATAACAGTGGTAATCCAAGAAATCAGTATCGCATAAATATTTTAGAAATTCGAGAGATTCGAGGATTTGAATTCAGATATTTTTCCGTAAGAATAAACATCTATCACCTCAGAGGGTTAAGAAAATACCTAATAATTAGGTGGCAATTTCCGAAGCTGGTGTATGACTATGGTCGTCCAGAAGGACTACAAATATTGACTGCCTCTACACATTTATGTTTGCATGGGCATTCGAATTGGATAACCGTATGGAGCAGAACCTGATAAAAAAGAACACTTGGAACAATTTAGCAAATATCCGCGTTGTATAAATTCACAATAAATTTAAAAAAAAAATACACTCAGTAAAATATACGCAAAGCTAGGCTGGCACTGTTCTTCAATTTCAGTTCTTTCTTCGGTGGTAAAATTTGAGCAGAGCTGGCTTCTGCAACAACCACTTGCAATTTGCGTCCTTTGATTCTATCACAAGTGGTGTTTATCTACTGTTTAATCCGGACCCCGAACGTCTAAGTTTGAGAAGTTTTACTCTACGCACTGACAAGAGGGTTGTACAATATAAATAAAAGTTGTCATATAAATGAGTTAAGGACGTCATCCCTCGTGCTTCATTGTAAGAGTCGACGCACTCACTTACTTCGCCACTGCGATCGCACTTTGCGTTAAGAAAATAAATACCAAACAAAAATAAATATGTACGTCACCGGCAGAATTTGGTGTGTTAACTGGTCGTTTGGACCACAATTGGCGCAAAGGCATACATCGGATTTGATACCATAACCGTGACCCAGTTGGCAAAAAATTATAATTTTTTCCACAGCCTGAGAGAAAGAGTTCCTGATTTGACAATAAACACATCTAAGAACAGAACATATGCAGCAGATAAGAGACACATCCCATCCCATTTGGCTGTGCAGACTATTCTTCCAAAATGCGAAGACAAGGATATCAACTTATCGCCAATCTTTCGTCATGTGAAGTAATGCAACGTCGTGTTTGCTCCCCGTCAACGCAGTCAATTGGCCATGCTTAAGAATGAAACGAACAATGAATGACACTTCCAAATTGCACATTGTCCCCAATTACTAGTTTGCAAGCAAAAATCGATTTCCCTGTGGCAGTTAAGTACACAGAGTAACCTTAATCTATTTCCTTGGCAGTTATTGAAGCTTTCCTCACGATTATCCTTAATGAAGGAATAGTATGCTCACTGAGGACATTTTAGAACATTTTTAAGTCACACCACCAACACATTACAGAAACACCTTTCCTAGGAAAAAACTAATTTGTGACCCCCAGCACTCTCTTTAGCGATAGTATTTTTAACCGCACTAACTGCATTTCACGGCTAGCCACCACAAACTCTATTTCCCTAAGGTAACCCCACTAAATAGATACTACTTGATTACGTGTACATAAAATGTGCCGTGTGGGAAATCAAAGAACCTGCAAAAGGAATTTCTAAAAGCTCATCAATTCAAGCCAGCCCCTGACTGCACCGGCAGATCCTATTAGTTTTCTTTTGAAACACTATAAATGTTTATGACAAGGGGAAAAAGCCTGAAACATCAAAGTTCAATTTCATTGAGAGAAAAATACCTATAATTCGATTCTCTTTTACCATAAGAGTATGAAAGCAAAACTTCCTTTGACAGAAGAGTAATAAAGTTACAAGTCTGTGCGTCTTGAAGTCATTGGAGCAATAAAATGTTTATGTGACCGAAAGGGGGAGACGAAAGTGAAATTAATAAAAACGGAGCTCCGTACACGAAACCACGTGGTGGCCATGCATGTACATGCATGAGTTATTTTCTATACATATCGTCGAATGCGTTTGTGCAAAATGTAATATAATAAAGTTTCCATATAAGTGCTGCATTTGAAGCATACTGCCACCGAAGATAGCTCTAAGGAGGCTTCTAAAATTGTGCTGGATTTAGGACATTCAATCAACATTAGACTTTGCGGAAGCTTTCAGCAAATTGAACGTAGCATGGTAACAACATATTTTTCAATACCCCCTGTTTGCCCCTAACCGCATTAATATATAAATAGCAAAATTAGCGCGCACGACAATGCTCCAAATGGCTGTGGAAATGTAACCATTACAACTCTTGCAAAACAATGGTACTAAAAAAAACTATTAATTTCCAGAGGTTAAGGGACGAACGGTTCGTCCTTAGGGACACAGAAAAGAGATTCTATGCGGCATTTGTGATATAATGTAAATCGTTGACTGCAAGCGTTTGGTATTCTGTTCAGTCTTTATGGACCGATAGATAGAGGAGCCTGGAATTATCTCAATTCAAAATTGCTCGTGTGCATGTGAAAGGCGAATTAGAGTGTCCAATGGAAATGTATGAATGTGTACACAAGTTTTCTTTTCTCCGCATTATAAGGGAGGAAATGTTTGCACCAGAAGGCGAATGGAGTTTTGCACCATGAGAATTGCCATTAGCACTAGCGCAAGTTGAATAGAATTATCACAGTAACAGCTGTAGCTTTTGATCGATACATGGATACATGTTCGCAATGATTCAGAAAATTTCTAGTTTTCTTTGAAAAGAAATGATTTAATCTACGAATGCAATTGAGAAATTATGAACAATTTCGAGGGCTTAGATTTTTTTAGAAATGTAACACACCTACTCTCGTCTTGGGCAGAACGTCTTACTGATAAGTGACACATTCAGTGGCTTTTATCGGCGTTTTTTCCTCTGTTAAGGCATCACCTTGTATTTTGGTACACTGAATCATTTACACAAGTTTAAGTACACTACACATGCATAGATATGTACATATTTCATCATGCAAAAATATTTCTTAAAAGAAAAAAACAAACGATTGAATGTATGCGATTTATGGAGTACTTCGCTGGTAGAACACTGCAACAAAACTGAATAAAAAAAACATCCCCTTACAACACAAAGTATACCACCCCGGCACAAAAAAATGTCCAGGACATCTTATATCTACTTAAAGAGCGTAGAGAAAGGAGCAAATAATCTCAAGTATATTACTATTCAAATAAAGCACTTCAACAAACATCAAAGTTACAAGCAGCAAAAAAAAAGTGCTAAAGAAAAAATAAAACAGCCCCCCAAATGGTAGGTATTGTCGTTTACATAAGTTGATATGCATTTCAAAGGATATCACAATTTGTTTAAGGAGTTTCCAAATCATGCACTCAGTCAGAAAAACACAATTTATGTTTTAAGCGAAAAAACAGACCATGTATAGCATAATAATCGATTTTTTTCACTCCCAAAAAAAAAAATCACCTTGTGTTCTCAAAAAACGATATCCAAAGAGATGAAGGAAAAAAGAAAGAAAATTATTTTTCCAATGCTGGAAAAAAGAGCAAATAACTTTGCAATGTCCACTGGGCGAACTACTGCAGGATTTGCGATTTAATTGTTAATACAAACTATTTGCTAGTTTATAAGTTATCGGCTTTAGTTCGAGAGAATTTATGTGTATATAGGGCAGGCAGCCATTTATCACGACATTGGCTTAGTTGGGGACGGCAGTTGAACCTAATATTGATCGACGATTTTTCTTACTAACCTTTTTTAATTGTTTTATTATGAAGTTGACTACGATTTTACTCTTTTTGGTACGAACTTTTTTGTTAGTTTAATACAACAGAATTCCGGCTTTTCACGTCGTATTTAAAAATTAATATATATAAATAAATAGTATATCACGCAAAACATTTGATTCTTTTCGGCACCTAGAGCGTACAGCTAAACGAATAAAAGTATATCTTGATGATAAATAGTGGTGAGATATGCAGCTTTGGTATGTTTTCTCTCTTTCGGTCTATAAACTGCAAACACCATGAATGGTGTCAGTGTGTGAGTTTTTTCCTGTCACGCATACCTTTTGTATTACTGGCGGGGCATAGAAAGGCTTTGTTTTTTCGCACACATACCCACGCAACGCCAAAGACGCGACACAACGTTTGAGAAGAGAGAAAAGCTATTGCTTTTTCGACTTTTTTGAGAGGGATGGAGTGTGTTGAAGTTGAAGTTTTATTAATTTTCTCTGGCAAATCTGTCCACCCCATCAAGAGTGGAATGTATACGCAAAGATATGGAGTGATAAGGGAGCAGTTAGATGAGCATTATTCTTTTTGTGAATGCCTTAGATGAGTTGAGTTTCAATTCAGTCTAGAAATATGGGTGAATATTTATAAATAGGGACTATGGTGAAAAATACTTCCAAAATTGCCAAGCATTTAATTATAAGCAACGTTCTAATAAATGCTGCTGACGTCTCTATAAAGTCAAATACCGCCAAGCTGAACTATTGATTTTTGAAGATGTAGCAAAAACCAAGTATATATAACTTCTGACAAAAGTTAGCCATAATGATTAACTGTCTAGCAAACCCTATTATCCTTACACCATGTTAGCCCTGCGATACTTTATTTAGATTCAGAGGAGGTAAATACAGTAACATCTATATTCACCTCATGAGTGTCAAGACTTTAGACGTGGATATAATATTGTCGCAATTGTTTCACGGTTTCAAAATCAACTCGTAGTGCGGATTTTACATTTTTGTGCTACAATTGAGTTTCGGTTTTATGATAAATGTGTTTTTTTATGATGGCCACGAGAACCATAAATAATTCCCCCTGCAAAATTCAGCAGCCGTTGCGCAAATACAATGATTATGAAGTCGTTTCGCAGATTTTTATAGTTCCATGCTGGTTCAATGTGTCTGCCTCACTCCTAAGCTTTGAGCAATTTATTTTCTAGCAAAAACCTCACTAGAAAACACACACCATGGTGTGGTGACTTAGTTTCTTATCAAAAATTTGTTTTTTTTTCAGTCACTTCGAGTTCTTTTTACATTGTCCTCTCAATGTGGGAAACGAACAAAATTTCTACTTGCAGTCTATAAAATATTTATTACCATAAAATTATTGTACTTCTCTCTATTTTCTGTTTGTTTTTCCATTTTAAGTGCTCAATCACACATCACAACTTATATTGCTCACAGTACTAACATCTCAAAATTTGTGACTCACCACTCTCTTAAAAGGCAGTTGTAACTTGTGACACATCATAGAGGTGTGCCACAATAGGGCCATTAGATTCAAAGTATTGTCCTTAAATATTCAAGCAAACTTTCTGAAGTCTGAAGTGAAGATTTTGGCTGAAACCGTAAAAAATGTGGTGCCACCCAACGCTGATAATATATAGCCAAGTAATGAGATCTTATTCACCACACTGTTAATATGAACTTGCTCTTAATTGAGGAATTGGCATGGTCACTTAAATTGGTTGAACTTTTTCGAATGATGTTTGACGGCCCGAAATTGTTTTCGTTTACTTGTTTAAATACGTCGTAATCCCTATTACTTTATATGCGTTATTGGAATTACTGGCATGTTAGAGTCATTGTAGAAGTTTTCGCAAATAATGATTGTCAAGCTATTATAATATTATGTCAGGGGCAAATTTTAAAGTAGATATATTGCAGTTCCACAAGAATATTCGCTAGCTAGCGTTTCATCAAGAATGTGTCAAACCAGAACCGAAGATGAACTGCGAGTCAATTCAGCGCGTGCACATTGTACAGCGCTGAACGCAAAAACAAGAAATGGTTGCTCCGAACGTGGTCCGCATTTCCTTTTCCTTTTCAAATTGTCGTGGAAGAAGTGAAGGTGTGTTTTCATTTTGGTTTAATATTAAGTTTATATTTTTGATTACAAAAGCCCATTTGGTGAAATATTATGAATCGAAAATGTTATGAAACGCCATCCAGACAATGTGAACTAATGTGTACATTTGTGTTTTATCTCGGACTTTGTTTAGATATAGAATTGCAAGATGGGAAAAGGTAATAACATGATCCCGAATGCCCATTTCCACAAATGGTGGCAACGGCATGTGAAGACTTGGTTCAATCAACCAGCAAGGAAGATTAGAAGGCGTCAGAACCGAGTTAAAAAAGCCAAAGCCCTGTTTCCACGTCCAGTCGGCAAGTTGCGCCCTGTTGTCAGATGCCCAACCATCCGCTACCACACAAAACTGCGTCAAGGTAGAGGCTTCACTTTGGAGGAACTTAAGGTGATTGATTGTGTTGAATTATCCATGTGTTAAATTTGCTTATTATATGCTATTCCATTATAGGGTGCCGGTATTGCAGCTGGATTTGCCAAATCCGTTGGCATTTCAGTAGACAAGAGGCGCCGCAATAAGTCGATTGAATCACGTCAAAGGAACATTCAACGTTTGAAGGAATACAAATCCAAACTGGTTCTCTTCCCGATCAACGAGAAGAAGATCCGCAAGGGTGAATCCTCATTGGAAGAATGCAAATTGGCTGAACAACTCAAGACTACCATCATGCCACTCAAGAAGGAGACTCCAGTGATCACATACAAGGAAGTCGCAAAGGAGGAGAAGGCATTCGGCGCATTCGCTACACTCCGCAGGGTAATTACACCCCTCTAGATTGTTTAGATTGTTCATCTGTATTAATCGTTGATTACTTTTTGTTACAGGCTCGCTCTGACGCCCGACTGGTAGGCATCCGTGCCAAGCGCGCAAAGGAGAACGCAGACAATCCAGATGATGCTGTAAAAGATGTTAAGAAGGGAAAGAAGTAAATAAATTAAGCATTACAGCTTAGTGTGACAACATCTAGTTCATTCTTATTTAATTATTTCACTTTGATTCTTCCTCGCCATGTGAATATTTTCGTCGTTTTAGTGATTTGTTTGAATTGCGGATAATACTTGATAATTGAACCTAAAGTGTGCAGTGATTTGGTTTTTAACTAAGTGAGGTCGCCGAATGATTTTTCCACGTTCATGGATCTGGCTCTAGTCAACAAATGCCTGTGTGATGTGTCAAATGATTCATTTGTTCAGATCGGAAGTTTCATGTTGTATTTGTCCAAGTGGGGATATAATAAGGGTTCATGCTCTCTTGAATTCCTGATATTTACCGAGTTCTAAAATATCTACATTGTCCTGTAGTTTCAAGCAACTTCAATTACCACGAGGCTCTAAAAGTTGTTTTTTATCTGTCATCTCCAGTTGTTGATTACCTTTTTGAAGGGGGACGCATATGGTGTATGACATGTGTGTTAAAGCATGGAACGACGTTTGCACCCACGTTGTCTTCATATATATATTATTTAAATGCTCATGTTTTTGAAGTTTGGGATTTGAAGACTGGTGTTAAAGCCCTCACATACTGGTACTTGAGAGCGCTCTCTGTCAGAATCTACAATCACTGGCTCAGACTTGTAATTTGAACGCAATGTTAAATTTCAGACCGATCGACTAGAATGGCTTCAAGGCCAATGAAGGATCTGGCGCTGGAGTCTTCGTGGAGGGCGACAACATTAAACAACACACATCGTTAAGTAAATTTGTGTCGGTTTAGTTATGGGATCATAATGGCCATAGTTTAGGAATCTGAGACTTCCCTGAATTTGAGAGGCAGTCTTAAAAACAGAATAAAAGATTTTTATATAAGGATTGAGGACGCACTCTCAGGCATGAACAAGTTTTGTCGCTACCGGCGTCCTTGGTTAGGGTTTCCATCGATGCGTGGACCTCTCGAAAACACAGTCGGGGATAGCATGACGCCAGGATGCAGACCGAGTGCATGCTCCCAAACCTTTAAGGAATCCAAGGCATTCTTGTCACCTCACTGTAGACGACAATAACGAGCCAATACACCTTCGCCAAACACCTGAATGTGATTTGCCTAAGCGAAGAGCCGGCTAATCTTCCTCCGGAAGTAATAATATAATTAACATGGGCTAAGAACAGAAGTCAATGCGTACGTATGTATGTATCTCTGCTTGGCTTTCGGTTATTTGATTCGAACATTGCATACACGTAGGCTGAAGCAAAATAAAAATGTTTGCTCATTTAACATACATATACATATATATACATATTTGGTCACCCAAGGTCGTATCAAGGTTCGTGGGAGTTATTAACAGTTTGTGACTAGGACACTTCTTCCTTTTCTTCTTCTGGTGGCGCTACAGTCCCGGGGTGGACCTGGGCCTCAACTAACAAACCTTAAATGCTGGCACGATCTTTAGCCAGTTGTCTCCAACTGCACACGCCAAATTGGTTGAGGTCATTCTTCACATGGGTGCGCCATTGGTTCCGTGGGCGTCCTCGATTGTGTTGTCCCACTTGATCGGAGTCGAAAACTTTTCAAGCTGGAGTAGTGTTATCCTTGCGCTCTACATGGGCTAGCCATCTTAGGCGTTGAATACGTAGACGCCTGGTTAGGCCTATGTTGCCCGTACAGTTCATGGTTGAATCTTCTTCTCCAAGCACCATGAACTCAAACAGGACCAAAGATTGAACGCAGAACTTTTCGAAAAACCAAGGGCTACTTCATCCGCTCTTGAGATTGTCCATGCTCCCGCGCCATAGAGCAGGACAGGGATGATCACGGTGTAATAGTTAACTTGGGTCTTCGAGAGAGGGTTTTACTACTCAATTGCCTCTTGAGCACAAAGAAATAGCGATTGGCAAGAGTTATTCTGCGTTTAATCTCGGTACTGGTGTTGTTCGTACAGTTTACTTGCGAGCCGAAACGAAGTCATTCATTACCTCGAAGTTATAGCTGCCCATTGTGACGTCCGTTCTCGATGACAGCATATACTTCGTTTTGCCCTCGTTCGCCGATAAACCAATTTTGGCCGAAACCGTTTCAATATCAGCAAACGGTTCATTGACGACTCACTGTGTTCTGCCAATCACGTCGATGTCATCCGAGTATGCTAGCAATTTTACGGACTTTTGGAAGATCATGCGTCTTGTGTTAGCGATGTTGAAAGAGTCACATGACAGCGCGGCGCCTTGTCTAAAATCTTTTTTAACATTGAAGGTCTCGCTGAGTTCGTTACCAACCTTGATGGAGCAGCGAGAATTCTCCATCGTCATCCTGCACAAACTGACGAGTTTAGCAGGAATGTCAAAACCAGACATGGCGTTGTGTGGGTTTGACTCTCTGAGAGCTTCAGGGAGACTCGATCGGCAGAGTTCCTAGCGGTCAGTTACGGTTGAAGCTTTCCGACGTAAATGATCTTTCTACCACAAGTAAATGATCTGATTCGAATGTTCGGACATAGAGAGTACTGTCCAACTGTCTTAGTCCGTTCTCGGACGTAGTGCCGTGTAGGCTGTGGCTTGTTATTATTCCAGCAAACATGTCTTCCTTGCCCAGTTTTGCGTTGAAATCCCCTAGAACGATGTTTGTTTCGTAGCTGAAGCAATGATCGTAGTTCCTTTTTGGGAGATCATAAAAGTCATCTTTGCTGTCGTCGGCTTTATCCTCCGTTGGAGCTTGGGCCTAGATCAGGCGGAATGTAACCTTTATGCGGATTATTATGATATACGGATAATACTTTTTGCATAACAACAAATCCACATCCAAATAACCGCTGCCTTTGTTCTCTTTAGCAATCGCCTAAGTAGGCATCGTATTTTTCATCCTCTTTTTGCCCGGCCTATACCAGGCACCTCCTAACTTATAAGCTTCTAGGTCTTGCGCAAGTTGATCGGCTGCACGTGGTCAGTAAAGGGACCTCAAATTCAACGTGTAGAACCGAATATCGTTGTATTCCGTATCCGAGCTTGTAGTCGGTTCTGAACTAAGCATTTTTTACACGGTGTGGAAGTTAACTCCACGCGCAACTCCCGAACCTAGAGGACTGTTCTGGTTTAAACACCTGGACAAAGGAGCCGCTGCATACATACCACGAGGAGGCTGTATACCAACTTTACCTTTACATTTACAGGGATCGTTGCTGATATCTCGTCAAGTTGAGAGCAATCAACAACTTTGCCTGGATGGACAGGTCTATGCCCTCCCTAGATCGCTAATCAAAGTATATCACACACAATCAAATTCCTAAGCTGCACAAGTTGGATTTGGCTAATTCCAAACAATCCAAGTCTACGAGGTGTGGTATCAAAACGGCGCACAATTGCACACACAATTGCCACATAAACCAACCAACCAATCATCCAATCCAAAAACCTATCAAAGACATTTAAAAAAACCCACGAATGCAAAGATCTACCTTGTATTCGATTATATAAATAATTCTAAATCAATCATTAGATTTCAATTATGATCATGTTGCTTAGACTCTCAGCACTCAACACACAGCCCTGATTGAAGAGACTCTTCTTAGCACTATTTTTCCATCAAAGTCACAAATTAATTTGAGATACTTATCCCTCTCAGAAACTTGACTACATACATACATGCGTGGATGTATACATTGTGTTATTTTCCAGGGTGAAGTCAAGAATCCTTCTTAGTTTACAAGTCAATCGGGTGTGGCACACTTGTTTTTCTCGCCTTTCGCTGCATTGTCTGGACGGATCAGAGATCAGCGGTCATCTGGATTAAGCAGCGCTGTCTACAGTGCCAAGTCATCGTTTAATATGACCACGTGCCCCGTGATTCTACTTCGAGAGCATTCATCTCTGCACAGCACGAAGTGGAACCAGAGTGATAGTGACCTTACACTGATCTTATGAAAAAAAGGAGGTCTTCTACTCGACTGTCTCTTGAACTGTAAGAAACTTCGACTGATAAGAACAATTTCGCGTTTAATTTTTGCACTTTCTCAGCATATGAGTCGTTGTTGGATTATAATAACAAGATGGGCGGAATGGGGAGAGGGGAGTATCACGTTCAACGATAGACATGTGTATGCTTTTTTTTGTTTTTGAAAATGAATGCGGAAACCTTGACCAATTTGGAACGAAGCGAAGGACACAAATGTCAACTCTGCAGTTTGAGTATCTCTAAATGCAGGGATTTCTAAAAACTTCTAACCACCGATTGGCAATCGGACAGGTAAGCAACATCTCAAAAGTATTACCGAACGAATTTCAAGTCTCAGAATTCAATTCAAATTCAAGCGAACGCAACCATGTAGATTTATGCAGAAGCGATCATCTGTTCAACACGTGAGAATATCTTCCCATTACGTTCGCCCAATCAGCGCGACTCTCAATTATCAGCGCTGCTAGTGCCCGGTGTCAACAGAATAGTCTTCCCACTTGTGATTCGCATCGAAGATAAGGTAGGGCTTACTTGTGCTATATATTATTATGGGTTTTCTATAAGCTGGTTCCCTATCAGGTTATAGAAAATCAATCAAAATGCAAAGCTCTTAATTGCACTGCGACGGTGGTTGGTTAGGTTTTCATATGCAATGAGGTTGGGATAAGACATCGTCTTGGGAATTCCTTGATTAAGGGAATTTATGTGTCGTTGTCTTGAAGAACTCCTGGCGTTCCACACTTCGACAAGTGGTGGAAAAAGACAGTGTCCCAGCGTTAGGTTAGGTTAGGTTGAAGAGGCCATCACACTTAGGCTAAAGTAGGCCCGTTGTGGTACCACGCGGATTGATTTCCCCTAATATTTAGAAACGTGACGAAGCGGTTTATTTGCTGGCACTATTTAGCTCACTCAGGTCTTTAAGGTTCTAGGCCCCTAGGCTCAGGTACCTACGACTTGCCAGAGCGGTAAACGAGTAGAGTAGGTGATCTGTGGTTTCCACCTAATCTTCAGCTTCTGCTGAAGGCATGAGGGACATGCGGGAGTTATGAGTTGGGAGCGACTCGTGCAATAAAACAAACAAACAAATAATATTTGAAGAAATTAATGTTTTTGTTCAATAACAAATTAAAAACTTAATTAAAGGAAAATCAGCCGAGTTCTTTGGCGGTCTAAGAACAACTGCCCTTCAGTCCATTCCACAATAACAATACTGTACGATCAACGAAGGCAAACAGGAGGAGACAAAAGAAGTAAAAAGACACTATTAAAAACGAGTAAACAAATGAGGGATGTTACACATGTGCAGAAGACACTAAGCCGTAAACAAATGAAAGGTGAAACATAATGAGTAAAATGTTGCCAGCACATGTTGCAGAAGCTGGGACGTGTTGCGACACGTAACTCGGGCATGAATGCCGATTGCGCAGTGTCCGGTTATGACGCCGATAAAAGTCCTGAGTAAAGTTCTGCCATGTCTGAGTAGATTGAGCGATCGCTTGATGTTCAGTGATTTCCTTTGTGTTAAGGCACGAATAAAAATTGAGTGTAATTGTTTTCTCAGCATTTTGCAGTGAACGCTCTCTTTGATGTTGAAGAAGTGTTGAGTGTTCATTGGAGTTAGGTTAGTGTAAGGAAGGGGAGTGTGATGGTAGAACATCACTTCTAATGGGAGGCCTTAGGGCCCATTGTGAATCCCTTCATCTGTGGATTACACATTCTGAATAAACCTTTCCTCTGTTACGTGATGGCTTGAACCACCCTGTGCTCTTTAAAAATCTTAGGACATCCGATGTATGCGCATTCGCTAGGTCCGTAGTCTCTGCCATGAATCTTTCAAGACGAGTTGGCTTCTTTAAGAATGGTTTCACTTATAGTTCGGAGTAGTGCACTGATCGGTGGCTGCAGTGATGTATCCGCCTCGGTGATGTCCATTTCAGACCCTTGTCTGGCCAATTCGTCCGCTCCCATGACCCAGCAGAGTTTGACCTTGTGGAGGTAACTTCAAATTTGGAGGTAACTTCAAAAGAGGAAAAAAAGTTTAACTTAAGAGAGATAAAAATAACTTCAAGAGAGAACAAAAGTTTAAAAAATTGAAAGTTCGGTTTCGGAAGAGGAATACCTTAACAGATTAAATGAAAAACTTCTACAACAAAGAAATCTGGAATGAGAGAAGACGATTTCATAAAATTTGAAAAAAACACAAACTCCAGACGTGTTGCTTTGGAAGCTGTGGAAGAAAAAATGCATCCATAGATTTGTTTTTCCACATATAGCACAGCACTTGTCAGACTGTAGATCTGTGAATCCCAATGCCCAACTCAAACTCGGAATCGCGTGTCACCAATGTCTCGAAGAAATATTTTCATTTCATCAATATCGGAAAAGATATTCCGTTCCATGTTATCAAACTCGAATCCATACAGGTTCTTTAAATTATCCCCTGTGTCCCCTAAACGACGAGAATTCTTTGTTTTTCGCTTTTGTATGTTTAAAAACATTATTGCAAATACATTGCACCCATCTTTCCGACTTTGCACCCACCCTTAAATGTCAAGAACTCTAGTTTTCAAACGTCAACTTGAGGGAAAGAACCTGCTTGAAGGAAAATGTTTGTTCACACCGAATTGAGTGTTCCCCTTAACGAAAGCACTGTGTGCTTATGATTCCAACTAGAGAGAGTGCTAGATATTTGGTGGTTCAGGCCCATATGCGGTAAAGTCAATGAGGATAAGGCAAAATATAAGCTGTCGTATTAGAAACGATCTACCGCACAGCATCTAGGGCAAAACATCACAATCGACAGTTACAATTTTGAGATAGTAAAGGAGTTTGTCTACTTCGGGGCAAACGTGAACTGCACGAATGACATCTTAGTGGAGATCCGACATACTCGAAGGACAAACTCTTATTTTATCAGTCTTGCTATATGGAGCCAAAAGCTGGACGATAAGCAAAACTGTGGAGCTGATTCTTGGTGCCTTCGAAAGAAAAATTCTACGTCAGATATATGGTCCCATCTGCGAGGAAGGCGAATGGAGGAGAAGTCACAACCGCGAACTCTACGTAGTCTGGAAGCCAAAAATACGTCGACTGCAGTGGCTCGGCCACTTCGAACACATGAACAACTATGATCCAGCAAAGAGGGTCTTCGAATCCGAGCCTCCTGGTTCGAGAAGGAGAGGAAGACCGAACCTCCGGTATAAAGACCAAGTTATCGCGGGCGCAAATCAGCTTGGTCTTGATGACTGGAGGCAGCGTGCTCAGAACCGTCAACTATTGAAAGCAGCGATATCTCCGGCTCGGACCCTCCACGGGTCGTATTCCTGATAAGCAAGTAAGTACAGGCCCGTGTGCAGTACAACAATTGAATCTTCTTACACAATAAGACAGTTCCTGGCTGGACGATGGTTACATTCCGTCGCTTTGTATCTAGCTTACTTATTTACTTACTTAAGGTGGTCAAAGGAAAGTGTACAAAGTCGCCTCCAACAACTTGAAGCTGCTCCTTGGCTCCGGAAAAGAACTTCTTTCAACGATTTCCGGACCAGGAGCAGTGGAAGGAACGAGTGGCTACAACAGAGGGGGAGATCGCCCTGTACCACCATGGCTCAAAGACGAGCGTCTGTGCCCTCTTTGAAAAATCCCTGGCACTAAGGGACGACTGCAGCGTCTTTAAAGCCGAAGTGGCTGCCATAAAACCATGGCGTTACCGCCGATCGATCTTTTCTGATAGCTAAGCGGCAATAAAAACCATAGTATCAGACAACCTGAAGCTGGTTGAACTTTACCGACAAAGCGTCAAAGAGAAAATCTTTGGGACCCTACGCTGGGTACCGCATACGCCACTCAGCTCCATAAAGTAAAAGCTAGAAAACGAGGCCCTGGGTAGTGCTAGTCCTCACTGACTCAGTCTGAATACTGCAACCACAACAAGGGCCCTATGGCATAAGAAGACGTAATCAGACTTTTAACTGCTATCCAATTGATAGTACAGTACGGTCCTATTAAGACCTATGAACACAGATTCAGAGCCAGCCCTCGAGAACTCATGAGTGCATTCGTTGTCTTCACGGCATGGGTTGTACAAGAGGAAAAAATGCCCGTTACCTCAATCATTGTAGCTGCCTCCGAGTCTTACAGTGCAGATAATTAAAAATGTCCATAGAAAATGTGTACATAGTAATCAGGAATACTATAATATTAATTCTGAATATTGAAAAAATGCAATACAGAACACGTATCACGTATCGACAGGTCACGAATATTTGATTTGTAAAACCGTAGAAACTGCTAATTGATTTCGAGGAGTTCGACCTGCCATGAACTACATAATATCGCTTTTATTTAATTACTTGCTCATTTTACTGCAGGCAACTGCATGCACTCAGATGTTACTTTGAATAACCTCATGTCATTTGCATTTTATTAGAAGTAGTATATGTAGTTTATCATTCTTGTTCTTGGAAATTTCAGTCGCTTGATTTTGAGAAACACGCCACAGAGAGTGCTTTCTTCTAAATACGATTGTATGCAGATGAGACTGGGATGAAAGCCTGTTTCGTTGGTCTTTTGTTTACTATAATGATATAATTACAAATTCAACGTTCCACGAAATAGTTAGACTTCTCAGGATTTCCCACATCTGACTACATCTAGAAAATAAGTCGAAGTTGGTGTAGTTAATCATTGCAGTAGCAGAAAACGGCACGTGTACGTGATGAGCTAAGCTGACATGATATAAAACACAGGATGTGCATTTCTTTCACTCCTAAACTTAATCTATCATCCTACTTACTTATTTATCAGAACAACGACTGGCAGTCTTTCCTTCTCGAACCTGGAGGCTCGTATTCGACAGCCGTCTCTGCTAGAGCATTGGTGTTAATGCAGTCGATGTGGTCAAGCTATTTGAACCGATGGACCTTTGCCGTCCGCACCACATTCACATCTTGGTACAGATCGCAAAGTTCGCGGTTGTTTCTGCATGCACGTTCCTCTTAGATGTATTTCCGACATAGAATTTCCGTTTCAAAAGCACTGCTGTTTTTGCTTGTCGTCCCCCATATAGCAGGACTGGCTAAATAAGAGTTTTGTAGAGCATGGTTTTGGTTCTTCGAATCAGGAGTTTTGAACCCAGTTGTTTTGACAAACCGAAGTAACAGTGGCTGCCAAGGGCGATTCCACGTCGGATCTCCATTGCGATGTCGCTTGTGGAGTTCACGTTTGCCCCGAGACGAGGTAGACAAACCCCTTCACTGCCTAGAATCTTGATATGATCGTGAGATTTTGTCTCAGGTGGTGTTGCTTACTCTACGTCATATATTTCGCTTTATTCTATTTTGTCCTCGAACTTAAGAGCAAGTTCTTCACTGACGGTAAAAGCTTCCACCACGGCACGTTAAAAACGAGCAACAATATCAATGTCGTCTGCTAAAACTCAAAAAGTGGATTGACTTGTAGAAGGTAGTTCGTTCTGCGTCCACAGCAGTCGTCCGCACTATATCTCCGCTACTTTATTGAAGAAATCACACGAGTGTATTTCCTTGCCGGGATCTGATTTAGGTTTCAAGGTGCACAGGTTTTGAACTTGCCTAAACCGAACTCCACCGTCCATTGCGTATATTTTAGCGTAGTGCGACAGGAACAAATTCCCCGAAATCGGTAATCGCATCGAATACTCGCAACTACTTGTCCATCGCACACTGTCTTCTTTACAGAACTAAAAGATACGACTGGATGGCGCAGTTGGTAGAGTGCCTGCCCCTGTTTAGCGGGGTCACCGATTCGAATCCCAATGAAAGCAATGTTAATACGCTTCTGGTTTTCAAATCTGGCCCAGTCACCATTTGCCGTTGGGATCAAATTAACGGCACCATCACTGGAGTAGTCAATCAGTGGTAGTAGTCTGACTAGGGGTATCATAATTCGCTAGCAGCGCCACTACCTAACCTAACCTGCACAGCTATAATGAATTGTTGTGTTCAATGTCTATTGACATGAAAAATCCCGCGAACTTTCCTGCACAGCTTGTTTTCCCCACACCTTGAAGTTCGCTGTCCAAACTCAAACAAACTTTGTAACTAAATTCAAAATGTTTAAAAAACTGGAATATTATTAAATACCTAATAAAACGATATTTGTCCTAAATCGGACCATTTTACTACGGTAAATACAGCCTTGTGGGTCGACTCCTACGCAGAGGGTGCCAGGTTCGATACCCGAGCTTCCAACTTTCATAATCCACTGCTCCACCTCTTTCGAGTCACTGACAATGCTCAAAGAGTATTCCTCTCTGGAGAAGGCTTCTCTACTTCGAGGTTCGGAGTCGGCATAAAAACTGTAGGTCATATCCACTAGTGAAAGAACAGTTGTACACACAACACGACTGGTTGCTGTAGAAGCTTAGCCCAGGTCCTCCTCGGACTCTCCATATATTTTTTTATTAAATACATTTATTTTTACTACACCTTATATCTGTAACATCTTTGGGGCTAGTGAATTATTACAAATTATAACCATTAATAAAATATTTGTTATAAAATTATTCGTTTTCGAAATAATTAAAATTTTAAATCACACCTATCGACTGGTACATCGAAAAGTGAATACTCTAAGTTCGTAATCAATCAAAATGCAAAGTAGATTAAAATCCGTTTCCGTCAACATAAACGCAGAACATAAGTGAAAATTCTTTCAAAATACTCGCTGTTTCCATAGAACGGTGTACGTAATATGATAATTAACTGCATAATTTCCTTTTTTCAAATGTATTGACACACATTTTACCACTCCTAATGGTATTGAGTAAAATAATTGCCCACAGTTCGATCTAGCATTTCAGAAGAATGAAAGAAAAAGACGCTGCGAAAGATCTACGTTTTTCATGTAAAATTGAATGAAGTCTTGGTGATTGGTCATTGACCCTATCTGGCTTCAATATCTGCTCAATGCGTGGAGCTAAATGTCGTTCTCATTCCTTGTCATTTCGCTTCGATTGTTCTGCTATAAAATAGGCAATTAATACAAGAGACCCAATTTTCTCTCTTTTGTTTTGTTTATTTGTTTATTTGCGCGTCTTGATTTTTGCGCCAAATACTGAAGGTTGGAATTGACAAACAAACGTCACTTAGTTTATATACAGCATTAAACCAAAAAAGGAAAAATGATATTATTTGTGAGCAACTGAGGGTCTGATGTCAGGACTCAGCTTAGAGTCGCATTTTTCCAAGCAATGCATTCAGCCAGTTGGGTTATGAGCTAAGTAATTTGATAAGTTAGTATTGGAGTTTAGATATAAGCTTGTTGTAATTGTTGTGCAGCAGGTTTAGTTGAAATTTTTGGATAGGAAAACGCAGAATAAGCCATTGAACTTTCGAGTCAAGCTACAGTATATACACATACTGTCCTATTGCCGATGAGACTAGGTTGGGATTAGCTTTAGAAGGGGAGTGTGATGGTTGAACATCACTCTCGCTCGGAGGTCTTAAGGCCCATTTTGAATCCCTTCTTTGGTGGAGTACACATTCTATCAATCTATCCTTTCACGTGATGACTTAAACCACCCGCGCTCCTTACGCCTTGCGAATCTTAGAAGATTCGATATATATGCATGCATTCACTAGGTCCCCATTCTCTGTGGTGTCTCAGTTGCAAAGGAGATGTTGAATCGTCTCGGTCTCCTCGTCGTCACCGCAGCTCCGGTAGAGATCGCTGTTTTCCGCTTTCCATTTCCGGAGCATTGTTCTGGTGGGGCAGTGTCCTGTAATCACTCCGACAAGCACACGGATTGAGTTTCAGTCCAATGTCAGAAGCTTCTTCGTTTTGCCCGGGACCCAACAGAGTTTGCCCCCTGATAAACCTTAGTGATTCGCAGCAGTTTCTAACACCATTTGTTCTCGTTGTACATTATTCTATTGCCTTCAGTGCAGCCTGGCAAAGGTGGTTACCGATATCTGATTGTGGGATATCGGTTGCTTGGATGTGTTCGGCTGCTTTCTCTATTGCCAGAATCGTAACTTGGAAGACACTGCACACATCAGGAAGTCTAAATGATTTCTGTTTATGCAGGCTGTTCGAGTAGAATCCGACTCCAGTACCTGTGTCCATTTTTGATCCGTCGGTGAAAAGGACAATCTCGTGGTCGTTGATAACGGCGTTTGAAAGCAACTTGTCTCTGTCGGGGAACAGAATTAGTATTTTGGACTCCCTTAATCTGAGACTGCTTGACAAGACCGATAAGACTAACCAGGTTTAAATATACATTCAGTTTCAAGGCCATTTGGTCTATTGAATGTCTTTTGTAGACACACATTTCTCCTATTTTCAGGCTGAATTTCGTGCCGTATAACGAAATGGAAAATAAGTCAGTCTGTCCAAAAAATTGTTTTCTTTTGTTTTAAGTTGGGTAAAACTGCTGAAGAAACATTGGAATCTATGGTAAAACGTTCACGGGACCATTGCCAAGCACTTCAGTGGATTTCTAATTTTCGTGATGATTATGAATCCTTGAATACGACGAATTCTCATCGAAAACTGCGAATAAAGAAAAGAGAAGACAGAAAAATTATGGGTACAGATTTATGGGTATCTTTTTGAGATGATGGCTTGCATTTTAGTCCCGTAGTATCTCTACCGAAGATTTCTTCTTATTCATTAAATAGCGCTACAGTCCGGGGTGGACCTGGGCCTCAACAAACAAGCCTCTCCAACTGGCACGGTTTAGTTTCGCACACCCATCTAATTAAGGTCACTTTCCAGCTGGTAACGCCATCGGAGGCGAGATGTTGTCCTTCCGGGTTGGACTCAAATACTTTCCCAGCCGGACAGGGAGTTATCCTAGAATATAGTTCGAATAATTTTCCTCTCGAATTGACCAAGAATCTTCTCGTCGGGATAAGCTACTGTCCATGTTTTAAATAAAGATTGCTTGGAAGAAACAGTGATTAGCCAGGGGTATGAAGGATACTTCATCTTATCTCCGCGGTGATGTCATTCCCGGAGCTTACTGCGGAGACTAGATACAAAAGGTCCTTGACTATATCTATTGTGACACTCTGTCTAAGATGTCGGTGTTGATGGACCTTATTTGTAGACAGCATGTACTTTGTCTTACCCTCATTCACCGCAAGATTCACCGTAGCCGATTCCGTCTTAATGATCAATGTCATCGGCATAATGCGAGCAGTTTCAAAGACGAGTGGAAGATCGTGCCTCTAGTGTTGACGTCTGAGTTATGCACGATCTTCTCGAAAATTATGTTGAAACAGTTACTTAATTCTATCACTACATTTTTTGTATGACATAATAATGATAACATTAATATCTACAAGTATTAAGATTATTACTAAATTTTCGAACAAAACAAACGTTATCGGTTAGCTAGTGTGTAGCTATAGAATCAATAGACTTTACAGATAAGTTTGTGCCAACATAAGGTCAAACAAAATCTGTCGGAGTCATATTTTATCGTGAAACATGAAACTCAACTTCGACGTCCAACACACATATGAAAATATAAATCATGGTCAATAATCAATGTATTATCAAGATACCCACAATCAATACTACCAATTGTAAATGGCTAGAAGGCATCACATACCTTAAAATAAAGAATATACAACACTGAATCTCTAACGATCGCTCAACTTGCTTAGGCTTAGTAGATCTTCACCCAGGACGCTCATCGGCGGCATAACCGGACACTGCGCAATTGGTATTCATACCCGCAGGATGGTTGTTCCTCGTAATGATTCTCGCAGAAGCTGCCGAGTCGTAGGTACCAACATCGAGAGGCCTGTTACTTTAATAACCTTAATGAGCTAAATAGCATCAGCAGTACCCAGCTAAACCGCTTCGTCACAAGCACCAACTGGTTTTAAATGTTAGGGCAAATCAATCCGCGTGGTGTCACAACCGGCCTACTTTGACCGATGCCGTGAAATAATGCCGAATTCGAATTCGAGGCCTTTTCACTTTATGAAACCGAAGTAACTTTGCTAAAGCCGAGACGGCCTTATTTCACTTTGAATGTATAAAAAGGCGTTCAGATAAAGAGATTCAAAACAACAGTATCGCGGGATTAATGGATTTAAGCTCCCTTTTTGCAGGCAACAGATTCTGCTCACGCAAAACACATTGCTCTTCTCAAGGTAGTTGCTTTTCTTCTGGCAGGCATCTATATCAAAAGTTTTTCTAGCAATTAGTTAGTGCGGCAAAAATGGCCCACGCGGGTAATATGAACCCACCCTTTTATTTCCTAAAAACGGACACGAACAGAGTTAAACCTAATTTCGCTACAAATATATTAGAATCGGTTCTGCTCGAGCATATCGTCGTTGGCCTGGTGCGAGAAATGTGCAATATAGGAGTATTATATATTTTTACATTGTAATTTCTTGGTATGTTTTAATATGTATCGTACTCAATGTGTTCTTATTTTTAGGCGGACCACTCTACAGTTGGCTTTGCAAATTATGTTGCCTTGTCTCTGACTCGGCGTTATTTCACGAGCAGTGTTCGGCGTTATTTCACTTTTTGAAAGCGAAATAAGGGCAGGTTCCAAAATTTGACTCGGCGTTAATTGTCTAACATTAATTAAAATTAAAGAGGAAACTGCTCCCCAAATAAATCACTCGCCAACACAACAGGCAGGATCTTCCAAGAGTTCGTAGAACTGCTATCCTGTGTTGGTATTTTCTAAGTGTGGTAAATCCTGATGAAAATGAGTGGTCGATTTGAAGACAGCGTGGTAAATCTGGTTTACCTATTTAATTTCTAGGAACTGTTCACATGATATGTAACGCTCTTATTGAATTGAAGAACTTGGGGTGTACCATAGTGGACAATAGTACTGCGACCATATATATCAATTGTAGCCGCTTCTATTTATCTAGGATTTAAGAAGCTAAAGAAGTTTTTTTTTTCTAAAGACGTTCTGCTTATCATTTTGAATCTCTGCATCTTCTTTGCCAAGTCCTGTACAGTTGATTAGTATGTGATCCACAGTTTCTTTCGCCTGGCCACAGTATCTACAGATTTCTGTACAGGTGAGGCAAATTTTATGAAGGTGGTAATTACATGCTCCGTGTCCACTGAGTCCTCCACATAACTCTATGTCAGCTTTGTTAAGTTCTAGAGCTTCTTTGTTTCGTTTAGGTTTTTAGTTTTGTTCCATGAACGTTTTTTACTGCTTAATGCCCTCCTGACTGTTCCAGAAGTGGTTCATTTGTTTAATGACCCATTTGTGTAAGTGAAGATTAATGTCCCAATTGTTGAATCTATAATGGGAGGTGGGCCCAATAAAGTGTATCTATACCTGCCTTGGCTTGTACATCAGCCTTTTCATTACCCTTATGGTTTTCATGTCCTGGTACCCAAATTAGTCTTAATTTTTTGTATTCTGCCAGTGTATAAACCAAATTGACCAATCAGAGCACGGCATTTACGTTATTTCGTGAATAACCGTCGAAAATTCATGAATTTCCGTCAAAAATGCACTCAAATTCGTCGATCGACTAGGAGGCAATCAGCTGTGAAGTGGGCTATCTCTGTAATACTTCATTTCTAGTTGAATGTGTAGCTGCATGTATAGAACCGCTTGGCTTTCTGAAAAAATATATATTTTAAGATTTTTGGGTTTTCTATCGCTAATGCCATGTGCCGCCTCATTAACTGCAAACAATTCAGCTTGAAATATTGTTGTGTCCATGCAGAGAGGAATGTGCAGCCTACATCTCGGTCCAATCACACCAACCCCTTCCTCGTTTTCGGATTTCGATCCTCTGATAAATGAAATGAAGCAGTTGCTCACACTTTTTACACGATTAAATCTCTGCTTTGAGTCACTTTCAACTCCAAGACTTCCCTTAATTGCCGCCTATCTTAGATCTCTCATTGGCGTTATAACAGGGCAATGTGCCCTAGAAACTCACGCCTCTAGGCCTTCCTGACTTCTGCAGAAACCGCAGGATGAGGAAGAAACCATTTTATACTTGCTACGCAGTGCTGCAGTGCTCTCTCACCCCGCAGATTTAGACTTCTAGGAGCCTACTATTTTAATAGCCTGGCTGAATTTAGCAGTATAAAAGTCAGCCATCTTCTTCACTTTATTAAAAGCACTAACTGGTTTGAGGAATAGGTATTCATTGATCCACGTGGTGGCACAATGGGCCTTTGCTGGACTTAGTGTGGCTGCTGCCTTTCCATACAGCAGTCATCCACTTCAACCTAACCTACAATTTTTGGTAATTGTGTACATATTTTCCTTCGAATTGTGAAAATTATAAAGCGTGGTATATTTTGCACTTTGAATAGCAAAATGGGTTTAGCTAGGAATAAATGCATTAGGATGTTGATCGGCTTCCTAGTAACAAGTATGAATACCATTTACGGAGAATAACGCTTGTCAATCGCTGTTTCTTTAGGCTTACAGCGACCTTTAGATATATGGACCGCCTTTTTATACCTTTGCTTTCTTAAGAGTTCCCCTCACATGCAGTTCTTTTCAGAGTTGTATTGAGGATTATAGACCCCTGTTCCGCAAATGTGTAATTTAGGAATCTGAGAATGAGTGGTGGTTCTTGTGGGCTAGTGTCTCACAAAATCCCAGGACATGTTATGCAATTTCATTAGATTATTCTGATACTCCTGAGTTTCCTTAAGTCCCTGACTTTTTAACTTTATTGAATCTATCTTGCACTGATCAGGTTGGTTCATTTTGGACCATGTTATTGCACTACTGTGCACTGTACTGTGATTCCTAGTCTAACAGTAGCTATATCCATCTTAGAATGCTTGGACTACATCCCCAGCTGCGACAAAGTATTAGAGTACGAGTCGCTTTTCTGGTTACCTCTTCTGTGTGCTTTTTTCAGATGCTTTCCTAAACATTTACTTTCCACTTCATGTACTGGTTGTACAATGTTGTGTGAGTGATGTCCTGGATATGGGCAATCTACCAAGGCTAGATGAAAAAGCCATTGCTATTTTCTGAGTGAAATTGTTGGTCTTATTTCAGCTGATCGAGACAATTCAACCACGAAGTATATGGACTGTATAGCGACATGAGTCTGGCCTGGCGTCTACGCATTCAAGTGTAGAGAGACTTTAGCCTGGCTAGAGATCGTGCCAGCGGGAGACGCCTGTTAGCCTAGGCCCACGTCCACTCTCGACTGTAGCAGAGGAAGAAGATGTTAACAAGACTACGCAGTCTGCATTATGAACATCCCTTCAAAAGGCAACATTCTCCTACCTGCAACGCTCACACTTTGCTCAACTAAGAAATGTGATTCAACGGTAATGAGACAAGGTAAGAGTAGGCAGTGTGTTACTGAATATTGCTTGTGTCTTATGTATTCAATTTCATCTTTCGTTTTTTTCTTCGGGTTGCTTTATTCTTGTTTTCGCTATTGCAGTAGCAGTATATGAGAAAGGCGAAGATCAGAATATTTGAGCCTGAATCGGAACTGAAAGTTATCAACGTGTAGATGTAAAGGGCCATTCATATGAGCTCAGCGGTGCGGAATCGCGAACTTCGCAAACTCTGGCACTTCAATCATATGGAGTTTTCTCATTCTCAGAGAGCAGTGGGTGCAATTTGGGCAAACAGACAACATCGCGAATTTTTCGGTCGTGAATTTGTGGATCGCGTTTGCCTCTCTTGTGTTTTGCGAATTCAGCTTGAGAGAATGATTGATTCGAAAAAATTTAAAATAGTTAATAAGGGTACTTAACCCTGGAAGTACGTGTTTCTACTAATCGACGACGCAACTTGACATCTAATCGGTTTTCTGCCGTGTTTAATTTGTTTTGTGATCGATTTTCGTACAGTGCCATTCGTGATGAAACGTCTAATTATGTTTGTGTCTATGCCTCATGGGATAAACAGTTAAATTTATTTTTAAACATTCAGTAGATGTCATCAGTACGACGAATTTCTTCGTCGAAGCATGTTATTTACGTATAAAAAAAGCATGTCCTTCTAGGGTTAAACTAAAATATTATTGTTGAGATTTTAGTCGATAAAAAAAACTCGACAATTTAATCCGCATTATATTAAAAAGTATAATTTTGTGTTTATATTTACTATAAATAGGTTGTTTTTGAAAGTTCGTGTTCGCAGATCGCGGCTCATGTAAATGGCACTTATGTAACATTCTACAGTAGAATTGAATTTATAAGGTCTCGTGTTCACATGTTCCTTCGTATAAAAGCCACCGAACAAACTTACGTGTGTACCTGTGTGTTTCTCAGTTCCGTAAAAACCTATCAAATGAGAATATACAGACCATTTTTACACACCACTAAATCCCTTGATATATTAAGTTAGCATTAAATTTAAGTGTATGCTAACAAATTATAATAATACTCAGAGCCGATACCTTACATAAACATTATAAAACGATGTTTGTTTGCTTTCAAATCAGCACATCTCTGTTCAGCTTTTAGATGGCATTGAAAAAAATCGAAGAATATTTTTGTCCAAAATAATGTCCTCTCGCCTTTTTAACTTCAAAACACAATTCACACGAGGAATATTATTTAGTTATTAATTTTCACTACATAGCTTGTGAAATAACAACCAACTACCCAGTCCATTAATTGATATCGATAAACGATAACACCCTCTTCTTACAGCTTTTCAACCAAATGTCATTGAAAAGGACTTTTTTCCTAGTGTACATCAAAATTGTCATTAGAACTGTCGAATTGATATCATATCCAAAGTTCTCCCTCAAAAAGCTCCAAAAGTCAAAACAAAGTAAGAAAAAAACTGACGCCAAACGCACAGCCTCACTGTGTGTAAACAAATATATAATTTAAAGAATAGTTCATTATTGTCAGAAAAAAGCATATGATGTGATTTAACAAATAACAAGTGTCTCAAAGTTGATTAGAAAAATATAAAACGAAACCAAAGTGGAGCGATAACGTTGTGAACATTTTAAAGTTTGAACTCAAAAAAGTGATACTCAAAGAACTTTGCACAAGAAATCAAATATTACGTATTATTGCCATCACATCCACGCTTCGAAAAAATTTCGCGATAACCGACAATCAGCTTTTCCTTCACCTCTGTCAATCTTCCGATCAGAAACCTACAACCTTGAACTTAACCGTCTTTATAAACACAAGACGTTTCCGAAAACTATCGTTATCACTGAGAAAGAGAGAGAGTCAGAGAGAGTGCGATAGCGCGAGATCAACACATGCAAAAAGCGCCACGCGACTTAAAACATTATCTCCACTCCATGACCAGCAGCCAGTATTAGCTACTCAGAAATCTAATTCATTCAACTCATCGTGCACAATTTGCACAAATTCCACAGGCTTCCCAAACGACACAACAACAATAATAAAAAGAAAAGAAAAAAAAAGTAGCAACATGCTCAACATGATTAAGTACCCGATCTTTGCACACAACTATCAAACACACTAAACTCACAAACATATGGTGTGAAGTTTTCACGACGCATGTTAAGCTTGTGTAAGATGAGGTGACACTCGGTCTGTGTGTGAGTTTCATACCAAAACAAGCGCACAACTCGCGCTTTATCGGCAACAAGAAAAAACTTTATTTAGTAGGGAAAGCATTTCACTTGTCTGTTAGAACTTCTCCGACGAGAGGGCAATTGTCTGTGCTGTGCTCCCCAGAAGAAGATTGATTTCAAGAGCTACAGCAGTTTTCTGAAATTCTGCAAGCGTCTGGATTCACATAAACATTGGCTATAAGCTCGGGAGCTTTTGTAAAATCGAATTAGTCTTTTTTTAACGTGGAAACGGAGTGGTGGTGTTCCTTCAAGCGTTTAAAAAAATATCAAATCCAAATCAAATTCTCTGTATTCCGTTTGTTTTCTGTTAAAGGCGTTCAATTGTTAAGAAAGGACATACTCTTCTATCGAATATAAATTAAATTAAATACCGCAAGGATATGCATTGTTAAACGAACGAAAATTATATAAGTGCATAATTACTAACTGTTTTCTCGTCTATACGTACATATATGTATACGTTTTGAAGAGCTCTTCAGGATTCCGATTCGAATTAAATTGTATATATCTTGAAAAGTGCATTGTTTGTTGCGTGCCTACTACACACTGTCGAAGGTAAGTCTGTTTTTTTTGTGTTTGATTCAATTAAAAGTAAATCAATTTTGTGTTCTTCATTTTCATTTTTTTTCTTGTTTTTCTCCGTTTTATTGAATAAGAAGAATTAAACCGTAATTTGGAAGTATGATTTCATGCGGTTTATTGCAGATTCAAAGTAGGAAACTGTGCGAACTTGATTTAATTAAATGCATAACAGCCCACTATATTCCGTATGATTTCGATTTTCTCCAAACAAACTGAATGGAAATTTATTCAGAACTTTTGATGAGTAGCACAAAAGTATTGCGTTTTTAGTTTCAAGAATACAATTTTATAGTGGTGGCGGCCACCGCATGCCCGGCTGACCGATGTGGTGGTCAGTTTATACATACATACATACAAGATGTGTTTCCTTCAATGTGCAAATTAAATAGAAAAGAAAGCCGGTTTACTTACTATACACAGGTAGAATTGGTACATAGCCAAATAATCAATTGCCGCACAAATAGCAGACGATAAATGGATTATATCAGCTTCTAGGTGAATGGATGGTACAACACAGAATATATTGTATTCCACCCATCATCAGACGCTAGGTTACAGGCCAAAAATTAAAACAGTTAGCAAAGTAGAATACAACAAAATCTTACCAACATTCTGGCTTGGCGAATGCCGGGAAGAATTGTGAAACTATGTAGCATCACTGACTGACTTTACTCTGCCTATCCATACATACACGCGGATAGAGTGTAGACATAGTATCCAATTCCAGAAAAAGTATCGCATGTTATAGCTGGGCTGGTGTTCAATTCGACTTATGAATCATACACGAGGCTTTTCTCATTTATTGTTTGACTCTTTCAAATGTCAACAAATTTTCGTACTAACAAATGTGCGGCTTTTTCTCTCATTTTGCTATTATTCACATTTATCCAATTTTATTATTTTGTTTGTGTAAATAGATATATGTATACGTACAATATGTGCCAGTGTGTGTGTGTGTCGCGGCAAAAACTTTGTTGTATTCCCCTCTAAGTAGTGACGCAATAAAATCGCCTGATTATAACAGCTGATTACCCTGTTTACATATTTTCTTCCGTTAGTAAGAGACTAAGGGTTTCTCTCACATCGTTCACTTCACTTCTCTACTGTCGTCTACTGTATCGTGTGTGCAAGAGAGACAAATAATTGAAGTTTGAAAATCACGCCACTATCTCCTCATATTTAAAAAATGTATACACATACGGTATTCATACTTACATTGACCGCATGGGGAGGGAACAGGGGAAAAACTCAGTTCTTTCTTCTTTTGAGGAAGTTTAATAGTGTGTACAGTCAGTCACAATTCTCTGACTGACTCTTCTCATCATATAAGCCAGGCGCAAAGCATTAAATGACCTGGACACAACACAAGTACATGAGAATATAATTTTATTCGCATTTTTATATGTATGTACAATTCACATATAGTGGGTAATCGACAGGCATAGAGGAGTCTCTCGCTCGTTGCCCACACTCGCCCCAGTGTGTATTGTTAGTGAATTTAAAAAGAACCTACATATAAAAGCGAATATAACGCACAGAGGGAATTTGAATGGTAGGGAAAAGGAAAAATTGTTTGTTTCTTAATTTTACGTTTGGCAAATTTGGATGCGTATTGAATTTTCAATATTGACACGAGTTTTAGCCAACGAAAGTGGTATAGTCAAATTCTGTATGTATGTATGCATTGGATATCCTTGCCCTTCCTTAATATCGATTGAATTATTTTTTTTTTTGGTTTAACCGCTAAGAAGGTTATTTCGCTTTCTATTGTCCTTTTCTTCCTTTGCAGAGCAGAACTGAAATGTATACATTGTGTTGTGCATCTTTGTGAAAGTAAAACAAGTGAATGTTCAAAATTACAAAAAAGCAACTATTATTGTCTAAATGCGAACTTTAAACACTTACATAAGAACGGATAACATTGAGAGCGGACTTTGTTTTGAAATTAAATTTGGGCAAAAAAAAGCGTAGAAAATAATATTTATTCTTATTTTCTATCTATGTGAGTTGACCTTCTGCTGCTGGTTGTGTGAACAATTAATGTTGTTCTTGTTTTTTTCTTCTTGACAAGTTCAAAGTGCCAAAGTTTGCGGTCCAGCCAACTTGATTGGAGATCATAGCTTATCAGGATTAGTGATAGCGACGAACCAGCCTCCTAAGGTTGAGGCTTTTGGACATTTCCTCAAAACAAGTGTGAGATTTTATTTCAGTGTGTCTTCAGAGACAACCGTAGTAATAGTGTCTTTAGTTACGAGTGACAATTGAATTCTCTAAACGAATCAACGAATTGTGTCAATAAGTTTTGTAAGTCTCTATACAATGGATTAATCAAGTCTTTAGATTTTTATTTTTATTGTTTGCTACACACATTTCACTGTACGTGCGTTTAGTAATTTTTAAAAATTTACAGTTGCGTGTTTCTACAGCTAGTTGCTCGTACGGTTTATGGACTGCAATCTTGCCACCTTAGCACTGAATTTTGAATTTTCAGTTAAAAATTGATTAAAGTCAACGGCGATAAGGTGAGGTTTATCGCTGCATATTATAGTGGCGATTTATTTTCGAAGCGAACATTTTTTTTGTGCTGCACGTAATCGGTGGTTAATATTCAATCTATGCATTAAAGCTGTTCCATAGATAACATATCGTTAAAGTGCGCTCGTGTCGGAATAAATGAGTTAATGTATACTATTTTGTAACGTGGTGTTTAAATTCTTTTTCCATTTGCTGGGACATCGAATCGATTTTTATTTTCTTTACAAGCAGTAATGTCTATCCCTTAAGGAGACAGACCTACATTTTTCCAAATGCAATGCAATTGGTGTGAAAACTTTTCTCTCTCGGTTTCTTAAGCGTACATTTCTCCAAATCGTATCCCTATGGAGAAGTCCTATCCATTTAGGGGGATGATAGTATTTTATGTCATCGCTAAAAATAGGAAAGAGGATAAGGATGTGTTTTTTTATGTAAAGAACAAAAGCCTTGTCTGTGTGCTTTTGGTCACACATTCATGTGCATTGGAGTATGTCAGGTTTATATAACATCAACAGGTTGATCGGGAAACAGTTTCAAGCGGCTGTACAGTTTCAAAGCGGAATCAGTGAATGCATTTGTGAACTGAACACGTGAATTGCAAATATTAAATTTCAATGAAATTTGAATGTCTATGTTTGAATTGTTTTCATTAAGCGATAAATATGTTTCAAATTGTAGAACAAAAGAGAAAATGCATTATGCATTTCTTAATTTGTGTGAACATGGTTAATGTTAGCTGCGTTTTTTTGCAAGCAATTTCGATTCAATTTCGATTTGCATGTAAAATACACTAACAACTAATCCTATATCCGCTTAACTTACTCATCATATCTATCGCCGCTTAAGGAATAAGCGCGGATAAAAACAATGCTCCCAATCATTAATTTCTGTGTGTTTAGATTGCTGTATGTGGCTTACACCTGCAGGTGTGGTTGATGTATTAGATAATTTTACAATTTTTTGGGATCCATAAGTATGCAATTTTTGGTATATCCAGAGTCTCTGCTATACATTGCGTTTATGTGTCGTAATCGATTGTTTTCATTTGATGAACATTTTTTTATTTTATAATTCTTAAGTGTTTTAGCTTTTAAAGTGATGGTCACGTACGTGGTTTAAAGTACACAGTCACAAAACGAAGATTGTGACCATCAAAGATCAAAAATCACCTTCCACGACTACACCCCTGAATGCTTAGCAAATGTCATAAATGTAGTCGGTGCTGCCAAGATTTTATGATGAATCATTAAGCGCCGATGATCGTGTTTTTGTGCACTTCAAAATTAAGCGTATATACGCTTGCAAAAAAACACAGCTGTTGTTGGAAATTATTCTCATGTGAATTTTGCTGGTTGCAATTGTTTTTTGAGTTTTATTTTATTCCAGTCTAGATGGGATTGTATTTGCAAAAGTGAATATAAAATTAATTTAATTCACAATTCCAATCATGCAGTCTAGACATGATGAATGCACTCACCTTACCTAACCCAAGTCCAGAACAGAGTGCTTCCTTGTGAACTTCCTTTCAGTTATAATTCAATTGATAAGTGGTTAATATCACAGAAGAGGTTATGTAATCATTAGGTCGGTCTCATTAGTTTAAGCAAACATAAAGCTATAAAGCCTTTTAAATATTTCCGAGTTCACATATTAAATAATTCTCTGATTTAAATTTCATATGTGGCATTGGTTAACAGCAGTTCTTGATTTGTTCTGTTCGTTCTTAGCCGAACTGAATGTAGTGTGGTCACACCAAGAAAACTTATCATTAATCAGT
Source organism: Eristalis intricaria (assembly GCA_964034865.1). Taxonomy (NCBI): domain Eukaryota; kingdom Metazoa; phylum Arthropoda; class Insecta; order Diptera; family Syrphidae; genus Eristalis; species Eristalis intricaria. The sequence continues at coordinate 23,480,485 of OZ035874.1, forward strand.
GTCAATAGAATCTATCACAGGTACATCCACATTTCCTATTCGGTTAATATGTAGGTACATAGACTCAAATCTTGAGAATGAATGTCTCATCTAAGATCTGAGGACGTAGATTATGCGACTATTATATAATGTTTGTACTGCTGCAGCGACATTTGCTAATGAAATGCAACAGCGTTTACTCAGTAATTGAAAGCGGCAACGTTTATTTTGACTATGTCTATGACGTGAATTATCGCCACTATACGCACGATGTCATTTCACACTTACGTATGCAATCAATCGCTCGTTGCGCTCTTCCATATTTCATTCATTTTTTTTTTAATCGAATTCAAAGCACAAACAGGTTCCTTTAATTTAATTTAAAGCGACGAATCACCATATTGCACTTTTAAAATTCCAGTATTAACACGTTCTGCAATGAAACTGTTTATTGCCAATTTTAAACAATCCAAACATCAAGTTGCTTCTGAAAATTAAATAAAATCACGAGACCACCAGACAATTCATACTAAATTCTCTCTGGTTTTTCTGAACCAGAAACGAACGTATAGTTCCTCAGAAAGATGGAAATCCATAAGATGAGAGAACATTTGGAATCTGTCCTGAAATCATGCTTCGCAAGAAATTGGAATATAAATGTTCGCACACACATTTATGTGTACTCGTGTGTTTTGTCGAATAATCTCGTAATCATTCATACTTGGAAGCAGCGCAGGCATGTGTATATGCCACTTACGTTGATTTGAGTCTTGTGGTCACATAAAGAAACGCATTTGTTCGATTACAATGTACCTACTCAAGTCAATGTCAAGCTTTGCAACGGAAAAACCGTCATGTGTTAAGTTCCAAGTACTGTCTGAAGTTGTTCATATTTCTATAATCACTTGTGTGTAAATCATTTTTATAGGAAATGAAGCCATTATGCACTTACGGGAACTTTGTTTGATAACCCAATCGCATTTAAGATTCACTTAAACTTCATTCAATTGATGAATTCACATGAACAATGATTCTCGACATGCGTTAACATATTTAATTTCTCCAATCGAAATTTATTGCCCTATTGTCACATCAATCTTGGCTGGTGAATAATTGAATTGTTTTTAATTTATAATTGTTTTATTTGATTATATTCGATTTAATGGGGAACAGGCTAAGGGTGTGTACACAGTGAACTGCTGTTTTGGAAATTATTAATTAGTGATGTAATATAATATTTTTAACCGGAATCTTCTGCATTGTCAGTTGAGTTGTCTAAAGTTGTATTTCAAACTTTGTCTGTGTCCAACTATGTTCATCACGTATAGATTACGACCCTCCCACCCAGCTTAGGAACACTAGATGGACTGCGGGCACCACGAACTCATATTTTTGAAAAGTTCATCTCAGTAAAATAATGCGTGTCTTGACTGAACACTGCCTGATCCGCAAACGTGACAGAAGACCCAAGCAGCCTTCAGTGGCTTCTGCAGAGACAAACTATATACACCTCTTGAACCTGCCCTACTCCTGCAAACCGAAGTCCAGGAAATATCGTAGACACCTTCTATGATGATCTAAGATTCTCGGAGACTTTCTTCGTCGCTACATTGATAGCTTCAGCTGGTTTCATAACACGGTAATGAATTGGATTGACCCCCAAATCATTCGTTTCTGGTCTCTTATCTCTATCTCTCTGCCACTCTTATCGACCATGCGAATGTAAACTGCGACGCGATCCTCTCCGTAGATATCTCGGAGTCTATTTGGCTCGCGTGTCGTATTTAAATAATTCTCTATTTAAATGTAATCAGTCATCGAACAACTGCACGCCATTGTTTCATAACCAAACTGGGCGCAGTTGTGCTTTGATCGAATGTACTTCCATGACTACTATGTCGCTTATTCTAAGGGTTCTCCTTTGTAGAATCACAGTCAGTAGTCATTGCCATTCCTGAGACAATCGGTCATCACGAGTACACTTGTACATGATACAAAGTATGTGCACCTTACATCAGAAACCTGAAATTATCCTCGTCACGCAAAAGAACGTCGCATCGTGTGTTCCTAAAAAACTTCGTGAACTTAATAAATACATACCTACAAATGTGTATGCACATATTATTAAAAAAACGTGAAATTTTTTTCCGAGTCTCAATGGGTTCACGATAGCAGGCAGTTCGAAGTAAACTTATAAAAGTGAGTGTCTGCTCATGGCTCATGAGTGTCCTGCTTCGAGACATTTTATTCCTTTGTGAATTCATGGTCCTTGTGCATAGAATTCTGCCAATGACACATGCGCCAGGTGCCCATGAAGCCGTACTTGCACATGGTCTCCTTAAGCACTCGCACAAACTTTACTTCCATTCACATTGTATTCTCCTTAAATGCACATATGTACGTATTTAATCACAATCAAATTTACTTTCAGGATACCCGCTGAAGAAAGACACACACACACATAACAGAAGAACTTTATAAGACACGTTAAAGAAAGAAAAAAAGCAAATATGCCAGCACGAATTGCAGATGAGGTCGTTGTCGACACCGATCTATCTAGGGATGGACGATCAGGCACTGGCCGAACAAAGGATTCCAATGTGGCGATCTGTGGTTTCTCTGGCCGCCTCCCAGAGAGTTCCAACATTGCGGAATTCAAAAAGAATCTCTTTGAAGGAGTGGATATGGTTAACGATGATCCTCGTAGATGGCCTAAAGGTAACATAGATTACAAACAAAAATGCATTCATGTTCTCAGACAAACAAACAATGTGCTCTTGCTTTTGCAGGCTTGTACGATTTACCCGATAGATTGGGCAAAATCAAGGACGAGGATTTGGAGCAGTTCGATCAGCAATTCTTCTCTGTTCATCAAAAGCAGGCTGAGTGCATGGACGCACAACTTAGGATGTTACTAGAGGTGACTTATGAAGCGATAATTGATGCTGGCGTCAATCCGCAAGAGCTTCGTGGAAGCCGTACAGGTGTGTACATTGGTGTTTCATCATCTGAAACTGAACAATACTGGTGTCACGATCCCGATCGTGTCAACGGTTATGGTTTGACTGGTTGTGCAAGGGCTATGTTCGCCAATCGTATCTCGTTTACTTTCGATTTCAACGGCCCCAGTTACTGCGTTGATACTGCTTGTTCGAGTTCATTGTATGCCTTGGAGCAGGCATACTCCGACATGAAGAGGGGAGCTTGTGATAATGCGATTGTCGCTGGTGTCGGTCTCATTCTCAAGCCGACAATGTCGCTGCAATTCAAGCGGTTGAACATGTTGAGTCAGGACGGTAAATGCAAGGCTTTCGATTCAACTGGAGCTGGCTATGTGCGTTCCGATGGTTGTGTTGCCATTTTCCTGCAGAGCCCTCAAGTAGCAAAGCGTGTGTATGCATCGATTTTGAACGTGCGCACAAACACCGACGGTAACAAGGAGCAGGGCATTACCTTCCCCTCGGGAAAAATGCAAAATCGCCTCATTCGCGAGACCTACGAGGAAATTGGATTGAATCCAAACGATGTGGCTTACGTAGAGGCTCACGGCACTGGCACAAAAGTAGGCGATCCCCAGGAAGTCAACTCAATCACCGACTTCTTCTGCAAGGACAGAACCACTCCACTTTTGATCGGTTCTGTTAAATCGAACATGGGACACTCCGAACCTGCTTCTGGTGTGTGTTCAATTGCAAAGGTACTCATCGCAATGGAGGAAGGTGTGATTCCACAGAATTTGCACTTCACCAGTCCAAACCCAGACTTGTACGGTTTGGTTGAAGGCCGTATGAAGGTCGTTGACACAAACCTGCCATGGAACGGCGGCATTGTTGGTATCAACTCATTCGGCTTTGGTGGAGCTAATGCTCACGTGATTCTCAAGTCAAATCCTAAGCCAAAGGCGGTCACACCCAGGGAAGGCCCACCAAAACTACTCACCTACTCCGGAAGGACCTTCGATGCTGTGCAAAACTTCTTGACAGATGCCGAGCAGCACAAGAACGATGACGAGTACTTCAGTTTGATCAACGGAATTTATCTGAAGAACATTCCACTTCATTACTACCGCGGTTACACCGTCGTCAACAGCAAGGGTGCCGTGATGAAGGAAGTCGTAGAACATGTGGACGAGAAGCGACCAATCTGGTACATTTACTCCGGAATGGGCAGCCAGTGGGCCAACATGGCCAAGGACCTGATGCACTTCGAAGTCTTCAGCCAGAGCATTCACCGATCGGCTGAGGTCCTACGACCAGAGGGACTGAACCTTGTGGAAATCCTAACCAACTCAACCGACGAAAGTTTCAACAACATTTTGAACTCTTTCACCGCCATCGCAGCTGTCCAAGTCGCTCTCACCGACTTGCTTACCAGCATCGGAATTGTCCCGGACGGTATCATCGGCCATTCGGTCGGTGAATTGGGTTGCGCTTACGCTGATGGCTGCTTCACACCAGAACAGACCGTCTTGGCAGCATACTGGAGAGGCAAGAGCTTGCAGGATACAAAGCTGGCCAAGGGTAAAATGGCCGCAGTTGGAGTCAAATGGGAGGAATGCGCAAAATTGCTGCCATCCGATGTGTTCCCAGTTTGTCACAACAGCGAGGACAACGTAACCATCTCCGGTCCCGAAGGAAGCATGACACCATTGATCGATGAATTGTCGGCCAAGGGAATATTCGCAAAGGCAGTCAACTCATCAGGATATGCCTTCCACAGCAAGTACATCGCTGAAGCCGGTCCAAAACTGCGTAAGAGCTTGGAGAAGATCGTTCCAAATCCAAAGAACCGTACATCCAGGTGGATCAGTACCAGCATTCCTGAGAGCGCATGGAACACACCAATTGCCAAGGAAAGCTCTGCTGCTTATCACGTCAACAACTTGCTTTCGCCTGTGCTCTTCTACGAGGCATTGCAAAAGGTGCCAAAGAACGCCATCTGCATTGAAGTCGCCCCAACCGGCTTATTGCAGGCCATCCTGAAGCGAGCCCTTGACAGCTCATGCACAAACCTGAGCTTGATCAAGAGAAACCACGTAAACAACGTCGAGTTCTTCTTGACAAACGTGGGTAAGCTGTACGCTGCTGGAGCTCAACCCAATGTCCTGAAACTAGTCCGCCCCGTCACATTCCCCGTGGGCCGTGGAACACCCATGATCAACTCAAAGATTGAATGGGATCACTCACAAAAATGGCTGGTACCCCGTCACGGCAGTGATTCATCCTCAGGCGAGACCGTTGTGGAGATCAATCTTTCGAAGGAAGAGGACGCTTTCTTAGCCGGCCACACCATCGACGGCAGGATTCTGTTCCCAGCCACTGGATACATGACATTGGCATGGAGGACTTTCAGCAAGATGCGTGGCTTTGACTTCCTCCGCACACCGGTTATCCTTGAGAACGTTGTCTTCCATCGTGCAACAATCTTGAACAAGGAGGGATCAGTTAAGTTCGGCATCAATTTCTTCGACGGCACTGGAGGTTTTGAAATTTGCGAAGGAGGAACCCTTGCCGTATCTGGCAAGATCACTGTTCCAGAGAAGGTCGAAAACGAGGAGCTGCCACCACAAATCGTCGACGGTGACAACAATCCCTTGGAGCTCAACTTGAATGACGTCTACAAAGAACTTCGTCTCCGCGGATACGACTATGGTGGAATCTTCAGAGGAATCTCCGCCGCCGACCTCACAGCAACCAGTGGCAACCTTAGCTGGGTAGACAACTGGATCAGTTTCATGGACACCATGCTTCAGTTCAGCATCCTGAGGAACGATCTTCGCGAACTCTACCTGCCAACACGAATTGACAAGGTAATCCTGAACCCGGCCAAGCACTACAACTTGGTGAAGGAACTCGGAGAAAATGCCGTCTTGAAGGTTACCTCTTACGGCAATCTCAACGTAGTCAAAGCAGGAGGTGTCGAAATGCGAGGATTAAAGGCTTCGCTTGCACCACGTCGTTCAGGCTCACAGGCTCCTCCAACTCTGGAGAAGTACGCATTTGTGCCAAACATCAATGGAAACGACTTGCACGAGAATCTAGAAAAGGCCCGCTTGAACGCTCTCACTGAAGCCCTTCACATCGTGATGGAGAACTCCGCCGGAGCACTAAAGATCAAGGCAGTTGAAGTGGACAAGAACCGAAGCCCTGACACACTTTCGGCATCAAAGATTCTCCAAATCATCGAAGGAGAGCCCACTGTTGCAGCCGATGTGGCAGTTGCTACCACTAGCAACGAGGAAACTGTCACCACTGGACTTGGTGATGGAGATGTTCGTGTGGTTAAGAAGAACATTGCCGTCGAGGAGGTTGAGAAGAATGCCCACATTGTGTTGGCATACGACGTCATCACCCAGAAGAACACAGCCTACCTAGCCAACCTCCTGAAGACAATCAAGGAGGACGGTTTCATTTTGCTCGACGAATGCTACAAAGAATACCAAAACTCTGGACGTGCTGCACTGAAACAATACAACCTGATTCCAGTAATCGAACAGAAGTACGGACAGCGTTTGCTTGTGCTTTCTCGCGTGGCCCTTGACTTGGAAGACCGCAGCACATGCGTGGTGAATGTTACCCACACCAACTTCGAATGGGTGGAGGAACTCAAGAGCTACTTGTCGACCGCCGAATTGGAGAATCGATTCATCTACCTTGTGTCCGAGGGAGAGGAGTTCTTCGGAGCCGTTGGTTTCTTGAACTGTTTGAAGAACGAAGCTGGCGGCAAATACGCCCGCATGGTCTTCGTGCAAGACAAGTCTGTGGAGCCCTTCTCGTTGGACTCGCCATTCTACCAAGAGCAGCTGAAGAAGGATCTTGTGACGAACGTTTATAAGAACGGATCCTGGGGAACCTTCAGACATTTCAAGATTGAAAATCAATCTGATGTCGCTACTCTCCCAGTGGAGCATGCCTACGTCAACGCATTGGTCAAGGGTGATCTTGCCAGTTTGAAATGGATTGAGGGACCTCTTCCCAAGAAGTCGAGCGACGACGATCTGGACCTGTGCACCGTCTACTACGCCCCCGTCAACTTCCGTGATGTCATGTTGAGTTCTGGTAAATTGTCTGCCGATGCCCTGCCCGGTGACTTGGCCCAACAAGATTGCGTTCTGGGTCTTGAGTTCTCCGGACGCGATTCGTCAGGACAAAGAATTATGGCTATGGTTCCAGCTAAGTCGTTGGCGTCAACCTGTGTAGCCAGCAAACGTATGATGTGGAAGATCCCAGAGAGCTGGACCATGGAAGAAGCATCAACTGTTCCTTGCGTCTACGCAACTGTGTACTACGCCCTCGTTGTGCGCGGCCAAATGAAGAAGGGAGAATCAATCTTGATCCACGCTGGTTCCGGTGGTGTTGGACAGGCAGCTATTTCCGTCGCCCTGAGCCACGGCTTGACTGTGTTCACCACGGTCGGCAGCATTGAGAAACGCGAATTCTTGAAGAAGCGTTTCCCACAACTGCGTGACAGCCACATTGGCAACTCTAGGAACATCTCATTTGAACAGATGGTGATGAACGAAACCAAGGGCAAGGGTGTAGACCTTGTGCTCAACTCATTGGCTGAGGAGAAGTTGCAGGCATCCATCCGTTGCTTGGGACTCAACGGTCGCTTCTTGGAAATCGGTAAATTCGATTTGAGCAACAACACACCCCTTGGCATGTCTGTGTTCCTCAAGAACACCTCATTCCACGGTATCTTGCTCGACAGTGTGATGGAGGGTGAAGAATACATGCAGAATCTAGTCGTGCAACTCGTTGCTGAGGGCATTAAGAGCGGAGCAGTCCGCCCATTGCCAACATCGGTATTCAATGAGTCGCAGATCGAACAGGCTTTCCGTTTCATGGCCTCCGGCAAACACATTGGAAAGGTTGTCATCAAGGTACGTTCCGAGGAGCCCGTTAAGAACCAACTGAAACCTGAACTTCGTTTGTACAACGCCATTCCCCGTACTTACATGCACCCGGAGAAGGTGTACATCATCATCGGAGGTCTGGGAGGCTTCGGCTTGGAATTGACCAACTGGCTCACCATCCGAGGAGCAAAGAACATCGTACTCACAAGCAGGGCTGGTATCAAAACTGGATATCAGAAGTTGATGATCAACCGATGGACTCAGAAGGACTGCACCATTAAGATCGACACAAATGACATGACCAGTGTGGACGGTTGTCGCAAATTGTTGGTGGAAGCCGGCAAATTGGGACAAGTTGGAGGCATCTTCAACTTAGCCGCTGTCCTTCGCGATGGTTTAATTGAGGATCAAACCGAGGAAGACTTCGCTGCTGTGTGCAAGCCCAAGATCGAAGGAACTATTTTCTTGGATGACCTATCTCGCGAACTGTGCCCCGAACTGGACTACTTCGTGTGCTTCTCCAGTGTATCATGCGGTCGTGGCAACATTGGTCAGACAAACTATGGTTTGGCTAACTCTTCGATGGAAAGAATTTGCGAAAACCGTCAAGCGTCTGGATTGCCAGGATTGTCCATTCAGTGGGGAGCTATTGGTGACACCGGATTGGTCATTGAGAACTTGGGTGATAACAACACTGTCATCGGAGGAACCTTGCCACAGAGAATGGCTTCTTGTCTGCAAACAATTGACATGTTCTTGCAACAACCTCACCCAGTCCTGGCCTCCATGGTGGTCGCAGAGAAGAGGAAGAACGATTCGGCGTCCGGAGTGAGTCTGATTACCTGTGTTGCAAACATTCTCGGTCTCAGAGACATCAGAAACGTACAGGAAAGCTCCACACTGGCTGATCTCGGCATGGACTCACTGATGGGCGCAGAAATCAAACAGACCTTGGAAAGGAACTTCGATATTGTCATGTCCGCACAAGAGATCCGAGGACTGACCTTCGGATCACTAAACAAACTTAATGGCGAAGGTGCTGCTGGTGCCACTCCAACTGAAGCTGCTGAAACCAGAAGCACCCCAAGTCCATTCGGCGATGGAACACAAGTGGTCTTCGCTAAGGAACTGATGCCAACTCAATCGATCGTACAATTGAAATCAGCCGCACCCGCTGACTCGAAAAAACTCCCAATCTTCTTTGTCCACCCAATTGAGGGATTCATTGCGCCCCTCGAAAGCTTGGCCGCACGAATTGACTGCCCCGTATACGGTGTTCAGTGCACCGCTGATGCGCCCATCGACACAGTCGACGACCTTGCCGCCTTCTACATTCAGAAAATAAAGACAGTACAACCTAAAGGACCATACGCAATTGCCGGCTATTCATTTGGCGCACTCATCGCATTCGTAATGGTCACACAGTTGGAGAGCAAGAAGGAAGTCGCCAAATTGGTCATGCTTGACGGTGCACCAAAATATGTCAACTGGTACACACAGACCCACAAACAACGCTACAACTCAACGGAAGATGTTGAACAAAATCAAGCATTTGCTCTGGCGTACTTCGGCATGGTCTGCGGCAACATGGATTATGGTGGTGTAAGTTTGATGATTAATTCCTCAATTGATTGATATGAGACTAATGAGATGAATTTACCCTAGGTTGCGCGACTATTGACTAAGATCCCAACATGGGAGGCGAAGCTGGATAAAATCGGTGAGCTGTTGCATGCCGAAATCGAACAACCCGTAGACTTGGTGAGTGTAGAAAGATGGAAATCAAAAAACTACATGTGAAATCTAATGTGTCTCGTTTCTGTTTCAGATCAAACAAACTGCTGTAACATTCTACAAGAAACTTGTGGCAGCTGATGCTTTCAAACCAAAGAGCAAGGTACAATGTGATGTTACGTTAATCAAACCCACAGAGAATTATGCTAAGTTAGAGGAAGACTATGGTCTCTCCGAGGTATGGCACTTGACAAACTATCCGCGAGGAAACAGATGATTCATTTCACATTCTTTGTTCACAGGTCTGCGCAAAGAAGGTAGATGTCCTGACTGTTGAAGGAAACCATCGCACATTCTTGCTAGAAGAAAAATCTCTGGAAACAATAGAATCCATCATTAAGAAAATCATTTCGTAATTCTAAAACAAAAGCGAAAAAACAAACCGAAAACAAAAAGAAGAAAAACATTTTTGCATATTTTTACTTAAATATATTTCCTTATTATTAATGAATTTAATATCTAGCTCTGTAAATAATAGGTGTATGCACAGAAGGAAATGCATATGCTTCATTTTTGTAGTGGCATTTAAACACATTTCTTACAAATATATGATTTGTAGATTGATTCTCTTATTGCATTGTATTGCATTGCATTGCAACAAAAACACACACAAACAAATGGAAATTACGTTACATTTTATGTTGAGAATGCTCAGCATTAATATATTTTAGTTGATTTTTCTATATGAATGTATGTATTATAAAGAATCTAATTAAATTCCTAAAATAATAAGAAATAAAAGCTACATTAAAAACAGTTATCCGAGAGATGTTTCTAATTTTCTTCGAAGCTAATGCTTTCCCAAAGAACAGGGTTGGATAATGCAATAAATGCAGAACAACTGATGGAATGTTTTCGTGATGGGAGTGGCCGAGGTGAGACTAGAATCATTGGCTGGTGTATAAGATCCTCTTTAGCGTTTTGTTAACGCCTAAAGGATTCCACACCAGTGTTGGGTCTTTACCACAGTTTTGGAAGAAATCTTCAAATCTAATAAGTCTTCCATGCATTGTAATTGAGCCTTTTTATGTCATTTATTATTGTTTCTTAAATACATAAATAATATGGATGGCGCTACAGCGCGTAGAGGGTCAGGGCAACCACTCGTGTCATGCGTGCTATTGTTCCCTAACGAGTGGGGGAGTCCTACACAGTTTTATGCTGAGTCCGAACGGCCAAGTTGGAGGAGCTTTTTCTAGACAGGAGTACTCTTTGAGCATTGTCAACGTCTCGAAGAAGGTGGAGCCGTGAATTATGAAAGGTACAATTCGGGTATCGAACCTGGCAGTCTCTGCGTAGGAGTCGACGTACTAACCCACTACGTCACGGCGACCATGTTTCTTAACTCCTTCTCAAAACACAATTTCAAGAATATTTACACAAAATTATAAATACGACTAAAGGATTCCGCTCGCGGGAATCAACAAAAAAATCGAACGCCAATCCAAGAGTGGATTAACCGCTCATTTTATGAACCAAACACGTTTTTACTTTTGTACTTTTGAGCACTCCGTTATATTGCTATCGTCATATGTGATATGAATTATGACTATATTCCCACCTATTCTGCTGCATCAGCCACATGTTCCCGTGTCGGTTGCATGTCCATCCATAGAGTGCGACGCATGTGCTAAGTCAGGCTGCCGGCTGGAACGTACTGAACGAATATGGTCAAGTGCAGACAGGTGCCATGTCCGATACTGTGTCGTGTTAACTGAAGTTTGTGTTACAAAAATGTGTACAGGGAGCAGATTGAGGAACTATTTCATATCAGTTAAGAGAGCTGTGATCAATCTGAAAGAGATCTACAACGCGTTTTTCAAATCGGACACTCATTTTCTTCGGGATCTACCACCCATTTAAGTACACAGATCCACACACCGTCGCGATAGCGGCTAATGACTATCATAGCGATGAACAACCTTGTACCCCATCGCGATGACGATAGTGAGGTATTAATTCGAGTTCTGAGAAACCAACTTTTGTAAATTACTACGGAAAAAATACAGAGAATATAGCCATAGAAATAAGTATGGCAAAATTCCGAGTGCATACACCGGACATGGAGATTTAAATATCAGTGTAGGTAGCCATGGCATTGGAAGTAGTTCTCCCTCCAAATCATCACAGCCTTTAAAAGGCTGAAGAACAACAATGCCGCAGGCTCAGATGGCTTCAAGGCCGGAGGTACTGCTCTGGTAGCAGATAATCCGCCAAGTTTGGCCCGATCGACTAGAATATCAGCTCTAGCAACAACTACAGGGGTATATCCTTGCTCAACGTCGCTTATAAGATCCTGTTCAGCGTGCTTGGTTAGTGTCCAAAGGCGTTTTGCACCACACTATAAGATAAGCCAAATAATAAGATAAGCCAAATCCCAGAGAAGGTTTGCGAGATAATAGGGTGCAAGGAACTAAGTCCCCGGGAACTTAGTCCAATGTGGGAATTTGTTAAGTGGAAACTAAGTCCACTTTACCAAAATAAACTTAGGTGTGATGACCTGGTTTGGTCCAACGACCTGACGACCTGGCATCTGTAAACACCGAATGCACTATCTTCCACAAGTCTGTCCAACTGTTGCGGTCCGCAGATGACATCGTCGCACGTTCCCAATGTGCCGTAGGCGAAGCTTTTACGGCGATTGAGGAACACGCGAAAGGAACTCAGGTCAATGAGGATAAGGCAAAATGTATGCAGACGACCAAGGAACGGCCCGTCACACACCAACTGGGACAAAACATTACATAATATTACGATAATGTTTATCGACAGCTAAAATTTTGAGGGTTATATATTAAGCAGAAATGACTGGCAACCGGCGCTACTTCGATTTTCTGAAAGAACTGAGCTCTAAAATCTGACCAAAATCTACAAAATCTAAAAAACACTGACTATGCTAGTCTTGGTATATGGAGCCGAGGGCTCCACGGTAAGTATAACAGCAGAGCTGAATCTTGCTGCGTTCGAAAGAAAAAAATCTACGTCAGATATATGGTCCCGTCTGCGAAGAAGGTGACTGCAGTCAGTTCAACTACCTCGGTCACATCGAGGGCATGGACACCAATGGACCAGCTAATAGGGGCGTCGAACCCGTGCTTCCTGGTTCGATAATATGTATGTATGTATATTTATTGAGATTTTCTTTTACATTTACATAAATGTTTTAAAACATACAAAAATATGTGGACTTAATAGCTATATTGTTGCCGACTTGGAATTGGTCAGGCTAATAAATTCATTTTGTATATATTATTTTTCGATTACATTTTTCGAATCTTTCAGTTTATGAGATTTTTACTTCAGTATTTGTATATATGCGTCCACTCAATAAGACGGATGTAGTATAACATGTTTTACTTATAACTATGAAAGAAGAAAGAGAGAGAGGAAAATAAAATTGAACTATTTACAACAGGAGATACAAACGGTAGTCGTTGATATCTCCAGCACTTTTTGGTAGTGCGACTAGGGATGGTATACACCCTTTGAATTGATATAAAGGTGTTCGATATTTAGAATTTATGAATTCATTATTTGGATTAAAACTTTTAATATTTTTAGGCTAATTTTTTTTTTTTATATATGTACATATTAAGTTCATATGTATTTAAGAATCCTATATAGGATAACAATGGCACTTGGTATTTCAAAATCAGTCTTTAATTCATTTATTAAGTATCTTATTGTTAGATGAAAAAACTTAATGATTAGCACTAGGAACATAAGATTGATAAATCGTTATGAAGTCTTACATAGTAAATTCTTTTAACAAAGGAGAGGAAAAAAAAAAGTGATTTTACATTTTTAATTTAGACATAGTTTTATGTTTATGTTACTTAAGTTACTTTATTTATAGCACAACTATTTTTGAATTAAATCTACTATGTTACATTTTTGAAGGCGTGACGGTGAGTTATATCGTTTGATTAATAGGAAGTATGGTTGCTTAGCCCCTATAAGTGTTTGGCATTTGCTTCTTGTAGAAAGAGGCTGTCAGAACATTGTCGTTTTCGTGTGTACGGAAGAAAGAACTGGATCTCTCGTTGAGGATACTGATCGGCGAGGAGTAGTATCGATCACTAATCGACCAGCCAATATTATCCTCAAAGACTCTTCTGAGGAGAGGGTTTTCATGGTGTTGTAGCGCAGATATTCTTCTCTTTCCCAGATCAACAAGGTAGTCGAGCAAAGGCTTAATTCCTGAATCTAGGTAAATTGTTTTATTACTATACCATTTTCCTCCCGGTCTCTTACGTTTCGAGATGCATTTTCTGATTATGTAACGTTCAAATCTTTGTAATTCTAGGGCTACATTGGGGGTGATTGTATACCAAAGAAGAAATCCATAGGCCAATAGGGGACGAATTAGTGTTTTATAAATGAGCAGTTTGGTTTTTTTTTTCTACGAAACTGGAGTTAAGGAGGATTTTTAATTTAGCGGCTGCTCCCTTAGCTTTACTGAGGGTCGACCTTGCATGAGGATTCATTTTAAGGCGTTCGTGTATGTTAATGCCCAGATACTTGATCGAATTCTTCAGTGGGATCTGATTACCTTCTATTGATAGGCGAAGGTTTCTACTCTCCTTAACAGCCAGGTAATGACCTCTACCTGACGCGTTTCTAAAGCACGCAATTTCGCATTTCCTGAAATTAATGTCAATACCCCACCTGCTAAGGTAAGGGGTGACCACATTTACATGAGATTTGACTGCGTTTAAACCTTCAGATGGCCTCTCGTGATGACTTAGTAGGATCGTATCATCTGCATATAATATTGCCTCTGAGTCTTGGTGGTGAATGGGAAAGTCCGACAGATAAAAGTTAAAGAGGTGTGGTCCAAGGATGGATCCCTGTGGAACTCCTGCTCGAATCGGAATCAGAGTAGAATTTTGATTTTCGAAGAAAACAGAAAGGGTACGATCGGAAAGGAAACTTTTGATGATTTTAGTTAGATTAGGGGGGAAATTCAGGCAGGATAATTTGTATATTAGGCCCTTATGCCAAACAGAATCAAATGCCTTCGTTAGGTCTATTGCGCAGGCTACTGTGCACTTTTTGAACCTTAAGTTATTGAATATTTTGTTCTGTAAGTACAGAAGGGCGTGCTCCGTGGAATGACCACGCTTAAACCCAAATTGCTGCGGTTGAGAGAGGTCACCATCTTCAAGCGAACACTGGATTTTCAGAAGGATGATTTTTTCTAAAATTTTACCTAGATTTGAGAGCATTGAAATGGGACGATAGTTCTCAACACTATTGTTACTATTGCTCTTTTTAATTGGTATTAATTTTGCTTTTTTCCAGGCTGTCGGGAAGTAGCAATTGTTAATACAATTATTATAGATGGGAGTTAAACATTTAGCTAAAATTGATTTTGTTTTGCGCATGATATAGTTTGAAATGTTGTCTGGGCCAGAAGATTTTTTATTATTGAGAGAGGAAATCATTTTTTCGACAGAATCAGTGGATATAAAATTGTTATTGTTTACTTCATTCGATTTATTTATGGGCGAAAAATTTGTTAATATTAGATTTTGGTTCCAGGCGTTAAAAGAGCTATTGAAGGTTTCGACAACCATCGTGTTGATTATGTCGGAGGAGGGTGTTTTTAAAGCGTAAAGGTTCTCGTAATATTCGCCGAATGCTTCGCTTTTTTCCGTAGATGATGTGACCACTCTATCACCGTATTTCAACTGGATTTCAGGGTTCGGACTTCTTTTACGACCTGTGATTTGGTCGATTGCCTTGAAGACATTTGGGGATGGTTTAAGATTACTTAATTTTTTCCTAAATTGTTCATTTAGTTCTATTCTTACTTTGTCATGGATTATTTTAGACAGACATCTGATTCTCGATGACAGTTCCTTGTACTGGGGATTGTTGCGATCACCATATTGGTGAAAGATCCTTTTTAATCTTCTTTTCCAAAGCGTTCTTGTCTTAAATAGATTTTTTGTGGCATCCGAAACCTGAACCCAACTAGGCCGAGGATTTGAAGTTCTACTGTGTCTCGTTAAGCAA
The DNA here is from genome assembly GCA_964034865.1 of Eristalis intricaria. Lineage (NCBI taxonomy): Eukaryota > Metazoa > Arthropoda > Insecta > Diptera > Syrphidae > Eristalis > Eristalis intricaria. Next base: position 23,496,134 of record OZ035874.1, read on the forward strand.
CTTTGGTAAATTGCTGAGACCTTTTCAATAGAATCATCTATCTCTGGATTCGATAGGTTCCTGTCAGTAGGTATATATAGACTATTGAGTTCTGTATTTAGGGATGTTTTGAAATTTGACCAATTAATTTTTTTTAAATTATTGAGATTTTGGGAAAATGCCGGAATAGTAGAATAGTTTTGAATTTGAATAGCCATAATTATTGACGAGTGGTCTGAAATTGGTTCCAATGAGGTGCAGGCAATATTACTTTCCGATCGCATGTTGGAAGAGATCATGAAGAAATCAATGTGAGAACCCGAGCTAGTTCTTGACGGCTCTATAGACTTCACGATGTCGAAATCTACGATATGGTTTAGATACCATTGAGCAAAATTCCTACCATTTTCATTTCTTCTTGAATCACCCCACATCGGGTGCCGTGAGTTAAAGTCTCCGCCAAGGATTAAGAAGTCAAAATTACTTAGATTACTAAGTAGGTCATCTAAGGCTGCAGCTAAAGCCGTGCCAGTATGACAGGGAATGTATATCGAAACCAGTGCAAGAGATTTGGGGATTTGGTTGTTTAAGAAAATAGGGATAGAAGCGATTGTAGCGGAGATAACGCTATTGGAGAAAAATGTTTGGGAAGACGTTATGGTGTTCTGAATATAAATTCCAGTGCCCCTACCATCATTATTGCGGATGAAATCATAATTATCATTGAAGTGAGCTTTATTTGAGGAAGTGGAGAGACAAGTTTCCTGAATGAGTAGTGCAGTAGGTGACTTGTCCTTTAGTAGTAGGTCAATTTCTATTTCTTTTTCTTTATTTAGCGAGTTTATATTAGCTGTGATAAGGGTCAAATTCATGGTTTTTTAGTTAGGGAATGAGCGAAAGAGAGGTACGCACACATTCTCTTACTCTTATCAAGCTTATTGTAGGCAGGCAAAAATGCGTTAATTTTCATTAAAAGTTCGTCCAGCGGAATGCCAAACATTCTAATAGACTCAGCAAAAAAGTCCTCTATGACCCCTTCAAAATTTATTTCAGCGGTAGGTGGGGGAACTTCTTTAGCCTTGCTAAAACCCCTGGCCACGTCAGCAAAAGTACCTCCGTTCAGTGTCGTCTTGTTTATAGCACCCATCACCGAGCTATGTACTGCAGATCGTCTAATTCGGGAGGCTTCCAGCATAGCTTCCTTTTTCTTTTGGTATAGTGCCCACTTGGGGCACCCTCTATAGTTAGCCGGATGACCCGGCGAATTGCAGTTAACACAGAATGTGTCCGAGACAGTGGCTTCCGCGGCTAACTCGCATTTGCCCGCTTCATGTGACTTCTCACATTTGACGCATCGAGGGTTTGCTGTGCAGTATTTTGACATGTGTCCGAATCTTTGACAACGGTAGCACTGTTTTAGTCCCGCACTTCTGATGTTTTCCCATTTGACATCATGAGTAAATACACTTTTTATCTGTTTCACTTTCAGGAAGCTATCCCTGTCCTCCAGAGTACAAAGGAACAGATTCAGATTTACCTTATTTTTCCTCGACCAGTGAGTCTCGAAATTCTTAACCGATACCCTCAACGAGGAATCCATTGACCTGAGTTCCTTACACACCTCCTCTGGAGTATAGTCAATGTCAAGGCCCCTTACCACAATGTTATATCTCCTAAGTTGCTTAGGAGTGAATGAAAATGCTTCACAGTTAGTCTCCTTAAAGAGATTCATAAGTCGGGTGTGCAATTCTACTTCCTTTACAAAAATTTTTAGTTTGTCAAACCCGTTTTTGACGAGTCTGACTTTTTCTATATTATAGCTGCACTTACTTATGTATTCGAGTATTCCTTTTCCCGACACGCCTTTCACGAAGATTGGAGGGCACCATGGTTCCACTCTTTTACTGGGAACTGCCGCACTGCTGGTATTGCCACTAACGCCATTGTTGACACCGCTGACATCTTGTTGTTCGAATTGCTCCTTGTTGCCTGGGATCTGTTTTGGTGGGAGACGGTCATCCTCAACCTCGTTGTCTTCCCTCAGAATATCGAATTTATTATTCGGGTCGAATTGCTTATTGTTTTTCTATTTTTTTATGGATTCCACGTGCTCCACCTGTCGTCTTTTGCGGACAATTGCATTAGTTGCGTTGGTCCCTTTGCTATGTTTAGTCTTGATTAGCTCTTTAAATGCTTCAGACGATTTCTCCTGACCGCTAACTGTTAAATCGGTATTACCGATAAAACCAGCATGGATACTGCAACCGATTAGTTGTGGTTGGTTAACCGCCACGTTCTTTTTTCCGTTCTCACATGCAGATGACGCCATATCACCATCTCTCTTTCCTCCTTTGTTAAGTGTTTGTGGTGTGGCGTCATCCCGCCACTCCATTCCGATGCAGTTGTAAAGTTTTTTTTTTTCCTCCTCGTTTAATATTTGCGAGGGGGAAACCCCTTTGTTAATTACCACTTTATCTGGTGGTACCGATTTGCCAAAGGGAGGAGTTTTTTCCTCCATAATTAGCCGCACTTCAATAAAAAAAAAACCACTATTTGGATAACCACTTTTCTTAGAATTGTTAAAAACACAAAAGAAGACTCGGAGCACAAAACGGACGCGTGTTGTCTGCACGAGTTCACAACAGCGAATCTGGTTCGATAAGGAGAGGAAGCGAACATCTGGTTAGAGAATAAGCTATCGTGAACACATGACAGCTGGATCTTGACAAGTGGAAGCTGTGTGCCCAGAACTGTTAACTCTGGAAGGCAAAGATTGCTCAGGCTCAGGCTCAGACCCTCTAAAGGTTGTTGGCCTAATAACTATAAAATTATATTCCGCAATGTCTTGTTCTGATGTTGCTACCAAAATCGTCAGTTGGTGCTGGATGACGCTGGAGAATCCCGCTTGTATTCGGTAACGAACGCACAAGGTTTCAGATGTATTCTTTAACACCATTCTTGAGAAAATGAATGAGACTATGCGTCACGTAGCCTAAATTATCTGGCTAAAACTGCATTTAAAACGCCTCCAAACATTCACCTTCTTTATGAAAGTCGAACGGCGAATGCTATTTTGCAACAGAGACGAAGACGACATTCGGAATAGGAGTGAAGTCTTGGAACACTGTGGTAGATGTCAACAGACGACAATGTCACAAACCTCAGATTGGTTATGTAGACCACTGTGATATGAGAGTTGATTCAATTTAAATAGTACTTGAATTTGAATTGGTTCAATGAAAATTAACCTTCGTCCGTTTAATTTTTCGTTAGAAAATCCACCTATCTGTCGATATGGGAAGGATGTCCACTTTGCTTTTGAATAGGTTGATGAGTTGGGTTGGCTGAGATTCATTTGGTTGTCACTGATAAGCATGAAACAGAATATGATATATAGATGGCACTAACATCGTTAAGAGAAAACATGGAAATATTCGCAATCGAGTTGCTTCTAGTAGTTTATTCATCTTTCTGTCTAAGAAATCACCCTATAAGAAATATATTTTTTTTCTAAATTTCGAATATGTGTAATTTGTGTCTCGGACACGACTCAATCGATTTTCGAAATGGGTTAAGCACCAATAGAAGCTCTGCGTGTGCCCATCAATAGATGGCGTTTGGGTAGTTAAAGTGAACATTGTTAGGAATTAAGTTGATTTGAATAAATCTAATCTAAATCCACCACATCTACTATGCAAAGTTAAATTTTTCCTCTCTGTTGCTTATGGTTGTTTCTTAAACCTGGCTCATTTTACAAATTCATGATAACCTTTTTGTAGTTCGGGTGAGATTCATGATAAGGCTGATTATGAAAATTTGAACACAAAGCACAGTTAGTTGTTTCATTTCATTTATGATAGCGTTAACTCTACGGCTCATTGGTTCAAAATTTGAACCACATATTTTCTGGCGACTAAGTGGGATTAGTTTTAAAGCATCGCCCTGATTCCCTATATCCTTAACGACTACAAAAAAAATCGACAAAACGAAATTGGGAATCTGTATGTCGTTTTGTCATATTCTTCATTTGCTCAAGTTCGTTTCATTGCTCAAGCATTATTTATTAAGACAAAAATAAAAAGCAGTTATTGTGCAACACTTACTTACTTAGGGTAGCGTTACAGTCCAGGGTGGACTTGGGCCTCAAACAACAAGTGTGTCCAGCTGGCTCGATCTTTAGCTAGCTGTCTCCAGCTTCGCACGCATAATTGGTGCAGGTCCCTTTCCACTTGCGTGCGGTCATCACCAACTTCGCCATGGATGGATTCTAAGACTTTCCGAACCGGATAATTGGTATCCATCCGCTCTACATGACAAAGCAATCTCAATCGTTGGATCTTCACTCTTCTGGTTAGGTCGTTGTCTCTGAACGGCCCCCAAAATTCGTCTCTTCCACTCAACGTCTATGCAGACGGGACCGAAAATCACCCGAAGAATCATCCTCTCAAAGCAATCAAGAGCAGCATCGTCCGCTTTTGACAAAGCCCATCCCACTGCGCCATAGAGCAGGAATGAGACGATTGAAGTCTTATAGAAAGGTTTACTTTTGCTGATCGAGAGAGGGCTTTGTTTATCAGTTGCTTTCTTAGTCCAAGAAGCAGGTGTCGTTGTCTGAGTTGATAGCAGTTCCTAGGTAGACAAAGTCTTTGACTTCCTCAAACTTATATCTGTCTGCTGTGGCGCTCTGTCTAAGCCATCGGTGTTGCCCTCATTTACCGTTAAGAGCACAAAAGCACCATTGACATCACGCTGCGCTCTTCCGATAAATGTCGAGTAGTTGGACGGACTTCTGAAAGATTGTTCCTCTGGTGTTGACCTGCCAGTATTGAACAATTCAATAGTGGTAGGTATCGATCCGCTGTTCCTGGGAGTTTTCCAAGTAGGTCTTAAGGCAGTTGCCGAGTACCCAAAAAACAGCGAAAACGATTTTTGGGAACGCCGAACAATCTTTCAAGTACATGCCTTGCTCATGGGCGCACCGTATTGAGAATACTTTCTAGACTTCCTTCTTGTGTTGATCTCTATAAGGGGTTATCAGATACGGTTCAAGTGTTCACTTCAGAAGGTATCAAACAAATAAAATGTTCTGCATTTAAATGGATTTGTTTGTTGTCTCATAACTTTTCTTTAATTTAATTATTAGCGTTATTTTGGTGAAGATGATGCTAAAATTGAAAATCTCAACATATGTTACACCATGATTCCACCGAACGAAACCACGAGGTATCATCAGGTTTCTGATAGATCTCGTTACAGCCCCTTTGACTTCATCCGTCCATGAGAGGTTGTCAAACCAAACAAGCCTACAGAGTGAACTTTACCTTATTTTGTCGATCATTTTCACATTCTATCTGCTGGTGTTCTTACACTATTATTTCATGTCATCACACAGCTGTTCTGGCGCACATTTAAAAATTTGAGAACGAGTGACATTTGTTTTGACGGGCACTTGTGCATTGAGAGCGAAACCTCGTCAACCTCGGTGGGAACAGCCTATTGCGGTTTCAGTAAGAACTGACTAAACTAACTATTTTACCTCTGTTTTGAAATTTAATTTGCAAACTTCGAAGGTAAAAGCACCAGTCCACTCACTACACAAAATAACTGTGAAAATTGACGTGAGCTTGTGCAGTAAATATTTCACGGCACCGAGTGTTTCCACCAGAAATTAAGTATTACAGAGATAGCCGACTTCACACCTGATTGTCCCCTAGTCCATCGACGAATTGAAGTACTTTTTTTTTTACAGATATTCATGAATTTTTGATTATTATTCACGAAATAACGTAAATGCCGTCCTCTGATTGGTCAATTTGGTTTATGAACACGTTATAAAAAACAGCTGTCAAAAATCTCAAGGGGAAAGAGAGGTAGAAGCGGGCATCTCTGTAATAATTCATTTCTGGTTTGCACCGTTTGTGCAGTTAACTGTGTAAAAATGAAAACGATTATGACTTTTGTTCAAGTTTTAAAATGTCAATTTTCGCAGTTATTTTGTGTAGTAAATGGCCGGCCCAAGTTACGGAATTCCGTTGAAAAAATGACAAACGACATGGAATCAGGGTGATTATTGTGTCGTACCAGGAATCGAACCAAGACATCGATGTTCAAGTGCGTTGGAGTTGAAGGACGTACCCACCAAGTCATGGCCGCCCAGTTCCATAACTAGTCGAGATATTACGGTGGTTTGTGAGTTACTGAGTAAATCTAAAGAAGAAATTTAATACATAAGACAACAGTTGAAGTTTTTTTTTGCATATCCCTGTTGAACAAAAATTTTATTTGTCGAGATAAAATATTCACAGCTTACTACGGACTAAACAATAATTGGGTTCTGAATTGTTAAACATAAAAATAACAATAAGTTGACAAATAATCGAATAAGACTTCACCAAGTTGCTATTTATGTGTGTATGCTCATCGTAATTTGATGTGTACAACGTTCTCCCACAAAGTCACGTAGAAAGTGTTTCTTTTTTTTAAGATCAAAATTTCAATAGTCCTGTAGGGAAATTAGCTTAAAATGTATTACACAGTGTGCAGTTGAATGAATTTTCACAAGGCGAAAATGAAGTTTTGCAAAAAATCAAGAAGGAAATAAAAATTCGAAACAATATAAAGAACATATACACAGACATATGTATGTAATGTATACAGATAAACAATTACAAACTAAGATTATTATTTTAGTGCTCTTAACAATAATTTAGTATTCGAACGCAAAACTGCCTTACATTCCTATTTTAAAGAACTAATTGCCTTCTGTTTTTTGTTTTTCTTTTTTGTAGTTTTTTTTTTTTTCGTTTGCTGGTTGTTGAAGAGATGTTCTTGAGTACGTTATACAAAACAAAAAAAATAATAATTGATGCTTTAAAAATAAAACTTAATTTACTTAAACATTTTTTTATTTTAATACTATAGGATATATTTTTATTGATTCTCTCGTATTTTAGGTAATAAAATTATATATTGTACAATCATACTTGTAGATTTCACACGAACACAATGAATGATTTGGCAGAACTGTGAAATCATTTTGTATGTCTGGAAAAAAATCATGTTGCGTACCTGTGGAATGGATTGGAATTGAATTTAAGTGTTGTTAATTTGAGTCATTTCAAATTTCTATACAAACTTCTTCTTAATTGTTTATCAGACGCGAGGCAGTAGAAGTACGCGATGCGTCTAGCGTCGATTTCCTACATGAGCTCCTACACTTTTATTTGTAACTCTTTAAGAAAAAGTACCACAGTAAAACTTCTCTTTCCAGACACCCCTCCACCATAAGGGATACCTCTCTGTTCAGACAATTCGTCATGGTCTCGGCATGAAGATATAGATACTCGTGTATTTCAACCCCTTTACAACGCACCTCCTCTATTTCGGACACACATATGCATATCACCAAGGGGTGATTCGAAGCTTCTACTCCGAATCCGATATGTCAGAACCTCCGGTTTAAATTGCACTTCTGAATCAGGATCCGGTGCCGAAATAATCAAATTAGATGTTGGATGTTTTTCGGACCACATTCGATAACGAACGACAAAGAGTGATCGAGTTGCGACATGTTCCAATTACAATACAACTTCATGTTCACTTTTTCATTAAATGAATTTTAGTTTACATCATTATTTAATTTGCATTGAAGTTGAGAGGCGAGGTTAGGTTAGGTAAGAGGGCTGCTAGAGCATTCACCAGCACACTTAGACCATGTTGGTCCATTGTGATACCCACAGTCTCACTACTACTACTGATTGATAATTTGCTTTCACTGGGATTTGAACCGGGGATCCCGCTAACCAGGGACAGACACTCGACCAAGTGCGCCATCCAGTCGTCTCGACGCGTGAGTTAGTGATTGATTTCTTGGTTTAGTAAACAAATATCTTACCGTTTATTAACTATGAAGCCTTAAACAAGTGTAATATGGAACTATTTCAGTGAAATTGATTGGGATACAGGGAAGTGTAATATTTGTGAACAAAAATATTCCAGGAAAGGTGGACCCCCGACATCGTTAAAAGGGCATTTGAAATCGCAGCATGCTAAGCTGTTGTGCCACTAATAATGGACACCCCAAGCTAAGACGATCATGGACGAGACGGGAAAATCGAAATGTATGTTTCTACATGTATACTTATTCGTACACATGTTAGAATGTTACAACCAGCGGTTGTAGAGATGTGCAGTCTGTTTGCAAACTTAATGCGTTTTTTCTTTCAGAAGGTAGTAGGTAATCGACTCTATGTTTTCGAACTGAATTCACACTTTTTGAGTGTTACGATGCCCAGTTTGTTCTCGAAATTGAGAGTGAATGTTTTTATTCTAAAGGGTAATAAAAAAATGCGACAATCTCACTTTAAAACAAAAAGTAGAAGTTTAGAAATATTTGTCAATTTCTATAAATAAATTTTATAGGTTACTCATCTAAAGCGAACACCTCTACATAAAGAACAATCATGATGGTCCGGCGGGTGTCCGCTATAGAGAAGTCTGACCATCTCACTTTATAACTCGTGCTTTTTTAAGCGTAACAACGCTTCTTTACTCATAAGTGTTATTTTTTTATTTTTTGACTTACAGCTCTCTTGTAAAAAGGGTTCGGTATTCCCGTCTTAAAAAATGTACTCAACTTCATTTCATTCGGAGCCGCTATAAGGTTGTAGGGCCCCTCATATAGTGAAGAAATTGTAGAAAAATAGACAAAGTTGTATACGAAATGGAAGTAAACATAGCATTCGTTAATGGACTGAATGAAGACAGTAGACCTCAGTGACGGATTATGCGTTGAAGTTTGGTTGGAAAAAATGCAATGAGTTGCAGTGGTGAAAGCGCAACCTCTTGTTCGATTCGGATGATCTGTCTGTTGACATTTAACACCAGAATAGAGCGGTTAGGCGACGTCGCAACAGCCTATTGAGGAAGTGTTGGAACAAAATAATATTAATGATAACAATGCCTAGTAACGTTTGCTACCGAAAACCCTCTTATGCGAAGTGAATCTAAAACGATTCTATCGATACATTGTACGGCGTTGTTGCTTTGTCTAGAAAGCAATACTTTTATAGGAAAATCAGAAAAGAAGGGCGTGTACTTAACCTAGGACAAATCTCAGTATGAGAAAAGTTTAAGTCAGGTAATTTCAAGTTCTAGTCGTATTGCTGCAGTCTCTCAACAAGGTACGTCAATTTTACTGGCATCGAATTGGGGCCTTAATTAAACATTTGCGATGAAAAATACTAACTCATCATTCCCTCGTAAGGGTGTTCATCAGTCAATCGAATTATTAGTGCTACCATCTTCTAGCTTATCGAATAACTTTTCAGTCAGTGCCAACTATAGAAATATTGGTTGATAATTTCTTCTTCCTTTCTGAATCCAAGTAGTGTCAAACTTGCGACAAACAACCAGTACAAAGAACCAACACACTTCAACGCCTCTATCTAGCGCTCGTTTCAATCGATAAGAAGCAGTTTGTATACATTGTTGATAGGAATATAAAAAAAATGTTTACCGTTTTGTCCAAAGTCTTGCGATTCTATCATGTTCTTCCCTATTTTGAAGATATTGCGTGGCAATGCTTCCGACGAGAGGGTCGGCTGTGAAGTAAAGAAAAATAAATAAATTAGAAGCGAATTGTAATTGAATTTTAGTGTGAACTTATTATGTGAAGGTTAGTTACGTATGATATATTACAAATTGTATCAGCAGATACTGTGGCAACATCACAAGTTACCTAACTTAAATGACAACAGCGCCAACCGATGCAACTTTAAGACCAGACGGGAAGGAACCTACTATTTTGAATAATATAATAACGTGACAGCTGTTGCGTTGTGAGTTGCAGTGCATGTCGACACTTACAAATTATAAAAATCACATACTGGTTATCGACTAGTTGTAGCTAGTAGATTACATACAGGTATTACATCAAGGTTGATACTCTTAACAAAGAATATGTAAAAGCGCAGACTTATTTTGAAGTTATTACCCATGGTTACGTCGAGTAAAAATGGGAGTTAGAGAAAGCAATCTTTCCATAGATAAATGTACTTCCCCGTTATAAGACATCATAAAAATGCAACTGAACAACAGTGGATGCAGACACAAAGATCCTGATATCAAAAAATAACGGATGGAGCGGGATTTCATAGCTGGACGTCTAAAGAGATCTGCGTTTTGAAGAGAAGAAAACTGTTCACCCTTAATTACAGAAAGAAGAGAAAGACAGTTCTAAAAACTTAAGTTGCATACCAAACAAAACGAAAGAGGCGGTTTATTATGGGACTCACACACTTAATTGATGAATACTTTTGCTATGTTGACCTGCTGCAAACTAACGGGAACATTTGTGTTCCTAAATGCATCGAAAATCGAAATGTTTGTTATAAATTCACAACAAGAGTTATAGCCAGTGGGGAAGCGCAATAGAGGAGGCCAGTGCCTTGCCACACACACATGTGGAGAAGGATTTCAATAAAGTTGGTGTGCTCAACTGTTGGCAGGGACGACTACACAAAGGAGAAGTCGTACAACTCCATTATTGGGTCGTTGTTTTTAGTAGAAGACGCATGAACCAGTCAGCTTTAAAGCAACATTTTAATAAATTGACAATTGGATGTAGTGTTGGGTAGGACACGAATTTTAACGAGTGTATATGATCTGTTCCACGTCATCTGAGGTGTAACATTTGTCACATAAGCATGACTGTTATACGTCATTATTGGGATGGCATTGCAAGTGTAATGTTGCATGTGAATGTCACAAATGCGAATGAATGATTGAAAAATTTAAATAATTTGGGATACTTTATTTACACGATAAATTGCCAATTAAATGTGCAATAAATTGACCTTATCCACACAATTGTATTGTCCTGCAAGCGGCCAATGAATGATGACAGAAACAAAAATGTCCCAACTAAAAACCAATATGACAGTTGCACCAATGAACCAGAAATGAAGTATTACAGAGATAGCCGACTTCACAGCTGATTGAGTGTGACGAATTTGAGTGCCTTTTTGAAAGATATTCATGAATTTTTGACGGTTATTCACGAAATAACGTAAATGCCGTCCTCTGATTCGTCAATTTTGTTTATGAACACGTTATAAAAAACAGTTGTCAAAAATCTTAAGGGGCACGAGAGGTAGAAGTCGGGCATCTCTGTAATACATCATTTCTGCAATAAACCAGCGAACGTTTTGATTTTTACTGATACTTAGTCTACTCAAAGGGACAAAGTATCTCTAAGTATGACAAAAATTGAAGTGGGACAATTTTTTTTATGTCTGTAGGGCATCTTATATGAGTACCACAACACTTATTGGATGCCACTTATTAGGATCACTACTTTTATAAAGCTGATAAAATGGTGGTGCGGCATTAAATCATTTCTGAATTCACATATATTTTTTTTCTGCTCACTGGCAATACTGAGGTACATAAGCGCCACAAGATTTTTAAAATTCCTATCTAAAGACGGCATAAGAGATAAGATGTATGTACATATAAAGACGTTACTTACCAGGATTGCAATCAGTCAGTAGGGAGCAAATTGATAACAATACTTTTGATATAGTCAATGCTGGTGACCAGTTGTCTTTTAAGATGTCCAAGCAAATAACTCCTTGGCTGTTTATATTGCAGTGATAGATCCTCGTTCGAAAGGTTACCTGAAACAACAAATACATGCATCGCATTAAGATATGATCTCTTGTACATAACGAATATGCGTTATACTTTAGGAGGTTTGAAGGGATATTCTGGTGAAAAGTGAATATCAAGGAAGAAGACACCACCTTCGTAGACAGATCCAGGTGGTCCCAATATTGTTGATACCCACTCATACAGGTTATCACCTTTTGGACCAGCACTGCAATTTGGTGGTGGATCTAATGTAATTTCTGCAAGTTCTTTTTGAATTCGCTTAGCTGAAGTTCCGAGCGCTTTAGAGATTTTTGGATTGGTTTTTGTTTCCTTGCCTTCGGGTTTAGCTTCATTTGCTGTGGAGTTTGTTGGTCCACTGCCATTGCGTCCGCGTCCACTGCCGCTTGCACCGGATGTTGAAGACATCTCAACCAAATAGAAAAATTTCCTAATTTAAAATAAGGAAACAAATATTATTCAGTAATTAGATGACACAGATATTTGATGTACAAATTAGTTTCGAAGACAAGGTGTGTAAAAAGGAATTAATGCTTGCGAACTAATCAACTGAAAATCAGTTCAGTTCGAGATTTTTAAATACGTCGTAAAAGTACATAGCACGAGGGTCCTAATAAGGAGCGAAAACGCTCCAAGCGATATCACATCTAAAATGTGTTAGCGACAACTTTGGGAATGTGGCCACACGTTTAAATTTGTCACGCTGTTGTTATCTAGTTACTTTAGTTCTGTTTTCGGAAGTCTTCAAAATGAATTTATTATTGGGTGCAGTTAACTTTGGAAAACAAAAGTGATAAATCAAAAGGGGAGGAAATGTACGTGTATGTGAAGGATTAATACATTAATGTTCTGTCTGATTTTTAAAGAGTGTCAATAAAAGACACCGCCGATGTTCGACGATCAGAAATACAGAAAAACCGCTTACATATTTAAAGAATCGTCATCCCGCAACAATGGCATTGTGTATAGGAAACACAGAATGCCGCTACAGTCCGAGGTGAACTGGGCATAGATTCTACAGCAATAACTCTTGCTATTGTTCTCTCGGGAAGAATACATTTATTTCGGTGTTTTGTTTCGGATTTGATCCCTGCATCTTGGTATAGGGACCGAGGCAGGTTCTTCAACGGCCAGTCATCTGCAGACCCTTTTAGTTATTCGAATATTCCATAACAGGATCAATTGGTACACCCAAAGCATCAACATGCCTGATTGTCTTAGGTGAAAAGATTAATGCAGGTGTCGCAGAATCGGCTACAACTGTTTCATAAACATAGGATTTACAGTTTAAGACAGAATATTAGAGTATTGAGTTGAATCCGGTGCACGATATTAAGGCTTAGCCCCGTCTGAAGTGGAGCATTATCAATCTTGCAGTGGGATACCAAACTACTTGTCACAGACTACCAGCCGTCATTATATACCGTACTAGGAATTCCTATGCCCCCACCCATAACTGTATGCGACTACGAGCCTACATGAAAACGACTCGTGCTTTTAATATGGCGACCCTAAACCAACTTGGTGTAATGCCAGTGGAAGGAGCTAGCTGGAGGTTCCTATTGGTAGCGGCCAGATCCACTACCAACTGTAGCGCCACGCGCAAAAGAAGTCACATATATGTTTTTTGTTCCTCGGCGAATGTATACTAAGAAATTTAAATTGTTTGCGAAGCTATTTGTTATGTGTAACATGCCTAAACAAGGAACTGAGTGTTCACTGTCAGGATGTTTGCATGGAAATATATTTACTAGAAATGAAAGTGACACATTTTTATTAAAGCAAATACCCAGCCATAACTTTCATCCTTATCTCATACTTGGCCGAAACAGAGTACATCGTAGAGTAACGAAACGTTCTACGAAAACACAACGAACAACGACTGATTTTCCGCAAGAGCTCCTCACTCCTCTAACCAACAACTAAACATACATATATGCGTTTTCTCAGATAGAAGATATCACTGCCTATCCATCTTAATACAAAATGTGGTCTTACCATTTGCTGAACAATATATTATTTTTACGCAAAATGAATACAGAGCCCTGTTGTCGGTATTGCAAATTATTGCGCAGAGTGACGTCACACCAAAGTCCCATCAAATCCAACAACAATCAACCAACCAAACACTCTTTCGCCAACAAAAGAAGAACCACCTAATTCTACATGTCCATCGTGTGATTATAACGAACAAAAAGAATTCTTATGCGATGACAGCAAATAAACATGGGCTTGCATCACAAACTACATATTTGCAATAACCAAAGGCACTTAGTATTTATGGGGGAAAATACATATTTCGTGAAAATTTACAACTATGCGCAACTCCAGATCTCTCTGGGTACAACATCCAGAAGCAAAAAATACAAATATATTTATTAATTTCAGAAGTGCATTTTTTCTCTACGCAGAGACTAGGTATATGAGACCCAACATTCACCCTCACGCTCAATTTGTATGGCTCCCTGGCAGACTAAAGGTGATTCAAATTGTTTTTCCAAATTACATTAGCTATTTAAATAACGACTGAAAACTTTTTTCCGGATTCTCCACACAACAATTGATGGTACTTTTAACGCAAATATAAACCCTCCTTCATAGCGAATACACAATAGTGAGAATGAATATCGGCCATTTTGAACTTTACTTTTCTGAATATACGAACAGCAGCAGAAACAAAACAAAAGAACTCGCCAGGAGTATCGGCCTTTATCCTTTAATTTCTCCTCCTCTTGGAAAGAGTCCATAAAATACTGCTTTCGATGCAAAGAAAAATGTATACCATGTCTGACACGATGATGATATGTACTGATTATCGACACACAAAAGTTTGTCCCGAGCCCAGTTGCAATATATTCAAGTAATTCCATCATAAAGAGTTATCTACCTTTAATTGTTTTCCTCTCTACTTGGTATTCACAATAAATATCACGAAACAAACACAGTATTTGCACCTTTCTTTCAATATAAATTAGTTTAAAAAACAACAACCTCTGCTGGCACTGGCAGAGATCAATTATTACAGAAAGGTACTTCACTTTGGGGAAGCTTCTTATTTTTCCTTTCACAATGCAAAATCAAAGCAATACTGTGATTGTGTTGGTTTTAGCCCTTACCCCGGTCGTTGTTTGAATATGTGAATTCAATGAGTTGCCGGCACCGAATTTTAGTGTATCCGTATGCAAATACTCCAAGTATTACTTGTCAGAATCAGGAAACTGTCTATACGCAGAGCATTTTCACAAAACAACTTCACAAGCCAACAATATTAACTTTTTCTCCCTTTTTTTGGCTTCATATATAAAAAAAACAAAATGGCACGTCCAAATACGAACACAAACGATACTGCGTTACAGATTGTAATGAGCAAAGATTTCTTTGTATGCGTTTTTCACATATGGAAGGGGCCATATGCTTGGGATTGACAATTCCAGTGGCGGAAAGTTGTTGGAAATACTGGAAAACAAGCGTTGACACGCGGCCATAAATGCGACGACATTGTACTCGTTTAGACGAGGCCTGTGGTATTAGTCCTTTCCACCACTTAATCTCTACGGAGAATTGTTCATTAATTTAATATAGCCAGTATGACTAAAACTTTAATGCATTTTGAATTCAGCTTGGCAGAAAAGAGGGCGCAAGTCTTTTTTTGAAAAGAGATAGCAATTATTGGGCATAGTATCATACTCTGTATGTCGGCTGAGAAAATGAGTTTGGGTTACATTTTCAAGAAATTGTGACATTTACCCGCAGCTTACTCACAGCTGATTGCCCCCTAGTGCATAGACGAATTTGAGTGCCTAAAATAACAAAAATGCCGTTCTCTGATTGGTCACTTTGGTTTAAGAACACGTTATAAAAAACAGTTGTCAAACATTTTAAGGGGCGAAAGAGGTAGAAGTCGGGTGTCTGTGTATTACTTTATTTCTGCTTATGAGGGTACTGCGTATGCACTCACACTTAATGAAAAAATTAAAAAAATTTAAAAAAATTCATTTTTGCAAAAAACAAGAATATGGGAAAAAAAACGTAGTGGTAAACGGTCTTTGTACCATGTTCCCCCGAACCGAAATCTAGTGCTTTGGATTAATTCTTACTGAAACCTCAATAGGCCGTACACCGTATCAAATTGAAGTGGTTTCAAATGTCATTACTCATTAGCTTTCAATTTTCAGTCGTTAACTCTCAATTTACAAATGACTGCCAAAACAGCTGTCTCTTGACAAGAAGTGAGAACACCAGAAAATAATAATTTTTACCGACTTAAGTTTCAACAATAATTAGTTTAAGTATTAAATTTCTTCTCCATGAATTAATTATTCTCTTTTCGAACTACCAACCTAAGTTCGCAAGAGAGAAAAACGCGATCCACAAATTCACGACCGAAAAATTCGCGATGAAGTGTCTGTTTGCTCTAATTGTACCCATTAAGGCCCAAATATAGAATCCGTTGCGTACGTTGTGATTTTAGTCCACAAAAAACGTAGTTGCTGGATTGCAAAAATGTGCCTAATGATAAATAAACAAATGATAAATCTAACAAATTCGAAATTTTAAAGTTCCTGCATTGTTAGGAATTATTTAAAGATAATTTTAAATAAAACAAAACGTATTCTATCTTTCATGAAATATCATAAAAACAGTCACAAAGAAGCACCCGAATGAATTTCCATGGTAACATCTGTCAAATGCACAGAAAGTTGAAAGTTGCCTAATTCCATCCGTCATGTTGAATTCCACTTGTGGGCTGCATGTGCTGTCTCTCTCCCTCTCATAAGGCCTTATGTGGTGTACATTTTTTGACAGGACGCAGCGGCTGCAAATTCATCGACTTTAAACCGATAAGTGATTGTCTGAATGTGATCCGCATCCGCGGAAATCTTTGCGGAGTGATCACGTCACGACACGATAACAGATAACAGCAGCACTTCCCGCAGCTGCTTAGCGGACCTGACCAGGAGAGAGTGATCCCAAAGCCAATCGACGAATCAGTCCTCCCACCCAGCTTTGAAGAAGTCGGCACAGCAATGAAAATGCTGCAGGCTCAGATGATTTACCATCAAACCTCTTCAAACTCGGTGGAGATACTCTGGTGAGGAGTATGCACCAGATCATCTGCAGAATTCGGGAAGACGAGAGCATGCCTGACGACTAGAATATCAGCTCCATTATGCCCCATCTTCAAAAAAGGCCATCCTACCTCTGGCAACAACTTCAAAAGGGTATATCTCTGCTAAACGTCGCCTATAAGATCCTATCCAGTGTTATGTGTGAACGTTCAAAGCCGTCTTGCACCGCACTAATCTGCACGTACCAGTCTGGCAAATCGACTTTAGACCAAATATTTACACTAAATAAGGCAATTCCTGGAGAAAACCAGCGAGTTTCAAATCGATACACACCACCTTTTCATCGATTTTTAAGCCGGATGAGACAACATTCATTGTAAAGAGCTATTAGAAATTATTGCCCTCCAAGCCCTTCGAAACCTGCATGGGCTTCGGCAGGAGATGCGCTTTCTTCAATCTGGTACTGGAGAAGATAGTGCGGAGGGTTACTATTTTCCACAAGTCAGTCCAACCGTTCGGTTATGCAAATGACATCGATATCGTCGCGCGTTTCCAACATGCCGTAGTGGAGGCAATCACGACAATTGAAAAAGAAGCGAAGTGAGCTAGTCTTAACACGGGGTTTTACGTTTATTTTCTAAGTACAGGTCCAGCGAGTTTCTTTCATTTCGCTTGGGTTGATTTCTAGCATCGTACACATTTACCAATTTAAATTTGTGTTTCGAAAGGGCAGAACAGACACCCTTGAGTATAGGTAGGCTTCTTCTCTCTCCAGGTACCTGGTACACTGTCAATAGAGGCAACAGGCGCATCGGTGTGTTCAGATCGGATAGATTTTTTATGCATGAAGTCGTAGTCGCACTCACGGTTGCCATCGCAAAATGCCAAAATCTATAGAATCCTTTTTGTCCTACCAAACAAATTGACAACTGATAAGCTCTTATGAGTGGGAGAGATGGAATTGATCAACTTTTTGTGCGTTTGATAGATGTTACCAAGGACATTTTTTATATCAAAATGTGATTATTTTTACGATTTTTTTTTTCGTTAAAATTATTTTTGAATAATATTTGCATAATTCCAAGTAATTCAAAAAATTTTAAATTTTATATTTTTAAAACACAGAAACAGGAAAGTGGAATACACTTGGGTCATACTGTGGGATCTAAACGTAAGCAACGGATTGTCTTGAACGCCGGTGCAAACTGCAATCACAGCCGGATATTATTATAGCAATTCAAAATTGTACTTCTTTGGTTTTTTTTATAAACAGCGAGCACATTTTCATTCATACAGGCTACTCAATTTACAAATTAGAAAAATATAATCCAATGTAATCCTAATCGAATGAAGAATTCTGGGTGCTGTTGTTGTAATCCATGCTATCCAAGATCTTATACGGATTCGTGGACAGAATTACGCTGATTCCCTATGTAGTAAACGACAACAAACGAAACGACAGAACGCAGTATGTATTCCGTATGTCAGCGGTAGTTTTTCAGTCGTTGATCTATGCTATTTTGTGAGTCGCCGTGGCGTAGTGGGTTAATGCGTCGACTCCTACGCAGAGGGTGCCAGGTTCGAGTCCCCATTCTACAAATTTTCATAGTTCACGGCTTCACCTCTTTTGATTCACTGACAAAGGCTCAAAGAGTATTCCTGTCTAGAAAAAGCTTCTCAACTTTACCGTTCGGAAATGGCATAAAACTGTAAGTCCCTTCCACTCGTTATAGAACAATAGCACGCACAACACGAGTGGTTGCTGAGAAGCTAGGCCCAGATCCGCCTCGGACTCTCGCGCCACCAATATTATTATATTATTATCTATGTCATTTTAACATACAAAATTGTCGTGTGGAAATCTACTACGATCTTGATGCGTCGTGTATGTTACGGAATGCCGATGAAAAAGCAACACTACACAAAGAAGGACTGACGACGTAAAGAACCAAAAACACCTTATGACATTCAACATACAGTGAAACCAGTGTAATTTGGCCAGCTGCGCTGCAAGCATTTTTGGCTAACTTAGAAAGGTGACCATCTTATAACAGAGCCTGTTATTTTTTTCTCTACATAAGTCAGAGAAACACTGAAGCTATTCACAAACTGCAGAAATGAAGTTATCTACAAATGTATATCTCAACAAGATTTAAAACGAATATCATTTTACCGCTAAGTCTGTCCGAACATTTTGCTTAGTACATTTTTATACACACACAACAAATGGCAAACGCCACAATGGCGACCAGCAGACGCCTATGTTGCCGGCAGAGATAAGGGATAATAAGAATATTATCCTTTATCCGGTTGCCTGCCAACTAACGTAGGCTATTTAGTACGAAATATGAAATAACATATTCAAAAATGCGGCCAAGTTCCAAGAGGCCAACAGAGTGATTTGGAGTTATATATGTAAGGAATATGTGAATCTTGTCCCCACTTATAATGGCCAACTTACAAGGGTGGATTGACAGGTTTCACCGTACTGTGTAAAGTACAAATTTAGCATTGAGGAAACGCGTAATCATGAGTTCCTGCGAATAGTTCCTGGACTCACTTCTGGAAATTAAATTGTCAGTATAAAAGTGAAATATTCTGGTCCTTACACGTACATATCCTATCCTAGAAACAATGTTTTGGGTTTTCCCGTTGGAAAGTTAGAATTTTCTAATTTATCCTTGACTATTAGATGGGAAAGGCACAAGCATTATCTGTCTTATTACATTGGCAGAAAGTTTATAAACCGAATTGACCAATCAGAGAAAGTCATTTACGTTATTTCGTGAATAACCATCAGAAATTCATGAATATCTGTCAAAAAGGCACTCAAATTCGTCGATTGACTAAGGGTCAATCAGCTATGAGGTCCGCTATCTCTGAAATATTTCATTTCTGTTACATTGGGGTAGGGATCTCATTTATCGTTCATAGGCTATTCGGTTTCTCCTCAGTTATGTGGTAATTGATGTGTAATCAAACATATTCAAACCGCATTTAACATGATCACGTCTCCTAAAATGCCATACAGCATCGAATATTGGGTGTTTTCACATACGTCAGACAAAAGGACTGCGTTAGACATGTTCATTATCGTAGATTCACCATCCTACTAACAGGTGAAACGCAGTTATTATATTTTAATTGCCAAGTGCGATTGGAGGAACACATTTTTACTTGAGATGAGAGACATACTGCAGCGGGTATGTTCAAAAACACATGAGAAAGGAAATGCGATTGTACCTACACCCCTTGTCTTCAATGAAACCTGCCTATAAATGGAGCAAGATGAAATTAATCAGACTTCCTTATTTAGGTTAGCACAGTGGGCTTATGCTGGCTTAAGTTTTCCAGCTGTCTTTCCTTACAGCATACGGCATACGACTTTGGTGGCGGCCGTGGCGTTGTCGTAATCATACGCACTTGAACATCTCTGGCTGGGTTGGTGTTTTCACGGGCTCATATGACAGTGCTCAAATAGTGATAACTGTCTAAATAAAAAGCTTATCAAACTTGGCAGTTCCGGAGTCGATATAAACTCTAAGTCCCTTCCACTCGAGAGAGAACAATAGCACGAACAGCACGAGTGGTAGCTGACAAGCCAATCCTTAGCGACTTAAATAGGAAATAATTTCCTAAGTCACACTTACATAAGTCATGAATTGTATGAACGTATGTTTGATTCCTAGCCCATTGAAGATGATAGACGTGTCTCGCCCGCATGTCAAAAATTTAATCGTATTTTTTGTATCGCACGTTTCTCTAATGCAAGGTCAAGGTATCATAATTTGTATGCGCCGGTATACTATCAACGTTAGCGATTAAATTTGTTACGTACACATGTACATATGTAGGTACAACTTTCGAATTTAATGGCCCCCACGACGGTGACGCGCTTGTGTTACCAAATGGAACTGACGAAATGAACGGTCATTGTCACAAGTCGCACAAAGACAAACTTTGTCATTCTGTAAAACTATTAACAATGAGTATTCCTTGAAGACGTTATGATTTTAAAAGGAGAACAGCAGCATTGATTTTTTTTTTGAAAAAAATACCACTTGGCAGATGTTTCCCATTTTGCCTTTTTTTAGTAGCTTTGTGCAGCAATCAATTGTATGGAATGTGCAGCATTTGGGGTGTCTGTTATTACCAGTGAATCGTTTAGAAGGACGATTATTCTCCCAATTTGCTTCACCTAACTAAAACTGAAGTCCAACAAATTTTTGGGTTTCGGATGAAGCATGACAGTTTTAGTTCATACTTGTCCATTTACTGTGTTAATAACCTAAGTTCTTGGCGGTCACAATTAAATCACAGGCACTTCAAGCAACCATATTTATTGCCATACTAATCTAGAAGTTGCATGAATAAAAAAGCATATAAAAAAGCAATAGCCGGTTCACAGTCTTCTTGATTGGAAGCATCTACGACTCTTTTGACGGTTCCATTAGTGACCATGGGCAGGGAACTATATTTCTGTCCCTAATCTGGCTCCTTTGTTTGGCGTGAAGTAGGCTATGCGATATCTGAGATTAGCTGCCACTCGCCAATTTGGTTGAGTTCTTTCCGCACTGTATGGGCAAGTCACCTTAGGCGTTCGATCCACAGACGACAGGCTAAACTCGCAGTTTTTGGTTGATTCTTCTCCTCCAGATTCCATCCACACAAACAAAACCAAAGGTTGCACACTTAATTTTTCTTGGAAGCGAGGATTTGTTTATCTGCTGTTAAAATTGTCCAATCATCTGGACCGTGCACCACACCGATTTAAATATCGCGTGTAATACTCCGGTATGTATACATTTGCCTGACATACTTTAATGATCTTTAGATGTCAAGAATCCTCCTCATCCTGAGAGATAGATGAATGAGAGATACATACCTACCAGCATTTGTTTCACTTTGTTCGTTTACTTGATCTCTCGCTAAATGTCACAACGGCTTTTGTAACATCACACCCTCATACGCCGCATGGATCAAGATGAGTAGGAGGAAGTTGCTTCTGCCCACCTTTGATTTCTCGGAGATACAAATTTAAGGTGTGTAACTGTCTCAACGGCTCAATTCAGTGAGGATCTGGGATATCCCACAAACTTAGGCCGCTTTAAACACAGTCAATGCGAAAACCCTCCAAACATTTTCATTTTTTCAACATTATCAACTAAAGGAGTCGGGATAGTGCACGCCAGACACCTCTATCCTCCGCCATCGACTTTAACTCATCAGAAGATAGTGCCCAGCGAAACCAGGCCTTTCTTTGGGTTTGGTCCAACTACCTCATACTTATTTTGCCAAGCGGTCACCTACCTGATGAAATCGCATTCGACGCCCACCTCGAAAGTCAGTGATGGTGACAACATCCGCACCACGTGACGAAACCATAACCCTTTCCGTTTAAAAAAGATGAAGAGAGAAGTTCCTCGCACACTGCCGTCTTCCACACCCTTGAACACCAAGTTAAGATGAATCCGGGACAGCAACAAAGGCGTCTTATATCATATACAGATGATCGACAGACCCAACTGCATTCCATTAACCACTTGGGTTATATACAATTCCCTTCAATAAATCATGATACGCAACTCAGAGCATGTCCCCGAAGGTTATCCTTCACATCTTTGCGCCTCTGCAACAAGTCCAACTGAAAACTTAATTGTCTGAACAAAAAGTATGATTCTTTTTCAACTTGTCTGTGAAATAAACAAGAAATTGACCGAAACCACATTTGTCGATCACTGCAAATCACTAAACCACTTACACGTTAACAAAGAGCAAGGACATCGTCGTTCAAACTTGAAACAAAAAAAAATGCTGACACAACAGCAAAACAGTGGCAGAAGGGCACACAAGTATATGAAAATCAAAAATCAAAAGAAAATGCATATGAAAATAAGGAAAAAAATTGGCAAAATATTTATTCCTGTTAA
Source organism: Eristalis intricaria (assembly GCA_964034865.1). NCBI lineage: Eukaryota > Metazoa > Arthropoda > Insecta > Diptera > Syrphidae > Eristalis > Eristalis intricaria. The sequence continues at coordinate 23,518,782 of OZ035874.1, forward strand.
GTTCTGCGCGATATAAGCGGTTTTCCATGCCTTAGAGTGTATAAAAGTAGATAAAAATCACAAAAGACAAACAAAAATCAATCAAAATCAAATACCAAAAAAAAAAAAACATTGACAAATGCTACTTTAAGAAGTAAACTCTTGTTGCCACATTCTCATTTATGACAGTTTTCTTTTCTTTTTCAGGTACACAAATTATTTATCATTTTTGTTGTATAAAAAAAAATAATAATATATGTGGTTGTTGCTGCAAAACTTGAATCAACTCTTTTTCAGTTTCAGTGTTGTAACCGCGCGTCTCGCGTTAACGTCTGCTGTTGTTTTTTTTTTCGCTTTTTGTAAAAGGGAACTTATATTCCTCACGAATCTACAACACACATCGATCGCGTGTTTGGCTACAAAAAATAAATGGGTTTTTTTTTTCGAAAAAAAGGAGTACGGACAGAGTACACGTTCAAACTCGAGTAATTGAGAAAAGGTAATTTTATGTAGAGTATATTTAAAATCATTTGTTTTTTGTGGTTTTTTGTTGTTTTGTATCCCGACACTATATACATACATAGTAAGCATATGCATATATATATTTACATCTCAACGTACATACATACATATACATACATATATATGAATTTAGTAATATATATAGATACACAGTTAATATATATATATGCATACATATTCATATATATATACACACATACACACGTGTATATATAACTTTATTCTTCATCTTATTTATTTTTGTTTTGTTTTGTTTTTTTTTTGTTCTTATGATTACTGTTATCATTACAGTTAAAAATTAATTTTCTTATTGTCAAACTATATGTTACTATCTGCAGTCCCTATACAATAAATACGTTTTCATCGAGTGTGGCAGTTGTAGCTCTTGGATGCGTTCTTCTAAATGCGCTCGTCCTAAATTCTGCCGTATCACACGTCTACATAAATACATTAAGGGTAATGGTTCGGCTGAAAGTAAAGAAAAAACACAGTTATAGAATTTTAGAGCTCTCATTTATGGTTTATGTGTGTGTTCGGTTTAATACGAATATATAAATATACTTACGATCCAGGCCGCCAATGTATCGCATTGTTATCTCGCAATGGCCCCAGACTGCCGACACAATTGGATAGAGTTTCTTTCCTTTTAACCCTCTAAACGCCACACCCAAATATTCATGATCTACTATAAAACTAAGTGTTCCTTCGTCCATATCCAGTGCTAATAGAAATTTATCGGGTACTAGGAATGCTTCATCGTTTTTGAGTATCGCTGGATAAGTTATGCCAGCACAATTTTTTGAATCGTGATATAGTTTATTTCTGCCTAAATCCCAGCCCCAGCTGTGTACTGATGCGCCGACTAAGCTTTGATATCCTACAGAATGTAATTGTGCTTCGGAAGTAGCTACACCAACTACGGCGTGTGTACCTCGTTGTCTTGTTGGCCAATATATTTCCCAAATGTGAAGACCTTTTGTAAAGCCCACTTTACCCCGTATACAGTCTGTGCTCTGTGCCACTGGATGCCGGTGAAATGTCAATTTATCGTCTTCTTTAACAAATATATTTAGGGATCTATCATCCCCATTCCATGAGTATTTAAGTTGTGCTTCACGTCCAGCTGGAGGCATATCAAGTAATATTTCAATACGGGCTGGCTTTACATATTCTGCTGCTAATTCACGTGGTATTACTGGTTTAAATGGAACTTGTGCATCACCCCGACTAACACTTTTAACGACTGCACTGTTTTTTTGTCCCATGTTCATGCCAGATCGATTGTTGCGTGTTCGTCTTTGGTCTAGTATGGTTACTTTGTATGATAAACGTAAACGTTCAAAATCTCTTGGTTCCAAACGTGATAGAACCACTCGTGGAGTTAGTGTTGTTGTAGATGATATGCTTTGTGGTCTTCTTCGGTCACTGGATCTGAAAATAGGTGCCCGACCACCCTTGTATCTGAAAAGGAAAAGAACAATCTATTCATGACACATTATAATGTAGAAGATTTCGATTTGAATGTGAAAACTTTTAATTTTATTTTGTTTTGTAACCCAATGAGACTCTTGTTCTTTTACCCCCAATATTTTTTTTTTTGTAATCTAAAATAACATTTATAATTCACTTATGCTGAAGATTTAAGGGCGGAGATTAAATGAAAACTATGCTGGGTTGATATGAGAAACAAAAAATTAAGCCAGAACATCATCGGGGGGGTATTTGGTTGCCAGACCATCACTGTTGTGGGAGTTAGAATAAGTAATTGGGAGCCAGGTTGAAACTTAAAGCGTTATAAGGTATATTTTGTCTACGACTCCAAGAACAGCGTATGCGTCTTGGATGGCGGAGAAGGACCTCAACTACTTAGAGTCCGAAATTGGAGGCAGCTAGCCATGATGCAGATGCAAAGGCTTCTTGGTTGAAGCCCAAGTCAACTCCACACAAGAAGAAGGTTTATTATAACAGGCAGATACAACTGGATTTAGTTACAGATCAGGAGACTAAGCAGATTAAGTACGCCGGACAGACATGCAAGTGTGCAATTGAATGCATGATATATGGATGAGTCTTGAAGACGTTGATGAAGTTGAGATAAAGCGGGTGGCTCGAGGTTTCTGTCATTTCCTTCAAAGGTAGCAGCTATGATTTCTTCTAGGTTAGACGGAATATGCAAGAGTTCCAAAACAAAACTCTCTCCAACTCGAACTTTTAAAAAGGTGGTCACACATTAACGTCAAGTTTTCTTGCCCAACTTAATTTGACATTTCTTTGTATCAGTGTTTAGCAAATTCAACCATGGAGAGGTACACAATTGAGTAGCGCGTTAAGATTGTTGAAGCCTTTTACGAAAATGGACGTTCAAATCAAAATGCATTTCGTATTTTTTTTTAGTTTAGTCAGCATAATCGACCAAATGTGTCCACAATCGGTAGAATTGTGCGCCTGGTATGTAGGAAATGTGAAAAGCCGATGCATCCACAAAGACTGATCGTTTGGTGCGGCTTATGGGCTGGAGGCGTCATTCGGCCGTACTTCATCGAAAATGAGGGTCGGCCCAGCAGTTACCGTGAATGGCGTTCGATATCACGAGGTAACAAGGGACTTCGTGTGTCCAGAAATTGAGGATATGGACCTGGACGACATGTGCGTCCAACAGGATGTTACCACTTGCCACACAGCCAACGAAACAATGGCTCTTATGAGAGATTCAATGGTCGTGTTATCTCACAACACCGTTGAACTTCTTTCTTTGGGCGTATTTAAAAAAAAAGTGTACGCCAATAAGTCAAGACCAATTCAAGAGCTAAAGGATGAGATAATTCGGTACATTAACGAAATTGAACCTCAATTATGTCTGACTCATTGAAAATATGGACCATTGGATATAGGTCTGCCACCGAAGCCGTGCCGGGTATTTAACCGATGTTTTGTTTTACACATAATTGTCATAGATCCTTCTATCATAATAAAACAACATATGCATATATGTGTATAACATTAAAAATAAACTTTCAATGATGCCATCTATTCTATTTTCGTAAAAGACAAAGTACAGTTGACTCGCGATAATCGAATTAACGATTGCTGAATTTGCTGAGCTGCAGCGAAGCAATAAAATAAAATAGATTCACATGTATGGAATGTATGCAATAATAATTTGACACACATCATTACAAAACACAAACTGCATTGCAAAAAAAAGTAGAACTACTTAACTAGCTACGAATTTCGATTTACAGCGTTTTTCCTGGCAGTCCGACTGAACAATCACATCGAATTAACGAGCGTACGAAAGCACATAGCTTTTGTTCGACCTAAATCAGTTGGAATGATCGTGAATGGACTGTACTTGGTTCGGTATTCACCACAAGTCAGTGTCGGGGGAGTATGACATTCCAGGGAAAAGGCAAATAGGCAAATTCGTCTGGTAAACATTTCTTGAAGTCTTAAGATCCAGCACCTCGGTAGAGGAAGATATTTTTGAGTATTTGACAAGATTATTTCTCCTAATCGTTGATCATTTGAGAAGCAAATAAAGGTGTCCCTCAAATCTAAACGAACTCATACCTTAACCAAGCTTTTCAGATCTTAAGGCTCATATTGGCTTCATCGCGTGACTTTCCAGACGATTATTGTCCTGACTATTCCCTTCAATGATATCGTCGATGATTTGCTTCATGTAAGACCACCAGTGTCGGCTCGCCTATCATTACAGTTTGACTGGTCTGAAAATAAAATCTTAGGAACTACTGTCGGAACGCTAATGGAAGACAATTGGCGACACACGCAATGAGAGCCCAACAAACTGTGCCATAAGCTAACACTCCTTCAAGGTGCACCTCCTTTCAGCACATAATTCAGACACAGGGAGGTAGAGTAAATCATTACCCTACTACTTGCTCCTGTAGCACGCTCTTCAATTGAAGGAACAGCGATTTAGCAATCTACATCTTCAACAACCCAGACTTGCTAAGCAACGATAGCAAGCTTACCAGCATCATCACCGCAACATATACTATTTTAGGGGTTACTTAATAGGCATTCTAGCTCTTAGGGGTCTATGCTGTGCTGGCGTAAATGTAATTGCTTTATACTCAACCCCGACCGAATCTAACGAACGGCAAACGAAATGGAAAATAGTCACATGCAGATTGATGCTTTGATGTACAAATATCCGACTTGTTACAAAACAGGATGTTCGTAACCTCACAGCACAGTACAGTCTGTTGTTCCAAAAAATACACTGTCTATTGTTCCGATTCCGAAAAGCCTTGCCGGTTCATAAAATTCGTTTTTTTTTTGTTTCAGGTTTTGTGCCACTGAAGTGCATTGTTTTAACTGGCTGCTTTCATCACTGGCAGTCATGGTTAAATTCATCCGACCTCATTCGAAACTCATGCGGATTGCTTTCTTGTTTCTAAGTGAGAAAACGGGTGCCTTCATAAACGTAAAGCTAACAGGGTGCAGGACGACCGTATTTTGTTTGTAAATGTCAAAAATGTACACTAATCGGACAGATTGCACATCCCAAAGAAACCGCCTAGAAGAAAGTGAAAATATGAAAACACGATGTGCGACTTTATTGGACAAGAACCTTGACTTTGGAGCAGGAATGAATAAGAAAGCAATTTTGTGATGAAATGTGTTTTATAAGAAAGCCACGCGTATGCAGTTCATGGTCACATCTAAAATTGAATAATGATATGTATGGCTGGCTTCGCAGTCCCAGATGAGCATGTACATCTAGTTTTTGCAGTAACCACTTGGCTGTGCGATATTTACATGGGCTGAGAATAGCACAATAGGGCCGAACCCAACATGATTCCACCATATCGTGATTTATTTTTCACCACGTGCTCACACCAGGTGAAAACGAAAGAAGTTATGTTGTAGTTGTGGCTATGTTCGAAAAATTAAAAATTATGTAACTCGCGCCACTTGTTTCCTGACCGGGACAAGTGACTTTCGAAAACCTAACTCTCTAACAAGTGAAGAATTTTAAGCCTGATCTCGTTCACGGAGCCAGGGGTAATGTTTGAGCTGTTAATTATTTTGTGAAACTGTCCAACGTGCCAAAATAGGCGTGTTTCACTCCAGAAACGTGCCTCTCAATGCCCGCGGTCAATATGTCCGCTCTGAAGACAGAGTCTAGGTGAAGAGAAATGAGAAATATAATAGTCTCGAGAGCAGCCACCGGTGTCTATGTAAGTGACGCCATATTTCTTAAGCAGACCGATCTCAGGTGTCTGAGAAGATACTTCTACTTCCCACTAGACCACAGATCCGTATTTTATCTAATCTGAACTTCGGTTCCGAAGCGCCTATCCGTGGGAACAAACAATTAATCAACCTATCTCAGTCAAGGAATCAATCACAATAGTTTTAAAGTATTACGTGACAGCCAAGCTGATTATCTGCTTTATCAGGGATTACTGGCTGTGCCGACTCTGAGGTAGACACCTGGGCTCTTCTTCAAGTTGCACGCAAAGCTGATGTATTTCGTCTTCACCTACTGAATGATAAGGTTTTTCTTTTTCCAATGATACCGATGAAGTTCAATTACCTCACCACTTCCCACTCTTCGGTATCGCTTGCAATCAATTACTATCGATCGCCGCACATTTGACATTCGATAGGATTTTATTTACATAAACGCCAACACACACGCAATAGCGGTGCACACAGAGGGAGAGCGAAAACAAAAATGTAAACAATATTAGAAAAACACATTAAACAGAGATAAAAAAAAAACATTTGAAAATAAACAACAATTCTTGCTCAACGTGATAAGAAATTGAAAGTGTAAACAGAACCCCTTCATAAATCAAAAAAAGTTCTCTTATCGCAAAATATTCGACTAGCAGCACACATCAAGAACCATCCTTCTCTATCAGGCAATTAGAGTTCCTGGTGATCGGAATCGGAATTTCATCCATCAGAGACACATAATACGCAATCGGTTTCATTCTCTTAGCATTCGACACAGCTGTGTTTTTGTGTATTTTATTTTTCACATGTGAATATGTATTATCAATCAATTGGTCTAGTCTTACCTGCTTTTCTGTCCTTCAAGGCGTTGCTTTAATTCATCCAGTGTTGTAAATTTATTTGGATGTGTTACCTTCTTCATCGTAGGTTTTTGTGTTCATGAAGGTCAATTTATTTGGGGGCCTTCCTTTTCTAATTTATGAGCCAACACGTCGTTTATCATAAGTTGTAATTGATTCAACGACTCGAATCCTCAAACAGCTTAAGCATGGTTGCTTGCCTGCGGCTTCATCCTGTTAAAAAAGCAATTTCGCTTTCTATAGCTACTAACGCACTAACAGCATAACTTATTTATGTTTTTTTTTGTAAAAGAAAAATGAAACAATTCCTAAAATTTTGTTTTCGTTTATCGAACTCGGTGCAAATAATAAAGGGACCGACGTTATTTGCAAACTGCGCCAGTTCAAGAGTGTATGTAATCAATTTAAGCCGAGAGTAAGTGTGGGTTTGTTAGATGAGTACCCCCTCCCCTCCTAACAGATTGCAGTGCAGTGACCATGAGCAACAGCAGGAAAGAAGGTTGATAATGTAATGAAACAGTGGGAAGCTGGCTGTTGTATTACATGAGTTAGACATCTTTGACTGATCCAAACCATTTGTAAATCATTTAACAATACACATACACACCTTAGGTCCCTCATCCCGTTACAAAGAAAAAAACAAAAGCCGCTCCAGAACTTAAAGCAAACCAAAAAAAAAATAAGCTTTACATATGTACATCGGTTTTGGAAGCCACCACAGAACAGTCATACACAACCAGAACGTGGGACATATTAAGGATTTTTAATTGAAAGTCGTCTGCATTCATTGCGCGCTGAATGGGTAACTTTCAAACAATGCCGAGTTACGACGGGGTGCACAAGTACCACAACTGAAAAGGTTTCGAATTGTTTGAATAAATGCATGTGCACAAAGATGAAGCTGGAGAAAAGAACAAAACCTCTTTGTTTCACAAACGTTTACAATGTTCCAACAATGGTATGTCATATAGGCACCAGCTAAACATTTTGCAGTTAGAACAATGCTTGTCTACGCACAAGAAGGCTTAAAAAACGTACCTAAAGTGTTGTTGTCATACGAGATTACTGGGCATATACTGTCGGGATCTGAGAATTAGAGCATGCTTTTATTTATTCCTAAACGGATGGTTCCAAAACAAAGGATGTGGTGTCTAACCCAAGGACTTTAATTAGATTACTGTGGTTTTCAAGCGGTGATCCATGGTGATCCGTGAAAAACTTTTTCATTTTCACACACAGTTCGCCATTAAGGCTCTGGACACCATCATCATCTACTGACCCGCATGATCCAGTAAAGGGGTTGCGGGGGTAGAGTACACACGAGGTCAGGAGGTATGCCCTAAGCGTAACCAGGCGGTTTTTTGGATTTGATCAAACAACCACATCCTGGGTCTGCCAACCTACCGCCTTTCTGGCATTCCAGGATCGTCTCGCAAGTCGTGATGGTGGGCAGTCTCCAAGTTGGTCGTTCTGTTCAAAAGACGTCTTTGCTGAGGTTCAGCAGGCGACAGACATCTCAGAAAAATATGAAGGCGAGGAGCTGGCCAAATGCGCAGCTTCTCTGCCTTCTTTCACTGAAGAACAGTACATTGTAGGAATGCCCCTCTCACCAACCGTAACTATTTGTGCCGTCAATTAGACTTAGGCGAAGCTGACTAGAAAGTATTAAATGAAAAGCAACCAGACACGATTTTGTCAGAAAGAGATCATAGACGCTTCCAAACAGCTACTTCACCTAAACAGACCCAATCGCATTGTTAGTGACTCGGAAGAGTTGACCGTGATTTATGAAAGTTGTCGTAAGTAGACGCACCCACCTTCAGACGAAACGAGCTACCAAAACGGAATACTTCTCCATATTTGGCAGATCCTACCGAAGAAGACGCTAGGTTAGGTAGGTTAGGTAGATGCCCAACCCAAACAGGTTGAAAGGAGAATGATGGTGCTAAAATCAGAATGAAACTACATTCCCAGCGCTGCAGAAAGCTGATGGAAGTAAACTGACATGGTGACTACGAGGCGGGGTCTATTGGGAAAGCATTCCAGAAAGTTAGGAGATCTGATGAACAATCTCTGCCATTGTCCGGTACAGGTACAGAATATTTGAAGCTCTCTCTCTCATTGCTTTATCGCTGAAACGACCTGGTTTGGGAACGGCAGTTTACTGGAGTAATTGCAATAGTTGATCCTGCGTGGCGGCACAGTGCATTCTTAAGCCACCGCAAACGCTGAGCCCTGCCTCTCCTTGACCATCTCAAGATCAAATGAGATAGCCCTTGGTCGATGGTATCGTCCAGAAGATTCAATCCCAAACGTAAGAACTAAACAGAGACATGAGCTTAGCCAGGAGTCTACTGATCCGAGCCTTAAGATGACTAGGCCATGTAGAGTATGTGGTTGGTGTGCGTTTAATTGGAAGCAGCTGACTAAAGATCGTGCCACCGTACTACAAAGTTGGAAAGAAGCTCAGAACCTAGGACATACCAACTACCTTCCACCAACCCTGGCTCCGGAGAAGAGTTCAACTATTTCCGGACCGGGAACAATGGAAGGAACGAGTGACAATATCAGAGGGAAAGATTGCCCTAAATACAGATGGTTCAAAGACGAGCGCTGGGAGGGATCTTCTCTTACCTCTTCGAAAGATCCCTGGTACTAAGCGAGGACTGCAGCGTTTTTCAGGCCGAATAGGCTGCCCTACACGAGGCGGCACTCGCGCTGAAAGACTAAAGCATTACCGGCGAGTCCATCACCATCTTTTCTGATAACCAAGCGGCAATAAAGGCCAATCGGAAACTCTGAAATCTAAGTTGGTTGAACTGTGCAGACAAAGTCTCAAATAGATGTCATTGGAGAAATGGGTGACACTCTGTTGTGGGTACCAGGTAGCGTTGCCAGACGTCCCGGTTTTTAGACATAAATTCAATTGTCCTTAATTCCCGACATATTTTGAATTTTGGCTGGTTATCTTCCGAAGGAAAACTAGCAGGAGCGTCGTCTTAATCTCCACAGGAATCGCAGGGGTTTTGTCGCTTAGGTCAAGCACACTTAGATGTTTGGCGAAGGTGCGCCGGTAAGTCGTCTGCACTATTTTCCATCAAGGGATAGGTAACAAGAATGCCGCGGACGCTTGGGAGTATACGTTTGGCCTGTCTGTTCCCTGGAGAGTCATGCTACCTCCCTCCATCAATGAAAGTCCCAGCGCAGGTCCTCAGAATGATAAAACCGGTTACTGGCTGCTAATAAATGACTTTAATTATCATAAAATATTGAGTTTTTTATATGTCCCAGGTAAAAATTCTAAATGCCGGTATATTTCCACAATTTTGTGATGTGTCCCGATGAGCTTGGAAAAATATCTGGCAGCCCTAGTTAAGGGACATAATAGAATCCAAGGCAATGAAAGGCCGGGACAGCCTCGCCAAGATCGTGGAGATGAGAGAATCTCTGGCAACACCCTTACGCACGCCAACACGACACTCAGCTTCATAAAGAAAAAGCTAGAAGACGAAGCCCTGGTCAGAGCATGTACTCGCAGTCTTAGCCTGAACACTGCAGCCGCAGCAAGGGTCCTATGGCCGAAGCTCAGCAAGAAGAGATCAGAGCGCTGTTGGTTTAAAAAACCTCCTAGGGTTCAATCTGGTTGGTTCTAGAACGGCACTTTAAGACTCCCTGACATGGGCACAAGGGATTCAACACGTTGATCTAAGTGCGCCGCGGCCAGTAGGCCACTCAGTTTACCTACCTACCTTAGATCGTGCCATACCCGACGTCGGCCCATACCCGACGGTAGCGCCATCCAAAAAAGAACCCACTAACAAAAAGTATGTTTTCAGTAAAGCTAAATTTCATCAAAGATCACTCATGTTCATATTGTGCTCTCGATACGTTAGGAAATCATCTGCTGCATGTATTTTCGACCAACCGTCGTTGAATTCGACGGTTAAAATCATTAATCAAATAGACGAGTTCAAGAGGCAAGAAAAAAACCCCGAAAAATTCATATATTCCAAGCAATGCCTAACCTTGTTTTTTTCTCACTTGATTGTGAAAATAAAGACAAATTATTCGCATAAAACGTCTGCAAACAATTCCATCGACAGGTGAGATAAAAATCTCAAATACAGGCAGAGATCCACTTATGGTTTACCTCGACGGCAGTTAATGAGTCATGAACTTCCGAGTTCCCGATTGGGGGGAGAAATAAATTTGAAGGACTGTTGGCGCGCGCATCTGTGAATCTTCACTTCCGACTTTGCCGAGAGCAAACGTGACACGACACGACTACCATTGATCGGGCAAGTGCATGTACCAACAAACCGTACTTGAAACAATGATCATTGAAGCACTTTCAAATTCAAACGATTATCAGCTTAGGGTGATTTGTCGTCAAATATGCTTTAAATGTTGTGTGAAGAATGAAGCGACAGCGGAAGAAAACAAGTATTCAAAGGAAATGTTTGCGTCTTTGACGGATGACACTGAGGAGAAAAACGTGTTTACTTCTCTGACAAAAAAACATGAGATTTCATGACAACGCAGATAAACAGGATTGCATTTTGAAGTTACCTCAGGTTGACAAAATTAGTTGTAGTTTATTTGTAAATAACTGAAGAGGTTATTCTCCATACGAGGGATTAATGGAAAAACACCCTTTCTGTGGAAGCAATGGACACAACCTTTCCCATCATCAAAGAGAATTCATGGAGACCATACATTTGAGATTGCGTCAGCTTCCGGAAAAAAAAGATGTGCTTGCAGGATAAATGGAACGGGGGAGTGGAGTGGAACCATTTATTTCTACTTATGTTAAGAAAAAAGTTAATTTTGTTGTGGCATTTCGCTCAGTTTAAATGATATTTATTTTTATTTTTTCTCTTAAAGTACATGATGAACTCGTTATTGTATAGAGTTTATAAATTTTTTTTAACATAATGTCGACGTACCATCTACCTACAAGTCCACATCGCTTTGTATATTAGAACAAAGAACACACATTGCCCCAAGATGTCATAAAATGAGTACATATCTACCTTGCACGTGTTGATATGAAAACGTTAAAAGAGCGACGCTCACACTTCATTAAGTATTCTAATAACTAGCTTCAGTTGCCTGTATGTGTTAATGACATAAAAGCACATTAAGGTCAAATATTGAGTAAGTAAATGCTATTAATAATGTGAATTAGAAAGTTTGGCTTTTTAAATGCCAGTAGATCTGAAATGACTTTTCTGATTTGGATGAGACTCGGTAGATAGATTCTTTATGGTCTGTATTAAGACAGATCAAAATATGTGGGTTGTAAATCTAAAATAGGTGTGCGATCAGCCTTAAAGTGAACGCCAATTCGTTCAGTATTAAATGTCGTCACTTCGGTGGACTTGAGGTGTAGTGTACATCGAGTAGACGAGGATGTTAATTTGTTATCTGTTCGTTTCCATTAATGTAATAAATGTTCAGGAAATATCCTACAAGTGTGAAGTTTCAAACTGAAAGATACAGATATTACGATTTCCGTGGAACAAGTTTTTGAAAACGCAGTTTTATAGATCTCGATGATATAAGAATAAAATATAAAAAAAAATTCTCGATTCTGCCCAGTTTAGGAGATACCGAGTTTTAAATAAAAATATTCCACTATGAAAATTCTGGATTAAAATAAACATTGAATTCACAGAAGCTAGGGGAACCAGGGCAGGGATTGTGATTTACCAAAATCGCGTTTCCACGGAAATTGTAGTGCAAACACTGACACAGGTTGAAGTGTATTCGAAAAAAAAACCATACAAGGCGGACACGATTTCTGCGAAATACCAACACATCTAGAACATGATTCGCTTGCACTTATTTGGAAGATTAAAGGGGGCATCTACCGAACACGGTCCGAGATGGACCAGGGTCTAGCCCCGTGTGTGCTGTGCGTGATATTGTTCCCTCAGGAGTCGAATTCTGAGTCCGATAGGCGAAGTTTAAGAAGCTCTTTCCAGATAGAAAACCCATCGAGCACTGCCTCTGTAAAGGCTGTACACTACACTTTTGTGGTAGATGATTGTGCCAGGTTCTATAGCCGAATTTACCACCTTTCATATTTCACGGCTCCACCTCTTTCGAGTCACTGACAATGCTCAAAGAGTATTTCCTGTCTAGAAAAAGCTTCTCAAACTTCGCCGTTCGGAGTCGGCATTAAACTGTAGGTCCCTTCCACGCGTGAGAGAACAATAGCACACACAACACGAGTGGTTGCTGAGAAGCCAGGCCCTGGCCCTCTACGGGCTGTAGCGCCACCCATATTATTATTATTATTATTATATTATTATTATTATATTATTATTATTATATTATTATTATTATTATTATATTATTATTATTATATTATTATTATTATTAGATGATGAGACTAAAACTAGAAGTTTGTGAACGTAATTTTTTGATCCGCTTCTTGGATGTTGAGTTTCTGGCAGCCAACGTTGAAATGAAACAAAAAGGCATATATTGCCCACAAAAAAGAGAGCACGGATGACTGTTCAGATTATCGTTGTATGTTGGGTATCTGCATGTTCAGTGGCGACGCTCTGTTATGCATCGTTTTTCGCCGGACGTGTGGAAAGTATTTTAAAAATATATGTATATAAAAATATCGAATTTGCTGCTAAGTTGTAAATATAACACGTGAATTTCGTCATGAAATCGGTAGTGATAATATCTTGGGCAGGCTATACGTAGCATCGTGGAGAATAATGAGCGTGACAATACTCTTTTAGCCACCAACCAGACAGAGAATGGTGCGGAATGCCGCAGGTGCTGACCCAGAAGATTCCCCCGCCATTACAGGCCGCTTTAACACCCGGCATATTTTGCTGATGAATTTAGATCTACATCCGCATAAGATTGTGTTGATGAATGAATTGATGCCGAACGAGCCCATTTTAGTCTCGGCAATTATTACCACTATTGGAGAGAATGCTACCCACAAACGTTCGACCAAGCATCAATGCTTCCACAATGATTGATTATTTGGTGTGCTTTATGACATGCAGTGTCATCGGTCCTTATTTCTTTCACATTTTACCGTCAATCATCTCAGGGGCTGAGCGATGTTATTAAACTTTCTGTCACCAGAGCTCGACAATTCCCTATATCCGAGCTATGGTTAAAAACAAGTCAGCGCTACCTGCTATAAGCGACACATTGCTCGATGTATGAAGAAGAATTTTGTCGACTGGGTAATCTCACGGTTAGCTTTCATCAATTTGCTGCCGCGATTAAGCAACAACACGACTCGATTTTCCCTGGGCTATGTCAAGTCAAGTCCGTAGTCTACATTAAGCCGACAAACTTTGGACAAGATCAGATACAACACTCGAGACGATATTACCGGAATAACGCCGCACATATTGGATCGACCAGTTGAAGAACTGCAAGCGAAGCCGATGAGGGCATTTGAATGAAATGATTCCATACATAAAAATGCAGCTTCAAAACAAAGCCAGAATCATTGACATATACCATATCCACACTGCACTCTCTTGAGTGACTTAGACATCAAGCAGAAGTTCGTTGCAAAGAATCAGATGTCCGAGTAACATGATTGAATAGTTTATGAATTACAAGTACCTATTACTAATATTTTGAAGATTATTTAGGCCTTAGAACAATAATTATTCATTTCTGGCCTTGTGTGATTGGTTTATAATTCAGCTTGACGCAGCAGTGCTTCGTAATGGTTTGCAAAAACAATGTCAAAAGAAACAATACTCATTACATTACATTACATACAAACAATGTCAAAAGAAACAATACACATTATGACCTAAACCAGCATTTGCTTTCGATCTAATCGCTTCTTCAGTGGCCTGCATGATCCACAAGTAGGCACGATAGATCTTCAGGCCAATCGATACGTCACCATCGACTTTAACTCATCAGGAGTAATATCCAAGCCCAACCGAATTTTTGGACTTGGTCCAACTACCTTGCCCTGGGTCTGTCAACAGGTCGCCTCGGTAGTCGTCATGTCTAAGACACTCGTTCTACTTTACCAAACTATCCAAGCATCTCCCCCTTTCCATTCAAAGAAGCACCTGCTGAACAATGAGTTTCTTGCGTACTCGCGTGTTTCTCACACTATCAAGGCGAATAAATGCCACTACAGCACGAGGAAATCATTTCGGCAACTTGTATTCACGATATTATTCATGGCCATTGTTGAGAGTTGAAACAATTACTACAAAGGTCTGAAGAGAATTCAGTTTCACTGGAGAACCATTTTAACACTGCAAAATTAATGAGCGTCATCCGTGGAAGGCATTTAAAAGGACTCTTAATCTAAATTTTGTTATAAGAATGTTTTATGTACTTATACATTATTGTCAGTTTTGTTGAATAGTGTAATAACACGTACCATCGAACTGAAAGCGCGAGGTTTGGATGAACATTTACTGAAACCACCGAGGTTGAAGGTTTTTCGCTCTCAATTTTCGAGTCATTCGCAGGTTCGAGGTTTCCAAACTCCGAAAATGTATGGCGGAACCTGGTAGGTTCGGAGAAAATTGATGAAACCTCGCAGTTTAGTTCGGTGGAAACGTGGTATAAGGAAAAGCTTTACTTTTTGATGCACTTTCAACACATGCCATTTTTTTGACTCGGTCACTGCAAAACCTCAACGGAAGAAGATACCAGTGACCGAATTTCTATTATGGAGTAGATTTTGATGCCTCAGAGAATTTTATTTTTTGTGTGTTGTGAAGCACCCTTGTCTTCAGATATTCAGTTAAAGGCTAAGTTCTGCTAAACGAAGGAAAGCTATGAAAACTACAAGTATTTCCACATGTCTATTAACAAATTATTTTGTTATGTACGGCTGCACTTTGTGCAAAGATGGAGGTGCATTAACTGCTGTCGTGTCTCGAATAAATAAAGCCCGCTACACTCACTTCTTGCTTGGCAGCGTCTGGCGATCCACCTCTCTCAAGCTTTGGATATTCAATTCCAACGTGAAATCCGTACAACTGAACGGATGCGAAACTTGAAAGACAAACAATATCATTGCTTGCAAGCTTCAGGTCATCGTCAATAAATGCTTCAGACGAATCCTGAAGGTCTTCTGACCGGAATGGATAACAAACGAACAGATGCTGCGTAGAGTTCGCAGAATACCATCACAGCAGATACATCATCAAAAGTGGAACTGGATAGGCCACATCCTACTTAAACCCAGTATGGACATCGTAAGGATGGCCCTCACTTGGACTCAACAAGGAGTGCGCAGAGAAAGAACATCGACAGGCCGGCAAATCCTGGACGAAATTGATTACGCTGGCCCAAGACAGAATCACGTGGAGATCATTCACGGAATCCCTGTTAGCGGTGTTTCACTGTATTCAAATTAAATATATTATATATTGAATTTGTACATTTGGAATAAATAATAATGTATTTGCATTTGAGAGCCAAAAAGGACTGTACAGGAGGAGACAGGATTTAAGAAGGATACTCATTTATGTGTAGTCCTCAGTGAAGGATTCTCTTTAATGTAGTCCATACCATTATTACCAAACAAGATGCAGAGGTAGTGAACAACTACATAACATCTTACGCGACGGATGTATTGCACAAAATTGATCCATGTCGTCTACCTATTTGCTTCATTTGTTCTGCAAACAATGACTTCCAAGAAATCTGCCTAATTCTGCTTGCGCAAAATCTGTATACAAATTCACTTCGTTCTTTGTTTATCATTCGAACAAAATCAACTATTTCACTGAATTGGGGGCATTTTTGATTTCTTTATTCACTCGAAATGGCTTATAAACACCAGCAGCTTACAGCAATTATTTCCCTCCATTTGTTTTTTTTTTACAATGAACTCATTCCCTGGATACGGTCACAATTTCAATGTCAAATTTGTAAAATAAAGGCGTAAGTTAATCGCATCGCTTAAGATCGCCTACACAGTATAATAAATCTGCTATTACATCTCACGTAGAAGAACGTTTGCCTAGTTTCGTCAGCAGCCACACGTGCTCAAGGGTTATTGCTCTCATACGAATGGACGGAGACCTGCAATTTTATGGAGCCAGTGACGCATCTACATATGTCTGTATGTAAATATTTTGATGTTGTGATTCGTTGTCGTGGCAGAATAGAATGGATTTATCATCATCAGAACGATATCAATCAAAAAGCTTGTTTCACTGAACATCAAGACGGCCGTTCGTTCTTTCAGCTCACATTGAATCGAAGAACAAGAAATAATCATCAGGAAATGAAATATTATGCTCGACTCACCTCAACAACGTAGAAACACCACATTACAATGACGTACAAAGTTCTTTGTCACGTAAACAGAGACACCAACTTTTCACCTTCGGACCTTAATCTCATTTTTTTTTCTCACAAAATTGATTCGACATGGACCCGGTAGATTTAATACAATAAAAACAGATCACTCACACACACACGCACAATATTTTAATAGATTCCCGGAACCGTTGACTTTATTAAGCAGCAGCAGCAGCTCATGACACTGGTTATGTATAAAACGTCCACATGGTATGAATGTTTGAATGCATAGACTAATTTGCGTGGGATTTCACTGACATCACCACGTTTACAAAGTTATATCACGAAGAAATATCTCGTCGTTAACTGAAGGAAAACTTCTTCAATCTCCTAAGCAGTCGTGCTCTTTATTATTTTTTTTTTGGTGGACCTTTGTTGACACAATTGTTGCAACTGCTGTTCCAGATTTCACATGATTACCTTTTCACAAAACCATCGGTGTGTGCTAATTCTTCCCACAGGTAGGTAGATGAGAGACACCATGTGTGTGTTCGTATTTATCGGTCAGATGAAAGAGAAATAGTTTATTACACGGATAAGCCCGTAGTCGTAAACAAAGGAATACCATAATTTGTATAGAAACAGCAATATTTTTTGCTTTAAATGCACATTTTAGCCTTTTTTGTGCACACCATACGGCTTTATGTCTGGCTACGTCTGCCACTTGCTACCTGCAACAATTAAGACAATTTAAACGAAACAACATGTGAAGGGAAAGGTTATGTTATCATTTTGTGAATGTCCGAAACGACGCCAGAGATTCATTTATTTGGTCTGGGCTATATTACAGCCAGAAATATTGTTTTTGGATCGATACTAATTTTTTTCGACATTGTGCAACCCACCACCGTCATTCATCACTGTATGACACAGACGCCCGGGCTTCGGTTCTTTGTGTACTTTTTGACATGTGCACATGCCCTGATATATAAGCAATCATATGCTTTATGTACAGAGATCACATTACTGCCTTTCAGCATCCGTGTTTAGGGGAAGAACTTATTTTATTCTTCTCTCGGACCATTTAATCTCGTCGCAACCGGATATCTCTCAAGTGGACTGCTGGTGGATGGATGCTTCTTGAAAGTGATACAGTAGCAGACTTAGTTGTATAAAAATTCGATGCGACTGTTTAAACAAACTATTCCCATATCCGTTCGTTCCTATGAAGAATGCAATTTAAGGAATATCTGACTCCAGACGATGATGTGACTACTGGGGCGTCGTATAGGCAATGCCTTTGCGAGTTGCAATAAAATATGGTAGATTGGCTGTGGGAAATCATGTGTGTGCATATTTGGCACGATTTCAAAGTCAGCTAACAGAGAATTTTGTTTTGCAAGACTGTGTAGCCTGCCATGCATAACGCGTGACAAGGTTCAACTATAATAATTATTATATCATGGGAAACTTAAGGTTCATGATGAGCAATTACCATTCGCCTCGTTCTCACAAGTACCCCGCGACATTGATTGAATTTATGTGTGATGTTGTTAATGCCAAACAAGGAATCTGAACATAATTGATTTGGAAATGTTGGGACCTTTTGAAGCGTGCCAGCAAGCTAGACACACATTACATATCAGCCCTTGAAACCTAGCACATGGGAGAGGGTCTCTAGATAGCTTTGAGGGATGAAGCAGATGTGCAGCAAGGGTACTTTCCCACGAAAGGGAACTGCAACTGCATCCTGATGACATAGGGCAGAAAATGCTGTAGATCTACTGCACAATATTAATCCGTGATGTCTAAATGGCTGTGGAAGTATATCTAACTGAGTTGAACTCAACTCGCTCGGTTTCACAGTGCAACCATTGGATGTTGAACTCAATTTCTTGTTCGGATCTGAGAATGATTTTACAAAATTGCTTGGGGATTGTTTCAACTACATTTCAGTATCATCCTATGGTGCCCTGCATGGGGAACCACTGTTCACAACTATCACGTGATTTTGAAAAACTCTAGATCATCCCAATTGAAATGATTTGCCTCTTTATTGAATGCGTTTTACTCTTTTCTCACTCTCCACACAACCACGATGGATAAATCCAATGCCATGCACACAACTTCTGAAAAATATTCTTCACTACTAAACTCTTCAAAATGACTTTTCGATCTGCAAAGACACTGGAAACAATCATTATTCCGCCTCGTGGAAATTAATTCAATAAAATTTTATTACAAAATGTCAGCTGTCAAATCGAAATGTCAGTGAATTAAAGGTCAAATTTAAAAGGCTAGAATACGGTTGTTGATCTAAAGCTAGTTAAATGTCTAGACGAATACTGTAACGCCGAACAAGTTGTTGATTTAAACTTTAAACCCCAAGTGGAGTTAAAACTTCCACTGGGAAACTGGCCAGAGTGATGTCGGGGATCATGATTTCAGTTATCAGGACCAAATCTTCTTGTACCCACGAGGACTTCGCTTCCACAATGAAGCAAAGTTGTCGAGAACTTCGTCCTGTTCAGAGAGGGAAGACTTTTCACATAGGCAGCATTTAATGATTCCTGCAGTCGCAGATTGTGGAACTGTATTTTACACTCTCCTCCGTACGCTATACGAATGTGTACGCTGCAAAAACGTATTGGTAATTAATCTGAGACTGACAAGCGAGAGCATATACCAGTCCATATAGTCCCGTGCAGTACCAAGCCACGTGAAATGGTGGACTTCGTTATTGTGTAGTTTTTGGTTTCATTTTCTTGTCCCCCATTTGACTTCGTCCAAGTAAATGGAGTCTTTCAATCTGCACTGTTTCTTTCCAAATAATGAATAAAGTTCAGGAAAAAAACTTTACAAGGACATAATACCAAGGTCTGTTCACCATATTCGTCCAGTTACACAATTCATTTAATCGAGTTAGCAAAAGTAGCGTCCTGCAGAGTACAATCTACGTAGCTCTAATCAGGATCATAGTGTTTGCCATGAGCGTTTGCACTTCATCGACTGGATGTCGTGAAGCTTTGTTGTCGTCAGCATGAAGCTTTTGGCAGAATTAATTGATTAAATTCAATTTCTATTTATGTGTCAACGTTTTGACCAAGTAAAAGTTTAGGGAAAAACGTGACATGGGCAAAATATGAAGGTCTTTTGCAATATTCGACACAGGTGCAGTAAGCAACGCTATCAAGACCTGCCAGAGCTTGCTCAGGATACTTATCAACAATATGTATAAGCAGTAAACATTTATATAACTATTAGGCAAGAACTACCATCAGGCTGAACCTTAAAAATTAACAAAATGACAGTCATAGTCGAAGAAAACGAATGTAAGATGTGCAATATGTTGTTAAACGGAGCGGTCCCAGTCCAACATTAACCATTATCCCGAATCAATGTCGCAAGTTTTCTCTTAACCATTGTATGACCATGGCGATGTCGCTTAAGGGTGGAAACAAGTAACATAAGGATCTGCTGTTTATGATTGCGAATGTTATATACTTTTACGATGCCAATAAACATGTCATACATATATACGACAACAAAGAACTATTGATTGAACAAACGAGGGGACAGAAGACCGAGTGTATAGCTGCTTGAACGTTTAAAGAAATGCACACATTTTGTTGGCACGTTGGCAAGTAGAAAAACTTTTTATATCATTCCTTTCTCATTGAGCTCAACTTCGTTTTTATGAACAAACCAAATAAAATCACTAGAGCACAGCCATGAACTGCAAGTGCTATGTAATGAACCTTAGCTTCGTACTTTGTTTTTGTTTTTCCATGGAACTTGAAAGTTAATGACCAATCACTACTCGACCTTCTACTGCGTGCGTTCTCCCTTCCCAGCCATTGCTCTTCAGAGACGTACAAGCATTGTGTGTATCGGTACAACAATCTTTGTAGGGTTCTTTCTCTCTCACTTCTCCCTCCCTTTGTTATGCCGACAAAAGCCTAATGGAGAAACTTGTTCCCATAGGGATTTGATCTGTGGTGGATTAAAAAAGCACTAAGGAATTTAATTCGATTCTTTTGAGACACACTTTAGCGATTCCAAGGATCTTCGAGATTCCGTGTTATCCGCGTGGAGTAAAAATAAACTTTGACAAGAGATTATCGCAAGGCTAATGGAACACAGCCACACATAGCCTGACTACTAGCCCGATTTCGAGATACTGACGGAATCGTTTCGAGAGAATTTAATCACAAAATTGGTCAGCTTGTCATAAAGGCAAATATGTATGTATGCGTATTTAGGCATGGAAAGAAAAACCCACATCCAGGGAATAATGCAAATCTGTTGTATGAAATGGCCAGAACTGTAAATTATTCAAATCAGATGACAGGCATAAGCACGCATAACCTAAAAATCAAATGAACCTAACCAATGACCCAAATAGCACACTGAAAAAACTGAATACCTGAAAATCAAATTTATAGCAATAAACATTTTTAAAGGCATGTGCAACTATCCTCGAGTGGGGTTTCTATTTTTTTGTTGTTTATATTTCCTCTGCACCCTCCATACTGATAATCACTCTTGCGTTACATTTTATGTTTGAAGTTGTGGAAAACGTCATCTGAGGGTCTATGGCATCACGTTTCATCTATCGTCGATGAAGAATCACCAACCCCTGTATTCATTCAGTGTACAGAGATTGTAACTTTTTCTATAGAATTATAATTCTGGAAATATGCACCCTATTCAATTCAATGGGATATAATCAACACATAACCAACAGTAGGTGTTTGCCTGGCACATAGTCTGGGAGATGGATGAATAAAAACATAACACAAAACCATGGCCAACGGTGATGGGAACCTGTTTTTCTTTTTTCTTTCTCGACAAACCCAAAGGGATTCAAATGGTCTCCCTTGCCGAGATACAAACACAGAAGCATATGGCATATACATAAGCACATATTTCCTCCGAAACTCAGAAAACAGAAATAAAGAAGAATTCTGGGCACAGTTGGTCTCTTTTCTGTTTTGAGCTGTATTCACAATACACGGCATATAAATGTTAATTTGAATTTCCAATTAATTCCACACCTTTAATGCCCACAACAGTTTTTGTTCAGAGGAAGAGAGCTAAAATTCAGATTAAATCTGCATAACTATTCCGTTATCATAATATTTGCAAGCCTAGATGTCAGTGATGAAACTTCATCTGTCGCCAAAAGTGTAATGACCCGATGTTTCCTTTTTTCGTGTTGTTTTTGATTCTCACCAAAGAAGGAATATTTGTATATGTAGGTATAAATAAATCGAATATTTGACCTCCACTACGAATGACTTCAGAATTCACTTAAAATCACAAAAAAAATGCTAACTAATGAATACAGACGTATTTTGTTTCTTCCTCGTTCGTGATTATAATTATCCTTTTCATCGCGCTGGTACTTAAGAATGAGATCATTGACCAACGCAAGGGGGGCCACGATGTCATTGAAGTTGCTTATCAAGTTGTGAATGAAATTTCAAAATAAAAATAATCATTCGGCCTCCTCTGAAACACCCAACAACCGAAACAACAGCATCAGCGACCGCAGTCAGACATATGGAATTTATAAAGAAACAATCCTGTTTGTAATCCAAGGTTGTTTGCTATACTAGTTTCCAGACGACCAACATAAGGCATTGCACCTTTAAGAATAACTTCACCTTCACGGTGGCCTGAAGCACGTTCACATCGATGTTAAACAAAATGAATTCCATTGTTCATCATCCCCCCAAAGAAAGAGCAAAAGTAAAAAATAATGAAGAAAAAAAAGTTAAAAGCCTTGTAGCCTACTAATTGTTTGAAGCAAAAATTGGAACCGAGATTGCATACCAAGTAGACGTAAGACAACATTTCAAGGGCAACCAAAAAATGCACCACCACACTCACACGAAATGTCTGTCTGTCTGGCTGACTGGCTAGCTAGCTGTGAGGAAATCAGGTTCCCCACTACAGACATCAAGTCAACCAAGAAGAGGAAAAAAAAACGAAATGAAAGAAACATAACCTCATCACATAATGTAACTACTAAATTGTCGAAAGAAAGGCTTGAAAACTGAAAGGAAAAAAACTCTATTTATTCGAGTTTAAATACATTTCTTCGACGTTTCCCATGTTTTGCAAATCAAATGAGACTATGTTTTTTTCTTCACTTCTCAACTAACAGAGAACTGAAGCACCCTTTGCTCAGATGATGCTTCTTAATCTTCTCGTTTAGCGTATCTATACATTTATGTTTTAAGCTTTAAATCACTCCCAAACGAGTTCAGAAATCATTTTGTGGCAACAAAATAAGCAAAAAGGGCGAATAAATAAGGAAAATTAGTAAATATTTATATGTGGTGCATGAAAATAAAATTAATGGATCTACTATACGATTTACTGTACGTTATATTACTTTGTTCAGTATATGCGCACAAGTCATGTAGTGTTCCGCGTTTTTAATTCGTAAAGCGATTTACCCCCATACCGCAACGAATGAAGAAAAAAAAAATAACATAATATACAAGAGAATAAAACAAAAGAGAAAAAAAAACAACACCTTGGTCCCTTTTATCTTCCGCAAAAGATCATTAATGCTATGTGATATGGTTTTTGTTGTTTTAATTACCTTTTCTTCGCTAATTCCATTTACGAAAATCTCTACTCCAAAATTGAATTGAGTTTCGGCGATATATTCCTTCAAAAATTTGGTGATATACTGGCTATCCTTTGACTTCGTATATATTCTTTTTTTTGTTTCCTCTTTTACTTCTTTTTCTTTGCACAAAAAAAACTGACTCTTTGTTCTCAGATTATGGACAAAATGATGCACTTTTACACAAATTATAGACAAAAATTAAGCATTTTTGCAGTATTTTACGTTTTCATTATTCGAATACAAATTTAATAATTATTACAGAAAAAATATGAACTAATGAACAAAAAGTTAAAAATATGTAGGAGTTTTCTTTTGTTGCGTTATTCTTTTTTTTTTGTAAAAACGTTACCGAGATGTTAAGACTGTGTGTGTTGTTTTATCGATTTTCCCAGCGTACTTTTGTCCGAAATGAGAGACAAAATGTTCACGAGCTGAAGTTGCCGAGGGCTATGCAATTTTATTTTCCAAGTTCATAACTTTTTCTTAGTCCGCAGATAATGAAACATCAAAATACGTGTATGCATTTAAAATTATTTTCTATTTTTTTTCTGTGTATAATTGTGACAAGAAACTTATTTAATATTTTGTTTTTCTTTTTTTGCTACCACGAAATACAGCCAGAATGAAGACAAGAAACACTGAACGGAACGTAAAAGCTGTCAAGCGCATCCCTTGCTTAATTATTTTTCTTACCCTTTAAGGGAACAGGTATATAGACGACCATGTATTGACGTACATTGTTATGCGCGGTTTGAACGAACTGTACATATGCTCGTACATGACTTAAGTTTGGTGCAGGGATGAATGAGGCAATAAAATGGCCGATGATGTAGAAACATTAAACCTGCAGACAGGGATGTTACACGATTTTGAGATTTGTCAAAGGAGAACATGTGTGAACATTTGAAGCATGTGAATTGGACATCTAGCGTAAACAAATGCTTGCTTGAAATGTTGCTAACCAAACATATACTTCAAAAATTGTTTGCACTGAATAAGACGATTTTCCTCCAGTTTGAAATATTTTTAGCCAGGAGCGTAATTCAATCCATATGAAATAATTTTTGGCATTCGTTGTATGTATGTAGAAAGTTCAACTGACCAATAGGTCAGAAAACTCTGTCAACAGAGTTTTGACAGACAAAAAACCATTGAAATTACTAAGAAAGTGTCAGCTGATTTATTTTACATTGGATCACATGGTGCTGGAAAAATAAGTTATAATTGACAGATGTGCAAGCCGACGTAGAGCGTTGGAGTATCCGAACATGAGCGTAAGGCGGCGTTCAGACACAATAATTTGTCGTGACGATTTGTTGAAGCTGAAAAGTCAGAACTGTGTGTGCCCTGCAAAATAAGTGTACCGTAATGTTGTAACGACAGTTCAGATTGACGATATGACCCATTAACCACGGTTTTCAGAAAAATTTTCGTGACAATTTCTTGAGTGTAAGCTTTGCTTAAGATAAGTGGGAAACAATGAAAACCAGAAATGAAGTACTAAAAACTCGTCTGTCATTTAACTGTAATTAATCGAAAATTAAACGCGAACACAATCATCGAGTGTACTCATCATCATACTAATCATAAACACACTAATTCTAAACCAAGTGAAAATAAACATCCGTGTGAACACCGCCATTGCATGACGTCATCCTAGGTACAGGAGTGTCGCAACACAGACTGATGGGATGGTTGAAGGCAATGTAGTTTGCACAATTCATATATTTTTATATGTGCATCTGTAGATGACAATGCGATAATGTTCTTTTTCCAATATTATCCTTCAAGGAGAGTTTGAAATATTTCTAAGAAATATTTTTGTCTCGTGTTTCAAATTTGAATTAAATAGATTGGGGCCTGGACGATGGCTTTAAAGTTGCAACTCTTTTTTGACAGTTGTCGTCCTATATTTTCTATGTCGTCTGACCTAAAAGTGTGGATCCTTTTGATGTCTGTTCCATACACCACTAATCGCCTTTTTTGCGATAATTAGAACTGTTTCCCAGATTTCAGCAATTCTTTGCAAAGGATCATACCATGGATGCCAACTAAGGAAAAAGAGATACTTTCATATGTCAAACAAAGAAAGATTTGAAAATGTACAAACTTCATACTTCATATAACGATTTTTTTTTTGAGTTTAATGTAGTGATGGGAATAATCGAAATATTTAAATAATTGAATGATCACTGGAGATGGCCGCATTCGAATGATTTTTTCCAGTAATAATCAATAAATACAACAGCACGAGAAAATCTCAATTTTCAAAATCATTCGAATGACTACTAACTCAGAACTAGTCACTACTTTAGTGTCTCACGATTTTCAAAATTTAAATTTTGGCTTTTGGCATTCGCCCTTTTAATGGTAAATTGAATTTAACTGTCAGAATCAATTCGTGATCCAGATCGTTTTCCTTATACTTTGGTTAGACAAACTCAAACCTGATTGAAGCAAAACAACGTGGCATTCCTATAATTTGTCAGATGCCCTTCCGAATGTGATATTCTAGGTGCACAAATTCTGTTGGTCAGCCACGGAAATACGTTCGTAAGAGAAATCAAGAAGACCAATCATAATAGACATAGTTACGTGGAGTTTTGTTAAGGATGCTTATCGCTACTGTTCAATAGAATTTGACTTGAGCTTAAGTGTATATGCGTTTATTATGGTTGGAATTGAGGATGCTCACACTCAACAAATTGTCGCGTCAATTTGCTTGGCAAATTGGGACAGACTTGTTGTGCGGTAGACAAAGCATTTCCATTTTAGTTTCAGCAAATCGTCACAGCAAATTGTTGCGTCTGAACGTCACTATAAACAATGTTGCGAAGATGTCTTTATACGAACTTCGCCATTGGTAGCTGTTAGCTCACCAAAAATATCCGAGGGAATGAGGGTAAAGAGAATTGAAATAATTGAGAATTGACAAAGATTTTTCTTACCGAATTTTTACCGTTAAATTTGAGTACAGGGTATTGAGTGAAGCTGGTAGCTATAGTTTTTATAATTTTAATAGTTTAATTATTTGGTTTGAAGTAGGTCTTCTGTAACAAATGAAGGAATCTAAAATTCGATGCTGCCCAAAGCCCAATGTTCGAAGAGCAATCGTCTCTTTCTTAGAAGTGATGCGCTGTAATCAGGAAACTACTCGTAATTACCAAGGGTGACCTGAATTGTACTGGCTATGTTACGGAAAACTTAATATCATAACAAGTAAAACATTGCCACCTGCGCCTTGGAGTAAAAAAGTAATTTACTACAAGTTGTTTACTCTTGGCCGCCTGCGTCTGATGATTATGTGATTTGAAGTGCGCAGCTTGTTTACTCCAGGGACCTATTTCACAAATGAAGACTCTTGGACGCATGTGTTTACCGCTACTTTAATTTAGAATGGGAAGTTTCGGCGATGTGTCGTGTTAGCTGGTTTTGGAGTGGAGATTTAGTTCTCTCTAGAATGCAGGTCATTATAGACATTTAGTAAAGTATTCAAATAAAGCAAAACATAACATAAAAAAATTATTTTATTTATAAAGAAGTTACTAAAGTGAAATAAAAAGAAATTGCCTAATTTGTTTAATTTATATATTTTTATATAATATAATGTAAAAATATATGTGGTGCTACAGACCGTAGAGGGTCAATCCTAGCTTTTCAGCAACCTCAATAAATAAATCAAAATATATATTTTTAAAAAAATATTCCCAATTCTATGATTGCACAGGAAATAAATTTGAAATCTAGCTAATAATGCCACCTTTTAATTGCTCAACACATTTGACGTAACTTTCCAGTTATTAAAGTTCCCTGGAATAAGTAGAATGTTACATCGCTTGGAATTTTCATACATGCCTTCTGTCAACTGATTCTCGGAATTTGACAACGTGCTCTGTGACACTTGCCGTGATAGTATTTTCTGAAGTCAAAACAGTTTCTTCGTTAATATCATATATTTCTTAAAAGCTGTTTGAAATGGACGTGGATTCTGCAGGCGCTGGAAAAGTACAAATTCGTCTTACAACGAAGCAAGAGCAGTAAGTATTTTAAACCAACAATTGTATAAACATTCGCCGAATTTAATCCAAATAACTCTTCTTATTCCGTAAACCATGTTTTGTGTGAAAAAAGGATACCATTTATAAACAAATGAAGTGAACAAGAGAAAAGTGTTCCAACGCAGCACATGTTCTTAAGAACGAGTTTTGCAAGTTCTTCACGTGTTGTCTTTCGCCGGTCTTGTAAACAAGAATGTGTCATTGAACATGTGCGCTGGTCCCTCGCGTTGTTTAGATTTGATTGTCATTTACTGAGAGTGTTTCAAGGGTTCGGTACAGAATTCTTCGGTGGGTTGATCATTTTAGTTTGCTTTAAAATCATTTTATTTTGTCGTGGGTTAGTATACAGCTGTTAACAATGCTGGATTGATGATACCGATCACCGGTGGGCGGATGAGTTTTCTATTCGAATGAAGCTCTTTCTCCAAACTTCCTATCATGAAACGTGAGTTTGGTGTTGGATTTCATAAATCAATTGTTGCTTCCAGCAATGCACAATGGGGTCAGTCCTCTCGATACGAGTTACATACACAGAATTTTCGATTCCTTAAGTAATAGACTTTCATGACTGGTGAGGAATGTGGGTAGACAGACATTTGTCAAGTCTCACTTCGGTGAAGCTCCAAAAATAATCCCCTTGCTATCTAGCACCGATTTCTGTTTGCCGACTCTAGCATGTCGTGCACTTCTTTTTTTATATATAAGTGATGATACTTGGGTTATACTTGATCCGATCCCATGCGAAGAATTGCTTGGGATGAGTCAACACCAGACACTCTCTGAGACCTCGAACACGGTAGAGACTTATCGAGTGCTCCGTACCAAGAATTTTTATTTCTGTAAGGAAGCGTGCGACTTCTTGGATCCGCCGCTTAAATGTTCTTCGAACATTTAAATCATTCGGGCAGCTTCTCCGCGACAGTAAAGGCATTCGCTCGGACAACAGTGCCACCCGCCCTGAGAATTGTTTGTTTAAAAAGTTGGATTAAATGCCCGAGCCTCCGAGGCTAACGTCCTCGATCCATATGAATGTGAATGGGCGGGATAGTGGTTGGTTCATTAGTTAGCCAAGCCACTTTGTGTGTAGTTTACGTAGAATACTATGTTTACCAACCATTGTAATTTGGTTAATGTCTCCGAGCTGAGGGTTCTCAGCGCAGTCCCTAGACTATTTTGCCATACGTTGGGTCTTGAAGTTGCTGTGTACATGCAAACGATTGTCCTGGGATTTGGTGCTTCCGACACAGGAGTCTTTTTGTCTAGGTTTCATTAACATTGAGTTTGGCTCTGTTGTCCGTCAGAGTCGGAGACGTGTTCTCTGTAACTGGTAGTCTAACCTGTGGATTGATCTTGGATACACCACAATACAGATGAACCAAAAAATAATTTCCTAAATAGCCCTCGATGTCATGTACAATACTTATATTTAATTTTCTCTCCAGGTATGGCCTTCCCGACGTTCCCTATACTATTGATGTGAAAGTGGCAACCACCGATCTGAACAAGCTGGTCAACACTCTGCTCGAACAAACACAAAAGAGTACCGCCGAATTTGATTTCCTCATCGCCAATCAATACCTTCAGTAAGTACCCTTCCGCCAAATGCGACAGAAAGAACAAGTTTTCACGTGGAAATTACTTTTCAACAGAACTACATTAATTGAACACCTGAAGAGCAATGAAATCTCCCTTGAAAATGTCATCGAAATTGAGTTTGTTGAGAAATATCCTGCCCCAGAGCCACAAGACTGCCTACTTCACGACGATTGGGTGTCTGCTGTGAAAACTCAAGGAAATTGGATTTTAACTGGCTGCTATGACAATACGATAAATATATGGACGACCAAAGGGACGCATGTGTTAACTATTCCTGGGCATAGTATGCCCGTGAAAGCAGTTACTTGGGTCAGTCTTGACGACAAACAAGGACGATTTGTGAGGTTAGTTTGGGAATTTTGATGCATTGATTGAATGGTTGTATTGAGATCAAATTTCGTTTTAGTGTGTCACAAGATCAAAATGCCATTTTGTGGGAATGGAACATCGCCGAGAATTCTGTGCGACCAGTGTATACGTACAAAGGACATCAGCGGGGCATTGATTGTGTGGACTTGAATCCGGACGGTAAAAGGCTAGCGACTGGAAGTTGGGACACGGTGTTGAAAATTTGGTCTGCAGGTAATACGTTCATTATGTTGTTTCGACGACAATTTCCATCCTGTCCATCTTTGTTTGACAGTATCTTCCATCATCAAGATCCTCTAACGCAAGTTTTTCTTTTGTAAATTTCAGAAGTCAAAGATGAAGACGATACAATAATGAAAACTGACTCCGAGCACGGGTTCACTAAGGTAAAGGAATGGACGAATCCATAAAAGGAACAACCTTCAATCTTCTTCTTTTCAGACTCCACTGTTAAGTCTTCAAGGCCACAAAGAGTGCATATCTGCTGTGCAGTGGATGGATTCTGAATTGCTGCTCAGTGGATCATGGGATCAGACGCTGAAGATCTGGAATCTCAGCATGGAAGGAATTCAATCCGAAATCAGTGCAAACAAATCAATTTTCGATGTTAGCTATTCAAAATTGAACAGGACAATTTTAACAGCATCGGCAGACAAGAACCTGCGGCTATATGACTCACGATCAAATCGTAAGTGACTGGGAGCAGTTCATGCGGTCAGTTTGCAATAATTATGGAATTTAATTTTGCAGAGGGTTCAGTTGTTCGAAACACATATTTAGGACACACACAGTGGATTCAAAGTGTAATGTGGTCCACAACTGAGGAACATCTATTCTTTTCCGGGGGCTATGACAATATGAATAAGCTGTGGGACTGCAGGAGGTAAGGCAACGCTACAGTGCACGTTCTCATCTCATGAGTTGCATTTTAATGACTGTGATATTGTTTGTTTTAGTCCGAAGGCCCCTCTTTATGATCTTATTGGACACAGTGATAAAGTCTTGGATGTGGATTGGTCAAATCCAAGGTATCTTATATCCGGTGGATCTGATAATACTGTGCGTATATTCAAGTCCCGGAAAGCACTAAAATGAAATGTATACTAATAAACAATTAATAGTAAACTTTAATCTAAAGATGGTTTTTATATATTTGACTTATTTCCTGCATGCAAATCAATTCTTGACTTAGGTTAGATTGATGTGGCTGACTGCTGCAAAGCGGCCACACTTAGGCCAGCATAGGCCCATTGTGCTGCCACGCGGATCAGTGAGTACCTATTCCGCAAACCAGTTAGTTATTTTAATAAAGTGAAGAGGATGGGTGACTTATTTATGCTGCTTAGTTCAGCCAGGCTATCAAAACTCTCAGAAGTCTATACCTTTGGGATGAGAGAGCACTGCAGTTGCATCCAACAAGTGTACAGTTTATTTTATTATTTTATTTAATGAAATTAACAATACAGTACTACAAGACAAATCGTCTTTTGGAAGTATGGATTTTGAATTTAACATCTGTAAATAATTTGTTTACAGTTTATAATGCGACTTTAAGTAAAATCAATATAAGAACAACATGTCAAATAATTTTAATTTGAAAGGATTTATGATATGGTTATCCGATAAGAATTGCAAAAGTTTTTTCTGAAAGGTGGTGTAAGAATTGATTATCTGTAATCCATGCGGCAGATTATTCCAGGCACGAATTGCAGATACGAGAAAGGATCGTTCACTAACACAATATCTGAAAGAGGTTATTATAAGAGTTTTACCTCAACTAGATTGTGCAAATTGTATCATTACAAACAGATAACAAGGTGATTTACTTTTCATGACTTTAAACAGCTTTAAGATATTCCGAAAGTTAAAATATAGATCACGCCTCAAACCAAAAATAGACGATGACAAGTTGGACACACAGATCGATCACGGAATATTATAAATAAAACGAACACAGTCATTAAACGCAACATTTATTCTATGTTTACAAACAGAATCTAAGTGCGGATACACAGAACAAACAAAAGATGGGGCATTAAAAGGGTTTTGATCAATATTATTTTGACAATGGAACTAAGATAGAACGATGAATATGGCAATCTGCCGAGTCCGCAATTAACTTTTCGTGGATAGTCTTTTACACAATTACAGCATGTAAGGGAGGAGTTAATATGAAACCCAAGATACATTACAGAACTGATGACATTGATGGAGTTGTCATCAAGAACTATAGGTGAAAAATCATAATGACAAAATTAATGGAGTGAAAATAAAATAGATACAGTCTTAATAGGGTTCAGCTAAAATTTATTGTCTTTAGACCATTTTGAAATACTATCAAGATCTTCGTTCATCTTAGCAATACCACCTTCCATTAAGTCAATAGGACGCGAAAGGTATATAATTACGGCATACATGTGTATTTTGCAGTTTTCAACAATCTATACAATATCATTGATTGAAATATAGAACAACGGAGGTCCTAGTACAGAGAATTGAGGAACCCCCGCTCGAATAGCAGAACCCTCGCACGTAACCTAACCTAAGCGATCACTTTGGGTCGAACTGAGGCCAGAGTTATTTGATAATGAGGCATCCTGTGCCAGTTGTCCGCTTAGCAATACTCTGTAATGTCACAGTGCCCCGCTACACACACATAAATTGGTTGTTAAGATACTTGGCCATCAGAGCTTACTTAATCGCTACAGTTTCAGCTTGAAAGTGATTCGGTAATCGGAAAGATATCTGAATATTTAGATCCTTGGAATAGACGCTAGCACCCAGATCTGCATCCATCTGTGATCATTCGCAGTGTACCTTTCAGCGTCTAGTGTTCAGACTCCCAGTAGAATTTAGGGGGGATTCTGGTTGAGAAGTTCTTCTCGAAGAGGAGTTTAGGTATAGTGATGTTTGTATCTATGGGTATAGAACTGTACCTGATGAGGATCGATGAGTGTCCAGCCCGAAGTTATTTCCAGTTGTGCAGCGATCTTAGGTCGAACACCGTATTAGCTGCTGTCTGCCTACCAACCAATTCTATCAGTGGTATGTTAAGGAGTATATTTAGCCTGACTTTATCTAAATCCCTCTTTCAGTAAAACGCCTCAAACAGCATTCCTTGGAGATTTCTGGAGATTGGAATACCAATCTGCTCGTACGGTTCCCAGGCCCCTCGTACGAATATACACATTTTTCGGTAATGTAAGCGAGTTCATACTTAGTATGTTTGATATGTACACTCAGATATCCCCTCTATTTGTTTCTGCTATTTCTTGTCGGAGTTATAAATTACACTTTTGTGACTATAGTTGCAGAAAACTTATACAAAATTGACGTAAAAGCTTACCTTAAGGAGATCGTTGGCTTAGTCCGTAGTCACTGGCAAGCTCGGGGAGTTCTTGTCCGCAACAGGAACGACAATTCTGCATAATTCCGTGGACATAATGTGGCATACGAGGTAGAATGGACGGCAGACGCAAAACAAATTTTTTGAAATCCAGAAGAACACAAAAATTGCTTGCTGGATGCAGATCCCAATGAATAGGCATTCAGGAATCATATCGAGCATTGGAACAAAATTTATCTCTATGTGCTGATAGGTTCCAGAGTTACTTATGCAGAATTGCCAACAACGGCAAAGAAAAAGATTTCAATTCTTCTAAAAACATTTACAAACATTTGCCATCCAGACTCCGATCAAAACTCTAAGCTCAATCCGATCAGAAACTCCAATTGCGCGAACAAAATGACTAGTTGCTGAGGAACTTGGAAACAGATTCTACAGGACTATAGCGACCGTAACGCACATTGCCGAGACTGAGGTAGAGCAGGTGGTGTCAATTTTATAAATGCCTTGGCTTTGCTTTGCTTTTTTTTCTTCACATCCACGACTCCGAGAAGCTTAAAGTCAGTCGAAGGAAACACGAATATCACAAAGTAGGCGGACGTTGACCTGCAAACCAGCAAACCATTCCAAATGGAACCGCAGTTATCTCAGCAGTATTCATGCCGCGTTTAGAGAGAAATGAAACGATACTCTTGATGATAAAATGGCAAGAAAGCTCACCGAACGAACATTAAAAACGGTTAGGCTTACGAAAGCGAAAGGCGGAGAGTTAAAAATACCCGTATCATCAAGCATCTGCCTGTCCTAATTCTTGTATTTCAAATTGACTGGAAGCCATAAAGTATTTATCACATTGTATTTTGTTGCAAAGTGTTATTATTTAATTATATTGTTACAAACAATAACTGTATTATCAGACAAATATTGATACTTTTATTTGCAGTGTTATCAAAAAAGTCGACGTGTGAAACCCGTCAACACGGTGATATGATTCGTTTTGGTTTCACTGTGTAAACAGGGTGTGGAGTGGAATCCTTTTTGACGCATGTCCATATTTCCAAGTGGGTGGTAAAACACCCAACCTTTCGGCTTAGGGAGATTTGTTGAAAATGTAAACCTACGAATGAATTTTTTCTCCATTTTTTTCTGCAAACAATGAGCTTGTGGATTATTATTTTACCGGTTTATTAGTAGCATGTGCTCAGGCTAATTGAAAGCAAGAAAATCGATAACTGATTTAAGTTTTGAGTGAGTCCTCAGCTTTGGAAAAAATAGGTTGTTAGGAATATCGAATTGATTGCTGAGATAAAGACATTAATAACGCAAAGTATATAAAACGTACTATAAATTACGTTAAATGTGGCCTAGGTATAAATTCAAGCAATACAATTGATAGTGTTCGCCACAGAATACCCAACTTCTCTTTTCCCCGTCTTAACGATCAACCGCTCTATTCCAACGCTAGCATTTTACATTCCAATCCAAGACCAGCGGGTTATGAAAGCATGCATAGCATTTTTCATCTGCAGCTGCTTGGTAAAAAGTCGGGTCTCCAACCAAATCCTATGGATGTAAATGGCGATAGTTCAGCCGATTCTAACATACGGAGCACTAGTATGATAAATACAATATTACAAGACTCAACAATAGTACAAAGCACAGCATGCATTGACACCAATTTTGGCGCTCGGCGGTTGTCACCGTAAGACGCTCTGACAGCAATTGTAGATCTTCACCCTTTGGAGTTTGGTCCTAAGCATAAGAAAAATTACCGAGAGATCTAGTTCAATCCTCAATCGACTCCATACCCTCCAGACTAAACCTATCAAACGGCTTGCCAAACCGGGCCAAAAAACGGAATGCCATACCGAGCGTCGGGAAGTGGGGCACCAATTTTAACTTGGCAATCTATACCGACGGCTCTAAGATTAGCGGCGGAGTCGGTGCGTGTGTGTTCTTTGAACTCTTTAACATTTCCAAAGCCTACAGACTGGCGAAAAATTCCAGTGTGTTCCAGTCGGAACTATTTGCAATTCGGGAAGCGTGTCATGTACTCAAATTATACCCAAATATCCTGCCAAGGCAGAAGCTTAAAATATACTTTAGTAGGTAAATGAGCCATTAAAGCTATTGCCTCCTTTACTTGACATTCAAAACTTCTACACGAATGCCGCTATGAGTTAGCGTCGTTAAAATGCCAGCTGAAATTTTTTTTTTTATAATTTACACGTGCTTAAGGGATGGGTAATACCCTTATGTGTCCGGGGTCAAGACACAGCACGGGCCGAATGTATAGAGAGAGAAAGGGAGAGGAGGTACCTGTGCACATTGGTCTTAAATATCTGAAGCTTGTAGTCTGTGGGAAATATTAGGCTGGGAAGAGCATTCCATATTCGTGCAGTGCGGCAGAAGAACGAGTCTCTGAATTTAACTGTGCGTCCGAAAGTAGACTTAAGGGTATACTGATGGGCATTCCTGGCGAGACGGGTATTGCGGATGAATTCATGGAGAGAATGCAGTTGGCTAGCTCACTTGAGCATCGTTTGTTGAAATAACGATAAAACACGGACAAATAAGAGACGGTACGTCGATGTTCGAGAGAGTCTTATAACTCTGCGATATTGTCTTCTATGGGACCCTCATATGGGTCACTCCAAGATCCCAAGAAATAAGAACGCCGATGTGATGCCTAGGTATGGACATATCCTTCAGTGCTCACTTATAGAGGAGGTGTACGTCACATTAGAAGCAGTCAAGGCTAATATCTCTAGGAACTTCCGTGCAATTTTGCAAGATTTGCAAGAATCTGCATTTGATCTCGGTACTTGTTTACTGCGGAGCCGAGGTAGATGAATTCCTGTCTCGAACTTATAGCTGCCCATTGTAAGGCTCTGTCCAAGACGAAGATGTTTTATTGTCTTTCCTGGGTGCAGGTGCAGCACAAATGCATCACGCATTTTATCGGCTTGAATCTCAATACCAGCAAATAATGGGTAATCGAAAAAGTCCGTATTTTGTCAATAGATGTCGTTGGAGTCGTCTATCGGAGAAGTTGAAAAAAGTTACAGGAAAAATGAGTGAAAATAATGAAGAAATTCGCTATATTTTGAAATTTTTGTGTAAAAAAAAGGGAAAAATGCCACGCAAGCCACCAATGAAATTAGTTTAGTTTACGGAGACGATGCTGTATCAATTTGTGGAGCACACCACTGCTCGCTCGCTTCCATTCTGGAAATTTCGATGTGAAAGATGCACCTCGCTCTGGTCGACCTATCGTTGAAAAAGTCGATGAAATTATGGAAAAGATTGACCAGGACCGTCACATAAGCAGCCATGACATCGCCAAGGAACTAAACATTCATTATCAAACGGTTTTGAACCATTTAAAAAAGGCTGGCTATAAAAAGAAGCTCAATGTTTGGGTAACACATGTATTATTTGATTAAAAAAAAATATCCATAAACTAGTATAAGTATGTACACGATCAACACGGAACAAGTCGTTGAAGCCCGACAAACTCGTGCTTCTTCTATAGTCAGTAATGCTTCAAAATATTTTCCCTTGGAGCGGCCAAGGATTTACTTACCTGGTTTGAACAATAAAGATCGCTTAAGCAGGATTATGATGATGAAGGAGTCTACACAAAAAAAGTCAAATATTTTTATTGCATTTTATACCATTAATTTTTTCTTTATTCATCTAATTTTTTGTTACATGTTCTAAAATTTCTATTTAGGATTGATCCAAGAAGCAGGGAGTCAGCCGCAAGAGTTCCTTAGGGGCAGTTTATGGGTGATTTTCGTTGCAATTCTGTCATAAGAGGCTTGGTTTCGAGAGATCGTGTTCCCTCTAGCTCCATATGAGCTTGGAAGATATTCCTTTTCAGCTTAGTTCTAGGAAAAGAAATTAATTCAAGATCAATAAATAAATATCACCATTGATGAGTACAGACTACAGAGCACCTGCTTTCATCTTAAAATGTATATCTCGCCAAGCAGCTTGATGAAGGCAATAGCACTTGCAGGGGCAATCATATTCTTTGTTTCGTTGCAGTCCACCTCCTTAGAGAAATTTCCACCGACACACTTTTTGGACTGAATTGAGTGCCTCGTTGGCATGATAGCCGGCCACATTGCAAATGCTAGTTCCATCATCCGATTTGTCAATTTTCCTAGGATCTAGGAAGCATGTGCAAGATAGTAAAAACTTATGATATCCATTAATCACTTAGAAAGTAGAAGTCATTTACTTCCCCTCGCTATGGTCGATAATACAAAATTAGACGCGTGATCACGACGCATACCAAAACACAGCCTGTCAAAATAGTCACATTTTTATTTTGCGACCTCATTCAGGGTCCTTCAACAGTTCGTATATAAAAAAATTAAATTTAGGGTATCAAATAAAAAAGGGCATTCGTCTGTACATCAAATGGACGGGTCAAGTAGACATACAACCTCCTCGTGGAGTCTTCCACGGCAACATCTTGAAAGTGCTCTAATGTATCGGGGGATTTACTGAGGACCGATATTTTAGGTTACTCGGTGTCAGATGTAGGAAGATTCCCCGCCGTGTGAAAAATAAACAGGGACTTATCCAAGTCTCGGGTACAGCTCATCCTATTCTGACGACCATGGACAACGATTTTCGGTTCGGCACGTGGAATATGAGCTTCGACAACAGCCCGCTTGCCGACGAACCTGGGGAGTCGCAGATGTCAACAACACAAACATCACCGCAGTCTGTGCGGTGGGATGTTTCGGGAAAAAAAGAGGATGAAAAACTACGATATATACTGCTGCGATTGCTGCAGAGGGCGAAGACAGCGCTTGTTTGGATGCAGTTGTTAGAGGCAGTCTTAGGCAAAATATACTAATCTTTAAAAACTTAAGCGGTGACCTTGAAATTATGCTTTCAGTTCTATAATCTCATAGAAACATATATGGTCAAGGCCCAAGCTATGAAGCCAAGATCGTCCTAGGAGATTTGATTGTAAAGCTGGGCAAGGAAGACATCGTCACTAGAGTAGTCGGAATGCATGACAATACGTTCTAAGACGGACTCAGGCTGTTGGATCACGTGACTTGGCGAAGCTTTTCTGTAATTTCTCATAGAACCATAGTTTCCGGACTGGGAGCAATAATAGGAACATGTGGAAATAACAGAGGAGGATATCGCCCCATACATCGACCACTCTCTATTTCCAGCCCTAAGTATCTAGGCATTAGCTAAGATCCTAAACTCAGAGGGAAGCTCAATGTAGTCTAGCGAGTTAAGAAAGAATGCTTACTTGCTTGCAGAGGAGGTGCACATCCCACTTGAAGCGATCGGGGCTAATATCTTACTCGCCGATAGGAGATCTGGCCGAAATTAGGTATATCACACAACACACATTATCGCAGTTGCAACAACACAGTTGTGTAGAGAGTACATCGCCTAGTCTCTCTGATGTTCGATAGGACAGGAGGCCGATGATGTAATACGATGTAGGCTTTCAGCTTTGTTTTGTCCCCGTTTGTGTGGACAGTTAGGTATGGAATTGGGTGCCCTGAAGGCTTACTTGTCGCGGGTCGCTTAAGCCAAGGAGTTAGCTCCATTGTGCCCATGTTAGGGTGTTGTGAGATCTACTGTAGTTCTAAGACCAGCCAGATTCATGTGTGAATCCTAGGATGTTTTTCAATTCAACACCGCTTAAGGCCTCTAGCTCTAAGATGAAGTGCTTTCCTCAGATGTTGTTGATGATAGTCTTTCTCCCTCGTCTCTACATTTTTGGCAAATGATGCGGACCACCACATTTCAACATCGGCCCTTCCTGTAGCTGCAGTATTCAGGCTAATCTTACGAATACAGGCTCTCCAGGGCTTCGTATTTTAACGTTTTCCTATAGAGCTGAGTGGCATGTGCACGTACATGATTACCAGAGATTCTCAGAGCTCCGAACCCATTTTCGCGAGACTGTCCACCTTTTTAGTAGCTTGTATTCCAGTGTGTCCCCGTACACAGTCACCGAATTCACCAAGGATATCTTTTAGACGCTTTGTCTGCATGACCTAGCTAGCTTCGATGTCAGAATGGTCTATTTTTAACACTACACTGGAGCACTCAGACTCAAAAACTGGTTCATTGTACTGCCAGGCATCAACCTACTTTTCCTGCAATTTCTTGGTCTTTCGAAGGAAGACTAGTAAGCGCTTCTGTGATGGGGAGCCTCCATCATCAGCTGTCACCATATCAGCACCGAAAACCTGCCAGCTGATCCGAGCAAAGGCGGACTCGTCGTCTTCTCCACAGGCGTCGCAGAGGGTTTAGTCGCTTAGGCCAAGCACACATAGATGTTTAGCGAAGGTGTATTGACCCGTTAGTATGCCTCTAAGTCGTCGGCAGTCTTTTCTGCCAAGAGATGACAAGAATGTCGCGGATTTCTCACAGACGTTAGGGAGCATGCGTTTGGTCTGTCTGCATCCTGGCGAGCCATGCCACCTCGTATTGTGTTCTCGACAGGCCCAACCGTTAATGGAAGCCCTAACCAAGGACGCAGGCAATCCAAACGCAGCTCCAGGTTCTGAGAATATCTCCTCTGAGCCTTGTCCTGCAAGTTCATTGGCGATCTCATTTCCAATGGTCCCGTAGTGACTCGGGCAAGAGAATTTTGAGTGCTGATTAAATTCAGAGAGGCCTTGCATTCATGAACTATCCTGGTGGTGGTTGAAAGGTTGAGCAAGGCCTTCAGTACAGCTTGGCTGTCACTACAGACACAAATACTTCCATCTGTTCTTCACAAAGTAGTGTGGCAAGGAAAATCGTGTGCTGCTAGGAAAATCGAGAGAAACTTACTTATTGAGATGTGCAGTCTAATGTTGTCATCCATAAACCATTCGTAAAGATTAGATTACATTCCTTCCCTGGCTCAATTTCTGGTCAGATCCAGTACTGTGTGCAGGGAAAGTCGACTGTGTAGATTCAGCAGTGCACGAAGAGCATAGCCAGGCGTACTAGGGAAGGCCCCTATGCAGCCGAGACAGACTGTCCTTTCAAGCTTAGTGAAAGCAGCGGTTACGTATTTACATGAAAGCTTATTCCACCAAACGACCGATGCCTAGCTGATCATAGCCGCATCCAGATATCTAGATCTTTTTGGTGATAGACCCCAAAACTTACGGAGAATCCCCTTACACTGCTAAAATGTGACAGCGCCTTGGCGATTATCGACGAAGTTTCCTACCTGGAGAAACACCCAGATATTTGGTTCCATCGGAGAAAGGAATGGTGACGACTTGACGCAACGCAAACTTTAGCTAGCAATTTCCTCCTCCTCGTGAAGAGGACAACTTCGGTTTTGGACAGTCGTTGATCACGTCTAGAACTGCCTGCCCTTTTGAACACACATCCGCTATGCACGATCCAACAGACTGTACGGCTATGTCATCCACATAAGCTTGGTCGTAGTTGTTATTGCCATTGAGAGCATCAGTCAGAGAGTCAAACAGCGTGCACCATAGCAAAGGGGGCAGGATACCTCCCTGAGCGCAGCCTCTATTTACCCCCACTCTTCCAAATTGGCCACAATCCCCATCCGTGATTATAGTTCTATTTATTAGCATTTGTTTAATCCACATCACTTATGAATCATCAAAACTGTGTTCTCAGGCCGAGTTACACATGCCATTAAAAGTCACATTGTCCAAAAGAACCCCCTATATCGATGAATATAAATTCTACTTCATCTAAGACAGAAGGTGGATCTGCAAATCAGACAAATCAGAGGTTGCACTGGAACTGCAGAATAAATAGAGAGGACGCAGGAAGAGGATAGCCACGAGCGCTGTCGTCGGAGTGGTTCTAAGACAACCTGTTATGCTTAGGCAGGCCGATCTTTGGTTTTTGGTTAGCTTTGTGAGGAGATATTTTATTCTCCAATGTTTTCGACCACACCAGAGAGCCAGGTGGTGTATTGTCATAATACCATCTGGGATTTGAGACCCCATGTCTTACTGAAAGCTCCTTTACTCGAGTAGAGCGCAACGTACCCCTTTTTAAAACGGTCGTCTGTATCTACTTGCAATCCAGTATAATGCCCAAGTATTTTCTGTCTTTAAGAGCTTTAGTTGAACTGCATTTATAGTTGGAAGGCTTCGTTGTCAACTCGAAGTCCATAACAAGTCTAAGGGATCCTCCTTTTATTTGTGAAGAACAACAGTTCTGCTTTACTTAGATTGACGTTCAGTCCTGGGGTCTGCGTTCAGTTATGAATAAACATTAGTCCGTGACTGAGACTAAGAATTGAAGAAGATTTATACGGGATGAGGGTGTCCACATCGTTCGTGAATACATGCGGCTACCGTCAATTCATACGGGTACTCTGTACCAAACGCATTAAGAGACATTGAATAGTAGAGCCCTCCGAAAAGGACCAAGCTGACTTTTTATAAAACACTAATCCTCCCAGGCCTGCTGTACTGCCCAGAGGGATGTGCAATCTAAAAAGTGGATGAAGAAGTTTTTGGTCTCTTGGAGAGAAAAGATGTGCGTGTGATATTTGGTCCTTTTTGAGTTAAACTGATTTTGGAGGAGAAGATTCAACCACGAAATTTACAGGCTGTACAGCTACATCGCCAAGCTAGGCGTCCACCGCTTGAGTTGACTAGGCCATGTAGAGCGTATGAACAACGCAGCTTCGCCTCAAAGAGTCTTTGTCTCCAAATTAGTGGGACAATGCAAAGTAGGACACCCATAAAACCGATGGTGTAGACAGATGGAGAAGGACCTCAAGCATTTTAGGGAGGAGAAGGACCACATTGGATTTAGAAATTTGAGGCAGCTTGCCAGAAATCGTGACAGTTGGAAATGCTTGTTAGTTGAATCACAGGACAACCGCAGACTGTAGTTCGACGCAAATAAGTACAAGTAAATCTCTCCAGCATAGCTGGAGACTGTGGATATGAACTGTACATAGGCCGCTAGAGCGTCCAGTAACTAATAGTCCGGCAACCAGAACCATTTCAACAGAATAAGAAGTTCAAGCAGAAGTTAATTTACTTTCATGTTCCTTTAAATATGACAGAGCACAACTCTCTGCGGTGGAACACTATCAACACCTCCGCAAATCCTGGTATCATGAGTATTGAATTGAAGCCGTCGTGATTTATTGACTGATGTAATAGAGATCCTGTCCTGCTAGTGAGTAGTTGGTGAATTAAAACCATTGTGGACATTTTGCCTATTGAGCCTATTGAGTGACTTGGTAGGTAGGCAGTAAGTCTCTTTGGTGCACTTATGCGGTGTACCACTAAGGGGCGGCGTGATTTCTACAACAGCCAGCCGGACTTGTCAGTGAAATCCAGTAGGGATTTGATTGGTGTTTCTCTCAGATTGCTTAGTTTATCAAAGAAGTAGGGGCCTATAGTGGCTTTCCTAGCTAAGGCGAGTGCAGGGTAGCTTGCACACTTTTCTCCTCTTCTTCATCTAGACAGATTCTGCGAAAATCATTAGAGAATAATTTCAGTCTTTTCGCGTGTATACCCAATAGGCAGATCAAACTATCAGTTTTTTTTAGGGTTTAGACTGGGCCAGATTTATTTAGTGATTTGGAAAATGTTGTCTGTTTTCCAACTCCCATTTACTTTGATTATTTACTTATAACTTAAAGGTTGCTAAGGGACCCTTCCGTCATCTGGCAGTGTGTATGATTTTTGCGAGGTTTCCAGCGTGTGACATGGCGTGTGAAACTGTTCGTCATAACATAACTGCTTTAGAATTTATAAAGAATATATATTAATAAGAATATAGAGTCGATCTTCGATTACTCGAATGTCTTGATAACTAGAACAGATTATTTGGGGTCACCTACGATAAGTCGAATTCTGAAGAGAAATACCCAAATTCTGCGTATTCTACAAGTTTGTTTTATAAATATAATAACTTTCGGGGCACTGCGTTTATATGTTCGTGGTTTTGTTGAATATTCTGAGCGCGGAGAAGAGGATTAAGTTCCTAAGATTTTCAG
Organism: Eristalis intricaria; assembly: GCA_964034865.1. Taxonomy (NCBI): domain Eukaryota; kingdom Metazoa; phylum Arthropoda; class Insecta; order Diptera; family Syrphidae; genus Eristalis; species Eristalis intricaria. The sequence continues at coordinate 23,561,653 of OZ035874.1, forward strand.
AATTGAACTCGCAAACGAAAGAAATGAGGGAGAATTCAACTGAAAATGGAATTTGCTTGAATAAATACCAGAAATATACAAGGTGTTACTTTTGATGGAGTGCATGGGCCTATGTACGGCGCAGTTCCGTCTGCACCAGTTGGAGATGAGCTGGTAAGATACATGCACCAACCCATGTGTAAGATATGGTCGGAGGAAAGCATGCCCGACGAGTGGAATCTGAGTATCGTTTGCCCGATCTACAAGAAAGGGGACCCCTTTGACTGCACCAACTATATCTGTCGTTTTGTGTGAGCCCCTGAAACCATTCGTCAACAACCTGATAGGTCCTTATCAGTGCGGTTTCAGGCCGGGGAAGTCCACCATCGACCAAATCTTCACACTACGGCAGATCCTGGAAAAAAAACCCAAGAAATGCAGATCGACACCCACCACCTATTCGTCGATTTCAAGGCCGCATATGACAGCGTGCATAGGGACGAGCTATACAACGCCATGTCTAGTTTTGACATTCCTGCCAAACTCGCTAGGTTGTGCAGGATGACGATGGAGAACTCTCGCTGCTCCATCAAGGTCGGTAACGAACTCACCGAGACCTTCAATGTCAAAAAAGGCTTTAGACAAGGCGACGCGGTGTCATGTGATTTCTTTAACATAATCCTGGAAAAGATCGTGCAAGACTCACACGCCAACACTAGAGGCCCGATCTTCCAGAAGTCCGTACAACTGCTAGTATACGCGGATGACATTGACGTGATTGGCAGAACACAGCGAGCCGTTAATGAAGCGTTTGCTGGTATTGAAGCGGAGGCGGCCAAAATGGGTTTAGCGGTGAACGAAGGCAAAACGAAGTATATGCTGTCATCGAGAAAGGACGCACAACATCGACGACTTGGCTAAAACGTCACCATAGGCAGCTATAACTTCGAGGTAGTGAAGGACTTCGTCTACCTCGGCTCGCAAGTGAACAGTACGAACAACACCAGTACCGAGATTAAACGCCGAATTACTCTTGCCAATTGCTGTTTCTTTGGGCTCCAGAGGCAATTGAGTAGTAGAGTCCTCTCTCGAAGGACCAAGTTAACATTATATAACACCTTGATCATCCCTGTCCTGCTCTATGGTGCGGAAGCATGGACAATCTCAAAAGCGGATGAAGAAGCACTTGGTCTTTCCGAGAGAAAAGTTCTGCGTTTAATCTTTGGTCCTGTTTGCGGTGATGGTTATTGGAGAAGAAGATTCAACCAAGAACCGTACGGGCTGTACAGCGGCATGAGCCTAGTCAGGCGTCTACGGATTCAACGCCTAAGATGGCTGGGCCATGTAGAGTGAATGGACAACACTGCTCCAGCCAGAAGAGTCTTCGACTCCGAACCAGTGGGACAACGCAATAGAGGATGCCCACGGAACCGATGGAGCACCCAGGTGGAGAAGGACCTCAACCAACTTGGTGTGCGCAGTTGGAGACAGCTGGGAAAAGATCGTGCCGGCTGGAGAGGCTTACTGGTTGAGGCCCGTCCACCCCGGACTGTAGCGCCACCTGAAGAAGAAGAAGTTACTTTTGATGATTTTCTGCAGGTGGATGGCGATATTGTTACTTATGTATTTCCCACAGATGAAGATATTGTCGAGATTTTTAGATCTGAATCACAATTTTCTCCGCTCGACAATAACGATGACACCGGTAGTGATGTAATATAGATAATAGATCCAACACCCTACCAACGAGTTGGTTGCAAAATCTTTACTCATTTTGCGTTTGCATGAACTCATGAAACAATAACCGATTCTATGTACCTGATTTAATTCCATAAAATGGTTGCATTCCAATCCGCTCTTCCGTCATGTGTAACAGATTATTTTACATTATAATTATGACCCTCTACGTTCTATGAGTTATATCGCAGATAAATAAATATTTATAACAATGTTGTATTTTACTCGATAACTCGTATTCTTTTTGTGGCAAGTGGTGGTTCGAGTTATCGAAATTAGACTGTATATAATATATATTTGGTTCAATATTATAAAAACCGACACCGATATCAACGAAGGCGGCAAGGCCAGCGTTGCTGGAAAAATATTTTTCAAAGTACACTTCTATCAAAGAGTGCAATTTTAAGGCCCGCCACCCTGAAAATGCCTATGTAAGTGCTCGCATATGTCGAAAACATTGACATCATCGGAAGAAGACAATGGGCTTCGGAAGGAACAAGCTAAGGATTTTACACCAAAATCCGTATACCCATGAGGACCAAAGACGGCAAACCAGCGCCTTGAGTTTTACAATTCAGGTATCAATAAAGCTCATGAATTATTTTACAATCCCTTTTATTCGATAAAGTGCGAAGCCGATCTAAGACGTTTTGATCTCGCTCAGAGTCGCTCACACCTATGACAGCATGGTCGTCTCAAACTAGATGATGCGTTAGCATTAACTTCAAACTATTATCGCGATTTGGGTTTAATGCATAACCTCCACGACTCCCCCACAAGCGGGACACAGCTTTGTCAGGCTGAAATCGTCCGTTAGTCCCAGGGGTTCTTGACCTAACGAGGTCCTGGAATACAGCATCTGTCGAAGTTTCGCACTCAAGTTGTATGTGGGATGGCTTTTTAAAGAGAAAATGCGACTTACACTCATCTCTCTTACACTCTTCTAATCCATTAGAAGATTTGGCTTTCCTTTCGGTAGATTTTTCTAATTCGAAACTAAACCGTTTCCTAGGGTCGTATAAAGCTCAATAACACTATTCTACAGAAGATAATTCCTTGGATTCGATGCAGTTAAGGAAAATTAAAGGAAGAATGATTATTATTGCATTAAATATGCATTCAAACTTAACGATGGTTCAACTCTTTTGGAGAGTATAGTTGTCAGCGATGTTTACTTGACGTTGATGCAGATGTGTTAATTTTTCAAATTTGACCAGAGTGCCATATTCAAAGTTAAAATGCCACAGTGCCATTTCAATGAAAAAGTACTATAATGACACGATCGTGCCACATCGGCAAGGTTGAGCAAAGGCGAGTTCTATGTGATCCAAGGATTATGCTCCCACCAGACAGTGAATGATCGTCTCTACAGATTTTCGAAAGAATGGTACCCTAATGTGTTGGCCAATCTCTCTAGACTGATGGGTCTCATCCTCAAGCCTAGGATTTGACCTGCAAGCGCTTTCTTGTCTTGGGTATAGAGACCATGATAGTCTTCCGGGTCTGGGTCTGGGTATGTGCCCTAGTTTTATATATTCCTGGAAAATAATGACCTACAAGCGACCAAAAGGGTAGGTTAGTTAAAAGTGACTGTCTGCAGAAGGCAGTTACGGGATTGAGAGATTTGATATTTGAGAAGAATGAGAGCACGGATATCATTTTTATGTGTGAGATATTGTTCTTAGAGCATTCAAACTGCAAAAAAACTAAACGATAGGCGAGACGATAGTGATGGTCTTACACGAAATTTCATTGAAGTGAATTGACAGGACGGTAGAAGAGAGAACTAATGCTTATAGGGGGCAGAAGTTATACAGAAAGGATTGGACGGAGATGGAAGGAGCATTTTGCTTCGGTTCTAAACCGAGTATTCTCCAGCAATTTGCGCCCAAGTCAGACTGCAGTGATCGTAGGAAGAAATTTCCGAATTCGCACAACAACCCCCAGTAAGGAGGAGATTAATACCGCTAACAAAGTACTTAAAACCAATAAGGAGGTAGAATTTAATGCCATACCTGCGGAGCTGTTTCGAGCTGAAACACTTGTCAGGAGAACATGGGAAGCTTTACACAAGAGATGCATTCGTGATAAATTAATAGCAATTATCAAGGCTACATATGATGGGCCCACATGTCACATCTTAAACGGAGGAACCTGTCTGAGGAATTCGAGGTCCAAAATGGCGTTCTGCAAGGCTGCACACTTTCACTAATATTGTTTCTATAGGTGTAGGTAGCGATGGGCTGTATGCGGCCTTGTAAACTGGGAATGGAGGAATTCGATGGACTCTTACATGTGTGCCCAAGAACCTTGACTACGCCGACGATGTATGCCTTCTGTCTCACAGAATAATATACCTTCACCAAATGACAGCAAAAGTGGAGAGGGAAGCAGCCGATAAAATACAGGGTACAATCATACGACGACGAAAGTGGCAGTGGATTGGTCACACTCTCTGAAAGGGTCACAGGTCCAAAGCTAGGCAAGCGATACCATGGAACTTGCTTCTTCAGGATGCCAGGATGCGCGGCTGTCCTAGGGGTACGTGGTGTTGAACATTTGAGAAGACAGCACAACAACTGGGAAAAGATTGGGGAAAGCTGAGGGACATTTGCAGAAAGCGTACTCGATGGCGCGTTTGTAGAAACCCTAGGACCCACAATGGGATACAGGACATAACTTCCTACCCAGTGCTTGTGCCATTTAGTTTGCTGAGATTGGGAAATCGGGGGACCGTAGATGTAAGTTCCTCCGACTTGCTGAAGGTTTACACAATCAGAGGAAGTGATTTGAGGTTTCTACATTCTCTACTTGTTCATCCATGCAGCTTCTGGAGAAATCATTGTATTGTACACCCATCATACAGGTATGTGGTGAATTGCACAGTCTCCGTCTATGCCGCCAATTAGCTTCCTGAGATAAGATTCCCTTAGTATGAGCAAACAGAGTGATCGTTTAAGACTTAGTGCTGGCCATATTATGTTTGTTTTAATGGTACTGTGTCTTTTGGCCACTTGTTGTTGGTTGTACTGTACCGATCGGCATGGAAGATGGATCTCCTCCTGGTGTTAGACAGGAGGCTGTATCACACCAATCCAGTTCATTGGCTTTGCAATTGCCCGGTGTGTCGCAGTGTACCGGCACCATCATGAGGTGTATATAGAAATGCTTAGCCACCTCCTAAAGAGACAGCATGTAATTAACGGATTTAACGAATTTAACAAGACATTGTCCCCGGATTAATTGCGGCCTGACTATCCCAACAGATGGTGATATCCCTTTTGGATGTATATATATATACATCAGTGGCGGCCGTGGCGGTGCGGGTCTGTGTGTCAACTCCTGCGCACTTTAATTTCGCCACCGGGATTCGATTCCCGGTACGCCCAAAATAAATTGCACGGCCCCACCTTGCACCTCCCTTAAGATTCACTGACAATGCTCAAAGAGCAATAACTGTCTAGAAAAAGCTTATCAAACTTGGCCGTTCGGAGTCGGGTTCCTTCCACTTGTAAGAGAAAAGTAGCACGCACAACACGAGTTGTTGCAGTAGAAGCTAGGCCAAGGCCCTCTTTGGGCTCTAGCGCCACTTATATTATATGATATTATTATTATATATTTGCTTGTGATAAGGGATTAATGAGGTCGGCAACCTTTTTGTAGATCTGCAGGAAAGTTTGTCAAGTGGGCCCCTTTTCATAAATCTAATAGTCTAATACTCTTAATTTCAACGTTTTTAGCTCTAATAAAGCGTGGACTAATTAAATTGCGTTTCACAAAAATACTGTCGAGTACTAATAATTCCCTTATAGACATAGGAATTATTAGTGCAGAAATTGCTGGCAAATAAGTATCAGCACACGATGTATACCTTATTAATTCTATATACGCTAAAGCATTATGTGCACTCTCAATCGTTCATATCTAACGAACGAATCGTTCAAGTATTGGTTTCAATCATCCATTTCAATCATCTGTCATTCAAAGATAGAGACTGATATGTTGCATTCGTTCAATACTACAGCCAGCCACCAAAAATGGTTCAAAACATTCGATCGTTGATCGACAAATACAGATTCATAGTATTGGTATACGAAAGCACTAATATGTTACATGATTATTTGTATTCGCATAAGCCAAAAAATGTGCTCGGTCTTACAAATAATTTTCACTGCATACATAAATAACAAGAACTTAACATAGTAGAATGTATGTGTATGTGGATGGACATCATCCACTGAACTATAGTCGGCATCAAGACAAAAACAAAACCCTAAGCCAACTGTTTAACACTGTGTATGATACTTCATGTGTTGATCAGTGCACGACCAATTGCAACTAAACCTACACAAAACTGGAAGTGTGGCATAGGAGATTGAAAGTGCTTGTAGGATCATCACATGTTGGGTTACATAAAATAACCTCCAAACTGTCCAAGGAGTACATTGTGGTCAAACAAGCATTAGATTGTTTCCTGTCACTCAAGGAAGAACTAAAAAAGCTCAAATCGAAAAAAGCTTACGATTTTAATTAAACAGGAGAAATACTTAAAGAGTTACCGAGGAAAGCCGTTTTTAAGTTACTCTACATAATTAATGCCGCGCTTGGACTTGACCATGTCTCTAGTCAATGGAAAGTGGCAGAAGTTATAATGGTACCAAAACCCGGAAAACCACCAACGGATAAAAAGTCCTATAGACCTATCTCACTACTCCCGATAATGTCTACAGTATTTGAAAAAAATCTGCTTAGACGTTTAAGTCCAATTGTGGAAGAAAAACAGCTCATACCAAATCATCAATTTGGTTTTCGATGTAAACACTCAACTATTGACCAAGTACATCGTATAACCGTTTGTTCAGCCACATTTGTCGATGTACCCCAAGCCTTTGACAATGTTTGGCACGAAGGCCTGAAATATAAACTATGCCGATCTCTACCGGGGAAATTGTATAGTTTTTAGCTACCTCTCCGATAGGATCTTCAGTGTGAAGCATGGAAATGAATGCTCTGCTTTTAAAAATATAAATATAGCAAAAACAATCCAAGTAATTCAGTTTTTAATAACTAATAGAAAAAACACACAAAAAGTACAAGTTTACAGAACAAAGGAAATACAAAGAATGATAACCAACCTACTGTATACTAGTGATTTACCACAAGAAGAACAAACTGTTCTAGGCACATTTGTTGACGACGCCGCTATTTTGATAACAGCCAAAACGGTTGAAGAGTCTACAGCAAAATTACAACGTTCACTAGATCGGATTACGAATGGATGAACTTATAGCGAATTGTTCCTGATGAAAACAAATCAGTCCATATTAACTTCACTTATAGGCCCTTCACTATTGCCAGCTTACCTAAATCCTTTCCAACTACCTTTTGGCAATGAAGCAAAATAATTCGGGATGACTCTTGACGTGAAACTAAAGTGGAAGGAGTACGTCAAGAAGAAACGTGCATAACCTGACATGAAATATAAAGATTTGTACTGGCTTATTGGTAAACATTCCAAGTAAGTATTGACACAATCTGCTTGTATACAAGCAAATCCTAAAAACTGTTTGGACGTATGGCGTACAACTTTGGGGATGTAGAAGACTTTGTTAGAAGACTTTTCAAAATAAGGTGCTTAGAACTATCGTTAATGCGCCATGGTATAAACGATGATATCCACAGAGATGTTGGAATATTACCACTCCAAGATGAAGTTAAGAACTTTGCTAAACATAAGCGCCGCCTAGAAGAGCACATAAACTCTGCAGTTTACCCGATCCTTGAGGAAACTATTGTCTTGCGCCGACTACAAAGGACTAGACCCCTTAATCTCGTGCGATAGTCTACACCCGCGCATGGTTGTGGTGTTAGCAGGAACTTTCATTGGAGAGTAACCTGCCGATCAGTACCTACATAAATCATGAAATACAAACTACTGGTTAAGTGCTTCACATAGTTGGAATTCATCTCAGGTTGAACTAAACTTTCATTGGAATTCATATTCATCTCATACAAAAATATTTAAAGAAGGAATAAATTTCAAGTTTGTTTGAAAAAATTAATTAAATAAAAAACTAACCATATTGCAGTCTGTTTTCTTTGTGTCATTAAGCCAAACATATGCAAATGTTTCGATGATCTGACCGACATTCGACAAACAAAGTCGATGATTCGAGATAACAATGTCGTCGCTTTTTCTTTTGTCTGCAGTTCGTACATCTCCATTGTGGACTCGAACCGTACGTTCTAAAGCGTGCATGCCCATTGGCCTTTTTTACTAGTACGCATCGAACGAATGAAGAAACAACGAAAGCTCGGAATAATATGAACGAACGAAACAATTAAATAAGAACGACATGTCCATAAGAACGATCGAATCAAATGATCGACGGAAACGAATATAACGAACCGAACGAAAATATTGAACGGTTTCGTTTGTTCATATCGTTTCGGTTATTCATTAGATTCCGGTAACTAATATCGTTTTGGTCATTCAGTTTGCTTCGAACAAATACCTGAAAGTATTGACTGTGTGATTGATTGGTTTGTAGTTGTGTGATTGCAATCACCAACACTTTTGAGTGAACGGGCCAAAACGCACTCTAGAGTACTCGTTTCGTTTCTCTTTTGGTTTATAGTTTTACCGTTTTGGAATGTACATGCATTTAAAGTTATTAAGTGTTAGTAAAAAGCGCACATTAAGTTAAAGCAATGTATTCGAAGGAGTTGAAAATGCATACATTAAACCAAAGGCGTGCTGTTTGGAACGTTTTCTAGTACTGACAACCGTTTCCTAACCAGTGAAATGTATAAGAAGTCTTTGCTTAGGCAACAAGGCACAATTTCGTCTTGTTGGAGTTTCAAAATCATAAACACCTTTGTTGATGTTTTCGTGTGTGTATTAACAGAATCCGATGCTTTGGAGTGCATTCTCTAGCGTGCATTTGGTTCATTAGGCAGTCTTAATATCTGCCTTTAACGGCCACCAGTCTGTTGCAACACTACTCCTGAGATGCACTATTAATTCGAAATTTTTCATTAAATTCGTAACTGGTATTTATTCCAGCGAGCTGGTATTAAGGTCAATGAGGGTAAAACAAAATAGATCCTGTCGACCAAAAAAGGATCGGTCACACACCACCTGAGATAAAATATTACAATCGACAGCTACAATTTCGAGGTAGTAAAGGAGTTTGTCTACCTCGGAGCAAACGCAAACTCCGCAAACGACATCACAGTGCATTCGACGCAGAATCACACTTGGCAACCGATGTTACTTCGGTTTGTCGAAACAACCGGGCTCAAAACTTTTGTCTCGAAGGGCCAAGATCATGCTCCACAACACACGTATTTTGCCAGTCCTGCTATATGGAGCCGAAATCTGGACGATAAGCAAAACTGCGGAGCTGATTCTTGGTACCATCGAAAGAAAAATTCTACGTCGGATATATGGTCCCGTCTGCGAGGAAGGCGAATGGAGGAGAAGACACAACCGCTAACTCTACGAGCTGTACCAGGATGTGGATGTAGTCCGCACTGCAGTGGCTCGGCCAAATCGAGCGCATGGACAACAATGCACCAGATAAGAGGGTTTTCGAATGCGAGCCTCCTGGTTCGAGAAGGAGAGGAATACCCAATCTCTGGTATAAAGACCAAGTAATCGCGAATGCATGACAGTTTGGTCTTGATGACTGGAAGCAGCGTGCCCAGGACCATGAACAATGGAAAAGCAGCTATCGCACAGGCTCGGACCTTGCATGGGTCGCCAGCCTGGTAAGTAAGTAAGAAAGTATTAACCCATAATTGATTCTTTGTTTAAAAACCGACAACGACATACTCTGATAAGTTTGTATTCATTAAATTCAGCATCACTATATACTTCAAAACATTTTAGATTTTTATTTGAATAAACTAAGACGATATTGGGTAAACAGCGGATTATGGCTAACAATTGAGCTTACACATGTTTCTTGACTGTGAATCGCATTTGACAAATCACGCTTATCTTATTAGACTAATAAGATAGTTTCATGAAATAGGCTATAGAAGAATATGTAAAGGGTTTTCCAATAGGGACTTCACAACTTTGAATTTAGTTTGTGAACACACTCTTTCACTAATCATCAAATTGTCACTGTTAATTTATGCAATAAACTCAGCATTTTCATGATGGTAAAGTGAACGAACAACAAAATTTCTCTCAACAAATTCAACAAAGCAACAAATTTTCCCCCGAAATTCGAATTCTGTGACCGAAACCTTAAGAGCGTTAACTCCAATTTTCGACGAAACCCATTTTTCGCTCCATGAGTTCGTCAATAAGCAAAATAAGCGTTATTGTTCGGATGAAAATCCACCAATTGCAGTTGTCGTTTGTATGCCTGCGGCGTTATTGGGCCATATTTTTTCGTCTTCGATAACGATCGTCACGTTACTGTGAATGGTCAGCGTTATGGCGCCATGATTACCGATTTCTTTTGCCCCGAATTGGACTTCAATAGGATGGTGCCACAAGCCACACAGCATACGTTACAATCGATTTGTTGAAGAGTAAGTATGGTGAGCGTGTTATCTCCAGAAATGGACCAGTCGATTGGCCCCCTCGTTCGTGCGATTTAACGCCGCTTGACTATTTTCTGTAACTCTACGGTAAGTCATTGGTTTATGCCAACAAGTTGACGATGTTGGAAGGACTCAGAGCAGAAATGTGTCCAACGAATCGACCGCTGCAAACGTTCCCGCTGTGACCATATGAACAAAATCGAATTCCATTCCATAAATGTTTTGATTGTACTTCAAGCCGATAAAAAAGTTTTTGAAATATCTCAAATGGCTTGCGTTTTATTTAAAAAGAAAGTTGTCAAGTTCTTATGGGAAAACCCTTTATTTATAAATATATATATATAGAATTGATTATTTTGTAGGTTTTGAAGTTATTTATAGACCACATGGCTGTGGAGCGTCATTCTGTGTGAGTCAATTGTCTTTACGTTACAAAATGCAAACTTGCTACTGATAATGAATTCTAAGTAATATAATTTAGTGTACTACCTTAATAGATTGTGTCCGTGCTAATGTATTGAGACACATCCCACGGTGAGTGCAGTTTTGGTTCTCTCCGCATCCGTGACGCACTCAGTACTTTCGGCGAAGGTCAACCCTCATGTATGCCGAAGTCAGTCATAGACATTTGCTCCAGACAAACAGTCACCTAATCTCTGTAATAAAACAGAAAAAAACCATTTAATGAGATCTATGCAAAGTTGTTGGTATATTGGTTTGAGTGTTTTTAAGTGTAGCTATCTTCAGCAGAGAGATCAAAAAATCGACTGCTAAGTATCGGGCGGCGTACTTGCAAGTTCAAGATCAGAGAGTGATGTATCTGCATCATAATCCGAAGACTCTAGACACCATAGCAACATATATATATATAACTTTCCTCAGAGTCTTAGTATTTAGGAAGATTGTCTCTACATAACCGAAAAATCTTCATACTAGCTGCACTAACCAGAACCGTACTGGCCAGTACAGGCTAAGGTGGGAGGGAGCACATCGCATTTACTTAGAGTATATATAATATATGAAAGGCGCGACAGTCCGAGGGGGACCTGGGCCTAGCTTCTCAGCAACCACTCCTGTTGTGCGTTCTATTGTTCTTGCAACAGTGGAAGCTACCTACAGTTTTATGCCGATTCCGAATGGCTAAGTGGCGAACCGTTTTCTAGACAGGGGTACTCTTAAAATATCAGCGACTCGAAAGGGTTGCAACCGTTAATTATTAAGGTTGATAAATTCGGTACTAGAACCTGCTACCCTCTGCGTAAAACATCTAAATTATGGAATTACAAAACCAACCAACGAAGTATAATTAAATACCAATCTAACATAAGATATGAAATTATGGTAGTGGGTAAAAATTTACTCGAAGCCCGTACCCGTCAGTAAATTTGAGGAAGGCTGAAAGATTAAGTAGAATTCTAAGAATAAATAAAATTATTTTACTAATCGCAACAATGTCACTTAAAAATCATTTAAATAGAGCGTTAGTATTCGAATACACTTTCTGGAAGTAGAAAAGGCTTTCATCTGATGATCAGATGGGATTCTCCTTCTCCTTCCTTCAAGGGACCCCCCGAAATTCACGGCTTCAAAAAATCGATTTTTTTAATTCGAACCTTTAACAAGTATCCTCTTTACTTTTTAACTTGATTTGTGGCAGAAAAAAGGCGATTTTCAAAAAAAGTAATTTCAAATGTTAGTTCTTATGCGAAATTAATAATCCTAGTTCATACCGAAGACAAACATGTACTCTTTCTAATCCCGTTGGAATTTTTGGTTTCAGATGTTTCAGTGAGCGGATATTACATGCGCCGCCGAAAAGATACGATTTTTTTATCCCAAAAATCAAAAAAAAATTATGTATCATTTGTTTCTTCTTTTTTAAGTCCTCAAATAAATGTATGTAAAGTTACAAGCCTAAACAATAATTTATTTATTTACCAGCAGATTAAAAATCGTCAAAATTTGAAATCGGAAAATATTACGCCTAAGTAGAGGACAGACAGTTATGGGAGCGGAACATCAAAGTACAGGTTGGTGAAGGAAAGTTGAGACAAGGCCATACAGCATTTACAGTGCAGACCAACCACCTCTAGACAGAACAGTCTTCTTCTTATTCTTCTACTGGCGCTACAGTCCGCTTGGACCTGCGCCTAAGCCAATAAGTCTCTCTGCTCTTTATCTAGCTGCCACCAATTTCATACGGCAAGTTGGGTGAGGACAGTCGCCATCAGTTTCGTGGACATTCTTTATTGAATCTACATAGACTAGTCATCTGTGGCCCGAATCCGTAGACGCTTAGTTAGACTCGTGTCGCTGTAAAGCCCGTACAGTTCATGGTTGTCTCTAAAATCCGTGAATGCAAATATTGAACGCAGACCTTTCTTCTCGAAAATACCAACGGCTTCTTCTTTTGATCATCGACCTTGATGGACCAGAGCCGACACAATCAAATGCTGTTTATTCGCAGATGTTTCTCTGACAAACGCCACCACAATGACAATGAATCGCGGCGCGGAGAATGGAAAATAAGATAGTGAAGACGTACAAGCCAGACGTCAAATGCGGTGTGAGAAAAAATCGATATTTTTGGGCATCAGAACACCATTCAGTTCTAGTTCCGAAACAAACACAAGTTTCGGATACGGATGACCGTACTGCTGACGACCATGGACAACGGAATAAGGACAACAATTTTCGGTTCTGCACGTGGAATGTGAGATCACTTAACAGAACACGTGCAGCTGCGGAGGCCCTAGACTGGTACAAAACAGACATCACCGGAATCCAGGAACTCCGATGGAATGGTCAGGTAAAAAGAGGATGACAAATTGCGGGCTTGTTGCTCGAGGCAGTCTTAAGTAAAAAGTCTCAAGCTTTGCCTGTAAAAGCCACCGCCTCATATAAATTCGTATCAAGGATAAATTCGGGAACATCAACCTACGCCCCGACAGGGCACAAAGATGACAACAGCAAGGATGACTTCCATGATCTCCTAGAAAGGACTTACGATCAATGCCCCAGCTTCGACACCAATATAGTTCTGAAGATTTCAATGCAACGCTGGGTAAGGAAGACATCTTTGCTAGAGTAATCGGAAGGCATAACCTGTAGGGCAATCAGATTGATGACATTGCGACCGAGCAGACACTCCTCCACTATACTTGATGTTTGAACGTTCCGAGGAGTCAACATCGACTAGGACTATTTCCTTGTTGTAGCCAAGGTAAGAACTCGGATATCATGTTTGTCATCGGAGAGCTACAATCGTAATGGACTGCTAGGATCTTAGCCGACCGAGTCTCCCGGAATATTTCTCTTAGCTCGTGGCCGCCTGCGCAAACAATCGAGGAAGATTGGATGCGTTGTCAAGAAGCGAAGCTGGAAGCCTACATAGCAACGCTACAACGAGCAACGAGAGCTGTTTGTAAGCTCGAAGAAGAGGAGGAGAGAGAGACGAGGCTTCCCAGGAGAAAAAAGAAGGAGCACGAGAAGAATGATGTCCGAAAGTTTCATCAAAAGCTGAAACAGATATGCAATAGATATAAGGTTCGGATAGAAGTCTGCTGGGACGAAAATGCAACTTGTAGTACAGTCGCTGTCGATACTGAGAATCTGGAAAGATTACTTCTGCAAACTGTTAAACGGCGAAAAGGACTCAAATACCGCTGTCAGGCAGAATGTTCCACTCCACACAATGGATGATGCTAGAAGAGAATTCCATCGCCCTGATCTAGACAAAGTCAAGGTAGCGATAATGAGACTAAAGTCGAATACAGCTGCCAGAGTCCGTCTGTAAAGCTCTTTAAGGCAGCTGGAGATGAGCTGGTAAGGTACACGCTTCAACTGATATGTAAGATATGGTCGAATGAAAGCATACCCGATGAGTGGAAGCTCAGTATCGTTTGCCCGATCCACGAACTGCGCCAACTACCGAGGGATAAGTCTCCTCTCTCCTTAGCACCGCATTTAAGATCTTCTCTGTCACTTTGTCACATTATGGCAGAATCTGGAAAAGGCCCAAGAGATGAAGATCGACACCCACCACCTATTCGCCGATTTCAAGGTCGCATATGACAGCGTGTATAGAAATGAGCTATACAAAACCATGTCTAGTTTTGACATTCCTGCCAAGCTCTTCAGGTTGTGCAGAATGACGATGGAGAATTCTCGCTGCTCTATCGATAATGAACTCACCAAGACCTTCAATGACAAAAAAGAATTTAGACAAGACGACGCGGTGTCATGTGACTTCTTTAATATTATCCTGGAGAAGATCGTGCAAGACTCACACGCCAACACTAGAGGCACGATCTTCCAGAAGTCCGTACAATTGCTGGCATACGCGGACGACATTGACGTGATTGGTTAAACACGCTGTGTTGCCGTCAATGATGCTTTTGCTGATACTGATGGAAGCGGCCAAAATGGGTTCAGTGGTGATTAAGGATAAAACGAAGTATATGCTGTCTTCGAGAAAGGACGCACAAGATCGACGACTCAGCCAGAACGTCACCGTGGGCAGCTATAACTTTGTAGTGAAGGACCTTGTCTACATTGGCTCTCAAGTAAACGGTACGAACAATATCAGTACCGAGATTGAACGCAGAATAACTCTTGCCTGTTTCTTGGGCTCAAGACGCAATTGAGTAGAGATGCAAGTAGACAGTAGACAGATAAAACTTTGAATAATTCAAGGACTTTGCCTACCTAGGAACGGCTATCAACTCAGACAACGGATGTAAACCAATGCTCCGGCCCGGAAAGTCACCACCACCGAGGGACGGTGCAATAGATGAAGATAGCGAACTCATGTGGCGCACGCAAGTGGAAAGCGACCTCCAACGAGTGTAAACATGAACATGCAGCGAAGCTGAAAGCTTAGAGAGAATTTCTCAGTGTGAGGGCATCAGGAGGAAAATATTCCAACGGGGTTATCACTATTGGAGAACAACCTCAAATAGTTGGTGTACGAATTTAGAGAGCCTGAGCGACTTGTTGTTTGAAGAAAACTTCAGATCAGGAATTTAGTGCAACACAAAAAAAATTCCTTTGAGTAGGTCTAACAAGTGGACAATGGTGTCCGAAAAGTGTACACGATTTAATAGAACCAAAGGTAGAAGATATCGTAAATTGCTTTGCCGAGCGGTAGGTGAGGAAAGCAGTGACACTCAGCCAATGTGGGCTTTCAACCAATTGACTATAGGCTTTAGCTGGCTATAGTTTGCTCGATCCCTTCCTCACCTTCGTCCATGCAGCTTCAATTGCCAATTGCGTCATGCCCTGTTATAAAAGCGGTGTGGATCATGACTCCAAGTCTGCTTAGCGACCGCAGGCTGACGCAGAGTAACCGTTGAAGGATCAGTGCTGGCCATATATATTCTTTATTTTAAGACAAGTAATGTTTTTTACGTAGATGCATAGAGGGTGAATCTCCTCATCTGCGATGGTGTTATTGGTAAATGTATAACGTTTTCTATTCTTAACTACTTACTTATAAAGTCTGTGGTCCATGGACTGTATGTGTCTGAGCTGTTTTATTTTTATCTTTTCATATTGAACGATCAGCTATTAGCGTGAACGATCTCCACGAAGTATCCCACAATTTTGAATACTTTTGTCAAATCATCAGATCTGATAATTTTGTTTGATTTGTTAGAAATGACTTCACTGCTCTTAAGCAAAAATTGGGCCAAAAAGCAGAAGACACCTTCGGCAATCAGACTAAGGGCCAAACCTAACTCCAGCATCTCCATGACCGCAGAGGCAATATTCCGAGCGAGAGAAAGGGAAGTAGATAGATTGAGACAGAGAGATCATTCGCTGGGCGAGCGAAATACCGGAGAGTGAGGGGCACAATGCCGAAATGGGGGCGTTGGAGGAAAGAGAAGTTCGGCAGAATGAACCAGACCAACTGCCGCCCAGATGGACCTAGTAGCAATCACTCTGCCAAGGGGGCTGGCAGGTAAAAACGGGACGGCTTGTAAGCCGAAACGCAAGCCTGTATCAGTGGTGCCCAGGAGACCCACCATTCAAGGCATCGAGGTACCAGGATGTGACTCATAAGCCTGGAGAGATGATGAGGAGCGCCGAACTGATGAGCTGACCCTTCAGCTAAGGGTGTAAAGGACAACCTCATCTACGGGATCTCTGACCTCAGTAACGATGAAGGCAGTGGTGACAACGGTAGAACCCTTATGGCACTGACAAGAACAATACCAACATTCAGCGAGGCTGGGTTTCGAATGGAGCTAATCTCTTAAGATGTCACAATCAGAATCAGAATCTCAGACGAGTTTTTTAAATGGGAAAACCCAAATTTTATGGAACCAATACAATACTGGTGTTTAACCACTGCTCCCAAATTCCGGTCAGGTCTTGTGGCAGAGCCTGGATACCTCGGGATCATGGATGAATCGGATCATATCTTAGTTTTACCTAGGGCACAAAACCTAGACGTCCACATGGAACTGGAAGGTGTTGAAAGCAGACAAGCAAGAGGAGACGGGTTGCTTATCAATCAGAATTCAATATCGATACTGAAAGGTTTGAGTCTCAGGGCTGTATTTGTTGCTACTTACAACAAATAATAGTTAAATAATAATAACTAATCGTTCCATAGTCAAAAAAGATTTTACACAGGGCTACGGGCTGTTAGGTGTCTATTTTAACATCTCTCCTGAGAAGGTCGTGCAAAACTCACTCGCCAACACAAGAGGCATGACCTTCAAAAAGCGGGTACAATTGCTGCCATTGTCGTGATTGTTTGCTGACATTAAAATGATGGACGCCAAAATGGAACGGAATCGATGGCACTTACAGCTGGCTGAAGATCGTGCCAGCTGGGGAGGCTTGTTCGTTGAGGCTCAGGTCCACCGTAGCGCCTCCAGGAGAAGAAGAAAAAGTTCCATAGCTTCAGGAGTATACTAAGTGAATCAGGCGGATGGTTCTCCGCGTTCCGTTGATCCGGGCAGTCTCTGCACCCGGTTGAGTGCCTTGAAGTTGACAGCTTTGCTTCATGCTGTCCATCGGACTGAGACCCCGTGCATTAGTGTCGGTCTGACAATCGAAGTGAAAATCTAGTAAGCGATGCGTGACTGTAGTCTCCATTTGCACTTAATGGCTTTCTTAGAGGTGCATAGAGCATTATAACCTATCTTGGATATAGCCTTTTCGGCTTAGGCAGCTATTAGTTGGAGAGTAGTGCCACACAGCATAGGGAGGGAATATTTTCTGATGAAGAGTACTAGTTCCACTTTTCGTCCACAAGTCCAGTATGGGTAGGTGCTTCGTAATAGTTTTAGAGGTAGGTACTCTCACTATAAAGCCCAAGATATGGGTGTAGTCCTACACTTTCCAGTTGAGATAACCGTTCTTACTGAAAACTTAACTCCCTAATAGAATAGAAGTTCGGAAGAGTTGACTCTCAAAAAAGTTTACTACACAGAAAAGTTGACCAAATTTAAGCTACCACACGTTACATTGAAAAGTTGTCAACTTCTTAGAGCATGACTCTTTTTTTCATTGTTGAACATTCATATTGTTGCGTATTTGCGGATTCAGAGACATTCGGATAAGTGAAGGCAGAGAAAATAGTGGAATTTAAAAAAAACGTCGCCGGTCACAAAAATGTAGCACACCTTTATTTTATAACCTTCAACAACGAGTACAAGCATGAGGGATTGTCTACAGTGACAGATTCTGATGTCAAATGCAGCTGCTGTCAAAGCCTCCGTTTGGGGGCGCTCGTAAATGCGTTAGAATATATATATATATATATATATATCAAAATACATAACATAACATGTTGTTATTCCCGCAACATTTTTATATTCTCAGAGTATACAAATTTGGGTTTTGTTTGGAATAGCCTATCGGATAAATTGCTAGAACGGTTATCA
The DNA here is from genome assembly GCA_964034865.1 of Eristalis intricaria. Classification (NCBI taxonomy): domain Eukaryota; kingdom Metazoa; phylum Arthropoda; class Insecta; order Diptera; family Syrphidae; genus Eristalis; species Eristalis intricaria. The sequence goes on from OZ035874.1 coordinate 23,579,829, forward strand.
TGTCACGAAAACGAACACCATTAATTGTTACAAGCATTTTTGAAAAAGAATGGACCGATAATGCATCCAGCCCAAAGGCCACACCAAACAAAAATACAACACATGGGTTGTGGATGCACTTGTTTCTTAAAAATTACTCGTGGGTTTTCTGAACACCAAATGGGACAATTTTGAGGATAAGCGAAGCAATTAAGATGCAAATGAAGCATCTTGATGGCTTCGACAAGGGAGTGCATATGTTTCAGCAATCCCGTGGCGGCCGATTTGACATAAATTCAACTCGGTTTGGATGTAACTCGGATTGACTTGGTTTATCAACTCGAGTTGGCGAACTCATCACTAAGCGTGAATACATTGATCAATTAGTGCGGCGAAAATAACGAAACTCACCATACACCAAACTTGGTGCTTTTACGCATAAACATTGTAAAACCACTCTTCCTTTAAGCCAATATTATAAATAAAATAAAACCAATTAATCCTATAATAATAATAGAATATGACTTTTTAGGAGCGAAATATTTATTTTCTACAGATCTTTAAAAGTGTCCAGAAAAGTAGACTTTTCGGATAAGTTGGCAAGCTTTAAACATTTCCTAGCTTCTACTGTATATTTATTGAAGCCTGACTCTTGACTCATCTGCTGTTGCCTATGATTTCTCACACGTCATCCGTCGAATATCCTACACCCTGAGGTTTTCTAATTCGTCGACAGTTCATGGTTTGCATTTAAGCGCTTAAAAAAATCAAATAATTAAAAAAGTTCAAACCTATTCGATTGCGCATTAGCTGAAGCCACGATTTACGAACACGAAGCAATTCCGTGCGCATGGTTACGTTGCGTTGACATCTGCCCCGAAGATAAATTATGTTCCTCCCCCTCTACAAAGGGAATCCTATGACAATCCCAAAGCTCCTTAATTTCTCCAATTCACACAAGCGTAACGAAAACAAAAATAGAAACGTACACACAAACTACGTGCAAGGAAATTATTTCTTTCAATTTTATTGATTTTATGATATTGCCATTAATGATTCATTGCCCGGGAGGAAGTTTAAGAAAAAAATTACACATCCTCAACTTGATCCCAGCTTTCAAATATCTAAATTCCTACAAAGTCAAAAGATACTCAAAGCAAAGCACCACCAGCTCAAAGCGAGTCTTCTCTCTGTGCATGGACCACGCCCTTATCATCGCTTGTAGGCATTGTTCTGGGATTATCATCCTCTGTTTCGGGGGTGTGGATGTGTGTGTGTGTGTGTGTGGAGAAAGGATTTCTGTATCACATCGTCACAATCGCGACGTCAGTCGGAGTCCTTATTGTTTGTGTGCGCCACAGTCAATACTGCGGTCATAACAGACGTGCCTCTCACTGGGGGTGAAAGTTTTCCGAAGTGCTTTGACGGAAGGATTTTTTGATTTTTTTTTCTTCTTAAATTGGTAGGAATTTTAGGAGTATTTGGCATCTTCGGGGGGAATTGCCGCTAATAGGCGAGGGAATGTATTTTTTCAGGGAGTTTTCTTTAGGCACGGGTGGTGAATTGAAAGTGGTAAAGGTTTGGTTTTTGGACGCGTGCTATGTTCTCACCGCGAGGTTTCCTTTAATTTATCCTAACCTACCAGGTTTCTGCGGAACTGACTTGCAGTGCCCTTGAATTCTGTCTGCTTGAAACTGCCCGTGAGAGGTTGTCAAACTGAACAAAGCTGCAGAATGAATTTCATTCTATTTTAATGAACATTTTCTCATTTTATCTCTTTCTATTTGCTGGTGATCTCATACTATTATATCCTGTCAACAGACAGCTGTTGTGGCGGCCATTTAAAAATTGAGAGCGAATGACATTTGTTTTGGCAGGCACTTATAAAACGAGAGCGAGTGACTAGAAAATTGAGAGAGAAACTACTTCAAGATCGGTGGAAACAGTCTATTGAGTTTCAGTTTTTTGAGACCTCCCGTTTTCGGTTTGATGGGAGCGTAGCAGCAGATGGACTTTAGAAATATTCTTGGACGTAGTTGTTAGTCGTGGCCGTGACGATGTGGATATGTGTATCGACCCTTACTCAATTTAGCCTCGTTGCCATGGTTCGATTCCCGGTCCGACCAAAAATAATATTCACGGTCCCAACTCTTACGAGTCACAATGCTGAAGGAGTAATAACTGTCTTGAAAAAGCTTACCAAATTCGGCTATTCGGACTCGGCATAAAACTGTAGACCCCGTCCACTCGTGAGACAACAATAGCACGCACAACACGAGTGGTAAGTTTACTAATGACCTGTATCCCGTTGTGGGTCCTTGGGCCTCTACAATGCCTACGCGTCATCGAATGCGCTTTCGGGAAATGTGCCTCAGATCTCTCCAACCTTTTCCCAGATGCCGTACTTTCCTTTCAACTGTTCTATGCCATGTACTCCTAACACAGCCACGCATCCTGCCATCATGAGTAAACAGGTCCCATTGTATTGCTTGGCTAGCTATGGACCTGTCACCCTTTTGGATAGTGTGATCAATCCACTGTTCAGATCCGCTTCTCTCTCCACATTTGCTGTCATTTGGTGAAGGTCCATTATTCTGTGAGACAGAAGGCATACATCGAATCGGTACAACGCTAATAACCAAAATAAACAGTATTGGTTAAAGTATGCAGCCTTGCCGAACACCATTTTGGACATTGAATTCCTCAGACAGCCTTCCTCTGTGTAAGACGTGACCCTTCATATGTAGCCCTGGTAATTGCTATTAATTTATCACGAATGCCTTTCCTGTGCAAGGTACGCCAGATAAATTCCCAATTAGCACTATGGAACACCTTTTTAAAATCGATGAACAGCAGGTGAGTGGTGATCTATACTCACACTGCTCGATGATGATCTGCAAGGTCTTGATGTCGCCGACACAGGGGGATCCAGAGCGGAAACCTGCATGTTCGGCATCGAGTGTGTCTTCGAGATGTTCTTTGATTCGATGATGTTATAACCTTGTCCACAGCAGGCAGCACGCAAATACCTCTCCGCACTGCATTAGATTCCATTTTAATGAGCTTGACGATCATTCCTTTCTTCCAATCGTCCGGAAAACTCTCGGCTTCCCATGTTGTCCCGACAAGTGGGAACATTAGCTCAGCCGATGTCGTTGGCGCAGCTCGAAACAGCTCCGCGGGTATGCCATCAATTCCTACCGCCTCATTGGTTTTCATTGCTTTGATCGCGGTAATAATCTCTTCCTTACTGGGGGCGAAATCGCGAATTTCTACCTACGGGCACTTCAGTCTGACTTAGATGCCTATTGCTGGAGAATACTCGGTTTAGAACCGAAGCAAAATGCTCCTTCCATGTCTTCAGTTGATCTTCATCCGATATTAGCAACGAACCGTTTGCGCCTTTCACTTTTTGGTGATTCTGTAAACAGTTCTGCAGTCGCACACCGCTGCTGCTTCTTCCGCTTGCGGAGCCAGCACATTGATGTAATTGCGCTTGCCACACCTCACGCTACGCTGTACTTCTCTCATCTTCATGCGATTTTCGGGACTCGTACACGAGTAGTTGCTGTAGAAGCTAGACCCTGCCCCTCCACGGGCTGTGGCGCTACCCATGTTATTATTACTAGACGATAGTGTCTGCTCTTAAAATTTATAATATCGAGAGTTTTGTGGCTGGACATGAAGATGGCGCTACTCACTATCTACTTACCCTACGCTACCCACTTACTCACTCTGACACGGTGGACAACAAATTATTTTGCTATTGCCAATCGATGTGGGATACTTGAAGGAATCGGTGCCATTAGCCCGCACGATTCGACGAGCTTCAGTTTTCTCGTTCCTCCTACCCATGCATACCTATTAACCGACACCTTTGCCGTCATCGATCACTCTTCCCGTGAAACTCTGATAAGGTATTACTTCGCGGAACTGGTTAGCAATTATGCTCTAATCGACCACTTGGGTCCTTCTGTCACATTCTACTTTTCGCAGCCTTACTTGTACTTAGACTTAGGCAAGCAGCCTTAAGCTGCTTGAGACAAGATCTGGTGGTCCCCTGATCAATCAACTGTCAAGCTCGCTCGATGTGCGAACATTCCGAGGAGTCAATATCGACTCAAATCATTTCTTTGTGGTAGCCAAGGTAAGACCAAAAAAACACCTTTATGAAAACAGAGTAAAGCAAGAACTAGAAACTTTGCCGGTCGAGTGTGCCTGAGCTCTCAGAGAGTCTAACCATGCCAGGGGAAACGATTGACGCAGCGCCATCAGAGAAACTGCCTCTGATGTAATGGGTCTTTAAACGCCACCCAAAAAAAACCCTGATTTGACAACAAGTGCAAAGACGCATTCAGCGAAGCAAGGAGCATACAAGGCGACACTGGTCAGAAGGATGGGAGCGGTTCGTGAGCCTTAAGAAGGGAATTAAAAGAAAAAAAGAAGAGCACCGGCTTCTCAAAAGGAAAAAGAAAAAGAATCAGAAGTGCGCGATCGAGGAAATGGAGAGGTGTTACAGGAGAAATGGTGTGCGAATGTTTTACCAAAGCGTGAATGGATACAAGGTTCGGGCAGAAGCCTGCCGGGATGGAAATGGAAACTCGAAGAAGAATCGCATTCGACACTGAGAATCTGTAAGGCCAAATACCGCTATCAGGCAGAATGGTAGGTGAGAATTCCGTTCCTCCGACCTAGACGAAGTCAATATAGCAAAATCAAGACAGACAAGCACTCTCATCTGTAAAAAATGTTCAGAGAAAAGCATGCCCGACGAGTGGAACCTCAGTAACGTTTGCCCGATCCACAAGAAAGGAGACCTCTTCAAGTGCGCCAAAAACCGAGGGATAAGCCTCCTCAAATCGTCTATAAGATCCTCTCTGCCATTTTGTGTGAGCGCCTGAAACCATTCGTCAAGAACCTGAAAGGTCCTTATCGGTGCGGTTTCAGGCCGGGGAAGTCCACTGTCGACCAAATCTTTACATTTCGCTTAACCTGAAAAAGACCCAAGATATACAGATCGACATCCACCACCTATTCGTCGATTCCAAGGCCGCATACAGCGTGCATAGACACGAGCTATACAACGCCCTCTCTAGTTTTGACATTCCTGCCAGATTGTGCAGGATGACGATGAAGAACTCTCGCCGCTCCATCAAGGTCGAAAACGAACTCACCCAGACCTTCAATGTCAAATAGGGTTTCAGACAAGGGTACGTTCTGTCATGTGACTTGATCGTACAAAGCGCATTCGCCAACACAAGAGACACGATCTTCTAAAAGTTCGTAAAATTGCTGGAATACACGGACGACATTGATATGATTGGTTAAACACGCTGAGTTGCCGTCAATGATGCTTTTGCTGATATTGATGTAGGCGGCCGAAATGGGTATAGTGGAAGTATATGCTGTCACCGTATGCAGCTTTAACTTCGAGCAAGTGAAGGACGTTGTCTACCTCCAAAATCTTGCCAATCGCTATTTCTTTGGGCTCAGTTGGCAATTTAGTAATAGAGCCGACAAAGTTGACATTGTACAAGACTCTGATCATCCCAGTCCTGCTTCACGGCGCGGGAACCTGAACAATCTCAAGAGATGATGTAGAAGCTCTTAGTCTTTTCGAGAGAAAAGTTGTGGGTTCAATCATTGGTCATGTTTGCGTTGGCGAAAATTGAAGAGTACCTTGCGACAGCACATAGAGCGTACAGGATACTCCCGCTGGACAAGGTGCACGTCTAACTATCGAAGCAGATGAAAACTACAAGTTTGCATGGAGAACAATGTTAAGATCGTACTCGAAGATCTCAGTGTCTTCGGTGGAGTGATGAGTGATCATATAACGAACCATAGACAATTGCGCTTTCGTTTCGCAGACATTGGAGTGGTTTTTTCGTACAAGAATCCTTGTAAAAACATGGTGATCACTAGATGATCGAACCGCCTGGCAAATTAACCATGTACTCATTCATGCGATGTATTCGTAAAAAATCGTAATTATACGAACATTTAGGTTAGGTTGCGGATATCACCGCCAAGACAAGGAAATACTGTGAGGAAATTCAACGTCGGCCGGCTACAATCGCAAGAGATCGCCAAATCCTTTTCCGATCGAGTCTATCTTAAATATTAAGAAGCCCTACACCGCTAACACCAAGTATTGAAGACCAGTGCCAAAAAGCCATCACAGATGCCGCCTCTGATGTGCTGAGTTTCACTCGAGCACCCCAACGAAACCCTTGGTTTGACGTCGAGTGTCGACAGGCGAATGCAGCTAAGTGCGGGGTGCTCCTGGGCCTCAGGAAAGCCTATCCAGCTGACAGGATCTTTAACCAGCTGCCTCCAATTTCGCACACCAAGTTGGTTGAGGTCCTTCTCCTCCAGTGTGCGCCATCGGTTTAGTTTGTTGCGTTGTCCCATGGTTCTGAGTCGAATATTCGTCGGGCTGGAGCGGACTCTATAACTGTGGCACATCCAAAGGTCAGGACCACCAGGCCCACAATGCGTTGTCTTTTTATGGAGAACAAAAAAGCAATTCAAAGTTGGTGATCACAATGAGATTGTCACGAAAAGCAGCCATTCACAAGCGATCGAAGAAATGGTAAATGAGGACAATACAAAAAATTTGATGACGCAAAAAAGATCACAATTGGCATCTACAATTTGAAGAGGCAACTTATACAGCTTGGACTACACTGAGTGCGTGGAAATTAATGCCTCGCCCGAAAGGTTTTTCGAATTCAAGTCTTCTTTGAAAATGAGAAGACCCGACGATCCTTGAGTAAGTTCTGGTTGTGTGGAAAATGTCTCGTAAATATTTCATCAAGTCAGGTTTCTTGCGCATTTAAGACTTCAGCTAGCTTCAGGTCACTTTTCTCGTCACTGGTGCTTACAATCGGAAAAATATGCATGGATATAAAAACAATATATATATACAAACAAAAAGTGACAAACAGCTGTCAATGTAATCTTGATTACTTACTACTGTAGGGGAGAGAGGGGCAAACGTGGTTGCCTTTGAACAGCACATATGTACGATTTTATTAGAGATGTTCCATGGTACCGCCCTCTCCCTTAATATAAAGTTCTCTTAACTATTTGTATACAGATTACATTTTGTATTCATTATAAAAGTAATCAGATTACAATCAGTCAGGTATCATAATATAAATCAGATTAAAAATCTGATCACAAAAGTCAACAACGGTCAACTCTAATGAAATATATTTCATTTGCGTATGAAATGCAATCAATGACTGTGATAAATTGTAATAATAAGGGATATAAATAACAAAACTACATGCATACATACTAACAAACATGATGACAAGACGTACATCTAGCTTGCTTTAAAATGCCATGAAGAAAACATGTTCCTTTACTTTCATAAATACATATGTATTTTCATACACAAAAATGTCTCCCAGCATTCTTTATCTCAAAAAAAAAAACGCTACTAAATGCCGATGTAATCTATATATTTGTATGTATTTAGGCAAAGCCCAGTGAAATATACGGAAGAGAACATGGCACATGACATGTGGTTTGGAAGTAAGCAGTGTGTTTGTGGCTTTGTAGTGTTCTCGGAATGGATGTGCGTGTGCGAACTCCACTGGTGGGCTGTTGATTGCAATGACCTACGCATATCTGTAAAATATGTAATTCTCAAATAACATACCATTTTTGCTTATTACTTCAGTTTTAAGAATCACAGAATAATGACTGATACATCAATATCTTCGCCAGATTTTTATATATAGAGATAAATAAACAAGTGAAAAAAAATACAGTGAAACTTCTCTTTACGGACACCCCTCTAAAGGGGACACCTCTCTTAACCGACAATTGTCATGGTCTCGTCAAGAAGGTATTCGTGTATTTTAACCCACTCAGAACGGACACCTCAGAGTGTCCACTATAGACTGTATTTTAATCAATATTAGATTCAAATTTACCTTTTATGTGCAGAAAAACAAACTTTCAAAGGATTATATAGAGACTAAATGGTGTGATCGATAATAAATTATTTTCTTAATTGGAAATTAATAATTGGAATGAAAAATAAATCCAGACGAAAGTAATTTTTGCAGATACCGAATAATGAAATTTCGACTACACTTCGTGTGTCAGACTCAAACTGAAAATCCCGATCAAGTAGCATGAGGTCCACCTAATACTATGTAGAACCAGAAGCTCTTAATCTTGCGGAAAGTCCATTTGCTTTAGCTTTTCTGGATCATAGATTTGAGACATGCTGTGGAGTCCTAATTTTTCTTTGGTGGCAGTGGAGTTCGAAGTATCTTATGTCTAACTAAGAACGGCTAAGTAGAGGCAACTTATATAAGTGTAAACTATTGTTTTTTAATTTTTTTTATTAAATATCAGAAGTTTCAAGTATAAGTTAAAATTTTTGTGTTGTAACTTAGGGCGTCCATCAGTGACTCCGTACAAATACTGATATACGAAGTCGCTGATCGACACACTTAGTTACAAGATCACTTCGGTTTCTCTTAACAATAAAAAATTAAATTAAACAAAGGATCGATTTCATTGTCATTTATAGAGAGACGGGTTTCAATAGGTTGCGGACTGTAATTTTTGGCCGACTTTCATGGTACAGCCGTCTTCAGTGCAGAAAACCCATTGAGTTTTATGTCTGAATAATCATGTCAGAATTAAATGCATGACAAAGAAAAATGTGCTCTTGATCGAAATAGTGGCCCTTGTGATTAGTGATCATTTAATATCATACTTAGACAGGCAGAGGGTCCTTGTATTATAACTAGGGCCAGTTGACTCTTAGTCTCTATAAAGCGGTTATGATGGCTGAAGCTGACATTGCTTAGGCCGACTAAGTTGTCAAAAATGAAAGTCTTCAATAGAGGGCAAGATCATCGTCGTCCTAATCTCTGAAACATCCACCCAACCTAAAGGCTTGCCTTTTAATGTCTACTAGAGTCCTAGTTAGTAGCATGGTTATGGATTAGGCTATGTTAGCGCTTAGACTTGAAAGTAAGCCAAATTAATTTCATAGTGAGACACTTCATCTACCATTCACATGCGAAAAGGCGACTATACACCAAATGATTTGAGTGAAAAATGATCGCATCAAGAAATGTAATCGCATCCTGGTTGTTAGAAAATATCATACGGCGAAAGCCATATGGCTTTCCATAATTCGTGGCTTTTCGTGGACATACAGTCCATAATTGAATCTTATGGCCTTTGACCCACCAAAGTGGGACATTAGATTGCGGACTTGTAACCAACTTAGGGGGGTCATATTTTCAATTATAGACTCACAAGCCCACATAATCGATTATCGATTTTCGACCTTATGACCACTTAGGTGGGACGTAATCCTATTATCGACTTATGAATTGTGGACTTATGTCCCTGCACCACGCGCATGTGGAGAAATCGAAGAATTGTTGCTGATCAAGTTAAGTCTTCACAATCTTTGTATTTCTTTTTACAATATTCGACTTCACCGGAATATTATAATAGAGGCCGCACCATCCGTTTCAACTTAAATTTAAATTTGATAAAAGGCTTTCAATTTCCAAATCAAAACAAGCTAGACAATAGTTTTGAATTAATTTCATGGCTTGAGAAGCGCGCTATAGAGGATGCTCGAAATTAAGTCAAACTCGTAAAAACCGAGCAGAAGCACCCAGGGATAACAATTGTAGCAGTAGAATCACAGTCGTTACTAAAAACATCGCCACATCGACCCTATTAGACCTTAGACCTTCCTACGACTTAAAAACACCTTTGGTGATGTTTTCGTGTGTGTATTAATAGTGCGGATTGCAGGACGTCTGAATTTTTGTGTAATTTTGCATAGCTACCAAAACCTACCTACGACCTACGACTAAGAACGACCACCAAAAACTTCGCTGTCTGGCAGAATCGTCCATCCTACCAAGGTGATGATAGACAAGAATTCCATCTTCCCGACCTCGGTGTAGCCGTTAGCCAAGCTAAAATCCAACAAGGCTGTTGGCGCCGCTGGGCGGCTCAGGAAACTTTGTAAAGCGGACTGGGATGGACAACTGTAAGATTTGGTCGTATAGTCTGTGTACACTGTACAGTACATGAATTCTCAATACCTCTACTGCTCCTACCAATAATTTTTCGTTGTTCGCTGCCCTACGACATGATTTACCAGCGTATCTCAATTCCATGTTAGAAGTTCAAGTATACAGAGATGATCGAGGTTGCCCCTGATTGTGGATAATGGAGCAAAGAGTAATACACACATTCCAAAATAGGAACGGTAACCCTCGCCGTAGCATCAAGCTTTGTACACACACAGACCATTTCATTCGCATTTGTCACACTTTATGCCATTGAACATGAAATCGTTTGTGTGAATCAAAATGCGAATATGCTTTTGCAAAATAGTAGCTACGGCGTGTGTATGATTTCAAACCGTGGTTCAAAGTAGCAGCCAAGGCAATGTATTATGATTGAGACTGTGGAAAATTATCAGTTGTGACCGTAATTACTTTGTGGAACGTATTCACTGTTTCAATCGCTGTCAATCAGTGATTGCGATTTTTCAATCACTGTTAAAAAGTAGCCGTAAGCGATTTTTCGCTCAACTCTAATTTAAGCCACAGCCACCACGATGCTTCCACAAGGGGGTCCAGTTGAAACTGTTATAAGTTTCAGGAGCTCCAGAATGCACAGTAAAAGAAGTCTCCGTACGGAAGACTCAATATGTTCTTCCTCTCGTCCAAATTGCACCGTATTCCAAGAATTTGGGTGGCCTTTGGTTATCGTTATAATGAAGATCCTTCTCTGATCTCTCGTTCAGATGTCAATCTTGTGTTTCATTTGGCAATGTTAAGTGAGTGATCGAGGATTGTTTGTTTTTTAAGTTTATGTGTTTCTGTTTCATTTTTTTATCAAAGGAAAGTAAAATGGAGGACGGAGATAAGCGCTAACAAGAAAATTATTATCGTCTTGAAAATAGACGAAAAGTCGCTGGGAGAAATAGCGAACTTCATTCTTCTATTCAGTACGTGTTGGAAAAATTTAAGAAAATAAAAAAACAGACAAGCCAATATCTGTTGGTCCAAGAACGATAGATCGATTGAATCGAACGGAGACGCGCTTGGTAAGAAATCTTTATGAAGATCGGCAAAATGCAGTAATGCATCACCATGGGCATATCTTACGTATCTACAGCCACCCACTTTAACTAAATGATCCTAGATGGAATGCAGTGGCAAACTGGATACCTACGTCATTTTAGTTTTTTTGGTTTTCATCGATAATACTTTTTACTTACGACGAATATGACTGACATTTTCACTTTCCTCCCGACTGGAACTTGTTGATTTTGACTGGTTTATGGCCTTCTACAGTTCAGTTTAGAAAAAATATTTTCGGACAGTACTTTTTCTTATTTTCTATAGGACACCAGGCTAATTCTACCCAGTGACCTTTTAAAAGTCTCGGGTAATGTACGAAGTTGGTTTTGGTGTGTTGGCATTAGATTTTGTCATACCGATCCTATAAGTTGAGGGTCGACCGTGTGTGGGTGTGTGTCCACCCTTATCACGTACGGTCTCAATTTGTATGCCTTTTTACCATATCTACGGTGCGATGACATGAACCCAATTTCTGTTCTATCGCATGACTAAAGACCCTTTTGAGACAGCAAAACGATATTTTTCTGAATATTCTGAATAAATTCGGTCTGCTGATGAAAGTAAATCTTTCCTTCGGTGGTTATTCTTTTCTTTATTTATGGTATTCATTTTAAACTTTCATTTTAAAATTTACGCTGAGTCCAAAAAAACGAATTCTGAATTATCAGAAATCAAAAAACAAAGGAAAAATCATTAGTTAAATATATGAAGCTCTGGATGGACGAATGAATTTAAAAAAATTATTATTTTTACCAAAATATCACTAACATTTTCGGCTGTTAAAAAAATGTATCGTGAATAAAACTGATCGGAACTTCGAAAAACGTTTTTAAAATTGACTGATATACGATTAGCACGCGATTAGAAATGGCTTAACTCAAAGTTTTTTGTCTTCATAAATAATAGTTTGATCTTGGTAAAATTTTCAGAGAAATTTCTAACTGGAAGATCGTTACTTTCTATCAGAAAAAGGCATCAGTGAAATAAGTCGTTAAAATACACTGTAGTAAAATAAAGTAAAAACTTAAGGGGCCCCCATGTAGGCATCCAGTTTTTATTTAAACTTAGTTTGTGCATTTGCCGTTAGGTCTAAGCTTGGCTTATCATGTTTTGTGATATATTCCAACTTTTGGCTTTTGGCATCATATTGAGCGGTAGTTAAGAAACCATGTTCTTGTTTTTAAGTTTTAAAAATCTTAACTTTGAAAATAATGAAAAAGAAATATAAAAGAAATTGTGAATAACATCGTTTTGCTATCTCAAAAAAATTTTAATCACAGGACATAGCACAGAAATTCTGACTTCATTCTCCAGACCGCAACCAACTTGACATGCGATATTGGTGGCAGATCGGTAAGTATCAAACTAATTGGAGAGGCTTGTTGGCTGAGGCTCAGGTCACCCTATAAGAAGAAGCATAGACATTCGGTCTATGCCATCGCAGAATAAATTGACTAAGGTAACCAAAACTGTTGATCCTCATCTCATTGAGATCGTTATGCCAAAAAATGACGAGGGATGACTTTTAAAATGACACTGAGTAGAATTGGGCTGGTGTGCGGTAAATAAAAAACAGCGCTGTCCGAAAAAAGTATAAAAATTCAGGGAAAAGATACATATATGTAGGCTCGACCAAATTTCTGTGCAGTACATATAAATTGGATTGCAGAGGACTGGATACGTGTCAAAATCAATGGAAACCGACATCCGACGGAAACTGATAATTTCAGTCGAATTCGTTGTATGCAAACATTTTACCACAAACTGAAGTCATGTATACAGTCTTGCTTGTGACTGAATGTTTACAGTATAAGCTTGAATAACGTAGAAATCGAGGTAGTTGCCATAATAGGGGTTGTTGGTAAATGCAGGGTCACATTTTTTAAATGTGGAGAAAATGGCAATGTGATAAAAAAGCATTTTTAAAACGAAAACAGATCGTTATTGTTGAAGACATTTTTTAAATTAGAAAAGGAAAGGTTTGTGCATATATGTATAAACAAAATTAAGCATACTCCAGTGAGAAAGTTTGACGACTTAAGTGTTGCGAAAATCGAAGAGTTGCGCGAATCGAGTCTGTACTGTACATCTTGGGACTGATTCCTTAATTTGAATTTGTTTCTCCAAATTTTAAATGCTAAGCATTAGCTTTTACCATCTTTAAAATGTCAAACTTAAAAAAATGGATTTTCTATTGAAAGAGATCGTTTCTCTTGATCTTAATTTGCATGGATTAATGTCTGAAACACAATAGTGCATTTGCGCTGGCGTTGGCTTCCAACACACATAATTCAATGGCCAAGCACAAAACACAGCGTCGACTTGCTTCAGTGAATAATGAGAGAGATTGAGAGGATCGTAATAAAACGTAAAATGTAGTCCATCGCACGTCATTATTCAACATGTTGGATATTTTTTGACAGAGGGATGCGCTGTGAGAGAGATTTCCTCCCAGATTGAGAGTTTTCTTCCAAATTGAGAGCATTTTGTATCAACTGTCATTTAAGAAACGAAAACAGCTGATTAAAAATAATTTAACGACAAAAGTCATTTAAAATGAGTGTATGCAGAAAGGCGGCAATTTTTCTCATCTAGTAGATGAGAGAGAGAATAGCTGATAAATTGAGTATTTATTTCAACGCAGTGCGTCATCGTAACATGAAGTCGGCTGGCGCCGAGCACTATTGTGTTTCAGGCATTACAGAAGTAGAGTACATAGAGAGAGAAAATCCACCTAGTTGCACTTGGTACTTGGTCATAGCTCCTGATGATTTTGAGTCGATGGCGAAGGATTAAGTGGCTCTCTCGTGCGTGGTTTTTCACGCGACGCTTTTAGTGGATCATGAGAGTCACTGAAGATTAGACGAGAAGATAACATACTCCATATCGTGGAGAAGAAATAGTGTTACCATGAAAAACCAGTTAAAAAAAACAGTATTATCGTTTGGGTAGCTAATATTTGAAATCTGATATTAAGAACCGCAAAGTTATATACATTATAAAAATCAATATTTGTTTGTTATTCCTTTATATATTCTTAAATGGTAAGAGATAGAGAACGGATGTCTTTGGCAACTTTGTTCAGAATTCTGTGAAAAAATGTTTGTTTTGATGACTTTATAAATAGTCGTTATTATAATGATCGGGCACATGATTGATGAGTTACAATCGAAAATGCGTAGATATGCTCCCCGGATACGGGATTTTTCCTCTTAAAGTGAACGATTTCTCCAAACGGATAGGATGATCGACCAACTTCAACATCAAAATAAAAAATAACTACCCAGATCTTATTTTTTCTGGAAGATAAAACTGCGCATCCTTACATTCTTAAGTAATTTAACTTTTGATATTTTTCCAACATTCATTTGTCGACCCTTGGATAGTGAACATGTTCTAAACTGACTCATTGGATGACTTTGGCAAAGTAGGAAAACTTTCCTTTGCAAATAATGTGCTAGATGCGATAAGACCGGCGAAAGTGGAACAACGTTTATATACAAACAAAATGTTTCAAAAATCCCAGTTTCTACGCATTCAAGCCACCAAAAGTAGGCATATATCCCAAAAGGACAACATACCATTGATCTGTTTACAAAATGTATCCTAGCGATTAAGTTCACAATTATATTTGTGACAGTAATGTCCAAACCGATGAAGGATGGAATGAGAATTTGGTTAAAGATGATCAAAGCGATAATATCTCTCTTATTAATAATAAAAATATAGGCGCCCGTTGAGTGCGTGCCATTGTTCTCTCACGCGTGGAAGGGACCTACAGTTTAATGCCGACTCCGAACGGCGTAGTTGAGAATCTTTTTCTAGACAGGAAATACTCTTTGAGCATTGTCAGTGACTCGAAAGAGGTGGAGCTGTGAAATATGAAAGGTGGCAAATTCGGGTATCGAACCTGGCACCCTCTGCGTAGGAGTCGACGCATTAACCCACTACGCCACTGCGACCCTTTCTAACATTAAGAAAATTATGTAATCTTATAATCTAAATGTAAGCTTTATAAGAATTTAATAAGTGGAGTACAAAAATTCTTTTAATTGACATCATTTCATACCAACAAAAGAAATTAAAAAAAAAATACTATTAAAAATCAGTGTTTTCTGGTCATCATTTCTTCTTCTAATTCTCCTCATACTAGTGATCGCTCTCAAATGCGCTGATAGAGAGTCCGAAGGCCTGGTACAAACAATTGCCTTTCTGACTGGAGGCAAGAGTATCTGGGTTGTATAATTAGTACCGGTCTAGGAGATGGACAAATTTTAATTTTTTCAAAAAGGTATTCAGGTTGTCGACTAATGATTAGATTGCTTAGAAAGCAGAGTGTTTTTATTATCAGCAGATTTGATAGGCTGCAACTGGTAATTTCTGTTTTCTGAGAAACATGAAACGCGGTCGCTTTGACTTTGGTTAAAAACATATCTAGCAATGTTATTGTAGACCACGATCAGTTTTCTCATGCTCTTTTCGGGAGGTTTGCAAAAGACACTGGCAGATGTAGGGATTGGCCAAGCGTCAATTTGATTTTCGTGGGTAAGAAATTTTGAGAAGTCCAAAGAGTCCGCAGTCATAAGCCATGGCAATAGCTGTATTAATATGAGTATCCTAAGAGAGAGTGGGATTAAAAATCATGCCAAGATCCTAATCAGAGGTTACCCCGTCTATAGGACTTTGATTGAGGAGATCACACAGAAGATGCGAAAGGTGAAATGTCTTATGGTGAACAATAGTTTTTAATTTTTCTAGATTAAACCGCAAGTCATTTCTTATAGACCAATCATAGATTTCAGATAGATCTTCATTGAGTGTGGCATTAGCATTATTAAGTTCATAGAGAGGTGGACTTAGAAAAAGCTGAACATCATCCGCGTACATTTGAATTTTAAAATTTTACGCAAGTCATTGACATATAAATAAAATAATGTAGGCCCGAGGATTGATCCTTGTGGAACTCCGCATAGTAAGTTCTTCCACTAAGATATGATGATATTAGCTTAGTAGATGGAGAAGAAAACCCAAAGATGCTTCAGCGAAATTGGGTGGAGCTAGAAGAGTTGCATTATTTTTGTCTAGATCTTGTCGGCTTTCTTCAACTATTTACTAGTAAAAGTACAGTTTTACAGCTCCTTTAAGGACAAAAACGAGACTGATTTTTCAAGTTAGTCCTTGTTAAATAATTACGCATTTCACAATGCGAGACCGACCTTTCAAGAACTTTGGATAAAAAGGGTAAGATGGCTATTGGTCGGTATTCAGGAAGGTTTCTTGATATATTTTTTAGTATAGAGACTATTTTAACATTTTTCCAAAATGTGTTTTTTTTCGGTTTTAAACAAAGTTAGCTTGGAAACAAAACGCACTACAGCCACAAAATAAATTGAAACATAATGTGGAATGTTTAAACTAGAGGTAGGCCTTTTAAAGTTTGGAAACAAAACTAACCATTACCTCTTAACGTTTCAAACGTATGCCCCGCTTAGAGTCGATGGTAGGCATTAGAGTGCTATATTCCCATCGAACCCAAATCGCGAGATTTGAATGAACTTTTACTGAAACATCAATGAGCTATTCCCATTGGGCTTGAAGTGCTTTCAAATGCCAATAGTTTCCAATTTTTAAGTTAACAGCTGTTTGTTGACAGGGAATAATAGAGTAGAGAAAATAAAAAAATCAACACCAAAATAAACTGAAATTCACGCTGCAGGCTTGTTCGGTGACAACCTGTAACGGACGGATGAACTCAAGGGGGTTTCAACTAGCTTTCGCCGAAAGTGCGAAGTTTCGAAACCCCGTAAATGTGTGCCGATGCCCCGGTGGTTTGGAGAAATTTGGTCCTCCCGATTTCGTTTGTTGGGAACATAAGCGAACTCTCTCTTATGTGGTCAAAAAACTTCACAGTACATATTTTGAAGGTAATACAATTTTTAAAACATGATAGAAGAAATGGCATTTAGAATTTAAAAAAAATTCTTTGACTTACCCTTTCCAGGCCTGACTCAGTGAACAAATGATGTCTGCATACAATGATCTTCAATGCAAGATGAGGATCGTGAAATGAACCGATCGTCGAGAGCGTATTCAGCACTGACCCTTAAAACGAAACGATCAGAAGAAAGCAAATAAACAAAAATGTACTACAAACAATAAGGTATTCGACAAGAAATATCAATTCATTAAATAAATCTCAATTCAAATGCAATCTAATTATTCCTTTCAAGGCAAGCTTCTGTGACCTTTGCAAGTGAAATGCTCGAAATAAAATATGTAAACAAATAAAACCGGAAATAATGCGCCCGCCCATCTACCACCACCACTCCCGCCACCATCCGCACATCTTAAAGTCATAAAACTGCTTCAAAATAAAATAACCCTTCCCCGCCGAGATTGCATTTACTTGACAATATTTATTGTCAATCCAAACCCATGGGGTATACACTTTACGGCTGTGCGTGTGTTTGTAATTTTCTTGGATTACATTATAACGGTTTATATTTGAGTTTTATCGAGAGAAAAGCAGAAAACAAAATAAGACATCGTATTATCTGACTATAGGTGGATTAACGTCGTTAGGTGGATTAAACCTCATAATAACCGCGGTCGAATAGACTGACTGAAAGGATGAACTAAGACGAAACTCGACTCCTCCTAGACAGAAGGCAAAGTATTCAAGTTTGACTTTTGTTTTCTTGAAAATCTTATGTTGTTATTTTGTATTTTGTATTTTTTTTTCATTTAATTTACTAGTGCAAGTACATAAGGAGAACATGAACACAGAAAACATATTTATTTGTACGCATTAGTGGATGATGATGAAGGGGTGGCAATGGTAACCCCATACAACCCAACCTGCTAGCAGGAGCCAAACAGCATCCCCAACACTAGCAGTAGCACTACCACCTACCATCCGACAGCCATCCACCCATAGTGGGATTATGCGAGAGCACAGGGAGAGAGAGAGAGAGTGTGTGAGAGAGAGAGTGAGAGAGGGAGGGACTGAGAGACTCGTGGATAAACTTTTTGGGACTACAAAATTATGATAAGAAGTGTGATGTGAAGACATCCAAAAATGTATCGATGAATACTTTACTAATTCTTATCAACTCTCCGCGGGGCTAAAAAGGCATTCGCAAGGATATATTCAGTGAGAGCTTTCTATTTATTTATTTTCTATTTTTGTTGTTTTTTTTCCTGTTGTCACATTGCCTTTGCCTTTTCTTCGGTTTGTCTGTCGCTATGAGAGTGGGTTTTCATCTAAAAAGGCTTCAATTGGAGCATATATGTGGGGTACTCGTGAGTCGTGTGTGTACACACATGAAGCGATCTAAGTGGATTTCAATAGACAAAATGATACGCAATAATGAATAGAAGAGAATTGAATCAGTTTCATTTTCTTCTTCTATTTTGATGGTGAGAGAGCGGTTCGCGACGGGCTGCGTGGGTGGTTGGGTGGTTGGGTGGGTGGGTGTGTGTATAGAAAAGTAGATGAAAAGGAAAGACAAAAAAAATAAAAAAAAAATAAAAATGATTGTTAAAACCACCAAGGAGTAGATATCATCGTCTTTTGTTTTGTTCGCACTTGTGCCTCGTGGTGGCTACGTACGCGTACTTTTGACTAATTTCGACTAGAATTTCAACTCGATGGAATAGTTGAAACACGCACACATTATACATACGACAGTGAAGGCGAAAGGAAAGGATTGTTCTATGTATTGTATGAAATCATGAGTGCTTGTACACATTTCGCACTCGCACTCGCACTTAACGTGGTCATATGTGTATAGTATTGAGTACACTCTCTTTTTGGTACACCACACAGAGGACGGATATGAAACAACAACGGTTTTTTTCGCCAGACCACCAGACACACTATAAGTATTTTTAATCTAGAAATACCCCGAACCGGTTTGATATTTGCTTGCATGCTGACAAATTCAATCATAGCGCATGCCTATCAGTGGCTGATATAAAAATTGAATTATTTTGAAATAAGGTGAATTGGTATTATTACCTAAAATGGAACTTTTATATCTGGTGGAATAATTGGCACATGGCAAGTGTATATTTATCCACACGTGTGTGTATACACATATACTCACACACACATAGCATTGGCAAACATAAACACACAAACACACATACAGTTTAATCGAACCCACATGGTGGATTGTTTCTTTTGTACTCTTGTGGAACGTATCTTATTTTACTCCATCACCATTCTGTTCCGACTTCAAGTAACTTTCCTCCGTGTTTCTGAAGCTTCATACTCATACTTTTTCTCTCGTTACTAGTATTAGCTATCTAATTTCATACCCTTGTTGATGTTAAATAAGCATTTTTAGTAATAAACAGAATTTCACGTGGTTCAGTTCGGTTTATCCACACGTCCTTCTTGTACTCTTGGTGTGCTTGGTGTGTTATTTTTTTTCTTCATCATCCTTTCACTGTGCACTGTGTGTTTTTTTTTTCTCGTGTGATGTTCGTTTATTGAGAACTCTTCTTGTGTGTATTTGACGATTGGATTACTAACTTCTGAGTGAATGAGTTAAAGGAAATAAATATTTAAAAAAAAATCAAAGCTTTACAAACAGTGTGTGATTTTTCAAAGGAGTCGTGGGGAGGAATCCCAAAAAAATACGAGACACACACAGAAAGTGGGGGGAAAAATCAAAAAAATAATAGAGAAGAAAAACTGAAATGTGTTTGACTGTTAAGTTGTGATTTTCTTTTTGTGTTTCTTCCTTTTTGCCGTAGTTTATATCCTTTGCTCTTGGTGGGTGGTTTTGAAAAACCGCCAGTTAGTAAATTGTTGCATCAAGAAATACAAGTGGAATAGGCCTTCCTCCCCCCAAACAAAAAAAAAAAGTAAAGAAAGTCGAAGAATATGCAGATCAACAGACAATCAACACAGGATAGCCGGTAATTTTATTACTTCGCACAGCTATTGAGGCCCCGTCAACCCACCAGCACCAAGGTATGGAATTTGAATAAATATTTGCCTGAGAAAATTTTCAAAAATAAATGCGACTTCAAAAGAATTTTGTGGTACCGGAGTATAGTGAATGTTGGAATTCCTATGCATTTTTCGCCTTGAATTTTGTATGTCTTTAAAGTCTTTGAATTCCGACAGAAAGGGGTTTTTTTGTATCTCATTAAAAAATATTCTGGATTACGTAGGAGCTTTAAGGCTTCGATCAACGGTGGGGAATTTGAAAAGAGGTCTTGTGAGCATGTTTTCGGTCTGGGCAATTGGTATTGAGGGAGTTTTTGAGAATCTAGGACACTTAGTCGAAGGATGACTGCATTAAGTTGCAATGAGAGAGTGGACTTTTTGAACTATTGAACATTTTGGTTTATGAATGTTCAAAATTCTTAAAATCCAAAAAAGACATTTGGACTTCTTAAAGTACGTCTAGAGGTATTTTAGCACCAAAAATTCAGTTTTATACTGCATTTGATGCTGAACATAAAACGATGATCAAAATCATTGATCTTTATGTAATAGTTAATGAACAAATAACTTCACAAGTTCGAGGTTAGAAGGCAATATTTTACGAATTTTGAGGAAACTTCCATTCTATAGTCTTACTGGCGAAAGTACGTTTTTGACCTCATTCTGTTTTTTTTTACATTCTTCAGCTTAATCTGTTATTAAAACAATATAAGAAAAGTAGCTCTTAAGTGGGCGTGGTAAGAAAAAAAATAAAATTTCGACGAATGTCGATATTCGATTTTTTGATCAAACTTTCATTGTACATAATATGTTTAAAAAAATTCAACAAAATTCAAAATTTCTTTAAAAGTGTATATCAATAGAAAATATAATTCCAATTGTATCTGATGGAAAAAAACACATTCATAGTCTTTCAATTAATTTTAGCCAAAATTTCTTGTGGGTCAGAAGGAGAAAAGAACAGGAATTTACTTGAAAAAATAGTTTAGTCAAAAATCTGTTTCCGCTTCGAATATTCTGTTTATTGGATGTCGCATGAATCGTTACTAAAAATGCCAAGAAGATTTTAATTCGTCGAAATTTGATGGATCAATTAAAGCTGACACTAAAAATTAGACCAAAAATAGTAAAAACTGAGGAAATGTATTTCATACAATTCCAACACATTTTATTTTCACCAATTATAATCAAAAATAAATCTTGTACTTAATTTTGACCCTTACTTAATTGACCCCTCTCCTCATTGGCCAGGTCAGAAAATGATCAAGCACAGTAAAAGTTTCAGAATAAGCAAAAGTTAAAATGTATTTAAATTGAATACCTATGGTTTTTTGACTTTCTAATCACTGTGGTAAATTTTCGAAGAGTTTACTTAGAAAAGCCGGTAGAAATACTTAGTTTTTCGTTTTTCATCAAAAATGTTTTATTTGGCGATAGTGTATACATATTTAATATAATTTTTAATAATCCTAATTTTTGAACTAAAAAGGTGAAATTCGAAATTTTGAACAAGCACACAATAGTAAGTTCAGTTGATGATGATTGCATTTTTGGACAACATTGTGACTTTTCTGATCACGATCTGATCAGATCTGAAAGGTTCAATTATTTGTGCTAAAAAAGGGCGTGGCTAAATAAATTCATTTGCATATCAAAATAAAATAAATTGAAAATAAGACCCGAGGACAAGAGTTGAATTTGGATGCATTTCGCATTAAAAATTGTTGATTTTTTTCTCATAATAATATTGCATGAATGTTTACATGCAGAGTCCTAAAAATGTTAGTTCAATTACTAGAGCGGTTTGAGCGAAAATACATTATTTCAATTATATCTTAACTCCTTTCGATTCGATTTGAAAACAAACAGTTTTGAACTTGAAGTAAAAACCAGTCTATTTTGTTGGAGCGCAAATAAGGAATAAGTGAAAGATATATTTTCAAAATATTTGCCTTTTCAGGGCGATTAGGCCAAAAGTCCCTGAATTCTCGTTTTAGCAACCAAAAGTTTGCCCAATTTTGCGAAATTCAGTTTTTGAGTTTTGAGTTTTGAGGCTAGTTTTCGTTGCAATTTATTATATGGCTGTAGTGCATTTTGTCACCAGGCTAGGTTTGTTTAAAGTCGAAAAATTTACCTTTTGGACGAAAATAAATATTACTGCCCAGGCAAGATTTTCGACAAAAAAAAGATTTTTTTTTTATAAATCAGACTGGAAAAATAATAAAAAAAATCATACAATATTATCAGGAACTCTTTGGTGAAATTTCTTTAACAACCCAATGCGGTTCGGTTTCAGGGCGATCGAACTAAATCGTATTTTTTTAGACCGTGTAAAAACGCAATTAGGTGTATTGCATAAATTTAGATGCTACAATATTTATTGTCGTACATTGTTTGGTCATTTTGTTGATAATAAAAATTCAGCGTATTATTTAGTGGGGTTATGACTCCTACACACTTGAACCTACGGTGCCTGGGTTCAATTCCCGGAGCGACACAAATGTTTTCACGACCCACCTCTTCCAAATCACTGACAAAGCTCAAAGAGTATAACAATCTTTCTACACAAAACTTATCAACATAAACCCTTCGGAGTCGGCATGAAACTGAAGGTCCATTCCACTTGTGAGGGAACAATAGCACGAACACCACCAGTGGTTGGTGTGGAAGCTATGCTCTGGACCTCTATGGGCTCTAACGCCACCCATATTAGTAGTATTACTTTTATTCATTATATGTCTCTAACTGGTGAAAGTTCCGAAAGGAATCAAAAATCACATTTTAGACCAAAAACTTAGATGAATCATCATTTAGTTCAGAAATGCTCAGATTTTTGGTACAAAATATGTGTAAACGAAAATTAACGAAAAAGGATCAAATTCTATAGCAAAACATTTTTCGAATACATTTGAAATAAGTATGAACTGTTAAATCGTGCCGTTCCTAAGTAAAATCATGAATTCAGATTATTCGATTTGGTCAACGAAAACACGAAAACACGAAAAGTATGCATGTTCACACTTTTTATTTTTCTAACAAGAGAGCACAAATGATTTTTTTTTTCATATACAGTTGACTCTCCTAAGTCGAATCGTCACAGGATACCAACATTTTTTCGAGTTAGAGGGAGTTTAACCAAGAGAGAGGTTTTTGTAAGGAGTATTGTAAAATATGGTGAAAAATTTTGAGTTAGAAAAAGTTTCGCTTTAGGGAAAGTCCACTGTTATTGTAAATGGTAAGATGCGATCGCATCAAAAATGCAAACGTCTGTGGGAAGGAATCTTTAATATATTTCTTTTCTACACAGCTTTTCAATACTTCAAATGATGAAACATTGGGTCCTCTTTATGCCTCCAATTTTGATCCAAAAACTTTGTCTCGAAGGGAGGCCTTAACAATAAAAATTAGAAAAAGACAATCTTTCAAAAATGTTCGTTGGTTGGTAAAAAAAAATGTTCCAAAATATTATACATATATGGTGGCAGCTTATTTCCAGTGTCAAATATATTATAATGTGTTCAGAAATTAAATAGCAAATAAAACACCAGACGTGGTTTTTTGAGATACTCAGAAAGCTGAGTAGGAAAAATTTCAACGCAAGGCAATAACAACACCTACTTTTCTGCCTGCAGGCTTTACTCAAGGTTGCGCATTAAATAACCTCAAGCATTTCAGATACCGCAACTGAATTACAGATGCCGCTGACAAAAATTCGATAGAGAGATACAGTAGAATTTTTAGCATTGGTGTTCTAAATCTCTACAGGATACAGTATCCCAATTTGTAATAAACGCTTCTTGCGAATAGAACTATATTTGTACAAACATTGGAAACCAACTGGCAGAGCTATTTGAATTTGTTCATCTAGTCCAATCGTCATGGAATTAAAGCAAAGACATGAACCAATTTTGACAGAAAAAGGTAAACCTGAGCAAAAAGCCTTTTTTTGAGATTTCACTTGCTGTGCTGTTTCAGTATCTACTATTTCTTGACTAAAATTTAGATCAACATAAAAAATGTAAAATAATACTGAAAGATTATCACAACTCTTATTGTCAGATGCCGGATGTCCAAGAGGTGATCTGAAAGAAGCACACTGACTGAGTCTCTTTAACAGTATCAATTCTGATAAGTTTTTGATGTGAACTAATCCGATTAGTTTATGAATACAAAATTGATCGAAAAATCAAGCAAAATGTAGAAAGTAGAAATTGAAACTCAGTAGATGCAACCAAATGAAGCGGATCGGCTCTAAATTTGTACCTGACTGTTTGACAGATCTTAAATGAGTGAAGTTAGTAATCTTGTATGCAAGTGTAGAATTTTTCTCAATCTGTTAGAATAAAATTCAGTAGGTAAAATAAGGAACCATTAAAAAAAATTGAATGAACCAACAATTTCAAATTTTATGAGTTCCAGTTGAAATTTGGATCAATAATACGAAATTAAATAAATATTTTACTGAACTGAAGCATTGGCCATATATTGTTCAGTGATGAAACATTCCAAGTATTCCATCTGATCGAAATACGGCTGACTTGAATTAAAACCAAACAAAGACAGCCTGAAATCTGTCCTTATGTCGTTTTCCGACATAAATATTCTCCATTGAGCTGAAGACCTATTTAAGTTTAAAAACGAAATAATGACATATTCACATAATTAAATGCTCTAAAACTTAAGGCAAATTTAAATTTGGGAATATATATGTATAAATAAGAGGGCGTGGCTTATCCATACAAGACTACACTAGAGGACAACTGCAAATTCGTAATTTACCAAAATCCAATCAAATTATTAAACGGAATATGATAGCAAACACTCTAGAATTTTTTTTTACTGAAACCAGAAACATGTATAATACATTTTACAAGTTGAGCTACAAAGCTCAATTCAATGAATTCTGATCCGAAATTTCGATATAAAATTTCGTCAAAAGTTCCGAGAAATTGTGCAAACCAGAAAATAAGTGTGGAGATCGACTAATATGGTTAGGTTACCCCTTGACACACGATTTGATCAGAATAAGAGATATTCATTAGATCGCAGCAGCTACTATGAAACATATTCGTGGAAATGAACTCTTGTTGAACTAAACTGAGAAGAATGAAGAATGGATCTCAGTCGATCAATAATAAATTCCACCATAAATAGGTGGAATCTCTATTCCATAAATGTAAATTTTTTTCAAACAACAGTATTCCAAGAGATGGACCAAGAAAATTGCTAAAAAAATAAATCTTGGCTTATCGTGTGTCCGAAAAAAATAAAAATCAGAAAAGCCACTTCATTACATCGTCGTTCAAAATGCAGTGAAAGAAGAAAAAATTGTATTTTTTACATAACCTTGTGATTTTCATAATTCATAAGGTTCGATAAGTCAGTGACTTTAATGCAGACACGATTTTTTATAACTAGTCTATTCTCAGTCTGTCTCAATAGTATTTATATTTTCAGTGATAGAAAAAACTTTGTGAGATTTATACAAAATGCAAGAAACTACGTTTCGTGCTTCATTAAAGCACTCCATTTAAAATAGGATGAAGACGGACTTACAAAATTTGTTCGAACCTGCTACAAGTGGCTTACTTAATTTCTTTTCGATCCTACATGCCCAGAATGACATTAATCAAACAAAAAAAACTATCAACAAACTCCTGGTTCGTGAGATAGCTAAATTTAAGCCGCTCTTGTAGAGCTTAGAGAATCCGGCTAAGATTTCCAAACAGAACTTGTAATTCTTGTTTCTTCATGAATTAATACTTAACACAAGAAATACAGGAACAATCATAGAGTGCATACTTCTGCGGCAAAAGTGCTATAAAAAATGTAAAAAGTGGTGATCATATTTTTCGATCGTTTAAAAAAGGTGGTAAAATTGCATCGCGCTGAAAAGAGACTAACTTGAGAAAAAAACAACACTTAACATTGGCAAAAACTGTCTTAACCACTGATCACATGACTACTATTGATCGAGTTCGATAATGAATAATATGATAATCTTAAGATTGTAAAGATCAGAAGAAAGAAGGAGCTTTTGATCACTAGTTCGCCGAATTCAAGTGCGCTCATATTTCAGAAAAATAAGCTCCACTAATGATGAATGGTCAAAACAGATTTTCATGCGATAACAATTTTAAAAAATTAGCAGGGTGAACATTTTCTGTCTAAAATGATTGTGTGGTGCAATCAGATCACTCCGTAGATAAATCTCTAGAAAATGCACAGTGATGCGACATCAGGCTGAATATTTGACTGGAAGTCCATACGCGACTCTCTTGTAATTTAAATATTTAAAAAGTCACCTTCGCAAAGACAAAAGAAGATGAGTCTATATATATCGTGGATTCTGATATCTTCTTGATGGAGACACTTAAACATCAGACATCATCATAATTAATGCTGCTTATAAATCTCCAATAGCGAGGCAACGTTTCTTAAGATGAAGAAGTGATCTTACTCAATCTAAAAATTTCGATATGTGCAATGATTTATATTTAAATTTAAATGTCGATAAATCTTCGCTGAAAAGAAGTTGTACGCATAAAATGCACCACATAAATTGTAAAAAAAAACCCTTAAAGAAGTTGCCTTTCAGCTAAATCTGGTGAATGACACAAATTCAGAAAAGTGAAATTTGGATTGATGAATTGAAAAATATTTTGGATGATAAAGTAGAATATTTCAATGATTACTGAGAAATATATAAATACGTAGGAAACTAGACATACTTCGGACAATTTGGTGTGGAACATTTTTAAAAAATAAAAAAGATCTTAACACTGGTAGTCAGAAAGAATTCTCACTTTTGGCATAATGAATTACTTAGCAAAATACCGAAAATAAAATGAACAAGCAACATCATTGGCATTTTGAAGACTCACTGCACTCACTGGCAAATTTAAATTAAGTATTCAAAATGAAAAATTCAAAACCAAATATATCACATAAATGTTCAAATTTTCAAAGCATATTTCAATTCTGACTGATCAAAATAATGCGGTTGTATGTTTTCATGAAACAACAAATACAAAGAATCCCTAAGAAAAAAGCAACAAAATTTGGCTTTTTATGATAAAAAAATACGGTACGTCCGTACTGCAGCAATGAAATGTATAGATTTTTGAGCTTTATACCAGGAATTAAAAATGGATATCTATTTATAAACTGAATTTAATATAATATTAACAAATAATATATTAACAAATTCCCTAAGACATACTGAGTCGAAATGGGCGTGGTTACAAGTGAAAATTTTGATCAGTGGTCACAAAAGGTCAAGCGAATTTTTTCCTGTAACAAGGGAGACGGAGAAACGTAATTAGACCATAAAGTGGTGTGTTCGAATCCCGCGACAATGATTAAAATAAAGTAGAGGGTAGATAGAATGAGTATTAGGGTTACCATTAGTCGCCCTAGAGGCCAGGAGACGAAACAGATTTCACCGAGCATGGACCAATGGACATATTTATAAGATTTGTATTTGAGAAGTCCATACTGCTGAATAGTACACTCATTAGAAAATATAAGAATAATCTTTTAAATTATATGTGACCAGTGAAAAGAAAAGTTATGTGCATTCACAATAAATATAAACCAAATAAGTGTATCAAATGGAGTGAAGTGGAGTTTTTCAAAATGTCGGAAAAAACTATTTACGTGTGGAAATATCGTATTGATCGTAATGTTTAGCAGGCTTTGTGAGTCAAAAAATGTTCGTCAGCCAAAATTCTGATTCAGAAGTTCATAAAGTAAGTGCTTAAATCAAGAAAAAATAGTTTTATTCATTTTTATTCGGTTTAAAATGTTCGGTATTCTCAACACTTTCAATTATCAGTTTGCAGACAAAAGTGAAATTTTGTAGAAAAAAAATCAAAAAAATGCTGCTTATCAAATCATGTAGAAAGAAATTCACAAGAAACCATTCATGCCAAAAAGTACCCCGTTAGAACTCATTTAGCACAATGATGGGCGTGGTTCTTATGCAAAATTTGACTATTCACATTTTTGGACAATTAACATATTTCTCTTCTGGGAATCAATGCGTTGAGCAGAGAGAATAGAGATAGAACTCCTACAATGATAATGTGAATCTTGAGACAAGTGCTATGAGGAGACGGAATTAAAAAAAATATTAGATAATTGCAGTCTAAAAAAAAACCTTAAAACATGCATAGGGTCGCTATGGCAGTTAAGGATCAATTAGGAGAAACTTAAGACTTTACCTTGCTTTAGCGAATTTTTTGGGTGAAAATTTTCGCCAGAAATCACCCGAAAGAGAAACAAAATCAATTCCTCAATACTATCTCTATGCAATCAAAAGTTTGTACCTATAGTTGTTCATTGATCATATTTTTTGAATAACAGACCAGAGAGATTTCCTCTCTCAAGTTTCCGAGAAATAATGAAAAATCGCATCGCAACTTCAAAAAAGCATCGAAGACTTATGTGGATTTTCATTTGACATCGAAAAAAAAATTCAAATAACGAATTAAAAAAAACATGGGCGTGGTCATATAGATCACATGTAATTGGATCTTAATGCCGAAATCGATTTCAAATCTACTCTAGAAACAGGAGTTCAAGTTCCTCATCATCCTGATCAGTGGAAAAATTGTTCCCATTTGTCGGTCGACTCTAGATTTGAAGATCAGAGATCGACTGAACATTTTTGGGACTGGGAAAATATTTATAACCAATTAATTATTTTTTAAGCCGTGTAAAACAAATCCAATGAATAATAAAACAAATAAACATCGGAAAAGACGTAGAAAAGGGGCCACTGACACAAAAAATCGTGGATTAAAGGAATGAATGGAAAAAATAGGAACAGCGGTAGAAAATTCAAGCTCATAATATCTTTGTGGCAAAGTAGGCAAGGTATCGTAGAGTGTATGTGCACGAAATTATAGACGACCGCATCCTAAGAACAGAGATCGAGAAGAATATTGATCGATAGATGTTGGCAAAATTTACCAAACTTGTCCATTTGTTGTTGTCACGAAAATTTGGTTCAATTTTGGCATTTAATTGAAAACAAAAATTAAGTGTTTCCCATCATGGCAGAAATAAAAATCTATGACCGCATTTCCCATTTATAAGAAAGTGATAACTTTGATTCCCAAAGTTACATTAACTTTTTGAAGAAATATACCAGTGAATATTTAATGTAGTTCAGAAAACTGACCACCACAACTTTGATTTGAAAAAAATAATCAAAATTCCCACACTGACGTTTTGTCTGTTGTTTTGTGTGTTGTTCATCTGTACGTTCACCAGAATGTATGCAGAAAAACAATGTCTTATGGATTGTTGTCTGATTTCTTAAGCTCGGGTATTCCACCAGGATGTGTGCCTAGTCAGATTTTGTGGATTTTATAAATTCCAACTCCGTTTTGAGAATATTAAATTATATAATTATAAATTGAACTTATGATTCTGGCATTGAATTTTGAAAAAAAAATGTATATTAATTATGAGCCAAATAATTAAACATGATATTAAAATACATTTACGACCGAAAACGACTTTTTCCTTAAAAGATTGGAACGATGGTATGCATGAAAAGAAATAATAAAGGGAAACATTTTTATGCATATTATGTGTCTCGGTTTCATAACAATATCACCAATGGCTGTCAAGGCGTGTCGATAGTTAAAGTTATCTTTCAAAATTTTTAAATGATTGAAAGAAGAACGTTTTCGGGTTATCTTTGACAAAGTGTTGCACAGAAAGTATTTATCGGAAGAATAAAAAGGTAAAATTAGTGTTTAACACGATGAAGGGATCTTTTCGTAAAATTAGAGGTAACGATTCCATTTATTTTGTAAAAATCAAGACTCTTATGGCTCTAAAAATATTCAATTGGGCTTTGATCTGGTTAGCAAGAAGGCCATTGAATCAAATTGAGATCATTTCGATTGAACCACGATTTGGTTGCTTTGATTGAGTGTATTGTGGCGTTGTCCTGCAATGGAGTTTCCATTCCGTCTCTTGACTGCTTAGCAAAAATGGCAAATTTTGGGAGTCAAGGGAACCAATGTAGTCTTCCCTATTCATTCTAGTTATTTACCAAAAGGAACCTATTTTAGACTTAACCTTCCTACGATCCTCGGCACATTTTTGACCCATTTTGGGAAAGAAATGATGTTAATCCAAGAACGAAATCATAGTATATATCACAAATACGGTATGTAAGTTGCCAATTTTGATGAATTGATCGCTACCTCAATGAATAGAGGCGAATACTCGATCGTTGATGTCAAATACCCGATCGCATACAAACATTGTATGTTCTCTTGAGCAGATCGTGACATTACTCTGATTGAATGACTTTAAAACCTAAGGTAAAAAACCTAAGTCTGTACAAAAATCTGCACATCTGTTAAACTGGGGTTAGAGAGTGAAGACAGATCTGATGAAGAACTGATATACAGCAGCTGAAGGAAGGGAACGGAAGAAGGAGTTAGACTCCAAAAAGTGTGATATGCTAAAAAATTGATATTTTATGAAGGAAATATTTCTCAATGTAAAAATGGTGAAAATAACAAATTTTCAATTCACATTGTGATCATACATGTTTTAGTTAAAGATGTTCGAGATCGGCCTCGAAAAGAGGTGATTGTTCCAAAATCAATTAAATAGTTACAAATTGCAAAATAAATTGCCATTAAATAAATAATAGAAAGACCAATCAAAAAAGAGTTAATTTTGATTGCAATGTTGCTGAAAAAGTCACTTTTTCATGCTGATGAAGGAAAAAAGGGCGTGGCCACCTATAACACACGACAATCGAGTTAAAAGAGATTCATTTGAGCACGCATCAAGAATGTTCGAACTAAAACATAGTAATCGATCACAAAATTTCATTCGAAACAGAGGTGACAAACAAGTTGTGATCGCTTGCCATTGAACGACATTGTGAAGTGGTATCTATGACCGACCGAAAATCGGATACATTCTTGTTTGCCGATATAAATTTTATTGCAAGATCAATAGCTGATAAGTTTTTCATGAGCTGAGATAGATTGTAGTGTCTTGAACTCTGGTCAACATGGCCAAAAATTTATTTGACTCATTAATAGGAATAGTTTTTGTTTTTTTTTATACGTACGTGTATATATTTTGGTGAAAAGGGGCGTGGCATTTGATGCTGCGCTTGCTGCGCAGATCAGCGCTCATGTTGTCGGTAATAATCTCCTTGAAGGGGGTAAGGTAGACGATGGGGATAATGGTTGTGCAGCTAATTTGATAGATTTTGCTAGATTCTTCATGGGTTGACAATATTAAATGACCAAGACATTAAGTATTCAGCACGGGTCATCACACTGGTATGTATGATGCCAGATTTAGATAAACTAAATGATCTATACAATCTCTAAAATATGAGTAGTTATTTTATCATAATTTCGATGCGAAAAAAACATATACATTAAGAGTTCGAAAAGCAATAGACGAATTATGCGCAATTTCTCAAGATATTTTACGAACAATGAGATCATCAGAGATCTTGAAGATATGTTACAAACCGAGCTGGAACAATGACCTGGGATCCATCTAAAGAAAAAGTTTCCGTATTTGTTCACGAGTAATATAATAATTAAGAGTAATAATAATATGGATCGCGCGACAGTCTAAGGCGGGTTTGAGCCTAGCTTCTATAGAAACCACTCGTGTTGTCCATGCTATTGTTATTTCACGAGTGTACAATTTTATGCCAACTCCGAACGGCCAGGTTTGAGAAGCTATTTTAGACAGGGATACTATTTGAGCATTGTCAGTAACTCGAACGAGGTGTAGTCATGAATTATGAAAGTTGGTAAATTCGGGCATCAAAGCTGGCAGCTTCTGCCGAAAAGGTGCCTTCTGCGTCGACGCACCAACCCACTATGCCACGTGGACCTAGAAATAAAGATCCAATTTCGTATCCTTGATTCATTCTGTCTCAATTGAGGATGGATTGCGTTTGTAAATAAAATTTTACGCCAATCACAGGTTGGCTTTTAAATAACTGTACAGTCTAAGACTCTTGAAGATCCTCTTAAAGACCTAAAAAATCAAAGGGCCAAAAAGGTTACAAAATCAGGAAGAACTTAGTATCCTTAGACTTACCATCAGATTACTAAAAGTAAATATCGGGTATTTCCTTTGTTGATCAAAGATCTGGAAGAAAAGGCATGAGAAAAATTTCCAAATCCAAAGAGAAAGATATTTTTGGACCGTAACAATGGAAGAAATAATTCTCTTAAGCGACTTTCTTGAGAAAAAATGTAAATTATATTGTGGCGGAGCGGTAGAAAAATATCTACGAAAACTGATTATGACTAAAAAAAATTATACACTACAATTAAAAAATTAACTATATATTAAGTCCTGAAAACTTTTCGCACTGCCTAAGTTCGTCGTGCCTGTACGACAAAAAATGTCCGGAAATAACCAATATAAACAAGAACATGTCATTCTTGGTATGGTAAAAATTCGATTTTTTATTGACAAAAACCTCACAAAAGCAAACAAAGAACGCAAAACACTAAGAGGCAAAGTAGCCCAATCCGCAAATTCTAGCTGTATCTAGCTGCCAATAAACAAAAGTCCATGTGAATGATAAGTGAGAGTTTGCGAATTTTGCAAAGTGTGTGAATTGGTAGAAGTCGCAGATGTCTCAACGATATAGTATGACTCGATCATAAGGATCACTAGAGCATAAGAAAATCATAATCCTTGTATCATTATATTTTACTGTCCTTACACCCAGGTCCCTTTTTGACCATTTAAAATCATTATATGAGTGTGTGTAAAAAAGGGCGTGGCACATTTTTTACTGTTAAAAATCACGACAAAACCTTTTAAAAAATACAAACCACAGATCGGATTGCAAAGCCCGAAAACCTGGCATGCATTTTTCAGATTAGCCAACTTTCATCGAATCAACTGACAACAATTAAGCCTGGTTGCCATTAATTAGTGCGGTGGATTTAAAATATTATAATTTAAAAACAAAATTAAAAATCTTTAAGACAAAGTTCATTCTGGTAAGAAATTTGAAGACACGTTCTTCCCTACGAATCTTCTAGTTCATAAAAATATATCTTGTCCAAAATTATTCATTCTCAGAAAAAAATAATTAAATTAAATAAATAAAATAACCAAGATTGAATTCTTACTGACTCATAAATTTCATAAATTTTTTCGCTTTAGAGGAAATTTGACTAAGATAAC
The DNA here is from genome assembly GCA_964034865.1 of Eristalis intricaria. Taxonomy (NCBI): domain Eukaryota; kingdom Metazoa; phylum Arthropoda; class Insecta; order Diptera; family Syrphidae; genus Eristalis; species Eristalis intricaria. Next base: position 23,613,144 of record OZ035874.1, read on the forward strand.
TGTTTTCTATGGAAAATTAGAGTGCAAATCGACTTAGGGAGCTTTCGACTACACTGTGTAAGCAATCGAAAAGTTGAATTTTGAGAAAAAGAAATATTGTTCATAATGCAGAAGCAGAGAAACCCGAAATTTACAAAACGTTCGAGAAACAAATGAAAATGAATTCTGTTTCGCCAACAGATTATTAATTAAAACCATGTTTATGAATAGTTTTTTGAACTCTGATCAATCTAACTCACTCTTCTTTGATCTCATGTCTGTTTAATTTTTTATTCTCAAAGTGGATAAATCAATGCTTCAAATTTGCTTTTTAAAGATTACTTCGTGTAAATTTTGACCACCACTAAGTTTTAATACGCAGGACCGAACTTCGACTTGCTTTTTCGAGCATGTAGCCCTGAAATCGATCTCTTTTAAATCTATAACACACACATCGCCTACCAGCATAGACGAGGCTTCGCCGTTGAGGACAATCTTTCAAAAAAACAAAAATGAGAATCTTCTTCCCGGATTTCTAAGGCCCAAATCGGCGCAATTCATTCCCTGTTCAAATAGCTATATTAAATGAGCATGCTTAATCTTATGACATGTCATGCACATTCTGCCGTTTTGTCCAATACGTTTTTTCTCTCGTTTACTAGCAGACCTACTAGACAGCAATGCCACGAATATTCTAGCGAGAGACTAAACGTTTTGCCTTGAATGTTGACCAGAGAGTTTTGTACGATCTAAACAAGAACGATGTCGCCACCTCGCCTAGAGACCTTTTTTAACCCTAGCGAATTCGGTGATCAATGTTACCGATCTTGATGTAGCAACAATTTCAGAAAAGGGATTTTATGTGTTAAGCAGACTGATCTCTCGATTGATCACACCGTTAGAGGAATGTCATTTCTTGGTTTTTCTGTTTGATCGGAAGTGATGGAAAATTCTTTACGACCAAAAAATCAGTATATGTATTCTCATGATCATCAATCGCTATTTAAAATGATTATAATAAAAAACTGAGATCAGTGATGAGCTTTGATTTGAGTTTTGCAGCAGCTGATAAATCAAGGAGTGGTCAGCTCCCGGTAATTCCAGATGCCGGATGTCTCAAATTCAGTCGTTCTGAACAATTATTGCCCTATGATTTGGAATATTTTTCAACACCACTGATTTGGCCGCTGCAAGCAAAATTAATACGAGTGTTTAGCTACTTTATTTTTTTCCTAAAACGCAAACCCAGGCCTTATTTTATGTTAAATTCTGACCAATGAACAAATTCTGGATTAATTAACCTTTTGGTTAGGATTTCTTGTTTCAGACGTGTTAAAAATTAACTTATAGAAAATCAAATCCATTTGGCACGGGAAAAAGAAAAATTGTATAAACGTCCGAAATTACACAATTTCTATACAATTTACACACGCCTTTGTGTTACATTTTTTGGACAAGCTAAGTACCTCGCAGGAGGTTGAGCATAATATTTTTGTTGTTCGATAAAAAATCAAACAAAGATTTTCCGATTCAGAATTTTCAAAGGCAACAGATTTATCCTGACTAATAAATATGAATGACTGTCTCTGAATTCGAATATGTGGACAGATGCCCGTATGGTGCGTGTCAAAGGGGGGATGTCAAAAAACGTATAATCATTACTTACGGAAGCAAAACCCATTAACATTTGCTGAAGTTATTCCATTAAAATGAAGTATTTTGTGTAAAATAAGATACGTTTGAAAAAGGGCGTGTCATTGGCTGTACCCAATGTAATTCGTAATCAAAAATTTGTGTGTTTCATATTCCTATTACAATCGAAATATAGGCAGCCATTAGTTATCTACAAGTAATATATTTAACCACGAAAAATCGCTCACAAATTTGTGTTCGTCAATATGAATTAATACTTGAATACAAAAGATTCGCGTACTTTTTGAACTCAAATACTAATAAGTGATCTAGTATTATGTATGATATATATATTGTATGATATTAAAAGAGAGAGAGATGTATTAAATTGAAAGTTCATTACTCAATTTGAATGATAGTTTTTACGGAAATAAACCCAGTATTTTCTAAAAGTATAGTATTTCAAAAAATTCGCTGAAAATGTTAGCCTGATCAGACTATAATTTATAGACAAATAATGTAATTATCGTACTCAAAACTTTAGACACCTTTTTCTCGAAACCATGATTTCGTAACGGCTTTACCGATCGGTATGACATTTCTGTCTCTTATTATGTATTCAATTATTTCAGATAATCCAGTGTTGAGCTACAGTGATCTGCAAAATCTTTTTTTAATGGACTCCTCAAATTTATTGTGTTGCACGAATTTTTTATATTTGAAGAATTATAAGATATAACATTTTTCGTAAATACACATTCCTCATGTTGAAAAACATTTGGTACAAAAAAATCATTGTTGCAAAAAAAAAGAAAATCAGCAAAACAGATATTTTTGATGTTCCAACTAGGGCTACCCTTCTTAAGATGGAAAATTGGAAATAAATATAAAATATATTATATAAATCGATTTTTCTAATAATGCACAAAATGTTGACATTATTGGTCAGAAAAAAATGAAGTCAATAGTATTTTCTAATAAATGACACATAAAGTCGATAGTTGGACGAAAAAGCATTTTTAAGAATTCGTCAGAAATACATATACTTAAATCTTGTTTGTCTCTTCACAAAATTAATTTAACTAAAATAGTTCCAAAATTAGTATGTACACTTAATTCTGTTTCTAAACTTTCTAAAAGATTACGGTTGATCAAAATATTTTTCTTTAAAATTTCATTCAAACAGCTTTTTTCTAATCATGCCAAATCGAATGAAACAGGGCAAAAACAAAATCAAAAACAGTGTTATTTCATTACTGCGTATAAAAGTAGCATGTAAGATCAGAATTGAATGAATCTCATAATTTTCTTGTTTTTCAAATTTGTACTTATAAATTTGGATACACCTAATACCAATATTTACATTTTTTTTCGTACAATACTACTTACACATTTTCTACTTACTACTTATAAACTAGTCTCTCCGTTATAGGCATGATCGTCCATGATGAGGGCGCCTCTTGCGAGTGGTCTTTAAAAAAAAATCCGATCCATTGACTTGATTTTAAATTTTGAAATTTTGTTTCTTTTTTCTTCGCAACAATCTGAAAAAACCGAGGCAAGATAAAAAGTCTTTACTTACTTGACGTCCCATAATTTAAGTTAGACCACGAACCATCTCTTGACAGCACCAGATATCGTTCTGTGTTCTCTTTTTTTCTTTTATGACCACATCCAAATATTTTTCTTCTCAAAAATGTAGCATGTTCATAAATAAAAAAAAAAAAATCACGGTCTTTCTTAAGATTAGTTTAGATAAGAAAAAAAGCAAAATGGCTCTCAAATTCCGAATGCTGACCAGGACCCAAACGGCCAAACCAACTCCGTCAATCCCAGTACACATTGTTTTTCATTTAACTAATTTTGGTTTTTTTGTCACTTAATAAGAATATATAAAATGCAGTGGAAACATGGCATATTTTTTTTTATCTTTCGTTAGTTAGATTTTAACAAGAACAAAGATTTCTGAATAAATTATAATGTAACCATTGCGATCCCATTCAACAAACAGTGACCTACAAATTTATAGAATACAAATACTAAAATAAATTAATTTTGACGGGTAATGCAGACTTGGTCCCTATTTCATGATCGCTATAACATCTACTGTATTACTCTTTGTTTTTCAAATTATGGAAATGGTGAATTCTGAATATTATGTGCAGAAACATTTTTGACCCATTTTGACCATTTATAAAATGGTTAGAATTTGAATCAATCAAAGATACCATGAGGACAAATGAAAGTTCATACGTTCTTCAGATGGTCATGCGACCGTCAAAGTTTCTTTATATAGGGTTTTCCATTAAGGACAACATTTTGTTTGAATAAGACGCAAACTATTTGAGATATTTCAAAAACTTTATTATCGGCTTGAAGTACAATTAAAAAACATTTATGAATGGAACTCAACTTCGTTCATATGGCCACCGCGGTTATTGGACCCAATTTTCCACTACTCGGGGAAACGGCCGTTAATTCGTCTTCAATGTTGACTCTGAGTTCCTCCAACATCTTCGGCTTGTTGGCATAAGCCAATGATTTAACGTAGCCCCACAGAAAATAGTCATGCGCCGTTCAATCGCACGAACGAGGCGGCCAATCCACTGGCTCATTTTATTAGATAATACGCTCACCATACTTACTCTTGTGTTAAATCGCACGAGCGAGACGGCCAATCGACTGGCCCATTTCATGAGATAACAAGCTCACCATACTTACTCTTCAATAAATCGATTGTAACGTTTGCTCTGTGGCTTGTGGCACCATCCTGTTTAAACCACATGCTGTACAAGTCTGTATCTTGGAATTTGGGCCAAAAATAATTGGTAATCATGGCGCGATAACGCTGACCATTCACAGTATCGTGACGTTCGTTATCGTCGACGAAAAAATATGGCCCAATAACGCCGCCGGCATTCAAACTGCTCCAAAGAGTTATTTTTTGTGGACTAAGTGGCGATTCATGAAGCACATGGGGATTTTCACCCGACCAATAACGCATATTTTGCTTATTGACGAACCCATTGAGCCAAAAATGAGCTTCGTCGAAAATTAGAGTTAACGCTCTTAAAGTTGCAGTCACCGACTCTTATAATTTGCAGATGTTGCTCGTTCGTGTACTTTACCATGATGAAAATGTTGAGCTTACTGAATAAATTGACAGTGACTGTTTGATGATTAGTGAAAGAGACCATTCACAATTTAAGTGCAAAGTTGTCTAGTTTGCTCTATTGGAAAACCCTTTAGGACATCTGTCAAAAAATGTGTAGAATCAAAATCTGTGAAAAATATTACTGACTTTCCAAAAGTGTGATTTGAACAAATTAACTTTGATGTTCTATCTATGTTCTTCTTTTATTTTTCAGTTTTGAATTTTATGAATTTTTAATTAAGAAAAGTACTAAAACCTGGAAATATTGCACAGTTTAGGATCTATCAATAAAATACCCGATTTTTGTGTTGGGTTTTCCTCAAAAATGTATGTCAAGTCCAAAATATACTTTGAGTGAGTTTTTCATGGAATGCGCAGTTTTGCAATGTTCCCCAGAATAAAAATAAAAAAAATTCGACTTTTAAAAGAGAAACAATTTGTGGTCATACTTTTATTTTGTACAAAATGGGACTAGAAATGGAATTTTGGTCTTAATAGTCCAAATTAAAATGGAAAAATCTAAAAAATTTAAGTCCTTATAACTTAAACCGTCTAAAAAGGTGGTTATCTGAAAAATGAAATTGGTCAGAACTGGTCTTTTATTCAAAAGTCATATGTTGATGGCATTGTACTTATTTTCATTCGGTCCAAAATTTACATCAATATAAAATTTATATCAGTTTATACAGTCCCAGAACTACTTGAATTTTCAAAAATCTCCAGCAGCCTTAGACTTAACCAAATCCAGACATCCTCCCGAGCATAATACACAAATACAAATCCTAACGAAGTTTATTTCAAGCAAGAGATAATTTTTATGAAAGCTTAAACAAAAACTTCCATTATGTATATTCGTTTCCGAAATAAAACAACAAGAATGATAATCTCGCATGTGGAACAAATTTCACACATTCATCCGTACCGTTAAGCCCATAACGTTATTCAACGTAGCACGTGTCAGATTAATAACTTGGACTAGATTGTTCCCACCTCTGATCCAATACAACATGCCTGAATTCATCTGATGACCTTCTCTAGGTATCTGCCAACTGTCAAAGGTTGCCCAGATGAACAAATTCAAAATGGACAGCGACATCTGCCAAACACGAGCCTATCCCCTGGGCTGTGGCGCTGCGCCCTTGAGCTAAGCGCTAAATGTCTTCCAGGCACTCGTTTCCGTTTTATTTCTGTAACTGTCCTCCATTTTATTGAAACAAAAGGATTACATTTCATGTCTCTTTACGTTTGATTTTATTCATCAGTTTAAGTTTTATTTTTTATTTTTTTTTTCTTTCTTCGAAATAACGCTCATGCGTTCATTTACTTTGCTTCAATGACGGTAATTGGAATGAGGCAACTTGGATACATCCACATCCACATTCATACAGTCGCACATCGAAAGCATACACATACACACGCTCGGATACATACGCTACAAGCAGCGCTAATCATACGTTCTAATCGAGATAAATCTGCACAAGCAACGCTATACCATGTGCGCTAGGGTGAATTATGAACTTTCCGAATGATACAAGCACGAGCACAATAAAATCCAGATCCTGCGCACATCCACCCTCTCCTGGCTAGCATCAGTGATTCGAGATGTCAACAAAGCGGTGACTACACTCAATTGGGATTTTTAACCACCATAGCTCTGCTGTTTTATTGTGTTCATCTGCACGAGACGGAGAATCATAATCCCACTTATTTCTCTCGTTCATTCTTTGAAATGTGTGTATACCTGTGCCTGAGACGATGAGAAGCGAGAAGGAGGGTAATTCGTTGCTGCTTCTCTCCTCTTCACACACTCTACGAGTTTTAGACGCTTTTGTCATTGCGAATACCAAGTCTATGGCGTATGCCATATGCCGTCAAAGAGAAAAGAATAACAAATTTGAAGTTAGGCAACTTGCCGTTTATCCCATGAAACTTTCTTCTTATATTGAAGTTAAAACTTAATTGTAAGGAACCGCGCCCACGGCGCTCTGGTGCCCTGGTACAAAGCAATTTAATTTTGTTTCAGCTGTGCCGAGATGGATTTCACATTAACTGCGGCTCGACACATATACAAGTATTGATTTGAGCCAAGAGTCAGGGTCGATAACAGCGCTGGTTACATGGCGCGGAAATCGAGGCAAAAGAAATTGTTAATCGACTAATGAAGAACAATTCATGGGAGAAAACTTAAATTGTTTGCTCTGACCTAGATATTGTTTGGAAATGGAAGGCGCTCTTCGAAAAGCAATCATTCAGCTAGCCCCAAGCTTCCTTTTTTGATCATGATGTTAAGGCTTAAGTGCCCTGTCTAGAAATATCCTTCCATTTGATCGTAGAGTTTCAGCGCAGTTTGTCTTAAATCAGAATTTAACCTTTAGTGAAGTGGAAGGCCAACACATTCGCGCCATTTTAATTTTGGAAATCTCCGCCAGCCATGTCAAACTGTGCTGGTTGACGATCACTCAGCCGAACAAGATCAAAACCTAACTCCATATCCTTAATGTTAAAAAAGCTGTTAGGTGAGACAATCATCCTTCCTTTAAAATCCAACGAGCGTTGATTTCAAAATTTAGGCTTCCACCTATGTATGTTTTTTTTTTCGATTAAAGAATGCAACAGAGAACGAGCAGGTTTCAAATGGCACAAAATGACATGAAGCAGTTTAGCCTCTAAAATTGGACCGAATATTGTTTTGGTGCTTGTTAGCTGAGGCCAAAGCACACAGAATACACCTTCAACATAGACTAAGTCATATTGTAGTTTCTATTATTGATCAAGTCACAGTGTAAATTCTGACGAACAAAAAGTACGAAAAGTGATCTGATATAATTCAGTCTTCTTTGAGCACAAACCTGCATAGTGTATATGTATATCTAATATGATCCACTACGATCGTCTGTATATAAAATATGGTCCAGTTTAAGCGAAGGTGACGTATACAATTTCAAAGTTCATACGTGTCCAGAATATAATTTGCTTTTATTGTTTTTTTTATCACTAGGCGCGAATTTCCCCACCATTATGATTTCCGAGGCGGGCCTTGAATGCGAGTCCATCAGATCACTTGGCAGACCCTGGATAAGGTGGTTGAATGAGGTCCTTAAACTCGCCTGGTTACGCCTGGAGTCGATGGCGGAGGATCGCGTTGCCTGGAGATCTCTCGCGCGTGCTTTACCCCCGAGACCCCTTTAGTGATGATACGGATGGACAAGCTTGCTTAACTTCCTTCTTGAACTTATGTGCAACCGCCTAAGAATTGGGTGATCCTTGCTTTTTTTAGTTTAAGGCTTGAGAATACATCTCCAGATCAAACTTACTTACTACCTTAGATCTTTGAGAAAAAGGCTCTATGACAAGATCTCCACTGCTTACAAATTCAAGCGCTCACGCGACCTAATCACTATACCCTGTAACGATTTCTGTAAAAGCTGCAGAGATGATGAGGAAGAAGAAACCATTTAACACCTTCTTTGCAATGTCCTCTCATCTCGTCACTTGGACGCCCCATATTTCTATTACCTGATGGATCTCATCGCTTTGTCAAAAGCACCAGATGGCTTGTGGTTTAGGACCTACTAGATCTTTGTGATAACACAGCGGACCTACCTTAAGCCTAAGTGTGGTTACCTTTTAGGTAGTCAGTCATGAAGTTATTGATCGTGATCAAGTTATTGTCGAGGTTGACTCCGATATCTCATCTCGATCATACATTTTGGCGCCAGAGGTATGACAAATATTAATTTCGGATAAAGAAGTCTTTTCTTCATGAAGAGCAGCAATACGCGATTTGTAGAAGATCATATTTTTGTAGATCATTGACACGAACGAAAAATGACGGTTCAGTCATACTCAGAAACGTCACGGGAACGACGCTGTTATGAGATTTTTGTCAATTTTAGTGACACCGTTTAACCATGAAATACCCCGTCTTGGCAGTGTTTCTTCTTCTAGTGGCGCTAAAGTCCGCAGCGGTTCTAAGGCTCAGCCAACAAACCTCTCCAGCTGGCACGATCTTTAGACATCTGCCTCTCAAGCCAAGTTGGTTGATGTCCTTCTCATTGAAATGGAGTCGGCATAAATCTTAAGGCCTCATCAACAAAGGCCATTTGAAAACAATGGGACGCATACTCCAAGTCATGTAGTGACTGAAAAAATACAATAAAAATTCTCCACGAGATCTAGTTGTCGGACTTGTCGGACTGGTGTACTCTGTCCTGCACATGCAGTCTGTGCTCGGCGAGCACGCATTTAGGATTAAATTTGGTACTGAAGCTGGTTGGTTTCCAATCAAATCGATCCCATTTCTGGACAGGAGGTGAACCTTAACCTACTGGTCAATCAGATTCTTACTGAACCATAAAATATGGTGATACGATTTCGCTCCCCTACAGCCACTCAAAACGTTGATTTATTTTGAACATGTATCATGGAGTCTGTCCTCAATCAGGGTTGAATCAATTTGAGTTAATTTGGGTACAGAAGTTTGTCGGGATTTACGCAGTGACTAGATAACTTACAGATGTATTGGCCTAAGTGTGATTGTGCTCCGTAGCTAGTAAGAACTAGAATACTTGTGAGTACGTCTCTTGATCGCGAACGTAGCCTTGGCTTCAGCAAACATGCAGCAAAAAGATCTTTGCGAGCTGTTTCCAGCTGTACAGCCTAGTAAGGTGTCTAATATCCTTCAGCGCCAATATAAGCTTGGCCGTCATCTGTTTTCTTCTGTAATCGAAAAACCAGGCTTTGCATCTGTAACTGCATCTCTTTCCGATTTTCAGTATTTTTGTCCATCAGAAGTTGTGTGTCATCGTAGCTGTTTTCACTTAACTTCACAGTTCTCTTTTAAGTTTTCCTGTGCCTGTAAAGAGTGATATGTGTCCTTCAAAAGCCACATCGGGCAAAACACTTCTTCAATACTTCGCGATCTGCTCTTCTTAAGAGTCGAATTGGAAAGATGCGTAAAATGTTTTCCAAGGAGAAAACGTGACTTTAAAATTGTTCATTCATGTATCGACTCACATGATTACGGGGGATTACCTACATGATTTCTCTTTTAAACTTTAGTCGCTTACGATTCACCGTGTAAATCCTCACTTGTGACATCCGCTTTGTCTTAGAGAACCTGGAACTGAAGGAAGAAGCAGCAGCAAGGACCCCTCTGTCACTTTTAACTCGATCGTCTTCTGTTGCATCAGTGATCGACGCCGATCTGCAGCTTGGGATTTGGTCTATTGTTCCTATCCGACAATTGATAGAGGGTGTTCACAGAGACTATGGCAGAGATGATATGCATGTGTTGTTAATGAGACTTCATTTCCGATTTAAGTATTTCTTATTGGTAACCTGATCTCGTCTAAGTCTGAGTGGAGGAGAATGGAATTCCATGATGAAATGATGGCTTACTGCGGTATTTAGGTGTCCGCTCAAATATTTGATTCCAAGCGATCGGCATCAACTTTCGTACGATCAGGCTTTTGTTCGATCTTGGTACCCGTTCGTCGTTTGCTCTTTTCTGATCTGAAATGATATTTTCTGAGCTCACGAATAGCTTTGTCTTGTGGACTTCTGCTTGCCAATCGTTGTGGAATCATGAATTTTTCCTTCGTGGCCAGCTTCTCGGATGGCTTACAGACAACGATTTCAATTGATTTTGATTGCTTTCCAGGTGGCACGGCGCCCAATTTTTAGTTAATTTACTTAAGTGAGATCATTAGCAATCTTAGGAAATTGTCATTCATCAATGCTAATTAAAATGTCAGTTTTCACTAAGAGTGAAGTTGAATGTTCCCGAATAATCGAGTGGTCCTATTGGTTTTCGTTGGTGGAAGGGGCATAAATCCTATACGACAATCCTCCGAATAGAAATATATTATTTGGAGCAATAAGGCAAATTTCATTCAATATGCTCCACCGTTTTTAGCATAAAAAAAGATGGAAAACATCTGGGTGCCAATAGAAACTCAAGGAGCTAAGATCACAGAGCGATCGATAGTGCTCGTGAAAGTTGGAATAACCTTAACACAAACGCGCGAAGGACGTATTCCCAAAAATGGTCTTACAGAGAACCACGTCCTTCCTCAGTTTAGGCGTACAAAATCTGAGTTACCTAGTAGGAGTCATTTCAGGACATTGCGCAATGGCTAGAAAGACTAGAATTACCATACAATGGCTTCCATGATCTACTCTGCAACTGCCCTGCAATGGCCTACATTAGGAAACAAACCCTAGAAGAATACTACTTAAACGAATTGAGGGACGTATCCGAAAAGGATCTCAAATCAATCCGGACCTTTGTCCAAAAAACAAAATGGTTCCAGGAGTAACGGACGGTAACCGTCTCAGTGGGAACACAATGGATACTTAGGTCTAAATGAATCCATCGCTCATGACGGTAGCCACATGAACTGACCTAGGAAGAAAATGGTGGGTGCTTGATGAGACAGAAATTCGTGCAAAGATCGGATTGCTCGCATCAATTACCAAAACACATACCATGCTTCAATCCATGTCCCACTTGTTGCAAATGTGGGGAGTTGAGTGATCTTTGTTAGGTTCATGTTTTAAATGAGTTTCTGATCAGTGATCACCTAAGGGTGTGGTCGCATTGATCGTTTTATAGGACATTCACTTGCACGATCACCTCCTTTTTCAAAATATTTGTTTTTGATTGTTCTCTATTCAAATCCTATTATTCTATTCAATTTCAGACAAGAATGGATTTTCAAAAACACAACATCACCATGCTCTCAATCGTTTTGATTGTTGGCAGCTTCATGATTGCCGGCGGTAAGTAGAGACAAGCAGAAGTGAACAAATTATGAAGTGCCTATAAGTGTGTTAGATTTCTTTTTTGGCTTCTATATACAACATTGTTATTTCTTTACTTTAATTCATTCGCAGCACAAACTATTCTTGAACCAGAGTTTTTGGCTGACATTGCAAATATAACAGTGCCACAAGGACGTGATATATCATTCATATGCATAGTCAACAATTTAGCACAGTACAGGGTAAGTAGTTATTCAAGCTATGTATATTTAGCTTACAATTGACTTAAACAGATAAAGTTACTGAGATTTCATGAAGCTACAAGAAAGCGCGTATTATAACAATCAAACACACGTGTCCATCACACAATCCAAAAAGGGCAGGTTTTTAGAGGTTTTCTATTTCAATATGAAATAAAACAATTAAAGCTAATGTTAATGTCTGTGATATAAGCTTTATTTAATAGATCATTTTTTACTATAAGGATAAATATGATTTCGGCCATATGCGAGCCTCGGCAAGATTGAAGCGCGATCGTGAACTCCAGTTTCGACAAATTTTTCGAGCAACCTGGGCCGCGTATCAGCAATAACACTGAAAATGTTGACTTTCAAATGATCCAACGTGACTTCACATACCCCAAAGAAAGTAATCTAAAGATGTGAGATCATAGGATCGGGGAGGCCAGTTCATCTCAGTAAATTGATGGTATTGCGCACCGTGTGACATGTTAAGCCATCCTGTTGAAACCAAAAAGCTCTGTCACATCAATGCCATTCAACTGAGGAATGAAGAAGTCAGAAACCATGTTTCTATACGTCTCTCAATTGACGGCAAAAGTATGGCCGGAATCGTCCTTAAAGAAATATGAGCCAATGAATCCATCAGCCCATAAAGCAAACCAATCAGTGAGTTTTAATTGTTGCAAGGGAGCCTCTGGGTTTTCTCTCCTCTAAATTCGACAATTTTGCTTATGAAATATCCATTTAACCAAAGATCGAGTGATCAGAGAACAAAATCTTGCGTGGAAAAAATTGTCTTCTATTTTTAGGGTTATCATTTCTCAAATTTGTATCGAACGCTTAAATTTAGAATTGTATATCCATATGTAGATTACAACCATTGTCACAACTGCAGCAGTTGTGGCCCAATTAGATCCATCGTGATATCACTAGCGGGCAATATATAGGCACCGATTCCTCTTTTGCCAAGTACTAACTAAACACCTGAACAATACCTAGTAGTAGGCTTGTGGCAGATGATCCACTCATTTGCTGTGTTACTTTGTCCAGAATTTTCATGTCTGACATTTCTTCTAGGCTATTAAATGAATATTTGCCTAGTGTGCTTTTCCTTGTTCTTGGAAATGGTAGACAAGTGCCGAAGTAGTGAAGTGTTCACTTTGTTGGAAAAAATTTAGAAACTACTCAGCATTTAGCACATGTGTTATTCATTCCAGTAATGATCCTTCTTCTTTGCGATCCTTCATAAGGCTTCCAACGTGATCGGAAAGCTGTTTGAGCTAATTTTTCATTAGTTGCTCTTGTTGAGAAAGTCTATACGGTAATTTTCTAAGAAAGTGATCGTAAAGATGAATTACTAAGCTACTTAAAGAAGTACTTTTTTGCAGACTACATAAGTTATTTAAGGCATGTAGGAAGTGATATACGTGTTTTTTCGCATTGCATGCTTGATTTTTGTCGTTCTACATTTCGTGGTTTGTTTTGGTGAGAGATTTTCACCTGGAGTCCTTCTTTTTTTAACACCAATCAGATCAATGGATGAGTCTCACGATCTCCATTTGATCGACCCTACGTACTAGATCTATCTCTACAAAGAAAAGTTTTCCCCATATACTACATCAGTGAATTTCCTTACTAGAGCTGAGCTCACGCATGGGCAGATGCCTCTTCTTCGTCTCTCTGTAACTTGATGGATTCTAATGCATGTCTGACGATGGAAAAATGTCCAGTAGAATGCACATATCAATGGATTTCGGATCATTGTGATAGTTCCTTTATAGATCAGTGCCAGTCATAGCGCTTTGTTGTCTAAAATCAAGTACATTTTTGTCAATTTTATAAAACGCTTGCTTCATCCTTATAGAGCTTACCCTGCCAGGAAGCCGTAAGTTTATCGGCATTCAGATAATTTTCATTCTGAAACTAGCTCAAGTGAGTCAATGATCATATTCCTCCTGCTATCAATTGTCAAAATCAAGTTGACGCAGACCTACGATCACCTGATCTTGATACCGTACTTAGTAGTAGCAAATGTCAGGAGGCAAATACTACCATTGCTAGACAATATCCGAATAAATCGAAAATTTGAAGAAAATATGTCTGAAGAAGACTTCTGGAAACTAATTTAACAGCAGGAAGTCCTAGGAAGATGCTACAACAGACAAAATAATATAGGATGAAAAGAATAGATTTTTTAACGAACTTCGTCGGCTTGCCTGTGGGAATATTCTGAAACATTCTATGGACAGATTTAATGATATACAATCTCCTCTTGTCTCACGAAATTCTTCAGCGACATCCGTTTGATATTCGAATGTAACCAAGATGAACCAAAATTTTAAGAAATTTCTATTTTGGAACTCTAAATGGTATATTTATTTTTTTTGTGATTTGCATTTTCTTGCAATTCTTGCTTTGTGATTGCAATTCTCGTTATTCTCGTTTCGTTTCATGAAGTGACCAAAAAGAGTTCATTATTTGGAAGGAGACAAATCTCGTGGTGACCTCGTTGTGGAATTTGATAAGATAAAAATAATAAAAATTAAATTTTAAATAAAAAAAAAAAAAAAAAACTTAACCTACCCAGGCAGCGATCAAATCTCTGAGTGCAGTAACACTTAACTCCAAGACGTCCCTCAATTGCCTCTTAACGTGCTGGCCAAGTATTTAAGCATTCAAATCATGTGGGCGTCGGGACACAGTGACATCCCAGAGAATTGTGAAGCGGACGAACTCGCTAGAAACGGTACCACATCAACACTTTTTTACGGACGGGAAAATGCCGTCCATTCCTATTGCTACTACAAAACATCTACTAAAGCTTAATCCCTTACTCACACCAAATATAGATAGTCCTCTGGCACTAAGTGACTCATCACAAAGCAATTATTGCCTTATATCGATCCAAAGCGCTCACGCGACTTAATCAAAATGAGCAGGCCACATCTCAGACCTCTCATCGGCGTCACAACCGGGCACTGTCCCATTGGAATTCATGCCTCAAGACTAGGTACACGATTTCTGTAGAAGCTGCAGACATGAGGAGGAAGAAGAAACCATTTTACACCTTCTTTGCAACTGCAATGCCCTCTCATCTCGCAGACTTAGTCACTTGGGCGCCCCATATTTCTGTGACCTGACAGAACTAAATGAGATTAGCATCAGTCAACTTTAACGCTTTGTAAAAAGCTCCAGATGGCTTGCGGATTAGGATCTACTAGATATAGGTGGTAGCACAACCTTTGGCCTAAGTGTGGCTGTCTGTTAGGTAGTCAGCCACTCTAACCTAACTTAACCTAGTGCTTAACATCATCCGTTTCTTATTGATCGCAGGGGACTCTACTTCCGGGTATTATTCCCTTTATTCTACTCGACAGAATGCTTTAATCCTTTCTCCCGGATGCATCATCTCCTTCTTGCGTGCTGCAAAAAAATTGGCTTCCACAAAAATTGTCAAAAACTAGAGTTACTAGAGTTAGGCTATACCTCGTGACTTAAGAACTGTATATCCAAATTGAATGAAAAACTAGTCTTGATCAAATTCAGAATGAATTTACACTTTTTTTTTTATAATTCGTTTGAAAATGTTCTCTTGAGGATCATTTAACTTTTTCCTGCATTTTGCATTAAATTGTAAACGATGTAAGCTTTGTGTGAAGACATATGTAATTCCTTCCTAGATCGATCGTTCCCCGATCTTCCTTGAGTAATTTGTCATTATTTCTCTTGTTGTCAAAAACTTGCAATGCAATTTCCTTGAATATAAATAGTGATGAGCAATCTCTCTCTAAGCTACTCCAAAAAGATTGCCACAAACATTTTTTTAAAACCATACATACTTTGAATAAAATCGACACCAGAAGTTAATGGAGGTAATTAGGGCGTTAAGTTCTCCATATGCTCTTGCAGATTATAGACGTAGCTTATCTAGCTAGCGAGACCTTCCTTTTCTGGAACCATTCAGATCATTGTATGAGTTCCAGGAGCTTTTTTGGTCCGATCCTACCTACATCTTCTTGCTTTACAACGTGTTTGCCTAGAAGTAGCATCATATTCCTTTTTCGAGGATCGCATGACCAGAGGCTGCGTCACTGTGAAGGATGCTTAGACGCCATGTTTGAACCCAAGTAGCTTGCACACATCCTCGGTTAGGTTTACTATTGATGATGATCCCTAATGATGATCCCAGCGCTCCTGTTTATCCGATTTCTAAATACAGCTGCTGTTTCTTGGCTTTATTCAACGTTTCGTCTCCTTGTTGCTTTATTGTAGAGCTTGCTTTGCCAATTATTCCCCCAGTTTGTTGATTTCATATTTGACGATTCTGATGACTTTACTTCGGAAACTAACCCAATTGATTTAAGGAGATGTAACCAGTTGTCAAGATCAAGTTGACATACATGTACGATCACTATGATACCAAACACTCGTTTTTCTTGAATAAGATTGCAAAAATTCGCAGACTCTGTTGCCTTGAATACTAGGGTTCATGCACTCGATCAGACCTAGTGGACGGTTATTTTCCTTTTGAACGATCGTGGACATCTTCTAGCAGTAAGATCTTGGAATGTGAATCAACTCTGTCCTTTTACTTATCGTCTGCTTTCCTACTCTATACACCACGACTGGTAGAATATAAGCTAGAGTAGAGCATGGTTTTGGTTGTTTGACTTAGAAGTGTTGACCCAAGTTGTATAGCCAAAGTGAAGTTTCTAAAGACTGGTAGATAAACGTACACTTGACGAAGAAGGTAAATAAACGTACACTTCACCATTGCTGAAGGAAAGTTCTGCATGTGATCGTTGCTTCTGTTTGAGTTTATGTCGATTGAATTTGGGCGCAACATGAGGCACCTACATAGGAAGGTGAATTTATTTGTTAAAGTTTAGATTCACTGCGGACTATCAGGCCTCATTACGAAACCTAAAATGTACCGAAAAGCTTCTTTAATACGCTTGTTGTCGGTCGTGATATTTTGATACGGTCTTTTTGATGGCACCATTTTCTTCCAGATAAATGAAAAACATCTAAAAGTAGGAATAACCGATATACCCTATTCTTTTACCCCTCGGTTGGTTGGTCTAGAACCGAAAAGGGCTGTGGTGCCACTAAAATAGAGCAAGTGTCGTAATCATATTCACCAGCGATCAGAGTAAAAACAAATAAACTATATCTAATTATTTAATTGGATTCGTTACTCGCAACAGACTATTAGCCTTGAGACGAACCTGTAGAGTGAACGAAAGTTCGTCCAACAGTCTCCATTAAATGGTGGCGGAAACTCATCATCTTCAATGACGAATCAGATTCTGTTTACATATGTTGACTGTTCTGTTGACATATGTTGCCTGAGATCCACTGAAAGTCTCAGGGATAAGGCACACACGAGAGATCTCCAGGCACCTCGATCCTCCGCCATCGACTCTAACTCATCAGCACCCATGCCCACCACCTCATCCTGGATCTGCCAAGTGGTCGCCTACCTAATGGAATCGCATTCAAGGCCCGGAGAAGCAGCTGCTCAACATTGAGTTCCTCGCTCACTGTCGTGTTTCTCATCCTATCCCGGCGAGTAATTCCCACAACAGCACGAAGAAATCTCATCTCAGCAAGCATGTATTCGCGATCTTATTCTTTGGTCATTACCCCAATTTCATAATCATAGGTGAGAGTTGGGACAAATACTGAGTTGAAAACGGTTTACTTGACTTTCACACCAAGGTCGACCTTCTTGATTAAAACCTGGGAAGGTTTATTTCACATTTATTGTGTTTAGGAAAGAGAGAGAGAGAACGTCTCTGATCCCTGAGCCGATCTCCCTCGTACCTTGCGTAATAACCCCATCGAGGCAGTTGTTGACTGTCAAAATTTGGTCTATTATTTTGACTTTTATTTTTATACAATTTTTTCTTATGTATGCAGATCGTGTTTCTACATTTGATTAAATCATTTGCAAACTTTTTACTTCTAGGTGGCGTGGATTAAATCTGACTCAAAAGCGATCCTAGGCATTCACACTCACATGGTATCTTTGAATCCGAGGCTGTCAGTGACTCACAATGGACACAACACTTGGAAGCTTCTGATTTCGAATGTGCAGCTCAACGATTCTGGCAGTTACATGTGCCAGTTGAACACGGATCCAATGAAGAGTCTGGTGAGTAATTACTATTTTCATTGATCGGTTGTTGAATGTGTATGGATATATCTGATCAAGTTATTCTTTTAATCTTTGTAATTCTTTTTCATTGTCGGCATGAAGTATATATCCTTACGTTCTGGAAAAATGTATGATTACTAATATCCTGCAATAAAGGCATTCGCTTTAGGATCTGTCTTAACTAGATCATTCGGTCGATAGTGTAATGGACAGAATTTGAACCGCTCATTTGTCGTTCGCACATATCGCCAGAGAAGATCTGTGATCTTGTGATAAAACCATAACTTCCATTAGCTATGATTCAGACGACTCATTCATGATCTTTAAGATCGCCTATGAACTAATCTCGCTATGGACCACACCTATTAGGAACTGATGCAAACACTAAATAAGATCACCTCTAGTCTAGTCTAGTCTAGAGATCATAGGTTAGTTTGAAGTGGCTGACTGCTGTGTGGAATAATAACAGCCACACCTAGGCCAGCAGAGGCTTATTGTGCCGCCACCGCTACATCCGTTAACCAATTAGTGCTCTTAATAAAACGGAGAAAACGGCTTACTCTTAGACGTCTTAGTTCAGACAGGTTATTAAAATAGTAGGTCTCCAGAAGTCTAAATTTGCGTGATGAGAGAGCACTGCAGTTGCATAGCAAGTGTTCAATGGTTTCTTTCTCATCTACGCTCCTGCAGCTTCTGTAGAAGTCCTGGGAAGGCCTACTCTAGAGCTGTGAGTTCCAATGGCACAATGGCCAGTTATAACGCCGGTGAGAGTTCTGAGATTCAGCCTGCTCATTCTAATCAGGTTATGTGATCGCTTAAGGTCGATCTTAGGCCAGGGTTGTTTGGTGGCAGTTGTCCTGTGGTAGTTGTCCATCTGCAATTTGTTGAGCATGGGGGGCGGATCGCCATCCGGAGATTCACAATTCTCTGGAAACCTCTATTGTCCGGGCACCCATATAAGTTGGATGTTAAAATACTTGGCCATTTCGTTAACAGATGGAAGTTAGGGGGAGTCTTGTGACTGAGTTGAAAGTTACTGAGTTCAGAGATTTGATCGCTTTTCAGATCAGAACAGATGACGACATGCTGTCTGTCTACCGACTAGTTCTATCGGTCGTTGAGGAGTATGTTTAGAGCTTCGTATTAGGTTATCCTTATTGCCCCGCTACATACGCATGCCATGCTTTGCACTCTGTTTAGTGGTCTAGAGATCTTAGAGATCATTCAGTTTTTTTTAACAGCGCTAGCACAAATCTCCTCAATTGACCTACAATCAACAGAAACTTCCTACCGCGGTCGTAAACGAATTTGAACACATAATGACAAATGTTTGAGGACAAACAAACACGCTCACTTATTTTCACATAAGCGAATTTAAGTTCATCCTTCTATCATGGAGATAGTATTCTCAAAACCGGTGTCAACAATGTTTAAGAACAGTAAGAGTTGGATGTATCTTTAGCACTGATTTCTGATCGCCAGTCTGTATCCTTCTCATTAGACAAACCATTCCTTCGCATTCGCTGGCAATTTAGGAGCATATGGAGGCATTTCTAAGCTTCATGTCGCATTAAGATCGGTTCTTCTGATCTCTTACGACTCATCTTAAGCTCCTTAAAACATTCTATATCAATCAATATATCATTAAGAGCAGAAGCGGAAGTGCCTGAAGTCGATTGCACTGAAATTGAATTAAGTGATGAACCATGTCTTCGATCAGCACTAGAATCCTTCTATGAATGGAAAATTGCTGTACACATATATCGCTCGGCTCAGAGTCATATTCTTAGTAGTACGTAAGCCAAATGAAATTATATTTATTCAATATTCATCATCATTACCAAAATTTACATAAGTTTGATGAGATGCAAAGCAAACGTGATCTTGTGCGTTTTCTACGGAATCTATCTTAGGCAATAGATCTGATCCAAGTTTCACATGAACCGCGATCACTACTTACTTATTTATCAACCCCGCGATGCATGGAAGGTCTGAGCCTGAACAATTACTGCCTTCCATGATTCCCTTCTAGCTGGAGCATTGGTGTCCGACCCACAACAAACGCCGATGTTTTGCCTTCCGGACTATATGCCCTATAACTTGTAGAGATCGCGGTTAAAACTTCGCATCCATTCACTTTCCTCGCAAAGAGGACCATATATCCGACGTAGAAATTTTCATTCGAAGGCACTAAGAATTAGCTCTGCTGCTTTGCTTAAGCTTTCGGCTCCATAAAGCAAGAATTGGACCCGAGGGACAAATGTAAATTCCACAAATCCCAAGGGCGATCCTAAGTAGAATCGCTCTTGGCAACTGCTGCTGTTTCGGATTGTCAACCATGAACTTGGTTCTTCGAGTCTTAGCACCGGTTGCCAAGGCGATTCAAGGTTGTCTCTCCAATAGGATGCTATACATGTGGTGTTCACATTTACCGCAAACGTCCTTATTAAACTGAAATTGTAGCTGTCGATAGTGAGGTTATTTACCAGGTGGCGTGTGACGGAAGGATTCTTGCTCGTTAGCATATATTTCGTTTTGTAATCATTGACCCAACTGTTCCATCACATGTAGAGGAGGAATGACGACTGTTGTGGAGTGAAGCGGCTTAGAGTGGCGGCTGGTGGTGAGAAAAGAACTGCGTGATTTAAAACACCCGGAGTTCAAGAAGCCATCAGAGCTTCTCTCTGAAGAAGACCTACAGAGATTTTTTCCTGTTAGGGATTCTGCTTCTCGTGAAGTTCGGTACATTGAGGCCCGAAGAACTTGCAAATTGGCTGTGCGAACAGCTAAAGAGCAGTCTTGGAAGAAGTTCGGCGAAAAGTAAGAAAGCGACCATAGATCTGCGAAAAAGGTCTTCTGGCAAACCTTTCGCCGACTCAGAGGAAGGAAATTCAACATTATCGAAGGAGTCAAATCCATAGATGATGTGTTACTTTCCAATGAGGTGGACATCTTGCGCAGATGGAGTGAGTACTTTTCGAAGCTGCTCGCGACCTCTTTAGTGGATCATTCGGGTAAGAAGATGATGATGATGACGATCGGCACTCGTTTTTTTTCTCGAAGCAGGTGGCTCAGATTCCATGATCCCATTAGCTGGAGCGCCTCTAGTTTTCGACGTGGCCGAACGTACCCATCTTGATATGTGTTATGTCTTCGTCTCCATTCATCTTCTTCAGAATCACAATGTTCCGTTCCGAGGCACAAAGAATCACATCTACTCTTTTGCTGATCATCCCGATCTCGGCCCCATATAGGAGGACTGAACATGATGTTAGTCCTTCGAGTCTGGAGTTCGACAAGGCGATTCAACGTTGTCTCTTCAATAGTATGCCATACATGTGGAGCTCACATTTGCCGCGAGGTAAACAAACTTCTTTACTACCCCGAAATTGTAGCTGTTGACGGTGAGGTTTTGCCCCAGGTGGCGTGTGACGGAATGATCATTGCTCGTCAGCATAAATTTCGTTTTGTCGTCATTGACCATCTCGTTCAGTATTTACTTCAATCGTCATCTAACTTAATCATCAGTTCAATTGATTCATAAAAGAGCGACTTCTGTGTATACAGCTGCTCGCCGCAGTACCAGATTGAAGAAATCAGACGATAGCGCATCTCCTTTCCGAAAACCGGCGTATGTTTGATAAGCTTGAACAGATCTGCACGCTGGAGTTGAACAACCCGATAAATATTTTGGGATGCCAACTTTGTCCAATGCATCGAATTGTTCCTTGCGATGCACCTTCCACTGAAGTCTGAAATGCGCTATTCTTCTCCAGGATTTGCCTGAGGGAGCAAATTTTTGTTGGAATCACAATACCAAAATCAAAGGTCGACTGCCTATGATAGTGAATTGATGATCGACAATCGACACTCGTCGAGTTGAGTTGCCGGCTCGGAAGCCGCTGCCGATTTGTAAACAGGGATATACTTCTCCAAGCATAATGGTTGCAAGAGAAAGGGTCGGGTTTTTGTGCATTAGAGCCTATGTATCTATGCTTTTTGTTTTCCAGCGACGTTATTTTTATTTATCGCAAGTTGTCCAAAGTTATCATCATCGTTATCATCTTCTGACTCGCATGATCCACTAAGAGGGTCTCGGGGGTAAGGCACTCACGAGAGATCTCCAGGCAACTCGATCCTCCGCCATCGACTTTAACTCATTAGGGGTTAAGCGCAAGCGCAACCAGGCGAGCTTATGGACTTGGTCCAACCATCTCATACCTGGGTCTGCCAAATGGTCGCCTACCTGATGGAATCGCACTCAAGGCCCACCTCGAAAGTCATGATGGTGGGGACATTCGTGCCACGTGACGAAACCATCGAAGCATAGCTCTTTCCGTTCGAAGAAGCAGCTGTTAAAGTTGAGTTCCTCGCGCACTGTTGTGTTTCTCACCCGAGTAAATCACACAACGGCACGAAGAAATCTCATCTCAGCAGCTTATATTCTTTCAGTCATTGCCCAAATTGTATGACCATAGGTGAGAGTTGGAACAAATACTGAGTTAAAAATGGCTTACTTGGCTTTCACACTAAGCTCGGCCTTTCTGATTACAGATCTCCCAAGCTGTGTCAAAATGACCCAGTTTGACGAATCCTGCAGGAAAGTCCCTCATTACTCCTCCCATCACTCGTGAAGAAGATCCCGAGATTCTTAAGCTTCTCCACCTGCTTCTATGGGACTCCACTAACATGTAGAATGCATTGAACTGTTGGTTCTGGACCAACCAGAACCTTTAACCTTCATTCCAGCATCAGCACATACGGTCACAAACCTATCAAGTGCGCGAAGCAGTTCCGTCTGGGAAGATGTGAGAATAACTAAGTCATCGGCAAATAGAAGTTCAGACCGTTCAAATGCAAAGTAAATACATATTACTTACTTCTGAAGCCTGCGACCCATGGATAGTCAAAGTCTGAGCAGCGATAGAAGGCAGCCAGTCATCAAGATCAAGTTGTCTTGCGTCCAATTATACTTTCTCATTATACCGGAGATTTGGTCCAACTTAGCTGGAGCGTTGTTGTCCATGCGCTCGATGTGGCCAAGCCGGTCGACGGATTTTTGGCTTTCGGACTACATCCATATCTTGGTACAGCACGTAAATACGTTTCAGGTTATTCAGTTTGTGCGAATAAAATTCAAGTTTAAGGCCAACAATATGCTGAAGAATAAATTATGCTATATTTAGGAAAAAATAATGATTTACAGGGTACAAGTATCAAATACTAAGTGTCTGATTAGTTTTGATGACTCAGATGCGCTGAAGTTGTTCTATAATTTGCTGAAAAAAAAGATTATCTTACAAGTGTATTTCTGATTTTTATTCACTTCTAGTCGGGATATCTTGAAGTTGTTGTTCCACCAGATATTCTCAACCAGGGACCAGCCGAAGCTGCTCTGGGTGTTAGCAACGAGGGTGGAACCATAGAGTTGCTGTGCAATGCCACGGGCGTGCCACACCCAACAGTAATATGGAAACGTGACGGGGGAAAGAGTATTATCTTAAGAGGAGAAAACAGGGAAAAGCAAGGTAAGGAAACCACCCCACCAAGTAGGTGACTTTTTCTGTATGTCTTGCATTTATTCTATTCTCAGTGGTCGAACTGGTCAAGGGTACCAGACTATTTTTATCGCATGTACATCGAACCGACATGGGTGAATATTATTGCATAGCATCAAATGGTGTTCCACCAACAGTGAGCAAGAAATTTGATGTCTACGTGCACTGTGAGTATATATTTTTAGTTTCTTAATTGCGAACACCGATTTACTCTTTTTTCCTAATGAAAAATAAATTTGTATCTCCCTCAGTTCCACCGACAACAAAAGCCTTGAATCAATTAGTGGCCG
Organism: Eristalis intricaria; assembly: GCA_964034865.1. Classification (NCBI taxonomy): domain Eukaryota; kingdom Metazoa; phylum Arthropoda; class Insecta; order Diptera; family Syrphidae; genus Eristalis; species Eristalis intricaria. Next base: position 23,636,924 of record OZ035874.1, read on the forward strand.
CACCAGTTGGCAGCCAGGTAACCTTAGAGTGTTTCGTTGAAGTGTATCCGAAACCATTGAACGGTTGGTACAGGGATGAAGGTAAATGTCACATTATCCGCCGTACTCGACATGGAAAACATATTTTTCTTAGTTTACTTAAAAAAACTTCCAGATCTACTGAAGATCCACGACGGACTAAAGTACAACATATCAGAGGTGATGATAAACGCCTACACATGGCAGATGAATTTGACAATATATCAGTTAACAAAAGCAGACTTTGGCGCGTACATCTGCTCAAGCGCAAACGGCCTTGGCAAGCACGAAGCTCGAATAAGACTTCAAGGTGGGATTTCAGTTTTCTCATTTTGGATCCTTCATGATCTAAGATCGTTTGGTTTTGTGTGTGTTTGTTTGATCATTTTCAGAGCTGCGCTTGCCCAAGCCAAAGACCACTATTGTGACGAAGGTGATAACAACACCGAAGGCTAACCGCAAGCAGACCTTGACGTACAATAAGGAAGCCAACGAGGTATTCCGACCGAAGCCGGCTATCGTGATAAGTCACATCCTTGAGAACAGCACCGATGTGACGAACAGTAATGATGCAGGTAAGTTCAGAAAAGTTTAGACTGACAGTTGTGCTTCATGGTCCATGTTGACGAACGGCATATTCAAGACTTCAAGAACTTGATTGTTTCGTCTGCTGTATTCATGTATTCACTACGGCCGCATTCACGCCGTTCAATTTGTGTGCTCTATGTGTGGCTTTGTGGGATTCGTGTAGACATTGGTATCAGTCAGGAAGGATCTCCAGCTAGCATCGAATTTGGCACACCAAGTTGGTTGAGGCCAACTTAGACGTGGTCGTCCTCTGTCCGTCGTCGATACGAAGCGTTGTCCGTCGATACGAAGATTCATTGGCTTTTAAATCCTTAGACGCCTGTCATGACTCATGACAATGTGCTAAGGCTATGGGAACATTCTGTAGAAATCACGGGACAGCGCATCGTGTTGTTGAAAGTTTTTTTCGACATCCGTGGTCCCGAAGCGTTCGAAATCTATCTTGATGGAACACCGAGCATTTCTGCTCGTCATCCTTGGCAATCTGGTGAGTTAGGCAAGAATGTCTGCAATGTACTTCGTTGAAATCGATGAACAGGTTGTTATTGTGTCTTTTTCAAAAGGGTTAAGGACCGCAGCAGTAGATTGGTTGGACTACAGTCACGGTATTGCTGTCTTGATCTCGCTTATGGCGGTAGGAACTTATTCTCGTCCATCAATTCCTCTGACGTCTTCTTGATAGCGCCTCCAATTGTCTTCGATTACTTCTGCAGATGATATCTTCTTCTTCTTCTTCTTCTGGTGGCGCTACAATCCGGGGTGGACCTGGGCCTCAACCAGTAAGCCTCTCCAGCCGGCACGATCTTAAGCCAGCTGTCTCCAATTGCGCACACCAAGTTGGTTGAGGTCCTTCTTCAACTGGGTGCGCCATCGGTTCCGTGGGCGTCCTCTATTGCGTTGTCCTGATAGTTCGGAGTCGAAGATTCCTCGGGCTAGAGTAGTGTTGTACATGCGCTCTACATGGCCCAGCCATCTTAGTCGTTGAATCCGTAGACGCCTGGCTAGGCCCATGCCGCTGTGCAGACCGTACAGTTCGTGGTTGAATCTTCTTCTCCAATAAACATCAACGCAGACAGGACCAAAGATTGAACGCAGAAATTTTCTCTCGAAAAGACCAAGTGCTTCTTCATCCGCTTTTGAGATTGTCCATGCATCCGCACCATAGAGCAGGACAGGGATGATCAAGGTGTTATATAATATCAGCTTGGTCCTTCGAGAGAGGACTCTACTACACAATTGCCTCTTGAGCCCAAAGAAACAGCGATTGGCAAGAGTAATTCTGCGTTTAATCTTGGTACTGGTGTTGTTCGTACTGATCACTTGCGAACCGAGGTAGACGAAGTCCTTTACTACCTCGAAGTTATAGCTGCCTATGGTAACGTTTTGGCCAAGTTGTCGATGTTGTGCGTCCTTTCTTGATGACAGCATATACTTGGTTTTGCCCTCGTTCACCCTAAACCCAGATGACATCTAGGTGGGTAATTAAATCGTGTGCCCTGACGGCCCAATGGCCAGGGTTCGCTTGGACCAACGTGGGAGGCTTGATTGGCAAAGTTCCTAGCAATCTATCTATCTTTTCTAATACTAAATGGTGCTATGTCTGTTGTCTGTTGGTCTGTTGGCTCATTGGAACATTTGTAGGTGTGACTGACGACCCTATCTCTCGTTGTACCATCGTAGCAAGCGAAACGATTTGTTCACTGGGGCCCATGTACATCAGGGCCACGGACTCACACAAAGAATAAGTAAAACGCCATACTAACAAACCTGCCTTCGATGGACAGTCTATTCGTGGCAATGCTATAAGCCGGCACAGCATATTCCAAATAAGCAACGTTTTCTTCATTTAGAATATTTTTTGCATGAGTGTTTTCTAAGTGAACCATCGGCGAACATATCCATGAAATTAATTTGTAAGCTGATCAACAAAAATTTGGCATGTACGCATGCGCGAATGTCAATTTAATGACCAACAATTGAATGCCTTTCTTATTGATATTGATAAAGGGTTTTCGAATAGAAACTTTCGAACTTGAGAATGACTTTGGCCAGGGCATCACCGTCAACTGCTAGCGCTATAGGTCGATGATTACCTTTTTTTGGGCTGAACTGGGTGTTATGAACACATGTGGTTTCAATAGGACGGTGCTACGTGGAAATTCTCCACGAGCTATTCGAGGATAAGATCATCTCACGTGGAGGTTATGTATCGGTGTGATCGTGCGAATTGACCCCGTTGGACTTTTTCTTGTTGGGTTTTCTGAACTCACATGTCTATGTGAATAAGCGAAAAATCACAGAGGCCCTCAAAGCCATCGGTCAAACTCAGCCATGAATTACACCCCAGAGTTATGGAAAATTTGACATTTCAGATGCGCGAGTTACGTGTACACAATCGATCGAACAACAGATTAAAGCAGAAGCCAGGTTTGAGAGCCAGGCTGCGAGCCCAGTTTTATATATGTATACATCCATTTGGCTCGGAGTGGTACTACACATCCTGGCAAACTCGACTTGGGCCTAGCTCGTGGTTGAATTTTCTCCTCTATAGTCCATAAAAGGAACCCAAGATCATAGATCGTTTCTGTTTTTTCTCTCAAATCCACCAAGAAATTAATTTTGTATTGTTCACCCTCTTGTGTCTTGCAGAACTTTTGGGGTCCTGACTCTGCTACCCAGTTACAAACTTCAATAAAATGCCACGACCCACGAGTGCACCGAGATGATCGGTGCCCAAGCCGTGGTGTATTTTTGTCATGTTGCATCCTCTTGTGTTTATCGTAGATCCGTTTTAATGCAAAATTGACGTTTCGCTTTGTTCGATTCATTTTATTGTGTGTGTAATCAATTGTACGCACATTTTGAAAGATCGTGACTCTTGTGTGGGCTCAACAAGGTTTGCACGATCTTATCATAAACTATGATTTAAAAATGATTTATATGAGACGCGCTCTCTATGCGATTGCCTCGAACATGGTTGAAATTTAAAGTTTCCATCGTATAATAAGTGATCTCAAGAGATCAGAATCGCCTGTAGAATCTGTAATTCTTGAAAGTACCCAATTATAGCCGCTTTGCCCCCTCATTATCATCTTCTGACCCCTTAACATCAACTCAAGGGGTGCCTGGGTGGATCTCCTGGCAACTTGATCCTCCGCCAACGACTCTAACTCATCAAGAGCTATGCCCAAGCGTCACCAAGCGAATTTTTGGACTTTGTTCAACCACCTTATCCTAGGTCTGCCAATCTGTCGTTTACCTGATGGAATCGTATTCAAAGCCCGTCTTGCTGCTTTTCCTTTACTCACAAAAATGTTTAAACTCCTTTTCCAATGAGTGTCGTCCTCTTTATTCGCAGGATCAATTTCACAAATCCCAACAATTTACGACCACGATCACAATCGCAACACATACTCGTCGGCTGTGGTGCCATCGTCGCGATCGCCAGGACTCCTCTCAAACGAAGTGGGTGCTGCGGGCAGTCTATCAACAAGCTACGTGAGACTTTCAATTTATGTTTGTATATGCCTGAGTCTGTTGTATTGAATGAATGATTTGTGGTAAGTGATTAGGATTTTTTGTCAGTGCTTCGTATTCTTCTCGAGTATTGTCATCTGTTAGAGTAAGTATATCGCATTTGATTCCATTCAAGACTTCAGTTCATATCTAGTTCTTTGAAACAATTCATCTAACTGAATTTATTTTATATACGTATGGATTTTTTATTACGAATATTATTACATTTACATTTTTACTGTTATCGTCTATCAATAATTATACTTAAAAAAAAGCGCAAAAAAACACATATAATACAGCCGCTAATTTATACCAGCTACACGAGTATGATTAGAACGAATGTGTAATAGCAATGGACAAGGATCTTTTACAGAGCCAAATGTAATACATAAAACGAAACGAATTGTGAAACAATTTATGAAATATGTATATTTTTCTTATGCAATTTTTGATTTTATTTTTTTGGTTGTACCATAAACTACCTCGCATTTAGAATTAAATTACGAACAAATTTTGTTTCAATGTCGGCAGAGATTTCGACAAAATTTCGGGATTCACATGAAATTGATCGCATTTTTACGAGGTTTACACATTCAATCAGCCCTGCAGTGTGTCACTTTGCCGGGAGATGACACAACTCGATGGGGCTTGATTGAGCATATGATTTGAGAAAATGTTTGCTGGTTGCGTTGTGAAGTTTTGATTTGTGTGACAGTCGCGACAATATTCCAGTGCAGATTTTGGAGAGGCCTATAAAACTATACCCAGTCAAAAGTCTTCAAGAAGTGTCCTTGTGAAAATGCGTAGAATGAATCAGTTTTAACGATTGAAGGGGTATTGTTTAAGGGAATGGGCAATACTCTTTTTCGTGTAAAATTGAAAAACCATTCTACCGCCTTGAAGTGTATCCTACTTGTAAATACATCCTGCTTTGCTTGTCATTCTCCCAATCTATTGTCCTCAGCCCTTTCCTGCAAAAATGAAAACACAACGAGCTCATGTTTTGAAACTGATTTTTTCATCAGTTGTTGGCATCTTGCACCTCATCCATGTCTTCCAAGAAATACGACGCCGAGCCTTTAAATTTGTGTCCTAAATAATTTTCTCTGGCCCTTACAAAGTTTCCTCTCCTTTCTCATCGAATCTAACGTCATCGTCGGTAAAAACAACTTTGGTTTAATCTCAAAATTTGAACCTTCATATTTCTCCTTCTTCTGTTTCCCCTTAACATTTCTTTGGTAGCATTTCTTTTAGGGTTCAATAACAACTTGTTCGAAGCTTACGTAAAATAATGTGCACAGATTCGTCAAAAAATTCGTCGTTGTCTGTCAAACTCGTCATCCGTTTGGTGGAAGGGTTCTAGCAGCTAGGAAGTTGAGCCTCTCGATCTCGTTTAACACGTTGAGTCCTATTTGGTCACTGGTTGTACATTTTTGTTTTCTCAAGTGGACCATCGGAGCTCAACGTGTTAGGCCAACATCGCCGTGAATATGAAATATAGTTACCCGCCTTATCCTCCATATTATGCTCTAATCATAATTCAACAAAAATGTAAAAACAAAATGTCGGTTCTCCTTATTATTTCTTAGACTCAGGAATCTTGACTTTATTACGGATCTGTCGGTATTCAATATTGGACCTTCCTCCTGTCATTGGTTGTTTCCTCGCCGCCTTGCTTGGACCTCGGCTAATGACCTACTTACCCTACTTTAGCTCACACATCGTGCCACCCTGCATTCAGGGCTTCACGTCTTGGTTTTGCAGGTTAGGTTTTCCTTTCAGACTTCCCTCGGCAGCTCCATTTGAGCCTGTCTTATTGATGGCTCTTTTCTCAGGGGCTGTGGGTTGGCTTGGATTTTTTGCTTGGTCGGCTCGTCATTGACCTGTTGCTTCAGAAATTTTCTTCTTGCGTTTTGGCTTACCTGACACCAGAGATAATGGAAAATAGAGATATCCAGCTTCTAACACTCTTGCCCCTTGATTTCATCTGACAACGTTTTTTATAAGATGTTTCGTCCCGTGCCTGCGAATAAATGTGAAATGAGAGACGGGAATCTTGTAAAAATTTTTGAAATGCATGCAATGCAATGCACTCCACTCTTATTTTATACGGTTCAATGCCGCCATGGAGTAGGGGTAAAAATGGCCGAAGTTGGATATCTCTAACCTAAATTACCTCTGATTGAAACGCGTTTGCTCCCCCAGTTCTATAGAGATTTACTCCTCTACGTATTAGCTGCGAATGCTTCATTTACTGTCGCTAACTCGATGACTTCCACAAGCATTGTGTCAGACCTTTCCTCTTTCGACGATACAATAATATGGGTGGCGCGACAGTCCGAGGCGGAACTGGGCCTAGCTTCTCAACAACCACTCGTGTTGTGCGTGCTATTGTTCTTTCACGAGTGGAAGGGACCTACAGTTTAATGCCGACTCCGAACGGCGAAGTTGAGAAGCTTTTTCTAGACAAGAATACTCTTTGATTATGAAAGTTGGTAGATTGGGGATTCGAACCTGGCACTCTCTGCGTAGGAATCAACGCACTTACCCACTACTCCACGGCGACCCACTTTCGACGATATAGTTTCCGTCTTAATTTCCATTATGGTTTGAGCTTTTTTTGTGTTTTAAATTGAAGCGTGGTCACTCTTAGATCTGCAGTATTTTTGTATTATCTTTATCACTTTTTTCTTGTTTTGTTTGTGTTCATTGTTTGTTTTGATCCCCAGAGAAGAGCAAGAAAGAAATAGTCATCTCGTACCGAGCCGCAATGCACGATTAAGACTGCATAGAACTGAAGGTCGCCAAGGCGGCTTTTGGGATGGTTTGATCTCCAATCTTTCGTTCTTGTGCACGGTTTGCTGTCTGTTCACTCCGCCACTACCGTTAGGCGTGACTATCTCTTAGTTTTCTATCTTCAAAGAGATATACTTAAGCCTAATACCGCGACAAGAGGGAAAGTCTAGTCAGGATGGATAATAATACCATGTCAGAACAAACCTTGCAATGTTAACATTGTTCTCTGTTTAGTTTCACAGTCTTTCAGAGGGTAAAAGCGCTTGCGTGCACGAAGTGCCAATAAAAGATCACCGAGTATATTTGTCCACGAGGTTTTTGCAACTATTACGAGCACCATTAAACTTCCTTTCAATATGCAATCAGAACTTGTGATCCAGGAAGTATCCAATGCCGCCTACTTCCAAGTAAAATAAAATTCGTTATAAGCGACTTCAATCTTTCCCGCAAATATTTAAACGCTTGTGTGATGTCGTGATAATATGACCTGAGTGTGAAAACACCATTTTTGTTTCTGGTAGCTAAACACGTTCTTAATTGACCCATACCCAGCGCAAATTAAAATGTTTTCATTTTTAATGGCGGCATTCCACGAAGTGTAATGTGTTCAAATTTTTATAACGTGTGACGCGAAAAATGAAACGGATTTGCACACCAAAGTGTGCGCACAATAAGAGTGCTGTGTATGGGCCGCTTTAAGCTTCTGCGGTTAATCTCTGTTTGCTTATTTCATCTGTATCCTCTGCCGTTAATCTGAAAGCTTGTTTAGAAAATTGAGCTTTCGCATTTAAAAATGGAAAAATTATAAAAACAGCAATCATTTACATAAGCTTAAGATAAAAAAAAATTATTTCATTTGGAAAGATACAGTTGAGTATCTAGTTCGAGTGGTGCATATACATATTGATTAGAATTTACAAAACCATTTCAAAGACCATTTAAGCTGATTTTTAAAAGCTAGGTAGGGAAATAGGTTAAGAAGAATAAAAGGACCAAAAATAGGACCCCTGTGGTGAACCTCTTTTTTATTTCGGTATACGCGCCATTTACAAAAACCTTTTGATTTCCATTGAAGATTGAACAATAACCCCCTAAAACCTGCCTTGAAAAATTTACTTATGGCCTCGTGACGTCTACAAGCAGATCCGAAGCATGCATATAAAGCTTGGAAAATTACATCTTTGATCGTTTTACCCAATCAAACCGAATTGATTTCCTAAAGAAAAACCATGTTTAACAATGACGGAAGTAATTCGCTTCTTGGTAAGATTTTCTAATAAGTTTCATTGTCCTACACTTTCTGACACTACAAGCCAAGAACTGGAAGCCCTTTCTCACTGTAACTATGCGTGGTTAAAATTACGACTCTTGGAGGTTCCGAGCATGAAAAATCTCTGCCTATCATCGTTGACGGTCCTGAGCAAGCTGCTTCCAGCTATTTTAAGCTTAAGAACATGAAGGAGATTTGATTGTCAGCAGTTTCATGAATGATTTGTCGTTTGTGTAATTTGAATGAATAATGAAGTTAATTTAAACACAAGCTAGCAGGATTGCTAGAAGCTTACAAGCTAAGTTAAATATGATGCCATTGAAGAAAAGGCAATATTTTACGTAGGTCATCCTTCCAAGGCCTTGTAGTGTACAATCACCAGTGCGTCTGCCCTTGTCGGTGGTCTGATCACAACTGCCATGAGACAAGATTGGACATGGACACAAGAGTACAAAGAATGGAGCTAAGAGGCATGTCATGTGTATTGTGAACCGATCCCACGCTTACCGTGTATGTTGTCAATACACAACTGGCCAGATTTTTATTATATGGCTGCACTTTAGTAATTTATCGAAATCGACTATCAATGAACAGAAGTTTTGGTAAAATAGGAGTAGGAGTAAAACATCAATTTAATCCAAGATTGTTTTTAAATTTTCCGTAAAATATTAGCAATAAAGGCAGGCATGGAGCATTCAAACTTGGGATGGCATAGATCAATTGTGTGAAAGTGAAAAAATGACAATGATGAATTTCTCTTTACGACAAACCTCTGTTCGCACGATGTCTTGCTGGTCTCTTGCATGCCTATTTTAGATGGATCTCCGTCTCAACCATCAAAACTCTGTTGCCACTGTATCTTGTTAGTCGCCTGGAAAGTTCTAGCTTCTCTAAATTTCAATTGTTAATGACCTTTGATCGGCTCTTGCATGGGCTCGAAATGGACAATTTTTTTCTGGTTGGCTTTGAGTTATCTTCATATTGGATCTACATGGGCAGCCACCTTAGTTGTTGGATTTAAAAATCAGATCTGATTATCTGATACATTTATGAAAGGACCCCATAAAAGAGAGCGGTCCGATAAATACTTAGCCTACAAAAAAAACGAACATTTTGGAAAAGTGTCGATTTATTTCTCAACATAGTCTCCTATTAGATCGATACACTTGATCCAGCTTGGCTCCAAAGTCTTTAAGCCGTCGGAAAAAATACGCTTTCTGGAAGTCTGCACGGTAGGCCACCTCCACATTCGACTCAAATTTCTGCCGGGCAAGTAACTTTTTCAAGCTATATGTCGCACGGGCCCAAATCAGGAGAATAGGGCGGATGGGGCAGCAGTTCGTAGCCTAATTCAACTAATTTGGCAATGTGGCAACGGTGAAAGTGTGGAGGAAGAGAACATCCTTCCACACGCGGTTAAAAGAAAACTACGAGTCCGATTCAGCTGAAAATGTTGTAATAATAATATTATGAGTGCCGCCACAGCTTGTTGAGGGCCAGGGCGTAGCTTCTAAGCGACCACTCGTGTTATGCGTGCTATTTAAAATTTGGATCTACACGATATTAATTGACTCTTGCTATAGTAGCGCTATCGCACGGTGAGGCTAAGTATTTATAAGACTACTCTCGTATGTCTCGTTAAATTGTCATCAACGTCTATAGGACTGATCAAATGACTTTTCTCTCGCTCTATCTCCCTCCCCCCCACCTCTCGCTTTTTCTCTCTCTCTCTCTCTCTCTCTGTGTGTCTTTGTTCGCTTCCCATTCCGTACGGGCCCTTGCGTAAAACTGAGTTGTGACGATCAGTGCCTAACCCAAAAAGCGAATCTATTAAACCGAAGCTTTGAAATCGCATGACTTGCTGCCGTCATTTCTAACATTAAACCTGCTAAATTTGAAGCTGACCCATATGAAGAACGAACATTTTCCAAAGTCTGACAATCGACCAGAGATAAGATCATGTACAGCTAGTCTTTATGACCGTTTCCATGATCAGGGAACCATATCCAGGAATTATTTTGAGCGTAGATTTCATTTCTTGAGTATTTTTTTACATCTGAAGTAGACTACCATGAACATCCCAGTTAAGCACATTTCTAACTTTGATTTTTTCGTGAACCGTTCAAAAATGCAATGAGTATTGTCAGAAACTAAGACTGTCACACGTTATCATCGGTTTATATTAATTCCTATACGCACAAGGGGAAAAATAAAATAAGTAACTTAAGTCTATATAATTTGAATTTTTGTGAAATGAAAAATCAAATTTTGTTAAGTTTTAATTTGAAACAAATTCGTGGTTACTAAGCGTCAGCAAAAGGACAGTTGTTTATTAATTTATTTTTTGTGAACAACCACTAACATGAGGTTATTTATTTTTTGTTAAGTTTTTCTATACTATACATCGTCATACATTAGCATTCTATTTAATAACTACGTAATTCACTAATGTGATCTTTAACTTGTATAAACGTATATTTTTGATTGAATCTCTTACAATAATTAGTTGTTACGCGAGTTTTATGAGTTTTTTTTTTTCAAATCAAAATATTCAAGAACAATAATAGTGTAACTGCATTAAGTTAATAAGAAGTAAACAATAAAAAGAAAACAATTTGACAATACTACCGTAAATGATAGGTCACAATATATACTTGTTAAAATGTTGTTAAAATGATAAAAATGAAAACCAATTTTGTTAAGTAAAAGAAAAATAAAATACTGGCAATCAAATTCAAATTTTTAAAATGATTAAACTATTTACAATAAAGAATGATAATAATTATTGTTAATAAAATAATAAAGTTCACGATTTTTTGAACTAAAAAACAAAGCCAAGAAAAAATATCAGAATTATCAGAAGAATCAAAATTTTTGACAAAAAATAAGGAAAGACAATTTTTTCATCGTTTTTTCTGTGTTTATTTTTTCAAAGAAAGAAACTGAAAAAAGAAACGCTGTTAAAATGCAATAAGTTTTTGAAAACAAAAAAAAAAAAAAAACAAAAAACGAAATGTAAAAGTACGAAATACAAATGAAGAACAATAACATATATTTAAAAAGATTTTATTAGTTTTGTATTTCATTTCAATGGTTAACATCTAAAAGAAATTTTTTGTAAATAATATATACATAAGTGTAAGCGACAATATTTCTCTTAAACATATCAGTTACATAAAATAATATTGTAATAATTATAACTAAGTGAAATTAATAAAGCAAGTGACAATATACAGTGAGATCTGAACAGTTAATTATGGATTTCTTGTTATTTATTCTTTATCTTGTTCTTTATCGGTACATTGTCGTGGGCCTCAAGGGCAGTCTCTGGCTAGCTATCTAAGGTCTTGTTGAGGTCCTCCTCTACCTGGATGCGCCACCTTAAGCACGGGCGTTCTCTGATTCGTTGCGGAGGCCAATACTCGTCTCGCCGAAGTTGACTTTCCAGCCAGCCTAAGCCGTCAGATGCTTAGATCCTTACACCTTAGGCTCATGTCGCTGTTTAGCCGTATATAGCTCGTGGTTGATTCTTATCCTCCAAATACAGCCAAACAGGGGAAAATATCACACGCAAGATGTTTCCCTCGAAGCGACCAAGGATTTCTTAATTCGCTTTTAAGATTGTCCATGCCTCCGCGCCGTACAGCAGGACTGGGATGATCAAGGTCTTGTATAAAGTCAGCTTGGTCCTTAGACAGACGGCTCATTACTCATTGGCCTCTTGAGCCCATAGAAACAGCGGTTGGCAAGGGCAATTCTGCGTTTGATCTCGGTACTGATGTTGTTCGAAATGATGAAGTCCTTGACTACTTCGTAGTTATATGTGATCATTGTGACGCTGTGTCCTTCCTTGAGGACAGCATATACCTCGTGTTGTCTTCATTGCAGCCGCTTTGACGGCTCGCTGAATTCGGCCGATCACGTTAATGTCATCCACGTGTTCTAACAGCTCAACGGACTTCTGGAAGATCGTGCCCCAAGTGTTGGCGAAAGCGCCTTGCACGATCTTCTCCAGGATGATGTTAAAGATAACAAATAGCAGATCGTCGCCTTGTCTAAGTCCGTTTTGACGATGAAGGAAGATCGATAACGGTAAGTAAGTTATCAATATCGACGGAGCAGGGCGTTTTATTTATTATTGTGATGATTAAGGTAAGTATGGGAAGTACTATTAGATCTGTAATATACCATCATGGACGCGTTATTTCACTGCAATTTTATTCACCAAAAGGCTATCAATGTGGTCATATGAAAGTATCCTACGATTTATGTCATATCCACAAAATTAGGTACGTCTGCAATAAGCTCAAGACGATAAGCCTGTTGAACATATCGTTGGAACGCTACTGGCCATGAACTGATCGATAACCCTACAGCCAAACTTGGATTTGCTGCATGTATATTGACAAGTCGAAAGTTATGTAGTCTCTGTGGCTCAGCAGCCTCGTGGTAACGACATAAGCTTGACGAGTTCAAAAAATCTGTCTGAAAAATCTGAAGTTGGTCCTTAAGCGTGAATAAGATCAGAACGCTTGATGGTGTAATGTATATCGACTGCCGCACCCAAGCTGGTTTCCAATGAAGAGAAAGTATGCACGAGTGCTTGTCTAATTGGTTTGGCGAAGGCGTTCGCCACAGTTTGGTTGGAGGCAGTCTTCCTCAAGCTGGTCGGCATTAGTAAAATCTATTGGCTTACAAGATCGGTGGTTTGCAGTTCAGCAACAGGGGCTGGTTACTCGACGATCTTGTTAGCAATATTCATTTCACATCTTAGTAGTGTAAAGATCATGTCCAAGAGAGGAATCAATAAATATCTTGATCCAACGTGATTTCGATTAAGTTCAGCTATGATCAACTTTCTAAATCCCAAAACTATCCCCTTTAGGACCCAATTGTACATGGGATACGAGCATGAACTGGCAAAATCCAGCGTAGTTTCCTAGAAGGGACGGTCGTTAGATGTAAAAGATGAGTAAGATTTATTTTCATTATGGCCTTCACTTGATCAAAAACGATCACTAAGCGTGATCAAAATAAGTAAGATCAGTAGTTAGTAAGACGATTGGATGGCGCAATTGGATGAGTGACTGCCCCTGGTTGGCGGGGTCCCCGGTTCGAATCCCTGTGAAAGCAAAATTAATACGCTTTTATCTGATTTTCAAATCTGGTCCAGTCACCATTTCTCGTTGGGATCAAATTAACGTAGTGTGATAGTAGTCTGACTGTGGGTATTACAATGGATTTATATGGTCTAAGTGTGCTTGTGAATTCACTAGCAGCCCCCTACCGACAACCTACCAATCTATTCTGATCAGGCTGATCGTTTTGGATCGACCCTAGGACTGAATTTTTGGTACTGTGACAGTGACCATCTATGATTTATTTGAGCGTGTGTTTCGATCTTCGGTAGATGTTTAACAGTAGCGATAGGCATAAAGGGTGGATCGCCATCCGGAAAGAGGTTGGGTCTGATTACTTTTCTAATGAGTTTGGCCGCTTCACTATCTCTGAAATATCACTGTGTCCCGGCATAAGTTGGATGTTAATTAATTGAAATCGTAATTAAGTTAAATCGGTGGGTCGCCGTGGCGTAGTGGGTTAGTGCGTCGACTCCTACGCAGAGGGTGCCAGGTTCGATACCCGAATTGACCACCTTTCATATTGCCAGGACAGTACTTTCTTAGTCGCTATAGTTTCTGATTGAAAGACGCTATAGTGACAAGCGAAAAAATAGCTGGATGCTTAGATCCTTTGAATAGACGCCAGCACATGCCATCCCTCTTCTATCCGTTCGGTCCGACTACCAGTAAGATCAGGGGGCCGATTGATGAGCCTAGGTAACATTGGGTCAGTGTGTATGGGTATAGATCAATATCTGCCAAGGGTTGTTGCCTGTCCAGAACGCGGATTTGAGTGCGGCACGTGCTTATTTGGACGATGTCCTCAATATCAACGTGCAAAGAAGCACGCGCCGCACTCAAATCCGCTATTAAGGCTAACAAAAGACAGTGCTTTAAGGATTCTTGTACGCAATTGAACGAAAATGCACAGGGGAAAAGCGTACAAAATTATAATCGCGAAGCTCATGACGCCTCAGATACCGTAGCTTGCTATAGCCATTACTCAGCAGAATCGTAGAAACACTGTTCCCCTCTCAAAAGGACGAAGTTTTACTAATCGAGATCGGAGAAATGCCCGAACATATTCCTGCCGTAACAACCATTGAACTCACAGCGGCAAAGCTCCTGGTCCAGACGGTATACCATATCGGGCTTTAAAAATATTGATAAAGGCCCGCCCAGATGTTTTCGTTGGCATGTGTAATGCATGCTTAAGCGAGGGAATATTTTCGTAACAATAGAAATACCCACGGTTGGTGTTATTAGCGAAAGGAAATAAACCACCTGAGGAGCCCTCATCTTATCGACCGCTCTGTATGCTCGACACTATGGGCAACTATGGTAACAAACTACATCCTATAAATGAAGTCAATGCCAATCATTCACAGTAAATAACCTAACTATCTTTACAAAGAAATCATTTTTTATCGATAGAGTCGTAATATCACTTCGAAACCTTTTGTTCATGTATGTCTAACATCGCGCAGGCATTTTTTCATTCATGCTGTATACCCGTGGAGTGTTTAAGTATCTCGGGGTTGTCTTCACGAGTGATGGGAGGAGTAAAAGTGAACTTTCGTGTGTGATTGGTCAAACTGGGTCAGTTTTGACACAGCTTGGGAGATCTGTAGTCAGGAAGGCCGAGCTTAGTGTGAAAGCCAAGTAAGCCGTTTTCAACTCAGTAGCTGTTCAAACTCTCACCTATGGTCAATTTGAGTAATGATCGAAAGAATAAGATCGCGAATACAAGCTGCTGAGATGAGATTACTTCGTGCTGTTGTAGCATTTCTTTGTGCGTGAGGAACTCAACGTTGGGCAGCTTCTTCTTCGAACGGACAGAGCTATGCTTCGTTGGTTTGATCACGTCGCACGAATGTCCCCACCATCACGACATCGGAGGCGGGTTTTAAATGCGATTCCATCAGGAAGGCGACCACTTGCCTGACGCAGGATGAGGTGGTTGGACAAAGTCCATAACCTCGCCTGGTTACGCTTGGGCATAACACCTGATGAGTTAGAGTCAATGGCGGAGGATCGAGTTGCCTGGAGATCTCTCGTGCGTGATTTAGCCCCGCGACCCCTTTAGTGGGTCATGCGGGGTGCAGGGAACTGAGGGTTTTAGTTCCATCCCACAGGTGGGAACGTACTCCACTTTCTTATGGGAACTAAGAACACACTCAAAAGTCTGCAGAGGGAACTAACTCCCAACGGCAATAATTCAACGAAGATCCCGAAACTGCAGTTAGTTAGCTATCTTATTCTTAGTCTATCTATATCTATAGTGTTATGGTGGATAGCTCGATTTGCTCACTAACAGGATTTCTACCCTTTTTTCCGCAGGGTTTAACCCTCTCACGCATCTTCGTTGCTCTGCTAAGGGTATGTCAACACATGTCAGGCAGGCGCCTGGAGTTAAATTAACAAACATTGCCAGAGAAATAAAGCCCAATCGGCAATTCGGCCTTATTTCGTTTTAAATTTGGAAATAACGTCAATTTTCCGATTTGGCTTTATTTCGCTTTAGAAAAACTGACGATGTTTGTTAATTTAACTCGGAGGTGAGTACTTTTAGGACCATTAACTCTTTTAAGAGTGGGAATTTATCTCACATTTAGAGGGAACAAAAACCGCACAGTTTTTTTTTTTAATCTAAATTCCCACCTAACATGGGAAGTTAGTCAACTTTACTAAAGTGGACTTAGTTTCCGGGGACTTAGTTCCCTGCACCATCATGCGGGTCAGAAGATGATGATGACGATGATGATGTTCCTCTTATCTGTCCATCATAAACTGAAATAATTCCCTAAATCTAATTTTAATTTGGTTGCATGCGAATTTAATTTAAATATTCTAAAATTAGGCTCCACATTAAACTAATAATTGGTAAATGAAAAAGCATGTTTGTCACTATCACGTTAACTTAAAAAAAATGTTACATTTTAAGCCCTGTACTTCTAAAGGAATGGAATATTCTTAATGTACAGCGATAATAAGCAATAAATGAAATGAAAAAATTAAATGAAAAAAAAAAATTATTTATTGCTGTCAAGAGATCATTGACACGGGTCAACTGGCGTGCGGTTTTCGAAGTGTATCTCTCGGTGCCCCCTTAGGTTATCTCCTCCGAGTAACCTTCACTCATTCGCAGTTGAGTGACTGATACTTTGACAACGAGTTAACAAATCATTGATTTGTCTCATTTTCAAATGGCCACCAATTGACTGCAGTTTGAAGTTGAACGTGGTTAAATAAGCAAATAAACGATTTTTTACAGATCACTTTAAAGATGACAAATTCAATTATCAATTATCAACAAGCGCACAACAACAAGGAGCTAGAACAAATCTCCGTCGCTTTATTTCGCTAAATCAACCTTGAAAATAAACAAATGTGTGTATTGCAAATGCAAACAGAATATGAACGTGACGTGAATGTATTCTTCATACACGTCTCCCAGTCAAATGTCAAAGGGTTGAGAATTCCTCAATCGCCACCCCCTTACACTGGATTGCCATCCCTATCGATCGATGGGCTGACAATTATTTTCCCATTACCCGTAGTGACGTAAATATCACATTGGTATAAATAGGATAATCATATGACATCAGCGCGTCGCGTAGTATCTGTCAATTTTGTAAGTCCCACGCCGACCCATTCAAACTCTCTGTGACGTGACGTCACATTTCAAAACAGAAAATAGTCTTCAGCGAACGAGAGTGTGTAGCGGGCGTCGCGGCCGGCACGGCTTAGTGTAGTGTGTACCTCAAGGGTGGTCCGCGGAATGCTGCAAGAGATACCAGAAATGATGCTCGAATGTTGTCATTTGATTTGTGCGCGCGCGTTCTCATGTTCAAAGTTTTATTTTTAAGCACTTGGCGTGGAGTGAAGGCGCATAAATAAGTCACGGGACGTTGTTGTGGCTTGTCGGAAAGTACGCGCTCGTGCGAATGTTATCAGTGGTGTTCGGTGAATATTTGTATATTTGCACGAATCGACGCGTGTACCAGATCGTCCATCTGAA
Organism: Eristalis intricaria; assembly: GCA_964034865.1. NCBI lineage: Eukaryota > Metazoa > Arthropoda > Insecta > Diptera > Syrphidae > Eristalis > Eristalis intricaria. The sequence goes on from OZ035874.1 coordinate 23,654,253, forward strand.
CGTTGTTAGGTCACTATCACTTTGGACGGGGTCACTGTCTGCGCTATCATCACTATCGAATGCCGCTATCTCACCTGAATGCACACGAGTACCGCGGTCGGTAATTGCTTCGGTTAGACAGATGGGCGTCTATTTATGGCCGAGATTATGTAACGAATGAATCGTGAATGAATATTCTGTTATCAATTGAGTGGTGAGTCGGATGATTGAAGAAGTGTGCGCCGCTGTTGTTGGAGTGTACACGCCAAAGCACATGATTATTGTTTGTTTTGTTTTGCATGAAGTCTTCCTTGTTTTTTTGCTACAGAATTCGGAAATGTCGCCGTTGTGATGTGTTCATGATTTTGCGTTTAGCATTGAAATACGAACAGGTCAAATTATGTCCTTGGGGTGAATTTATAATTTTTGACTTGAATGAGTATGCGAATGAATCAAAAGAGTGAATGTGTGGTGGGGCAGGGATTGGTTATAAGATATTGAGAGCGAGCAGCTGCAGTCGTTAAAACGTAAGCTCTTGAATATTAGTTTGTGGTTTATGTGAGTTTAAAGAGAGAGAGATGTCACTTTAAATTGATCTAAGAAAACGAATTTGTGAAAAGTAGGGATAATTGTTATGTTATACAGGGTGGGCCACGTACAAGTTTTTCTTGAAAAATTCAATAAAATTAACAAAATTAAATTTGTTGGTTTTATTCGTGAGAACAAACATTCCCATTAAGTATGAAATACAACCTCGTTCAAGTGGCTGCCTCGGCTGGCTTCGCAGTACCGCATTCTGTCACCCCAATTCTCAAAGGCCTTGTTGATAGTTTCGATGGCTGTAGGGCATTAAAAATTACTTCAAAAACAAAGTAAAAAATAACCCGACACAAACCAAAAATTAAAGACCCCGGTCTTAATATTTTGTCGGCACCATTTTGCAGGTCGATCTAGTTTACTGAACAATTTTCTCTATCCATTCACGCATACATGGTATCCTTTTTGCTGAGAACAAGGTACCGTAAACAACAAATTTGCAACATGTTTGATGGAACACATCTTTAATAATTCGAAATAAATTCCATTAAGGCAAATTGTCGTCATCATTCGTTTCTATTATTTTTCATTCGCCTAGAAATTGCATCCACTATGCATTACGATCTTCAATATTCACTGTGTTTTGTGGAAACAAATCTGATAAGGCCCATAACTGGTGGCATTGTTCAAGCTACAAACTTTTTGGATCTCGGTATTTTAAAATTTTTATTTTAGGGTCCAACCGACCATATTTTTCTCGAATCTTAATACATAATCACAACAATGATAGGGATGTGATGAGCATGGGCAAAATGTCGTAGATTTAGCGCTAAGGTTGGTAGATTCTTCAACATTGGAAAAAGTGGTAGAAATACCACTTAAGTGGTAGAAGTCCCATCACTGCTTGACAGGCTTTCCCCCCGGGGTGGACCTGGGCCTCAACCAGTAAGCCTCTCCAGCCGGCACGATCTTTTGCCAGCTGTCTCCAACTGCGCACACCAAGTTGGTTGAGGTCCTTCTTCAACTGGGTGCGCCATCGGTTCCGTGGGCGTCCTCTATTGCGTTGTCCCACTGGTTCGGAGTCGAAGACTCTTCGGGCTGGAGCAGTGTTGTCCATGCGCTCTACATGGCCCAGCCATCTTAGGCGTTGAATCCGTAGACGCCTGACTAGGCTCATGCCGCTGTACAGCCCGTACAGTTCGTGGTTGAATCTTCTTCTCCAATAACTATCAACGCAAACAGGACGCAGAACTTTTCTCTCGAAAAGACCAAGTGCTTCTTCATCCGCTTTTGAGATTGGCCATGGTTTCGCACCATAGAGCGGCCAAAATGGGTTTAGCGGAGAACGAGGGCAAAACGAGGTATATGCTGTCATCGAGAAAGGACGCACAACATCGACGACTTGGCCAAAACGTCACCATAGGCAGCTATAACTTTGAGGTAGTAAAGGACTTCGTCTACCTCGGTTCGCAAGTGATCAGTACGAACAACAACAGTACCGAGATTAAACGCAGTATTTCTCTTGCCAATCGCTGTTTCTTTGGGCTCAAGAGGCAATTGAGTAGTAGAGTCCTCTCTCGAGGGACCAAGCTAACATTATATAACACCTTGATCATCCCTGTCCTGAAGGGCTCTATGGTACCTCTATTTTGTTCGCCGGGAGGTGACGCTGGATCTCTGCCTGGGAGGACGTAAGGACAACTAAGTCATTTTACCCTCAACTCTCCAAAGTTGAAACTTTTCTCGCCTCGAATGGGCTGCTACATCAACTCCATATACGCAGATATAAATTAAATAGATGGGCGACAAGACGCTACCTTATGGAAGTTCAACACCAAAGTTAAAAGGTGTTGTAATGTGTAGCACCAGAGAAATATCAAAGACAAGGAATTAAGCAATAAATGTTTGGTCCTTCATCATCATCATTTGCGTCCGCGATTACTTGGTCCCTACACCGGAGATTCGATCTTCGTCTTCTTCACGAAACAGGAGGCTCGGATTCGAAGAGGCCCTCTGGCTGGAGCATTGTTATCCATGCGCTCGATGTGGACAATCCAGTGTATTCGACGGATTTTTGCTGCCCGGACTACATCCACGTCCTGGTACAGCACGCAGACTTCGCGGTTGTGTCTTCTCCTCCATCCTCGCAGACGGGACCATATATCTGACGTTGGCATTTCCTTTCGAAGGCACCAAGATTTAGCTCTGCCGTTTTGCTTAGCATTCAGGTTTCGGCTCCATACTGGAGGAAAGTGTTTGGAAGTTTGTTTTGGTAAACAGAAGTAGTAGCGTATGGCATGGGCGGGTCTACGTCGGGGTCGGATCTCCACTAGGATCTCGCTTGTGAATTTCACGTTTGCCGCTGTTGATGGTGATGTTTTTTTCCTAAGAATGTTCTATGTAACGAAGTGACTTCTTGTCTCGTGTGGATTCGCTACTGAAGTAAGTTTGACTTCATTAAGGTATGCACTAGTAATGAATATCCTAAAATGATGGCAGTAATTTTTGTAAATAGTGATAAATGGAGATGAGCATTAAGCTTCCGAAAAAATGAATTTTAATGGAATGCGGAAACTGGAGCTCGGATAGTTCTGGAGCGGATCAAAGATCATTAAAGTCAACTCTCTCCCTCTCTCTTCGCGCTAGATCCTCCTGCATCAACGACCACATGAACACCTTACGGACCATCATTGAGCAATGCGTTGAGTATAGGTCTCCGCCACATCTTTTGTTCATCGACTTTGAGAAGGCTTTCGATAGCTTGAACCTAGTTGTCTGGTGGGGGCTTGCCGGAAAAACGCATGGCTACATACGAAGATAGTGTCACGTCTTGCACAGTTTTAAGTTGTCAGAGGAGTTTGAGGTCCAAAGTGGAGTTAATCAAGGGTGCATTCTGTCACCACTGTTGTTTCTGGTCGTTATTAGCGATGTAGTCCGTGCAGCAGACGGACGGAAATTATGGCATTCGATGGACTATGACACTAGGTTACGCTGACAATGTTTGTCTACTTTCGGATCGGATAATAGATCATCACTTGATGATTCACAATCTAGAGGCTGAGGCAGATAAAGTGGGACACGAAATATATGTATATAGTGAAAACAAAAGCCATTCTGACTTAGCATTTCTGACAACCGCGCTCAAGTCAACATTGCCGAACAGGAAGTCGAGAAAATTAACAGCTTTCTATATTAGGAAGTGTGGCCTCGGCTAATCGCGGTGGCACCGAACTGGATGCGAGCAGCAGAATCCGGAAGGCTTAATCTGCGTTCGGAATGCTATCCACGATCTGCGACTGTTCCATTCCAACGTGGAATCGGTGCTGCTATATGGATGCAATAGCTTGAAAGTGGACACCATTACCACACGTATGCTGCAATCATTCGTAAACAGATGTTTAAGAAACATACAGTTTTTAGCCGAACCATATCTCCAACGAGCAATAAAATAACCTACAGTGGACTCTCCCTAAGTTGAACTCTCCTTAAGTCGAAACTCTCTCTTACACGAACACATACAACACAACATTTCCCTCAACTTTCCATACAAAAACCTCTCTCTAAGTCAAACTCTCTCTTACTCGAAACAAATTTTGGTATCCCGTGACAATTCGACTTAGAGGGAGTCCACTGTGTAAACATTACAATACGAAGCAAAAAGTGGCAATGGATTGGTCACCTGCAAAATCACGTTAAACTTATGATACCGCTGCGAATACCATACGACTTGAAATTGAATTTCACAAATTTATTGAAAATATACAGTGTGCCGCATGGAGCAGTACACCATGCACAATAAGAGGGGCAGTTAAACACGTCTTACGATATCCACCAGAATTAAAGGAAATGGTAAAGGAAAAACGGAAAGCACGCAAGAAATGGCAACAAACCCGCTCGACACAACATAAAACTCGTCTTAACCAATTGTGTAATCTGTTGAAGGCGAAAATCAAAGCATTCAAAACAATAATTTAAATGCTTATCTGCAAAAAAAGAAACTAACTACTCACTCTGGAAGGCGGTGAAGGGATTAAGAAAACCTGAATCACATAACGCGCCAATCTGAAAGAATGGAGACGAGTGGGCTAAAGAAGATAAAGACAAAGCTAATCTCTTCGCAGACTACTACCCAAGGCCTTTGTGGACACTGTGGTGTCCAGAAACAAATTGCGCGCCATAGCGCAAAACCTTTCTGGACGCTGAGAAAGTAACGTTTAAGCCATTTGACAATTATGTTCTGAGAAGTGCTACCTTAGCAGTGCTCAAGAAAGAACTAAAAAAGTTCGAACCGAAAAAAACTCCTGGTTATGAAACTCCTGATATGACCTAAGAAAACCGTGTTTAAGTTACTCTACTTAATTAATGCCGCTCTTAGACGTGACCATGTCCCTAGTCAATGGAAAGTGGCAGAAGTTACAATGGTAGCAAAACCCTGGAAACCACCAACGGATAAGCCCAAAATAGGTCCTATAGACCTATCTCACTACTCCCGATAATGTCTAAAGTATTTGAAAAAAATCTGCCGACGATATCCACAGAGATCTTGGAATATTGCCACTCCAAGATGAAGTTAAGAACTTTGCTTTTAAACACAAGCGCTGCCTAGAAGAGTACACAAACTCTGCTGTTTACCCGATCCTTGAGGAAACTAATGTCTTGTGCCAACTACAAAGGACTAGACCCCTTGATCTCGTGCGATAGTCTACAGCCGCGCATGGTTGCGATGTTAGCAGGAACTTTCATTGGAGAGTAACCTGCCGATCAGTACCTAAATAATTAAATACAAACTACTGGTTAAGTGCTTCACTTAGTTGTAGTCTTAAAAATACAGGGAGATGGTTTTAGTGAGTAAAAATCTCACACACTCATGTGCGAACGTTCGCCATAGAGTCTTGTCGAAGACTTCCACCTACCCACAGAAAAAAAAAATGTGTTGGACACACCCTACAGATTGAAGACAACTCCAATGCGAAGTACGCCATGCAGTGGTATCCGCTTACCCAAACAGGCAGAACAGCGGGACGCCCTAGGTAAACGTGACGCAGAACAGCTGAAGGGGAATCGAGTTCTTTAGGAATAAGCGAATAACACTTTCCGTTCTGACTGTCCGACGGGATGGCGTCATTCTTATTACCCCTCCTGTTCGTCTTTTTCCTCCTCAAAACAAATTTGCACTTGAAATATTAATCCCACTGCAACCGGCAAAGTAGATATCTCAAATATCTTGCACTAATTGAGCAATCAGTGCTACCCTCCGTGTCACGGGTTTCATTTCGTGACCTGATTCGAAACAATGGAAAAGCGCTGTGTTAATGCGAATTTAAATGTTGACAGGAATGAATCTGCTGAGCTGTGGTCTTTGGGGCAAGTCATTCCACCCTCAGATTTTATAAGCGTTGCATGACCTACCTCTCCGAACGCACAGACTACTTTAATTTTGTGTGTGACGAATGTAAGGAGATCCCCTCTTTTCATTATGGAAGCTTTACATTACGGAAGGAAATCGTTTTTAATGCGTGTCACGCTTCTACGAGGTGCAAATATCGAAGACGTATTTTGGGAAGCTATCAACTCTTCGGAATTTGTGAAAAGGCTTCTGTATTGGACCTCAACCAACCAGTATGATCTCTGGTTATCTGTCGCACGCCAAGTTGGTTGAGACCTGGGTACGTCACCTTAAGCGCGGGCTTCCGCTGTTATGTTGTCCAACAGTTTCGGAGTCGAAGACTCTTCGGCCACCGTGCACGTTAGATTTGCAGACTCCTGACTGGGCTCATGTTGCTATACGTCGCTATATTTACGTGGTTGAATGAATCTGTTCCTACAAAAGTCGTTAACGCAAACAGGACTAAATATCGCACGCAGAACTGTAGAAGAGACCTAGGAACTTCCTCATCCGCTTTTGAGATTTTCCATGCCTCCCCGCCGTACAGCAGGACAGGGACGTTCAAGCTCTTGTATAAAGTCAGTTTGGTCCTTCGAGAGATGGCTCTACTACTCAATTGCTTCTTGAGCTCATAGAAACAGCGGTTGGCAAAAGTTACTCTGCTTGATATCGGTACTGATGTTGTTCGTGCAATTTACTGCGGAGCCGAGGTAGACGACGTCCTTGACTACCTCGAAGTTATAGCTGCCCATTCTGACCCTCCGTCGATGTTGTGTGTCCTTTCTTGATGACAGAATATACTTCGTTTGGCCCCTATTCACCGCCAAACTGCTGGACCTATTTTAGCCGCTTGCAGCCAGCAAACGCCTCATTGACGGCTCGCTGTGTTCTGCAAATCACGTCAATGTCATCCGGGTATGCTAACAGTTGCACGGACTTCTGGAAGATCGTGCCTCTTGTTTTGACAAGTGAGTTTTGCATGACCTTCTAAAGAATGATGTTAAAGAAGTCACATGACAGCTCGTCGACCTTGATGGAGCAGCGAGAGTTCTTCATCCTCATGAAGAAGATCTTGGCAGGAATGTCAAAACTAGACATGGCGCTATGCTGATCGTTTCTATGCAAGCTGTCATATGCGGCCTTCAAATCGAAGAAAGGTTAGTGAGTGTCGATCTGAAATTCTTAGGTTTTTTCGAAAATCTGCCGTATTGTGAAGATGATGGTGGGCTTTTCTGGCCTGAAGCCACACTGATATGAACTTATAAGATTGTTTATAAACGGCTTCAGACGGGCACACAAAACGGCAGACGATGTTAAGGAGACTTATCCCTCGATAAATGGCGCAATTAAAGGGGATTCCGTTCTTGTAGATTGGATAAGCAATACTGGGATTCCACTCGTCGGGCATGCTTTCATCCGATCATATCTTACAGATTAGCTGGTGCATGCGCTCAACCAGATCATCTCCAGCTACTTTAAACACTTCAGCGGACAAACCACCAACTGAAAGATTTCATGGAAACTTAGTCATCAACCTGAACCAAGCCGTCTCTTCTAAAGTCGATCATCTGCTTATAGTACGACGACGCGTAGTCTGCCTTTGCAGCAATTCTACATTACATCATTTTAAGATGAAATACATTGTAATATAGTAAACTAATTCTCCAATACAAGTTGTTCCAGGAAAACACCAACATTCGCAGTTAACAAATTTTTCAGTGATTTGAGGTAGTATATGATTTGAGGTAGCTTCTCAGCAACCACTCGTATTGTGCGTGCCATTGTTCTTTCACGAGTGGAAGGGACCTACAGTTTTATGCCGACTCCGAGCAAATTTGACAAGCTTTCTAGGCAGGAATACTCTTTGAGCATTGTCAGTGACTCGAAGGAGGTGGGGCCGTTAGTTATGAAAGGTGGTAACGTCGGGTATCGAACCTGGCATCCTCTGCGTAGGAGTCGACGCACTAACCTACTACGCCACGGCGATCCACAGTATTTATTATGGTCCCCCCAAAAGATCTTCCCAACTAGCGATATTCTCTGCCGCTTTGTGTTAGTGTCTGAAACCAATCGTACATAATCTGATTTCTTCTTCTTAGTGTGATTTACTCGTTGAGAGACCAAAAGGTAACCGGCAAATCGATCACGATTTTCTATAGCAGCTATAGCATCAGACATTCTGACATGGCAGCTGGTTTAGGGAGGCAGAGCGTCAGTGAGACATCCGTGGCGAATTCTGAAAGACTCTGCTGGACATCGAGGTATACTGCAGGAATGGTGGACAGTCTCGCTAAAAAGCTGGGAGAATCTCTAGAAATCCCGTATGTCAGTAATATCAGCTCCATAATGAAAACAAAGATAAAGTCCTTTATTTATAGTCACAACTCAATGGCTTTGTCTTAGTATTGGAGCAACATCAAGGGCTCTATGGCTGGCGCTGAGCAGGAAGACATCAGCATCATTGAACGAATGGATGTTTTTTTCAGACATTAACGCTCAATTACCTAAACAAAATTGTATTCTCAGTAGTTATTTCGTCGAATATATCAACAGCAACAGTCCGATGCGGACCTGGGCCTAGCTTCTCAGCAACCACTCGTGTTGTGCGTGCTATTGTTCTTTCACGAGTGGAAGGGACCTACAGTTGTATACCGACTCCGAGTAAATTTGACAAGTTTTTTCTAGACAGGAATACTCTTTGAGCATTGTCAGTGACTCGAAGGAGGTAGAGCCGTTAGTTATGAAAGGTGGTAACGTCGGGTATCGAACCTGGCACCCTCTGCGTAGGAGTCGACGCTCTCACCCACTACGCCACGGCGACTGACCTCTCTGTGCAGGCCTGAGCGAATTAAGAAAACATTGTCAGATAATGTTGTACTATGAAAGAAAGAAAATAAATATATATATATATATCTTTATCTCTCATTAATTGGTTTAAGTCGCAGATATGTACGCGTGCGTTATAGGAGTCCTTACCAAGCACTATGTCATAGGTACACATGTAATGCGACTGAACTGTGATGAGGAAGGAACAGCATCTATCCAACCTCTGCTGTACCCAGCCTTAGCAAGGAAAAGAAAGCAGTTCCTGAGAAAGCACTTCTTCATAGCGCTGGAGGACATAAGTGGTGTTGAAAAGAAAAACATACTTACGTTCATTGGCTGGCCTAATGACACAGTAGGTCTCACGGTAATATGTCAATCCCTAGCAAAGGGCACAATGGACACACACTAAGTGAGGCACGGAAATAAGGCCGTCAGTGCACCAAATGCAGAAAGGATGAGTGCAATGAAATTATATGCAGTTTTGAAGATATCCCCTTCAAGAAACAAACTAAAATTATTATTTCGAAAAAAATTAGGATTTCAAGCTTGTATTGATTTTCCCCCATGTGGCACATTCCTTATTGAAATCATGCGATTTTTCACAATGTGCAGAAAAACATTGTTCTCTTTTGTTGTTAAGTTTTTGAGTGTATTTGCAAATTTATTGCAAAATCTTGATTATTCTTGGCAAAAAAAAGAATTTGAAAATAAAAACCTTTTTTAACCTATTGTCGAAGTGGTCAATACCATGTTTCCACCGAACGAAATCGCGAGATTTCATCACATTTTTAATAGAAATGCTTTATTCTATAAATTATACCAAATGGGAATCTCTTCGGAATTCGGAAAAGTGTTGCGAAACCTAGACGGCCATGTGGAATGGTGGAGCCCCATCCGAATGGTTTAAGATGGAGACAGGAGTAAAGCAGGGGTGCCCTTTAAGTCCAACTTCATTTGCACTTTTCATAGACGATATTGTCGTGGAGTTGACTTTGCCGGAGTTAATTTTAAGGCTCTCCTTTTTGCAGACGATATTGTGTTGCTGGCATTCTCACCGGAATCGATGCAACTGATGATAAATCGGTTACATGAGGACTGTAGATTGTATAGCCTCATAATCAACTTTGACAAATCTAAGGTCTTAGGATTCAGAAATGGAGGATGTAGAAGTTCTCGCAGTGAAAATCAGTACTATAGCAGCGAACGAGAATTCCAGAAGTAGTAAAAGAATACAAGTATCTCGGCATTCTATTTACAGGCAATCTCAACATGAAAAGACATCTAAATGAAAAATTAAAGAAGTTTAAGGCGGCAATCAGCGTAGCCTTAATAACCCCAATATTGTCCACAGCCGTAAGAACAAAGTGTTTGAAGCAGCAGCTGAGTCTGTGATGCTTTACGCAGTGCAATTTTGGGAGTACCTTATGAAGAGATCGAAAAGCTTTTAAGATTCTTTATAAAGAAAACTTTCCACCTTCCCTTAATTGCGCCAAATTATATGCTGATGCTCGAGACAGGTTTATAGCCTTTATAAATTAAAACACTTAAACTGCACATAAGCTATATACTACGGATGATTAACATGTCGAACGATCGACTACCAAAAATAGTCGCTCGACGCACAATGCGAAACCAAAGGCTATGGTATTAAGAATGGATGGGTCTAGCCCGTGGATGCGGACTTGACATGGACTTGGAAGGAAGGTATTGAAAAAAGAGTTAAGCCGAATAACAGAAAAAGTCGACGAAGAGGCTAGAAAGAAATTCCTAAGTGAAACATCGGGTTCGCTGCATCGTGCTGTGTATACTTGGTTAAGCCATAGCAAGGAGGACAGAAACTATTTCAAAGATATCCCTTCAATTCAAGAAAAAGCAATTACGTTAAATCTTCGGGGAGAACTATTGAACCTTAATTTAATCCACATAGAGATGATTTACCAATCCTACGCAGCATGTGGAATTTATCAGAAAGGGAAGTTCCCATATTTCATCGGCAAGTGTCCATTTCTGATGGAAATAAGAATACCCTTTTTTGGAAAGAATATCCCAGCGGAAGAGGTTATAATAAAAATACCCAAAAAAAATATAATAATAAAAATACCCAAAAAAACACCCTGTATCTCTCACATACATCCATTTCGTATTTGAGAGATACAGGGAAAATATTATTTGAGAGAACTTCTTAAATTATGTGTAGTGTGTTCAAATCTTAATTACTGGTAATGATGTCAATCTGGCAGACGGCAATGCAATGCAAAACAGATTAAGAAAAAATAAAATCATCACATTTCTCCAAATATCCAAGGTTTCGTCATATATTACCGGAGTTTAGAATCCTCTTGATTTCGTTGAAATCTATTTGAAATCATCTCATGGTTATTTATCCGTGAGAGGTTGTTAAGCCCAACAACCCAACAGTTCTTTGCTAAGTTTCGCGTTCATTTTTCTCTCGCTATGTTCTGGTGTTCTTGACACTATTAATTCCTGTCAACAGACAGCTGTTTTGTCGGCCACTTCAAAATAGCAAGCTAGTGACATTGGAAAACACTTTAAACTTTTGGGTGAACGGCCTATTGAGATTTCAGTTAGAATTCATCCAAATCACGGGATTTGTTTCGGTGGAAACAAATTCAATTTATATATCTTTATCTTTTCTTCTCAAATTTGTTCGTGATTCTGTAAATTAAAACACGCGTATAATAAAGAAATTATCTTTATTTAAGAAAGTCTAATCGTATATCCATCATTTACTTTACTCAATTTATTCGCCCCTATCTCTGAGTCACTGTAGTTGTATACCAGTTGCTGTCAACGATTTTCATTCCATGCGCAGTTTCACTGATGTCCTCCTTTCACACATGTAGACATATATACGAAAAAGATTTACTATGAGAGAATTTAGAGAGATGCTCACATCTGTACTACAAGCATTTGTTTAACAATACAGTTTTACTGTACATTTTCAATTATTGCAACTAATAGAAACTGGGGTAGTTGCAATTATCGAGGCTCTGTCTACATGACAAGTTCCGATTTCTGCGTCAATTCGACAAAAAATTTAATTTGGCTGTTGCGAAAATCGAGAAGTTGCTTAAATCGAGATTTGCGTTAATCGAGAACGTACTGTAATTAAAACTATCCCTTTTGACGTATTTTTCGATCAATAACTTCACTAAATCAGAATAAATTTCTTCTGATAGTCGTGTCATTTTCGGTCCTATGAAGAAGAAATGAAGATGTTAAAGAAAGAAAAATCAATTAACTCCATTTGATTGCGGCCATCTGCAGAAAACTGTAACTTCACCAAAAGGATCTACTGTTGACGTGTTTAATAAATTCAGAATTGTAATAATTTAAAATGAGTACAACTACATAATAAGTATTGCAAGTGACACGCAGTAAAGATATACATTTTGAGGTATGTTTGATTTCCTTCTCATAAGGTGTATAATACTTCTGTGTATTCTATTCATTGCAGCCATTCAAGAAAAAATGAGTACGTACGACAATTCCAGAGGAATGTACAACATTCGATTAGCTGATAACGAAATGAATACGCTGATTTAATTTTTTGGAATAAGAAAGACTGAGATTTTTATTGATTTCAAATAACAAGTGTGTAATGTTTTTAACAAAAGCAATAAAGGTTTTTGTTATTTCCTAAATTGAATTTAAATATTTAAATATAGTCGCCAAAAAAAGGACTTTAAAATTATGTTAGCTCGCAACAAAGTGTTTTGATAATCATAGTTCACATAACCCTCTAGCCTCAGGCGGGGTATACTATACTCTTGCAAGTATTAAGAAGTTTTTCACTACTTTAAAAACCCTAACTCTAGTTTAAGCATTGCACTTTCCGTTGCAGTTTAATTCAGCTGTAGTGCGTTTTTTTTCCAAGCTAAGTTCGTTTAAATTCGAAATAAAATCACTTTTTGGACGAACAAGCCTTTCGACCAAAAAACAGAAGTGAGATTTGTTTATTAATCAAAGTTGAAAAATAGTAGAAAAATGATACAATATTATCAGGAATACTTGGATCTTTTCAAATTTCACATGGGTGTGCATTTTTTGTCCCATAACAACCCTAGGCGGTCTCAATATGGTTTTTGGATTTTGACCTATTTTTGCCTGTAAGATCTCCAAAATATGCATCAACATCATTTTCATCTTCTGACCCGCCTGATCCACTAAAGGAGTCTCGGCGGTAAAGAACACACGAGAGATCTTCAGCCAATTCGGTCCTCCGCCATCGACTCTAACTCAACAGGGGTTATGCTCAAGCGTAACCAAGCGAGTTAATGGATTTGGTCCAACCACCTCCTCCTCGGTCTGCCAAGTGGTCGCCTACCTGATTAAAGTGCCTGCCTCGGCTGGGTTCGCAATAACGCATTCTGTCAGTCTAATTCTCAAAGGCCTTGTTGACAGTTTCCAGCTGTAGCTCACGGATTGCCGCGATAATATGGGATTGAGTGCTTGAACCACAACATTGGTCCATCAGAAAAAGTTTAAAGATCAGAGACGACCAATTGACATCACCAAGATGACACAATTTGGGAATTTGGAGCGCCAAAGATCGATTTCTGGAATGGGCTGAAAACATGGCGCGCCACCATACATGAACCAGTTCAAATCCATGTCTCCAATTGCAATAAAAAAAAAAGTCGGCTAACATGACTTTCATGGTGAATCGCCGTGGCATAGTGGGTCAGTGCGTCAACTCCTACGCAGAGGGTGCCAGGTTCGAGTCCCCATTCTACTAACTTTCATAATTCACGGCTTCCACCTCTTTCTAGTCACCGACAATGCTCAAAGAGTATTCCTGTCTAGAAAAAGCTTCTCAAGTTTGCCGTTCAGAGTCGGCATAAGACTGTAGGTTCCCTCCACTCGTCATAGAACAATAGCACGTACAACACGAGTGGTTGCTGAGAAGCTAGGCCCAGGTCCGCCTCGGACTGTCGCTCCACCAATATTATTATTATTATTATATTAACATGGCTTTGTAACGCCCACCGGTGCTCGAAACGTCATTTTCGAAGAAAATGATGGTCCTGTGATGATCTCGGACACAGCTGCCACATTTTTATATGTGCGCACTGTATGACGACGGAACCATGAGTGTTGTCCACTATCATACCAGTCTCAGGAACTTTTTGCACAAACTTGCGTACAGCAGCGGTGGATGCTTATTTTCGGTCAACACTTCTTTTCAACAAACCCACTGTTTGGGCTACACAGCATTCACTTTGGAAATAAGTTTTCAATATTACCCAACGTTGTTCAAGCGTTAGACGACTCATTGCGTTCCGCGGAGATATTGTACTGAGCTTCTGTCCAGGCAGACAGTCTTGCTAAGACATTCCGATAAACCACTGCAATTATGAATGCATTAAGAACTAAATACTTAACACTACACATTTTATACTGGCACTATTTGTTTTATTCATTCTTCCATGTAATTAAGGACAAATCACCATTTACAATCTTAACAGCTTCATGATAAACTTCAATGAGAAGTGAGGAGAAGCCATAAGTAGGTCTGACTTCAGCTGAATAATTACAGTCTGACAATGTGTTAGATGTCAATTGTGTCATACATGATATAATAAGTAATTAATTCCGCTTCAGCAACGTTTCACGAGTCACAGAATGTGCATATTTGTTGTGTGTGCTCGGAAAGTAGTGCTGTGAAGATGAGCATCGCTATATCGACTTAGAATCCGGCATAGATTTGCATGCTGCATCGTTGAGAGTTGCAGTGTTGGCTGTAAAGGTCAGCAGAGATTTAGCTGAGTAATGACAATTTCATACAAAACTTTCCACTTGAGTACAACATCGGGACGTTGAATGAAATGACAATGAAAGAAATTGAAAGAGAAAAAAAAAAGTTAATAAATTCAAAAGCTTCTTTGCATGACTGCGGACGATATCTCACGGCAGTCTAGTGGTTTTCATTTCCATTTCCTTCATTCCTTATTCGTTTGCATAATTTTTCGCGGCATTCAAGGTAACCCCATTACATATATGTCTGTCCATGTGGTTGAATAGATAAAAGAGTTCAACTACGTTAAATTTCAGTACTGTACCGGGCCGATCTCGCTAGAAATGTGGATGTACCGTGATATCGCGTGTACCGAATTAAAAGTAAAAGGTAGGAATACTCTCTCCTATCGCCTGCCTTTTGACTGTTGTGTTTTTGATAAATGCATTCATTATTAAATACCCCGGTTCACAATCACAAGATAACATATTCAATGAATTTAAGTAATCTTTAGTAAGTAATCGAACATGTATACAAAACAACCACTAGAGTAAAATCGTTTTATCAATAGATTAGTACGAGTATATTAGTATATTCTCGTTACCTCAATCTAAAGCGTTCCAATGACCAAGGTAGGATCTTGAGAAAACGCCGCAGTCGTCCCGATCTGGCCTTTAAGCTTGAATAAAAAAACGCAGAGGGGGCGATTCAGGTTTGCTGGCACGGTGCGGGTCAACATGGATTGTTTCGATGTTCTTTGGGTGATCATTATGAAATGATCGAGGAGATATCCACCCTTTATGTTGTGATTTTGATATATATGATATATACCCACAAAAGGAGCGATCCTCCATCTTGCATCAACTATAGAGGCATGTCCCTACTCCAGCGTACTGTGTGAACGTCATTTATCACAGCCACGTACCAGAGAACCTTCCGACACGGCAAATCGACTGTAGATTAAACATTCACACTAAAGCAGATCATGGAGAGACTCGATGGTCTCAAATCCTCACACGGTCCGCATACGAAAGTATTCCTCGCGAGGAACTATTCGAAACGATGGCAGATCCCGGGAAAAAATTTATCTGGTTGTGTCGCACCACGTTAACACATACGCCATGCTCCGTGTAGTTAGGCTCGAAGACTGCCGGGGTTCAGAGGATAAGCGAGCTGGTCTTAAGATCTATGAGGATAAAACAAAATTTATGATGTCAACCAAGTCCCGTCACTCGCCGCCTGAGACAGAACACGATCGACAGCTACAATTTCAACGCCTGTGTGTGTGAGATAGATGGTGGTTCTTGACAGCCCAACTGGCACTAACTGCCATTTTGAAACGACAGCTCTAAAAGTTCACAAATTCAATTGCTAAGCATTATTTTTTTATAATCTTCGCGCGATCAAGGGATTATTAATAGCCTTAAGTGTCCGGACTCAAGACACAGCACGGGCCGAAGGTATAGTGGGAGAAAGGGAGAGGAGGTACGTGTGCACATTGGTCTTAAATATCTGCGCTTTGTAGTCTGTTGGAAATATTAGGGAAGAGCATTCTATATTCGTGTAGTGCGGCTAAAGATAGAGTCTCTAAATTTAAATGTGCGTCCGAAAGAAGGTTTATGGGACTGATGGGCATTGCTGGCGAGACGGGTATTGCGGTTGAATTCATGGAGAGGAAGAATGCAGTTGGCTAGCTCGTTTGAGCGTTTAATAAAATAGCGTTATAACACGGACAAAGAGACGGTACGTTTATGTTCGAGCGAGTCTAATGATTCGGCGATATTTTTGTCTCCTATACGTTTTATTGTTCGCTTTCGGGTAGGTGCACGGTGGTCTTGGGGGCACCAGACCAGATATGAGCGTTGTACTCAAGCTTGGACCTACAGTTTTATGCCGACTCCGAACGGCAAAGTTGAGAAGCTTTTTCTAGACAGGAATACTCTTTGAGCATTGTCGGTGACTCGAAAGAGGTGGAAGCCGTGAAATATGAAAAATGGTAAATTCGGGTATCGTACCTGGTACCCACTGCGTAGGAGTCGACGCACTACGACTGGCGCATGAGGTTTCTCAAAAACTATTAATCCAATCGGTACCAAATTTTAGTACGTTATTCTATACATATATACTATGGTATGAACTAGGATAAATCAAATCGGTGAAGATCTTCTTTACTTTTTCACTTGAATTACGGCTGAAAAAAGGCGATTTTCAAAAAGCAATTTCAAAGGTCAGCCATTTTGTTAATTTTTGTGCGATATTAATAATCCTAGTTCATATCAGAGCCCAACATGTGCTCTTTCTATTCGCGTTGGAGATTTTGGTTTCAGATGTTTCAGTGAGCGGAAATCACATGCGTCTCCATAAAGAAGGGCTTTTGCTTGATCACAAAAAAACAAAAAAATGATGTTAAATTTTGTTCTTCTTTTTTAAGTCTTCAAATAAATGTATGCAAAGTTACAAGCCAAAAAAAATTATTTACGTTAATTTACCAGCAGATTGAAAGCCGGAAATTGGTTGTTTCTGTGAACGTTCGCGTCTCATACGAATGGCACTTAAGGCCTATGTATGGCTTTGTAGAGCCACCCACATAAAGAAACAAAAGAAAATAATCCACTGAGACCCGAAGTCTAAGAGCCTTTTGTTACTGAACTACTTCTAGTAAATACGTTCAAAGTAAATATTCCCGATTTAACACAAAAGCTGGCATAGATTAGTTGGAATAATCTCGTTACACAAATCGACCACTCGACTGGTGTGTATGACGACTTTAATCATTGAGGAAATCAGAGAATTCGATCTGCATGAGGTCCCTCCTTGTTTAAATGTACTGATTGTGACTTGTTTTGGTTTTGTTCATCAATATTTACATCAAATCAATGTAAACATTCAGATAATGGCACTTTCTCACTTGCGTCAATTAATTGTAGATATCTATACCATTTCACTAAAACGCGATCGAAATAGTTCAGATCTTTGAAATCACCTGCTGATAGCGGTAATTCAACTGAGATCTAAGAATAGCATAGAACAGTCCGAATGGTGTATCTTATCTTCTAATTCCTTAACTGAAACACCTTCTTGTCGTTTTTTTTTTTTAATATCCAACTACGCTGACCTTTGCACAAGGCAATTATTAAACACAAAACAAAATTCTATCAACACCAAAGAATTGAAGTTTCCGACACTCACAACTGTCGGCATACGAGCGAGTGTGTATCTGCGTGCCGTTCACACTTCTCCAAGATACCGCGAACTTTATGATTCACAATTTCATACATTCACTTTACAAGCTACCAGGCAATATTATTTTACAAATCAGCCGTTTTCGCGAGAGATAACGATAGCAGCAATACTCAGCACTCTAATCGATACTCAATTTATACACACGTACCATACACATTATAGGCAATCTCTCTGAACTTTGGTAGGAAGTGCTTGTCGTGTACGAAAAGATTATTCAATTTCAATCTAGTATTTCATTTTCACTTATTCCGTGCCACTGACTGGACGACGACAATCGATCATAAGACAAGAATTCAAACGGACGTGTGTGTGGTGCGCTACTCTCGTAATACGAAACAGTGATTTAATGTGAACATCGTCTCTGGTAAGGCAAATCCTATTCCATTGAATAAACATGTGTATACAGTTTTTCCATTTTTGTGAATTTGGCTGATTTAAGCAATTTGGATAAAGTTTAAAATTTTAACGAATTCTTCGATACATCTTCTATGGATTGGACTGTGATTTTTTTTTTTTGGTTCAAGGAGAGTGTTTGACGGTCGATCCTGAGTTTGGATGATTTTTTTCTTCTTCAAATCGACGGTGCACGGTTAAGTCATACGTTGTTTCCGCGTTTGCGCAACCAAGAGAAACGGTTAAGTTCACTTGCGACATTCACTCGACATTCAGCTCGTTTTAATTTTCTTTTTTTCGCACTTTTGCACAAGAGTCATCTCTTTAATTGAGGCCACATCAAGTAGTGGACGGGTTTTTTTTTACATTGTTTCATCCCATCTCCCAGGTGCAGCTGCAGCAGCAGTTGGATACGCAATCCGACGGGAGACACTTCTTCTCCGTCAACGAAACGAACCCAGTGAGCAACAAACAATTTTCTCTCCGTCTTTCTTCTTCTTTCTCACAATAAAATATCAGCGAATTGCATCACGTCAAAACATAGTTATTTTGACAACAAGAAAACCGGAACCCCACCAGCCAAACAAACAGACGAAAAAGAAATGTAAAAAAAAAAGTTCGCACATTTCAGGGAAAAAACCAAAACAAAACTCGTATTGAGAGGCTGCGCCAAGGACAGATGCGGCGAAATTAGCTAGTTCCAGACCGGATACTGCGGCGATCAGTCAGTGTTCTCAATTTAAGGGCCCCGTATCGAGTTGCTAACTTTAGCTGAAATCGAAATAAAGATAAACGAACGAACGATTTCAAGAACAGCGATTAATTAGACTTTGTTACCTGTGACTTATGTGCAATAAACGATTGAAAAGAGCTGTCCGCACAGTATCGATCAGTTTGACAAGATAATGTGTAAGCGATAAAATGTGTTTGATAATTTTAGAGTTGACTTTGAACTCTATTGCCCACGGAGGCGGTGACGGTGTGTGACGTACTTGTGCTGACCAAACAATTAACACACTATGCATCGATCGACACGCAAGGTCACTAGCTAGAGATGAAAACGGTGAATAATTCATTTTGGGTGTACTAGCAAATCGCATTTGTAATGATCATTTAATTTTTTTTCATATTCACTCAGAATGTTAATTACTCGGTTGATCGTGCGTAACCCTTTGTTTTTATCTCATTTAAAAAAAAACCAGGTGCAACTTGATCTTACGACCTCATCACGCAACTCGTTTATTATCTCTCTGAAGTTGGTTGATTGACATATTTTTTAGCCACACATTCAGTGATTCGAAAGAAAAATTTAGGCTATGGCGGCAGGTGACTTCGGTTTGGGGTATGTCCAAGTAGTACAAGGAAATATGTAAGGACGAGTGATACTCTCCTGCGGGAATTCAGCCGCGGTATACTTGTTCTTGGAGTTTGGCGTTCCGAAGTGTTTTGCAAACAATGGAACGCGTTTGACTTTTTTGTTATTTTTAATTAATGCTACTCCTTCTTTACCATGATCAGTTATTGTGTCGAATGATTGAGTTGCATGGAGGGTTATAGGCTCCTATTGCGCGAAGGTGGAAGAGATTTATCCAAGAGTATTCTCTCTAAGCCAGTCCTTTAGGAATCTGAGAATGAGAGCTGGTTCTAGTGACTTCAATTGCAGAAGGCGAACCCGTATAGTGACTGCATAATGGACCAACTGTATAATCTCGCAGTCACCTTACACACCTACCTACTTCCTTCTGATATACCTAGTTTCCTTAGGTGATCCCTGAGTTTAAAGTGCCCTGTTCGTAAGCCAGTTAGGATACGTAGGTTGATTTTGCTCATTCTTATACATGTCTCAAAACTCGTCTGGTTATGTTGACCCAAGAGTTTCTTGGCCTGCCCGGTTCCTTCTTTCTAGTTCCCTGAGTCATTAAAACATGTTCTCTCTAAACTTGAACAAGACCCACATTTTCGACTACACTACCCCTAATTGGAATGGCTCTTTTTGCGAGAGATTTATTTTGTCCCAGTTTGTCCTAAAAATGTAGTCATTGTATTTTATATATGTATTAATTATATTTTAACTTTTACTAAGGTTAGGTTAGGTAGGGGGACTGCTAGTGAATTCACCAGTACTCTTAGACCATACTGGTCCATTGCGGTTCCCACAGTCAGTACTTCCACTGATTGACTACTCCAGTGATAGTGACGTTACTTTGATTCCAACGGCAAATGGTGACTGGATCAGATTTGAAAATCAGATAAAAGCGTATTAACTAAGCTTTCACTGGAATTCGAGTAGGGGCCAGGCACTCTACCAACTGCACCATCCAGTCGTTTAACTTTTACTTATATTGTATATTATATTATATATATCTAATAATTCGTAATTTACTCTCCAAATGAAATACGTTCATTGCCTTCTGATCGAATGACGTTTTGATTAGTTCAATCTCAAATTACGTTAGCATTCATACGTGCACGTGTCCTCCTGTAGTTTCAAATACACGATTTTCGATAACGATTTAGTCGTTCAGGGATGCTGTGATTCGACGCCTGGATTGCGGCTTTGAAGGACCTAGTCCGGAACGCTAGTTCCCAAAGGCAGCCATACCCACTCCACTGAGTCTGTCTTGTTCGTTCTGGCTATCTGAGATCCCAGTGACTCGAGAAGGCGGGGCCGTAACAATAATTTTTGTTGTACCGGGAATCGAACCTAGGCAACGAGGTTCAATTGCGCAGGAGTCAACTCACAGACGCACAACGCCATGGCCGCCACGTGTTTGCTGTTTACCTCGGCTAAGCAATTGGTCGTCCAGCAAATCGTATCCTTGTCGTACCTATCTTTCTATATTCTACTCTATTGAGCTTCTTTAAGATCCGATTAAGCTAAAACTTGGCACTTATAATGACACGCTGTTGCTGTAAATATAAGACTATTCTGGTGAGCGACCAATTTCACCTATATGAATGCCATCTCGTCGAAATGACAATATCTATTTCGCTTTGGATTTACCATTTATCTCAACCCCATCGTGTTCCTCCCTGTTAAGCTAGGTTAGATGTAAGCGGCTGCCCTCAGATAACAGTCACATAAAAGTGGATTGACTAAAACAAATTGATGCTTGTTACAAGGTGGCTTAGCTGGCTTTTGCTGGTGTCCTTCAGTCCTTTTCAAGGGTCGTGCATATGACCGTCTTATTGGAATTAAATATAGATTAATTAACTATTTTAGTGTACTTTGCTTATACAACTTAATACAGTGAAACCTGACAAGTTAGCCACTATTTAAAGTTGACCACCTCTCTAAGTTCGCCAAAAACCCTCTCGAGTTCATCCGTCTGTGAGAAACAAAAAACGGAACAGGCCTATAGCGTGAACTTCTGTTTATTTTGGTGATTTCGCTCTTCATTTTCTCATTTTCTCTCATACTTTTCTGGTGTTCTCGACACTATTATTTTCTGTCAACAAACAGCTGTTTTGCCCGCCACTTCAAAGTTGAAAGCTTTTTGGCATATTGAGCTTTTAGTAAGAATTCATCTAAATCACGCGAACCGACCGTGGGAAAGTAGTGGAAAAAGAAAATACATTTTTCAGACTTTTCAATTGCTTAGTTAGTGCAAAAGCAGGCTTTTACTCGCGGTAAATTAGTCCCGTGACATTAATAATGTGTAGGCAAGGGATGTGAGAATGGTTAAAGGTAGAAGGTTTGCCTGCAATAGGCAGTCCTTAGTGAAGGTTGCCAAATCCGAGTGTCTTAGATCTTAGATGAAACGCCAGAGATGGGGTTCCAGTCCATGGGGCGACACTGCCTCCAAGACTGTAGAGATATCCTTAAAGACTGTTAGAGGCTTATGCTAAGGTCGAATGCTTGAGATAGAACTTGAAGCGACATAACGATCAGCGTTCTATAAGGAATGAAGAGGCTTAAGGTAAGGATGAGGGGATTTGAGGCGATACTACACTCGCAGGGCAAAGTTCCCAGATGAACCTGTCCCTCGACAACGTTCTTCAAATTGCTTTATGCCTGTATTCTCAGTTTTGGGTATTGGAAGCATGCTATGATGTGAAGTAAGACCTAGCCTGGAAAAATCGGTCATGTAGAAGCCGCCAAACGAGCATCTTATGGGCTTTAGGTGCACGGCATTACGACACAAGCTTCTCCAACCCAATTTTTGCTCGATTGAAGCCTCTACTGCGTGTGCCACATTTAACGTGTATGTTATTTGTTGCGTTGACCCACAAGCTTTGAGTGGAAAAACCAAACCGTTGTCCATGTGCTCTAAATGGTCCATCCACCTAGGGGATTAAGGTAGATTTATAATGCTGTATAGACCGTGTGGCTAGTAGTTGAATCCTATATTCCAATTGAGATGATCCGCCAGCAAAATTGCTTTTTGTATGTAAGAAACAAGAATTGTTCTGCCTTTGATTTCAGTGTAATTCGTCTTCTTATTCTTTATTTGGCGCTACAGTCCGGGGTGGACCTGGGCCTCAACCAACAAGCCTCTCCAGCTAGCACGTTCTCTGGCTAGCTGTCTCCAGTGTCGCACGCCAAGTTGGTTGAGGTCCTTCTCCATCTGGGTGCGCCACCTTAAACGCGGGCGTCCTCTGTTGCGTTGTCCCACGGGTTCGGAGTCGAAGACTCTCCGGGCCGGAGCTGAGTTGTCCATACGCTCTACATGGCCTAGTCATCTTAGGCGTTGGATCCGAAGACGCCTGACTAGACTCATGTCGCTGTACAGCCCGTACAGTTCGTGGTTGAATCTTCTCCTCCAGAAACCGTCAACGCAAACAGGACCAAAGATCGCACGCAGAACTTTTCTCTCGAAAATACCAAGGACTTCCTCATCCGCTTTTGATATTGTCCATGCCTCCGCGTACAGCAGGACTGGGATGATCAAGGTCTTGTATAAAGTCAGCTTGGTCCTTCGAGAGATGGCTCTACTACTCAATTGCCTCTTGAGCCCATAGAAACAGCGGTTGGCAAGAGTTACTCTGCGTTTGATCTCGGTACTGATGTTGTTTGTACTGTTTACTGCGGAGCCGAGGTAGACGAAGTCCTTGACTACTTCGAAGTTATAGCTGCCCATTGTGACGCCCTGTCCAAGACGTCGATGTTGTGTGTCCTTTCTTGATGACAGCATATACTTCGTTTGTGCACTTCGTTGTGATGACAGCATAAACTTCAATGTGCAATTCGTCACTTGTACAAAATTATGTCATTCACTGGTAAGTTGGTTGACGCTTCGCTACCTTTTTCGTGACATCACATAAATTGCTCTACCCTCCTTAAGAGATGGACTCATCTTAGCCCCGATGTCAGTATACTCCTCATTGAGGACTCCCGGTTAATCACTTTAATGTCATGTTCAACGTTTGGAATATCTGGACCAGTTGGCTTCCTGCTACATTGTCATCCTATTTGGATGGTGCTACAGTCCGAAGTGGACTTATGCCTTGGTTCTCTTAAGAGTGCTAACAAGTGTTTAGTTAAAATCCCTGAACATTGCCAGACACTCGAAAGCGGTGACGATGTGTAGATGAAAATTATCAACGCTTACCGGAACGATGATCTCGGACCTTTCTGGTCGGACTCATCCAAATTTTAGCTCACCATGCAAACGCAATTGAAAACAGATTGTCAGTGTCTCACTCTCCCACAGCGAAGAAGTCAGAATTGTTTTGCTTCTCTTTTATAGAACTTTGAACCCACCAGCAGTGACTTGAGAATGCATCGTATCTTACCTTACGTTGACAATATTATTAAGTAAGTTGACAACGCTTTATCAACAGAAAGAAAACATGGTGTTGTTTTCCTGGTCAAACGAAACCTACGTCAGCACTATTAATCGATCGATCAAAGTCAACTTACGACTCGTCGTAAAAACAACACGCAATTACAGCAGAGTTCTTACTTGCTCTCAAATTTGTCAAAATTCTTTCGCAGTTTTTTAGGTCAATATGATGACTGATATTGGAGACCATAAAATCAGACGAAGGTTACTTAATTGAAGGGTATCTCGAATGCCAGACGTAGCCTTAGAAACAAAAATTACTAGAGCACTTTTATGAACTTGTCACTTATGACTTCACCAACACGTTTTATCTTATCATTTGCCACATTCACAAGTGGACAATAATACTGGCCACCTGCTTACTTAGCTACCACCATCGATCAAAAGTTTGAGACCGCATTTCCTTATTTTACATTTCTTCATAAAACATATTTACAACGTGTTGGTCATCAAGAAACATGACCAATTTTCTGTGAACACAAAGAAATTGCTTAGAAAAACTCGGTATTGAGATCGTTGATGAGGTCCAATAAGGAGGGACAAGAGATATATGTATGGAGTATGGCATCGTTCAAATGACCGACATCCGCGACTTTACTTCTAATGGCGCTTATTCTTTTTCGCCTTCTTCTTCGTATGGCGCTACGGCTCGGAGCAGGGCTGGGCTTTAACCAACAAGTCTCTCTATCCAGCCGACTCTCTGGCCTGCGACTTTTAATTGTGAAAAATCAACTCTCTACTCCTTCACTACTAGGGCATCCTCTGTTTCGTTATCCCACAGGCTCGTACACGAAGGTAACTTTCGGTGACTCAGCGGGGTAGAACAG
Organism: Eristalis intricaria; assembly: GCA_964034865.1. Taxonomy (NCBI): domain Eukaryota; kingdom Metazoa; phylum Arthropoda; class Insecta; order Diptera; family Syrphidae; genus Eristalis; species Eristalis intricaria. The sequence goes on from OZ035874.1 coordinate 23,678,988, forward strand.
CCTGTATTTAAGTGTGGACCACTGACGTAAGGAAACCCTCTGTCTTAAGGACAAAAGCAACCAAAAGAAACCCCGTAAGTAAAAATCGAATGAGACTAAATCAAACAATTTTGGTGCTCATATCACATCGCCTCTATGTCCTCAAATAAAGCATGTGAAATGTTCATTTTGACAACAGCTCTGCGGCACGTATCGCCGTTCTTTTGAAAAAAGTCCAGGGACAAAAGTCGTTAAGTCAGCGAAAAGTAGATTTTTTGTAGAGGGTACGTAATTGAGTACCACGGTTTCTTCCGCAAAATCTCACGGACAGTGGCGATATGCTTGGTAGAACTGTAATGCATGTTGTTGCCGAGTTCTGGTGGCGCTACATTCCAGGGTGGAACTGGGCCTCAACCAAAAAGCCTCTTCAACTGGCATGATCCTTAGCCAGCTGCCTCCAAATGCTCACGCCAAGTTGGTTCACGTAAACGTGTGGCTAGACTCATGTTGCTCGTACAGTTCGTGGTCGAATCTTTTCATCCAAGCACACAGGACCAAATATTAAACGCAGAATATTTCTCTCGGATCATCTGCTTTTGACATTGTCCAGGCTTCCGTGGCCGAGTCGTCGATGTTGTGCATCCTTTCTTGATGACAACATTTACTTCGTTTTGTCCCCGTTCACTTCTAACCCCATTTTGGCCGCATCCGTTTCCATACCAGCAAACGCTTCATTGACGGCTCGCTGTGTTCGACCAATCACGTCAATATCGTCCGCGTATGCTAGCAATTGTACGGCCTTTTGAAAGATCGTGCCACTTGTGTTGGCGAGTAAGTTTTGAACGACCTTCTCAAGAATAATGTTGAAGAAGTCACATGACAGAGCGTCGCCTTGTCTAAAGCCTTTTTTGACATTGAAGGTCTCAGCGGGAGCAGAGAGAATTCTCCACGTCATCCTGCACAACCTGACGAGTGTGCAAGCACTAGACATAGCGTTGTATTGCTTGTCTCCAAGCACGCTGTCATATGCGGCCTTGAAATCAATGAATATGTGGTGGGTGTCAATCTGCATTTCTTGGTCTTTTCCAGAATCTGCCGTAATGTGAAGATAGTGGACTTCCCCGGCCTAAAAACGCACTGATAAGGACCTATCAGGATATTCACGAATGGTTTCAGCCACTCACACAAAACAGCAGAGAAGGTCTTATAAACGATGATTAGGGGACTTATCCCTTGATAGTTGGTGCAGTTAAAGGAGTTTCCTTTCTTGTATGTCGGGCAAACGATACTGAGATTCCACTCATAGGCCATGCTTTCCCCCGACCTGACTAATGGTTGGCAGATACGTGTGTACTGTATTACCAACCGCCCGTAGCAACCTTCACCTACCCATGTTGTCTATTGAATTCTGTATCAAACTAATAATGTTTTTTTTTTGCAATACACGTTTTATCCTAACTGTTAGTTATAGCATACACACTGACTTTTAACAACTCTGTTCATTGTGAAGGGTGGTGCGTGCATCTGTATTTGTAGAGCTCACGTCTGCTGCAATAGACGAGAGGCACCCCCTTGTTTCTCTAACTAAGATTAGACTCTAATTGACATTTTTGAATGCTTGTCTGTACTCCTAGAACCAATCTCTCGCTATTGTAGTACATTCCAGCCGTAGAAAATGACGATAATGAGGCACAAATACAATGCATGGTATGTGTAAATAGTAAAGTTGAAATTAGAGACCGGAATTCTTATTTCTATTAAAACAAATGACTTGATGATGAAACAAATAACTTGATGTATTTCAATCACTCGCTCTGTTTGATCAGATGGCGGCGATCTGTCGTTATGGCTGAATAAGCAGTACATTATTGACAGATGCTTATTCAAAATGCTGGCTGAGTTCAGAAGAGGGCTGAGGCTTTCGAGTTACTTCAGAGTGTCAATGTCAATGGTCGCCTAGGGCCCATCCATACTCCAGATGATCTTTGGAGTCTGAAATAATAAAATAAGTTTCAATTCCATTATTGCTTTCGAGTCAATATACGAGTCATCTTATACTATGTTCCCACCGAACAGAAGTCGCGTGGTTTGGTTGAACTTTTTCTAAATCCTCAATAGGGATTTTCCACCGAGTTAAAGTGCTTACAACTGTCCATATTGGAGTAGCCGACAAAAAAGCTGTTGACAGGACATAATACAGCTGAGAGATAGAATGAAGCAGCATGTTAGTATATTTTGTCATCTAAGAATGTACACCAAAATAAGCTGAAGTTCATGCTGTAGGCTTGTTCGGTTTGACAACCGTCGTTTGGTGGAAACATATATGTAATGAACAAATTTGTACAGACAATAACAACTGCTATGCTGCTGATTATTAAAAGGGACAAGATCCGCCTACCGTTCGAAGCTAACAAATAAATCTGTATCTGCTCTTAATTCTGAATATTCGGACAGTCACCTTCACACCGGCTGTTGGGTTTGTGGATGGCGTTTTGACGACACAGTGATATGGTCAGATTTAAGCCAGAAGACGCACTGCTTTCATAAGGAAAAGATGTCTTTTGGTGTTGGTTTTTTTTCGTTCCACGTTGAATATCACCCAACGGAAAACATGTTTCCATAACTAGATTATCCCGGGACATTCAAATGTGGTAAGATGTGTCATCCTCTTCAAAACATTCCTTGTCTTGGCACAGGTTTATTTTCTTAAGGTGGTAATTCCAAATCAAAAAAGCTCGGAAGCAATCTTATAGTTTCGTTGTGGAGTCAGTGGATTTGATTATATAAACGAGTGCTGCTAGTGCATTCACCAGCACACTTAGACCATATTGGTTCATTGTGATACCCCTAGTCAGACTACTACCACTGATTGACTACTTTAATGATAGTGCCGTTTACTTGATCCCAACGGCAAATTGTGACTGGACCAGATTTGAAAACCAGATAAAAGAGTATTAACTTTGCTTTCACTGGGATTCGAACCGGGGACCCCGCTAACCAGCGGCAGGCACTATACCAACTGCGGCATCTAGCCTTGAATTGAAACCACCCCCATTGGTGCAATGGATTTCTTTCCTATTCGTAGCTGTTGTCCAATTGAGATTACAGCACGCTTAAGGACCTATGCACACAGATTCCAAGCCAGTCCTAGCAAGCTCATCTGCGGAGTAGTTGCCTGCGCTCCCCTTATGTCCAGGGCCCCTCGAGCTTCACTTTGTTGTCTCTGACAAGAGATATAACAATAATACATCGTTTTGAAACCCATTAGGTTGGGCGATAATGTCTTAAGTGATGCCAGGCCATCTGTAAAAATGAATGAAAAATTTGAATTCTAGTGCCCCTAGAGATTGTGTGGCGCAGATCACAATGGCGTGGATTTCGGTTTAAAACACGACAGGACTTGACCCCATGGGTACGCGAATGACTGGGTCAATCTTTGACCCCACTTCAGAGTCAATCTTTGATCCGTACCAGACTTCTGCGGTCTAGTTCTGGATCACGATCAAACAATGCTGCCTGTCTATAATATCCCACATTGTACAAAACATGTCTCTTTTAGGGATTTAGTTGAGTATCCTAAGGTGAAGCTTTAGTTTGATGGTATATCCACCAGCTATCCCTCTAATGAAAATTGTTGAGATCTTTAGCCCGACTATAGCTTCTAGGGCTGTTATGGGGAAGGCTCGCTTGACATCTGTTTTGCCAAGACATGCAATCTTAGTAACCTCTGCAAATAAGACCATTACTCGTTCGTTCGCAAGATCTGAGGACACGGAAGATATGACACGTGTCAGACATATCGATAGACGGTCGCACATGCAATTACTCTCACACTTCATCAATCAAAATTTTGCCAAAAATTAGTCCCTCAGTCAAATAAATCACCTTGAGGAGATAACAGTTAAATGAAATTCGCTCTACAATTTTCAAAATAATTTATTACTTATGACAGAAACATTCAATGTGATGACAAACAAAATGAATAATTACTCTCGCCTGTCAGTGCCCTGCCAATGATCACATAACAAAGAGAATCAATAATGCAGGCAAATCAAAAGTGAGGTTAAACTCCAATTTAATGAAAGTGATAACCGAAGAAAGGAACGCTGTGTATTCACAATCGACAAAGAAACCTCCTCTAGATGATGAAAAAAATAACAAACGCTTAATCATCAGAACAAAAGAAAAATATCTTTGTGAACACGAAACGAACGAACATAGTACTTTGAACTGCAACTGCTCTTATCACAGTTTGCTTAGTTTACTTAGAATCTGTTTTAACACTTGAAATGTGTTCGGCTGATCTGTTGGAAAGAAAACCCATTGCATTGGCAGGGAAATCCGATTCGAGGTCATTGTGTTGCGAGGAAAATCTTGACATGTGAAAATTCACATGTCAACTAAACGTGGACGGTAGACATGTGACTGCAACTGTTACTTTTGCACGGGAAATCGTTAATATTTGAAGGTCACAATTTGCGATAACGATGATCGTTTGTGAGATAACGATAAATATAGAATGCCTGTACATTTGGAGCAGTCAGCAGTGAGCAGCGTGTGCTTCAGTATAAAGGGAAAAGGACAGGAGGGTTAGGTATTCTGGTATTCTTTAGTTGTCAAATTATACAAGGGCAGCTCTGAAGGAAAGAAGTGAACGTTTGAAACTACGTAGCTTACATTAAGATAAAGCCAATTCTAAAGGAAAGGATTTAGACATCTCTCTTAATGGAGGAACTCCAAAAGGTGGAGTACACTCTCCTCTCCTATGGAACGTAGTTGTGAATGAACTTCTACTTACATTGGCAAGGACAGGGTGCAGGGTCATCGTCTCCGATGATGTTGCCATCATTGCCTCTGAGAAATATATCACGATTACGAATATCATGCAGTCGGCTATTGTCGAAATAGAGAAACTACTAACGATTCCGGTCTAAGTGCTAATCCACAGAAGACATATTTAGTCCTTCTTAGTTGGAAAATGTCCTGTCTTCGATTACCCTTATATCAAGGGAGTCTCTCTAAAACTGAGTAATACGAACTACCCCTTCCCTAGTTTTGAATTCACTCCTCAACCTCCTGACGATTGATCTCTTCGGCAGGAAGGTCCCGCCAGCACGGCCATTAGGTTGAAGTCACTGCGTATGGAGACTCAACCATCCTCGATAAATTTGGATCGCTACCAGAAAACACCGCACTCACTATACTCATCGTCGAGAAAAATTTCTCAACCAGCATACCCCACAGCTGGTTAAGTGACTTGATTAATGGGGTCCCCGGTTCGAGTCCCAGTGAAAGCAAAGTTAATGCGATTTTATCGGGTTTTCGAATCTGGTCCAGTCAGCATTGAGATCAAATTAACGGCAGAACTCTCATCAGCATCATAACCGGGAACTCATGCCTCAGGACTAGGTATCCCCTACATTGACTTCTTCAGAAGTTGCAGAGATGAAGAGGAAGAAGGAACCATTACACATCTTCTTTGTAATTGCAGTACCCTCTCATCTCGCAGACTTAGAATCACTTGGATGCCCCATATTTCAACGACGGGATAGAACTAAGTAGTCTGACTACTTCATCGCTTTATTGAAAGCTCGAGATGGTTCACGGCTTAGGATCTATTTGATCTTTGTTGTAACACAGCTTACTTTTGGCCAAAGTGTGGCTACCTTTAAGGCAGTCAGCCACTCTAACCTGACCTAACCTAGAAATCTCTCCAGATAGGTAGATATCAGGTAAATTGGGTACTAAAAGCTTGTCCTTCTCCACCCCATCTCCATTTGTCCAGTAACCGGGCTTGTCCCACAGGTCTCGCATTTGAGAGGACGCATAGATTCATCTGAATTTGAGCCATGTCACGCATGCATTGCATTTGAGCCAGTTTCAGTCGATTCTGGCCTATTGGTATCAACATTAGACATTAGAAAGAGGAAATCACACCAGAAAAAGTCTAACGGCGCCAATTCTTACGATCCACTCCTTCTGAGGACCAAGTAAGGTTATTTCTTGCATCCAGAAGACATGCAGGATTCGTCTCAGACAGAATTCAAGTTGGAATTGAATATTCAAAGCTTAAGTGAGGTGGAGAGACCTCCAGATGCCAATCGAGTAGTAGGCATTACCGGTCTTGTCTCTGCAGCTCCATCTTCGCACAACGTACTGCCGTGGTAGCAGATTTTGTTAACATCCAATTGATTGGAGTCAAGTATAACACGTAGATATTTTACTGTCCTTGAGAGACGAGACTGAAGTCTAACAAAGCTGCTGGTACGGGCGAACTATCCACTGAACCTTTTAAAGCAGCTGAGCATGATATGGATGGCCAAATGTACCACTTCATCTGTAAGACATGTTCGGAGCAAAGCTTGCCCGACGTGGATCGGAGGTATTTATATCAGGAGCCGGACAAGTGCATATGAAAGGTGTTAGGGTCCTGCGACAATATGAATTGTATGGCATGATCTCCTATCGGCCAGTGTTCTGAACAGACCGGCATAGTCCAGTAATATTATGACGAGTTCGCTGAAGGTGATCTTCTACTTAGGATTGTTTGTATTCAGGCCATATTTTCCTTGATGTTACACAGTTTGTCCTTCTGGCCCAACTAAGTTTTTCTGATTCAAAGAAGTGTGAATATATATAAGCCTACTGGTTTGTTTGAAATGAATACCTCCCCTGCAAGTGAGGGCTGAAGGACAGATCCATGCGTAGCAAGTTCATCGACCCTCTTATTTTCTGGGATGTCAGTGTGTCCCATACAAGGGAAATGAGCTGGCTTTCTAACGACTATCTCAGCTAGACATTCCTGTATTAATTTTTAAGGTGAAGTCAAGGAGGCAATAGCTGTGCCGGCTTTTTGACTATGAATGCATATTCCAAACTTCTGTCTTGGCAGGATATTTGGATGTGTTTTAATTTGACGAAATGCTTCCCGGTTTGCAATTGTTCCGCTAGGAATACGTTGGAATTGTTGGGCAGTCTTTAATAACGTTTAGGAATTCTGACAACATGCACCTGCACCGATTCCACTACCCATCTTAGAATCGTCAGTGTTTCGCTTTTTCTGGAATCAGAATGTCTAGGGTCCGTATAGTCCGTTGGGGATGATACCTGATCTCTTGGTCTGATCAAGTCAATCAACCCTTAGATCAATAGTACTAAGGGTTGTGTGTGTCGAAGACTTTGCGCATGACCAATCTGAGTCCAGACATTCGAATTCGTTTGACTATATCGATGTCCCTGTACTCCAGTTCGATGTTCAGTCTCCTCTTCCAAACCGACCAAGAATCTCCTGGTCCGTTTTGGTTAGTGTCCATTTTTCTGCGCCAGGACTGGGACTACTATCAAGGTCATATGTATCGCGACATCTTGGTTCTTCGAGAGCCGGCGATATTCCTCAGTTGCCTTCCAAGCCCAAAAACACAGCGATTGGCAAGGGTAATCCTTCGATTTTTCTCCGCGGTGGTGTCATTCCCGGAGATTACTGTAGACAAAGTCTGTTACTACATCAAACCTGTATCCGTCTATTGTGACCTTTTTTTCCAAGATGTCGGTGTTAATAGACAGCATGTTCTTTGTCTTACCCCTCCAGACCACATGACCCGTCTTAGCCGCTTTCTTCACGATTCTAACAAACACAGGCGAAGGCCCATGTCCCCAATCTTCCGTTAATATTTGCCTATTATCGACCACCTTTAGTTAAGAATTTTTTAAAGCCCATCAAAGGCTTTATAAAGGGTATTCATTTTTTAAGCTCCCATTTTATTCTCTTTCAGACCACAGTGCAAGATGTTACCTTCAAGCGGACAATTCCTAGCCGGTATTGAGATGTCTCAAGCCGATAAACCAGTCTACAACGAAACCACCATGCCCAACATTTCAACTCTGCAGCAACGCAACGCCGAAATGAGGGAGTTCTTTCTAAACATCAAACCGCCCGCAGTCCCCACAGTCGAGAACAACCACACAACGCAGCAAATCATGGAAAAGAAGCCACAAGCCAGCGAACCATTCTCAGATCTACCTCCGCACGAACCCGTCGACATGGAATTCAAAAATCTTTCACTGACAGTGAACTTGGGATTCAAAAAAGGTAAGCGACTCAACTGCCAATAAATTCCATGTAAACGTCTTTATTAACTCATAAATGCAGATGCTTCTGCGTTTATGGCATCTTAGGTTGTTGTTTAGCTATTATTGCGTGGCTTCATTTCATAGTGCAATAAAAAAATTGAATGCGTGGCTGGGCAGTGCTCGTTTTTAGAGGTTCATGACCTTGTTATCTTGTTAGCAAATAAACATCGCAGAAATACATTTTTTTGGCTTAAGAAAAAAGCATGTGCGATGTTTATAAACGACCCGACATTCCTCATTTTGGTTCGAAAGGCAAAGGTTGAATTTAGCATTTTGCAAAATAGAACTTGGCTTATTATTATTTTAGAGCAAGTATTTTTGTGGCATTTTGAAAAGTGTCCCACAAACCGTCCTATACTGCAAGATTGCTCTAAATCCTCAATCAGGGTCGATTCGAGCCAAATGAAAATTTTTCTGTTTTGGCACCATAGGTCGTTTGGGTTCGTTTGGTTCTATTTTATTGAGCTATCCCCAGTAGGCACATGCATGATGATTCAATGAGTGGAAGAGTTCAATTAGGAAAGTAACTTTTCTGGCATCAGCTTTAGCACATTCGGCTAGAAGGTCATCATAGCCAAACGACTTTAATAATTCCCTTTCTATTGACATTATAAACAAACTTCCCCAAGGCAATTTTTATTTACGTTGAGTTAAGGAAAACTTCATTCTCCTGAATCTATGATTCTAGGGAAATAACTACATACATTGGTACCAAAGTCTGGTCTGTGGATTAGCACATTCTGCACATGTGGTGTGTCCGCCCCTGGCCACAATACTTCTGGGCACACTCCATTTTACGTACTTATCAAGTTTGACATTTGTAATCGTTTAAAACTTCAGAGTCCGCCCATTTAAATACTAGCCGAGTTTTATTGACTTTCTTATAGCTAAGTTGGTCTCAAAGTATTGTCTGACAAATTAAGCATCGCACCCCCGATTAAATTGTTCTTCAAGGTATTCGACGGTCGATAATAACGGCAATCAAAGCGGAAGATAAGTAACTCATGCCACAAAATCAAGATGTTGTGTTCCGAATATTCTGTGTGAATCCGGGGTGGACAGCGGCCTCTGCCAACAAGCCTCTCCAGCTGGAACGATCTTTAGCAGGCTGTCTCCAATTTCGCACGTCAAGTTGGTTGAAGAACTTCTCCACTTGTGTGCACTATCGGTTCCGTGGGCGTTCTCTATTGCGTTGTGTCCACTGGATTTTTGGGCAATGTTGGATAGATTGTGGTTTTTCCTCATCTCTGCAGCTTCTGCAAAAATCATTTTACGGTACGTTCAGCGGCTGCTGACCATATGGTTTTTTCCTCCAAAAACCCACTTCTTTGAGTATCATGCTCATATTTGTTGAGCCTGCTACTGAGCGTGGAGAGTGGATTCTTCTCAGCATCTCCTCATGAGAATTTGCCCAGCTGCCGGCCATTTTCGGCATTTAGGACAGATTAGATGTTTCTTCGATAGAATTCATAGATTCACAGAAATTACTACAAGATGTTTTTTTTAATCTGATTTTTTTTTCTTGACGCTTTGTTTGTAAGTGAATATCAAGTTCTCCTTTACGAGGTTCCATTTCGTCCTAGAATTGCGTCCGGACTCCCCTATTGTTGGACTCCACCATGTTGGGCGACTTATGTTCCCTGCATGTGGGACACAAACCTTCGAAAGAACGGCTTATTAAATTAAGTTTGCACATTTAGTTTTTTCTGGCTAATATTCAGGCCTATCATTAGCATGGATGGCAACCAAACTCGTGTAATCTTCAGAGATCGAGCTTTTCAAAATGCATGATGACAGCGAGAAGATCATGAAATTGACATCTAAACACTTACACACTTTATTTGGAAAATGTATTTAAACGGTGACTGCTTTAAAAACAAACAATTTCATTGATTCTTTTTAAAGGTTCAAAGGAAATTCTCCACGATGTCTGTGGAAAATTCCCGGGAAGCCAACTGATTGCGATAATGGGTCCGTCTGGTGCTGGCAAGTCAACCCTTCTTGATGCGCTATCTGGCTTCAAGACGACCGGAGTTGATGGATCCATACTGTTGAATGGACGGCGAAGAGACTTGAGTAAGACTGAAGCAAAATCAACGCTGAGAGTTGTTCAATAGCAAATTATCACTTCTAGCTACATTCAGACGCATGTCCTGCTACATTACACAGGACGATCGACTGCAGCCATTGTTGACAGTTTACGAAAACATGAAATTGGCGGCCGCGCTCAAGTTCGGGCCAAGTGTTTCTGAAGAAGAGAAGGAACAAAGGGTAGGTTTTAAAAATTTGCTTGAGTGACAACTCGTGTAACTTATGCCATTCATTTGATCGCATTATTCATTTCCAGGTTGAAGCTATTCTACTGCTCCTCGGCCTCTACCAACATGATCTTACCCTCACCAAACGCTTGTCCGGTGGACAAAAGAAAAGACTGTCAATCGCATTGGAATTGCTCAACAACCCAACCATCATGTTCTTAGATGAACCGACCACGTAAGTTTGACCATCATTCCCTTCGAGTTTCGAAATCAAAACAAACAACGTTCTTTTCAGTGGTTTAGATAGCAGCTCTTGTTCAAGAGTCGTTCAGCTCCTGAGTAAATTAGCGACCCAAGGAAGGACCATCATCTGCACAATTCATCAGCCCACTGCCAAGCTCTTCGAAGAATTCGATCAAGTCTACGTCCTCTCGACGGGATACTGCTGCTATCAGGGCAGCACGAAGAATCTAGTTCCATTCCTTCAATCGGTTCGCTTACCCTGTCCAATGTACCACAATCCAGCAGATTACAGTGAGTACATCTTCCTCTAAATCGCGTCCAGCTACCTAACCAATCATTTTTTCAGTAATCGAACTGGCGTGTGGCGAATACGGCGCAGATAAAGTGGATGTCCTCAAACTAGCAACACAGAATGGAAAATGCATTTCCTGGCTTGATAATCCCGAGAAAGTCCTGACCGCCGAGGCGCTGATTAAGAAGTACCCCATTCAGCTGAGACCAAAGACAAGAACTCTGGAGGATACCACGTTCGCCAATCAATTAAACGTACTGATCAAGAGGGGCTGCATCAAAATGAAGCGAGACACAACTCTGACGCACTTGAGGATTGCCGTGAACGTCTTCATGGCGGTGATACTGGGCTTGCTTTATTACAAAGCTGGCAATGAGGGATCCAGAGTGCTGGACAACTACAACCTGCTGTTCGCGATACTGATGCATCACTCGATGACAACCATGATGTTGACAGTGTTAACTTGTACGTACTGTGTTCATTTGGCGGGGGTATAGAGTGTTGTGAGAGTTCCTATTTGTTCCTTACAGTTCCTATTGAGATGTCGATACTGGTGAAGGAGCACTTTAACAGGTGGTACTCGCTGAAGGCATATTATGCTTCCATAAGCTTGTTGGACTTGCCACTATCTGTAAGTAGATTTAACAAAGTTAATACATCATTGCATACTTCTAGGTGGAGTTGAACAGAAAGTTGCTTAAGTAATGCTTACATAAAAAACATTCAGATTTTGATCGATTGGATGCAGTAAAGGCAATATTGTGGCACGACCGACGGGACTTGGTTGGTAGAAGCGTTGAATGCTACGCTGAATGTCCGTGTTCAATTTCCGACACGAACGGCTTTCATATTTCACTAACTTTCCCCAGGCTAAGGGTTACTCCCTGCCAAGAAAACAAAAACTCATGAAATAAAAGCACGCACAACACAAATAGTTGCAGTAAAAGATAGGCCACCACGAACTGGATCGCCATTCACCGGGATTAACCCCGACCAGTGATCACATGATCTCCACACTTCTGCTTGCTTATTTGGCGCTACTGACCTGAGCAAATAATAATATGAGTCCTTCAACCCCGCGTTGGGCATAGGGGCGACAAACTTCCTCCATCCCTCTCAGCTCTGACCACGTTTTACGCCGTGTTGCTGCTTCGGCTAGTACTGTTGATTTCCATGTAGATCTTTGTCTACCAACATGGCGTGCACCTTGAGGGTTCCATTTGAAGGACTGCTTGGCGATGATCATTGCCACTTTTTTTGACATGTTATGCGCCACAATTGTCTGCTCGATATAATTTGCGGCCATCGGATATTAAGAATGTATCCAACACAGCGGTTTACATATGGAGATGGAGTTAGAGACTTTCCAGGTTTCACAGGCATACAGCAGCACGGCCTTGACATTGGATTCGAAGAGTCTTAGCTTGGTGCGTAGGGGGAGTTCCATACTGAAAACAACATTCCAAAGGCACTGCGTGCCTTAGTTAGTCTGCTTTTAACATTCAGATCCGTTCCTCCATCGGACGGTACAAAGCCTTGCTTGATAGTTAATTTGTTTAACCACCTCAATAGGCGTTTGTCTCAGAATAATCTGCTGATGTCCTGAGCTGAAAGTATGCATGATTTTGGTCTTGTTGCAATTGATGTTAAGATCAGCCATCTCTCCTGCAGTGATTGTCACAACTCGTTCATCCCGATGTTGGTATTTGACAGGATGCATATAGCGTCGGCATACTCCAGGTGGCTTAGCCTCTCAAACGGTCTCCATTAGATACCGTGTCTCTCAGTTCCACCTACGGTGACAGTTAATATATCATCTATAGCCAACATTGGCTACAGAATATCCCCTACTCCATGTCGCACTTCGAAAGAGTCAGAAAGCTGTCCATTATGTGGAACGCAGCATCTTGCGACGTGATAGTATTTCTTTATAACAGCAACAATTTTTGGGGGAATCCCTCTCCTATCTAAAGATTTCCAGCGCCATTCGCTGTTGACTCGATCAACGGTCTTCTCAAAACCTACGAAAATAATGTAGAGCGATGCTGTAAACTCGGGTGACTGTTCGAGTATTATATGCAAGGTGTTAATGTGATCGACACAGGACCGACCAATACGCCCAATAAGCCCGATTGATGCCTCTTAAAGTTATATACGATTCTGTCCATTATCCCTTCGAGAATTAGTTAGTTGCCATTATTTTCGTGAAAACAGACAAAACGGCAATGCCACACCAGTTATTGTAGTTTTTAAGGTTTCTCTTCTTTGATATCCTAACAAGAACTCCATCCTTCCTTTCATCTTTCCATATATCCGGTATTAGTGGTAGCAGTATGCAGGCTGTTGTATCGGGATCGGCTTTGGGGAACTCGGCTGGTGTCATCCAGTCCAGCTGCTTTGTTGACTTTTAAGAGGTTGATTGCAGTTGTTGGGGGTCCGGTGTTAATTCCCCTCCAAGATGGTCGCATTTCTAGCTGTTGGGAGCTCATAGTTGGGCTCAGCTCATCAGATTTAGGAGAGCACAAAAATAGTCGCACCATCTTCGCAGTTGATCTTCGATTGTTGACAATAGTGAGCCGTCCACATCCAAGACAGGATTGTTGGTGTTTGCCTTTACGGCCAACAATATCCTTTGCGATTTTGTGCAGTTCTCTCGTATCTCCTCTTTTTGCAGCATTTTCCGCAAGTTTGACTATTCTCTTTTGCCTGTCGTCTGAGATACTCGTTACTCGAACAAGATGCTCCAATAGATAGACAGTGTATAGGTTAAATAGACCCACTATCCCATCCCACTATTACTCCAACCACAAAAAGGCATACTCATTGTTTGTCTTTCACAGATCTTCTGCTGTTTCATATTCTCCGCCATGATATACTTCTGGAGCCATCAGCCGATGGAAATGTCGCGATTCCTAATGTTCTTCGCCATAAGCTGCATGATCGTCTTAGTTGGACAGAGCTTTGGTCTAATCATCGGGGCGTGGTTCAACATTGTGGTAAGTACACCAGCAACCTTCATCCCTCACTTCATTTGTTAACAATCCCAAATTCTCAATGTAGAATGGCACATTCCTTGCGCCCGTCCTTACGATTCCCATGATGATGTTTGCCGGCTTCGGCGTCACCCTGCGCGATTTACCATCGTACCTACAGTGGGGCAGCCACATATCATATCTGCGGTACGGCCTTGAGGGTTTCGTTGGGGCCATATACGGCCAGGATCGAAAGACTTTGGAATGCAATGAGGCGGCGTACTGCCACTACAGGTTAGTCAGTTGGTCTCGGCCGTCTTTTGAGTTGTATTTAATTGCTTTTGTTTTTTTTAGGTATCCACACAAGTTCCTCGCTGAAATCACAATGCAAGGAGACTTATTCTGGAATGACTTGATAGCACTCATTGGAACTATTGTTCTATTCAAAATTGTAGCGTACTTTATTCTTAAGGCAAAAATTACATCTCTTAAGTGAACAAATACATTTTAATTTTACCCTGTGGATTATGTGTTTCATTTTTATGCATGACATATGCGATCTATGGCTAAAACGGACACCGCGGTCTACTGGACGACCGCGAGGGCATTTACAGTCCACCCATGTGCCACAAATTAACACGTTATAACAAATGGCCATACATGAATATTGTCGTCGAATACATCGTTTTACCATCTCAAAAGTCTTTTATCATTATCAAAGAGAGAGTTTGACTTAGAGAGAGGTTTTTGTATGGAAAGTTGAGGGAAGTGTATGTAAAATATGGGGAAAAAGTTCGAGTAAGGGAGAGTCTCGACTTAAGGAGAGTTCGACTTAGAGAGAGTCCACTGTATATCGACAGAGATCTTGGAATATTACCACTTCAAGATGAAGTTCAGAACTTTTCTTATAAACATAAGCGCCTCCTGGAAGAGCATAGAATCTCTGCAGTTTACCCGATTCTTGATGGAAACTAATATCGTGCGCCGACTTCAAAGACCTTGACCCCTTGATCTCATGCAATAGTTTACACCCGCGCATGGTTGCGGTGTTAGAAGGAACTTTAATGAAATATAAACGACTGGTTAAGTGCTTCATTTAGTTGTAGTCATAATAAATTAAGGGAGGTTACTATGAATTTCCTATAATTTTATGGAATTTTTTGTAAATTTTAGTTTCTGGTAGATATAATAAAAAAAAATTAATAATTGACTTATGTCCACTCTCATTTTCTGTACAGCATATAACTTAAGCTCGAATTAGCACATTTTTGAAACTTGCATCAAAAAAAGTATAACAAAAGTACACCTGAATTGTTGGTTTGTATGTATTTATACAGAGGACTCAGCCTTAGTCGAAATGACACGGGATGCGTTTATTTATTTATTTCAATTTTAAAATTACGTCCACTGTATTTTTTACAAGTCAGAACAATGGCCCACATAGCCTGGAAGATTGGCCACCTCTGGTATATACGGTACATTCGAAAATAAAGGCAATCGCAGAGGACGTGGCCTATTCGTAATTGACCTGGTAAAGTTCTTCCAATCTTAGTGAGCTAGTTGAATGCCATCCTAAGGTGGACAAAGTCTTGAGATTGACCCTCAAAAAACAGAGATCCTATTCACCAACAAAAAGGTCATTTGCTTTTTAGCTTACCTTCAATTGAGGGCGCATCCCTCTTCCTAACGGAAAGTGCGAAATACCTTGAAGTAATCCTAGACAGGAAATTTAATTGGAAAAGCTATGTAAATAAAAAAGTCAAAACCGTGGCCCCTGCGTCCTATACCTGAGCAATAGGATATTCGGCTCGATCTTAAGCCAGCTGGTTACAATTTCGCACGTCAATTTGGTTGAGGTCCTTCTCTGTCGGACGTCCTCTATTGTCTTGTCCCACTGGTTGGGAGTCGAAGACTATCCGGGTTGCCCATGTGCTCTATATGGCCTAGCCATCTTGGCGTTGAATCCGTAGACGCCTGACAAGGCTCATTTCGCTGTACAGCCCATACAGTTCAAGATCTTCTTCATCTGCTTTTGAGTTTGTCCAGGCTGCAATGTGTTAGATACATGCTTATTATGAATCCCGGGGAATTTCTTATTCCCTTACCTTTTTCCCTCCGCGGGAATTGGCAATTTCTTTCGGGATGTTTTTTGCCGAGGTTAATTCGAGTTGCAAGATTGGTTTGTGCATTAGATGGCTTCAATAATTTCGTTGCATACTTTTGGAGTTCCAGCGTACCGTGGTACTTAATAATTACTTTTCATTTGTCTCGTATTCGATTTTTTTACTCGTGTGGAAGTCGATGAAAAATGTCTATAAATTGATAATAATTAAGGGTTTTTCCATACCATTGATTGAATATACATCAACTTAGTTTGGCTTCATATTAAAAAAAAAAAAGTTTAGTTGAATTTCCCTAACAAAATGATAGAAGGGAAAATTGAGGGAAATTCAGTGATATTTGCCATGGGAAATTCCTTCACAAGAAGGAGTGCTTTTTCCTTTGAACAAAAATCCCGAGGGGAATTTATTCATAATAAGGATGAATAATGTCAGCGTGAATGGTCTCTGAAAATAAAAATATAGTAAAGTAAAAAAAGTGTTTTGCTTTAACTCCCGCAAATTATTAAAAAAATGCCCCAAAACAGCGATTGGCAGAGTTATCCTGCTGTGCGTACGGAACTCCAAAATTCGAATGTCTTTCAAAGGAGGTGTACTCATGGACAACATCTCAAATTCACCGTAGAAAGTAGGTACCACATTCTACTCATGTGAGGATGGCAACCGTTCTACGTAAGCTCTTCAATTGGTATTTGGTGTTTGGGGATTCACCGACTTTCTTGATACTCATGCCGATTATAATGCCAATCCAACCCTATTATAGAATCCGTCGGCTGAGCAAAACCTTCTCATCGATACCTTTTTTATCGGCTGTTTTCTGTCAGTTTTGAATTTGCATTTATCAATTGTTTCGAAGAATAGTTATCTAAAGTGTAAAATTAAGTATATTATGGATAAAATTAGCAATTTTATGAATTTAGAAGGGGAAGAAAATGATTCCAGAGAAATTCGTGAAGAAATAAGTAGTAGGTCTGAGGATAATCTATTGATACGGCAAGATTCTCCTTCATCATTTTACTTACGTGCATTTTATACATCAAAATGATGCCATTACAACATTCCTTTAAAATAGGAGATGCTGGATATACTTTGTTGCCATGGCTTCACACACCATTTAGAAAAAGTGGTGGTACATACTCCAAGAAGTAGGTTTAATATAGATAAGGTTACATCAAAGTTCTAACATCATAGAACTAACTATCGGCGCTTGGAAAAATTGGTGCCTGTATTACGTCGGATCTAAATTAAGGCATGACTGGATTGCGCAGTTGGTAGACTGCTTGCTTCTGGTAAGCGGGGTACCCGGGGTCCCCGGTTAGAAAGCAAAGTTAATACGCTTTTATCTGGTTGGTCAATCACCATTTGCCGTTGGGATCAAATTAATGGCACTATTACTGGAGTAACCAATCAGTGGTAGTAGTCTGACTAGGTTTATCACAATGGAGCAATATGGTCTAAGTGCGCCGGTGAATGCACTAGCCTAACTAACCTCACCTACCTCGCATCTAGACAGCTCTCTTATTTTCTATGGAAGGCTATACAGATTAATAATGTCGGCGATGCACTGCTTAAAATAGGCTTTTATTAGAAAGTGAATTTTGAAAACATATAAACACCAGAATAAATGGAACAAGTTGAAGAGTCAGATCCGAGAAGAAAATGTTAACAAATTCTCTAAAATTCATGGTCTTTCTTGGTGAAGTTTTTGTCCATGGCCGGATTATTCTACATATACACATTGCCTCGAACAATAACCGTATTGTTCGTTTTTGTAAAAATATAAGTAAATTATTTCCTGTTAATTTAAATTAAAAAATGTACTTTCTCACCTTTCATGTACCAACTCATCTTTCATCCTAGAAATTCGCAACCAATATGATTCGGCTTGAAAACGTCACAAAATGTATGGAGTGCGAATGGATTGCGTTTTCCATAACCTTTTGCACTACAATACCGACATCTGATCACTTTCCCGATTGCGTTTTCAATATTAGCAAAATCCAGCGGATGCGAAAATTCTCCCTCCTCAATCGTTCCGCAGGATTCCATATTTATATATAATGTTAATGACTAATATTATCTGCAACCACACCTGAAAGACGTTCACCCAAACCTTGAGCGTTTTAAAACTCAGTGACTTCATAAAAATTCCAAGCTCAACAGCGAAAGTAAAATTTTGTTAGATGCCAGTCACTCAGAAACAGAAAAACCACAAATAAAACATAGAAACATCACGAGAAATATGTAGACTTTTATTATTGAGGTCACAACTTTACAAATAAAATAAAGGAAAAAAGCAACAGACAGAAACTTTTAAAGCAATTACTCAAATTCATGAGCAACAAAATTCATTTACAATTGTATATAAACTAAAAACAAAAAAAAAAGTATTTGTATACCTAAAAGTGTTCCATTTTTCTTGTTTTTTTTTTTGTATTTTTGTTTAATATTACAGGTATACCCCGCTTAACGCGCCCTTTATGAACGCATATCCATTATAACACGGTCTTGCCTTTATTTATTTTTTTTTTCTTTTTCTTTTCAGCAATTACAATACATATATAGTTTTTAACAATTTGCAATAAATTCTCATTAAAAATTACAAGTTATACACTGGATGACACAAAAATATGAATTTTACTACCAGTTGTTCGTTTTTATTTCTTTACTTGAAAATACATTTCGTTTTTTTTTTTTTTTCTTTTCTCTAAAATGATTTCTAGACTCTACCAGTTCCACCACCTAATATCAAACCGCCTCAGCGCACACAATTTCAAATATTAAACTGCTGTTTCTCATAAAAATCCCATCATCTAGTTGGTCTCGTCACTGCAGTCTTTTAAACACTTTTGCTAACTGGCTAACTATCATATAATTTAGCACAGATTTTCAAGCTTAATGCGGGGCTTCTAGGACCATATTCGCCCGCATTAAGTGGGTCATACCTGTATTACAAATTCTTTGTAAAATCATATTTTTCAAAGATCTTTTGTTATCTGTATTTTTATATTTTTTTTTGTTTAAAGCAAAGGCTTACATACATATACAATTTTGTTTTTATTTTTTCGTTCTTGCAGCGTTGGTACAGTGAAAAAGAAGTAAATAAACAGTCAAATTGTCTGTATATGATCAGTTTGTGTTTTGGAATTTACGTAAAAAAAACATTTACAAATCTTTTAGACATTAATCGAACTCATGTACTGTGTACAAGTTCCATGTGTTTCTTGGATATGATAAAAAAAAAACAAAAAAAAAAAAACCAACTAGGGTTCAATAATAAACATCACACAACATGTAGGAGTTTCTTAATTAGTTGACTTAAAGAGAGATAGAGAAGAGTAAGATTTACTTGCCTAGAGTGAAACCTTGTTTCTTTTTACTGTATGTATCAAATACATAAAGATTTTGTTTTACAAAATTGACTAAAACTGATTTAAGCAATGTATGCGGGAATAGATAAGGAACAGTAGGGATAAGACTTACTACGCATTTACACAGGGTTACTCCGTGGAGTTAGCTTGAACCTTAAGTGTTCACAAAGATTTTGCAGGAGCACTCGATCTTTTGTTTAATCAACGTCGACTTTATTTCATCAAAATTCCCTTTTAGGTAAATTGAATCATTTCCAGTTTTCACGATTCATCGCCTTGAAATTTGAATTCCACAAAAAACACTAAACCACGTAGTCAATCGTTCACAATCACGAGTGAGAAGTGCCGTACGAAAGTGTATCACGTTCTAAATATCCATGCAGTGACATCGCTCCTTATTTTGTTCTATTGCTCAAACGTCTTCACTAGCTGCCTTCGTTAAATACCAATAGTCTTGTAAGAGTCACATTCACCGTTGCAAGGAGGTGTGATTTTAGACGCTAAAAGGAGCCGAAAAGTCATGCATAACAGAGTTCCATCACCCTATCACCACATTTACTTTAAGTGGCGAGGTTCAGTTGCTCTTTCATGACGTTTACACGTATGTACATACAAAATTCTAAGAATATCCAGTTTTCAACTGTGTCAAAAACCAGTTCATGCAGAAGTGGATTCTATTCGCGTAGTAACAGCAATATGAGTGCGGCTTGAATCCGAGGGTGAAGAGCAGCTTCTACTCGAGTTGTTCGTGCAAGCTCTTTTTCTCAGACGAAATTTCAGGGTTCTCTATACACGTATACTCTCTGGCACTTCGAGATAAGCCTTCGAGTTCGAGTTGTAAATTGAAAATTTACAAAGTGTCGGGAACTCAACATGGATGTACCCACATCTCTCTAACGTAGCACGGGTAAATAAATCACCAAACCTTTTCACATGAAGATGCAGATGAGTGGTTTCATCTAATTCGTGCTGAACTGATCGGCAATCGCCGAATACTTGAATGATTTACTGAAACTGTTGTCCAAACTCGAGATCCAAGTCAACGACAATAACTAAAGCAAATACAACTTATTTGCTTCACAGGCCAGCCATTAAAAAATAAATACAACTCGAGTGGGCACCGACAAGGATGAAAATCCATTTTAACTCAAGCTCAGTGTCGCTGGCTGAAATTACGTACATAAACTGCCGTCTTAAAAGGGAATTGTCGTTTATTCTCGTATCTCTTCTATTTCTTTGTGTCGAAATATTTAGAAGATATATCTTAGGTCGTGATAAAGTTCGGTTGAACCTTGATTTAACTAACAATCGGCATCAACATGCGAAAAGCTCGTCAAAAGCAATCGTAAACGGCTCTCGGTGTAGTATTTGAAAATAACCATTGTTACATCATAGGACTAAGCATCGTGGTGGGCACCATCAAAAATATAATATATAGCTCAAGCCCCTACCCTTTACAGGTGATTTACCTGGAGAGGAAGTGCATTTGTATTTTGAAAAGAAAGACGCATCTTTTTTTTGTTTTCCGCCGTTTCTGATCAGTATCGAAATTCTTCGTGGAAGAAAAGAGTGATACAAGAATTCTTACTAGAAAAGTTCAGTTCATTACCAATGAATTTTGAAAAAAAACGTTCGAATTAAGCCGAAATTGCCATTTTGCCTATCATCTCAAAAATAATAAGAACTGAGTTATGTTGTCTAGCACAATCACAAATAACCCATAGTGAAAGCGCTCACGTTGTATGATTCCTTAGCTTCGTTCAACATTTGTAGCTCCTAATCTTCTGATGTCTCAGTCTGCTTTCCACTTTCAACTACTGCACTTCCTTGAGAGGTGAGAGGCAGTTCTCTGTGAATATATGCATGTATGTCATTGATGCATCGCTTATTTGGGGGGACTTGTTGTTCTTGATCTTGAAATACAGAACGGGGTGAACATGGGAAATTAAAAAAACTTTCCAAGGTCTCCACTGGACTAGAGACTGCGGAGATATTGATGGATCTGTCTCATAGGGTGTATTCAGAAACTCATCACCACTGTCTAAATCATCATTGCATCTGGATCATAAAAGTATCACTTTGTTTCATCTCCGATCTGATCTCTAAAACACAAGCATTTCATGAATGAGAATTGTCATTTTTGCCCTTGTCCCGCGGTAAACAAAGCCATTCAAGTTTATTTGGTCACAATTTTTGGTTAAACGTCAAACATCAATTTTTGCTGTAGTTACACCGCATAAGGTGAGTTAAACCAGATCGCAAAAATAGATGACACGTTCTTAATTGCTGTGGGCGACAACACTGCGGAAGGGAAACGAAAGTATGCGGTTGGCCCAAAAGTCTGTGGTGGACTTGGGTCTACCTTTTGCATCAAACGCTGTTGAGTTGGGGGGACCCAGTGCCGACTTCGAATGGCGTTGTTTGAGAGGCTTTTTCTGGATTGTTATACTCTCTGAGCATTGTCAGTGATTCGAGAGAGGTGGAGGTGGAAATTGTTCGTCATGTCAAGAATTGTATCAGGCGATATATATACACACGTGGCCAAACAGTCTGTGGTGGACTTGGGTCTACCTTTTGCATCAAACGCTGTTGAGTTGGGGGGACCCAGTGCCGACTTCGGATGGCGTTGTTTGAGAGGCTTTTTCTGGATTGTTATACTCTCTGAGCATTGTCAGTGATTCGAGAGAGGTGGAGGTGGAAATTGTTCGTCATGTCAAGAATTGTATCAGGCGATATATATACACACGTCACAGCAGCCATTAAATTTGGGGGTACATCCGATTTTTAAAGGGTTAATTTATAGACACATCAGTAGACCAAGTTAGGTTCAAATGGTTGTCTGCCAACATACATCAAACTTAGGATACACATCTGAGATATATCCACCAATTGGCTCAATATTTCGCAATTCGTATTGATTTTGAAAAACTAAGAATATCGCTTATGAGTATTCAATTCCAGCTCTAGCTCCTTTCAACGCCTCCACACATATACCTCACAAGCCCCCAGCTTATCGATTTATTATTAATGGCTAGGCTTCAATTGAAATTGTGGATATTTGTGAAGGTTTGAGCAATAAATCCTATTCCAGAAGTAGCTATTGTACATCGACTTTTTTCATAAGCAGTGAGTGCTAAAATGTCAACGATCAGTTCAAGCTGATCAACCCTTTTTTTAGGTGCACGGTACGTACTTTGGGTACATTTTGTGGATTGGAAGTGTCAGGTGTCAACGATCGCCTATGTTCTGCTTTTGGGATTTGGCGAAACGAATATCAGTTTTCGCTGCCTTGTTGAAAGGGGGTGAACACTGGAGTTGATTCACAATGAAGAACAACTTATTTTGATGTCACTGCCTAAGATAAAATAAGCTAAAGTATAAACATTTCCCGATAAAGACCTAAAACATGTTTCACACTGACGATGCCCCAGACAAGAAAAGACAATTGAATTGGACACTTAAAAATAGAACGCTCTGAGTGCGACTCTCCAGAAAAAGATGAGTGAATGAACAAGAAAAAAATCATCATCCTCCGCCAAGTCAAAGGCATGGCATACACCCCAATCAAATTCAGGCTATTGCCACACACAAAAGTATCAATTATTAGAAGACAGTCAACCCATCTCTCGTCTTGTTTTCGAAGTAACTCCTTTTCGTCTTCAAATTCAGAAAAATTCGTATGAGCTGCGTATGTGTGTATGAGCTCCTTCGCAGTAGCGTGCTCGTAAAATATGAGATTTTGTCAGCATTTAAATTCTTGTAATGTTTAAAAATGTAATTGAACACAGTCGGTGTTTGTTTGAAAAGTCATCGACGCTAGTGCAAAACTCTGAGGAGGGGAGCGGGCAACACCTTATCAAAGCTAAATTGCCAATGCGCGGGTGTGCGTCACTTTATGAGCTAAGCACTTCTGTTGTCTACTTCTCATTTGCTGTGTGAAACACTGTGTAGCAAATTAAGGTTATCATTTGGCAGTAAGTCTGTTCGTCTGTCTAACAGAGTAACATTTAATTAACACACTTAATCTCCACTCTTCACTTTAAAACACCAAGAAGACATTATTTACACATGCAGTTACGCTTTGAACAAAACACCACGAACACATAAAAGCGTGCAGGTGTGTATCTAAAAAACCGCCATGCACATACAATGTAATTGAGTTGACATTTTTAGTTTTTTTTTTTTTTTTCTTCTTTGTTTATTTAATTCCTTCATCATCGAACATACAGCATTTGCTTGGTTGAAATACAAAAAAAAAACGATCAACAACAAAATTATAGAGCTAAAGCTTCTATAATTGTTTCTTCCTCGCAGATCCCATTCCTAAGTATCAATCTGTACTCTCACTGGGAATAAAGAAATGAACGAATCATCCAAGGCTAAGGCCTGATATACAAAAGTAAATATCCTTTGAGCATTCTCACATACACATTTTAAAAATGTTTAACAAAAAAGAAAAAGTATTTGAACCGTACGAATGGCGTCTTGATCTTAACAATATGTATCCTTCAAAATTAAAACAAAAAACAAAAAGAGATAATATTGCACTGAGTATGGGGGAACAACAAACAAAAAAAAATGTACATCGTGTTTTGCACCAGCAGAGGTAAGTAAGTG
This sequence comes from Eristalis intricaria, assembly GCA_964034865.1. Lineage (NCBI taxonomy): Eukaryota > Metazoa > Arthropoda > Insecta > Diptera > Syrphidae > Eristalis > Eristalis intricaria. The sequence continues at coordinate 23,702,970 of OZ035874.1, forward strand.
TGGATATTTTTTCTAACCAAAAAAAAAAATTAAATTTTCTTTTCTTTCTTTCTTTGAATTTTCGTTTACGTTTTGGAAGTCAGTGATGTTTGTTTGCTAAATTCATTTGATTTGTTTGTTTGTTTGTTTTTCTTCGATTTTTGTATCCATCATACACTCACATACTAAATCATCTACAGATAGTTTTGTGTACCAGCACATTTGAATTTCTTACTGTCGCATTGGTTGAAGTCGATTTTGGCGTACGTGAAGGTCGATTGTTGCGAAGTATTCGAATTCGGACTAAGGCTTACCACTGATGTGTCATCAGATGTTGAGGATCGTGTTTGATTCACTGATCCGTGTATCGTCGTATTGGAATTTTGCGGCAAATCCAAACTGGCGTAGTTCAATTCTAATATTGGATTCTGTGTGTTCTGACCCTGGCCAGTGGGCTTTGAACCGGGTGAGTTGGTAAGTTCATTGGCAGCTATATACTTGTTTGATGATACACAATCAATGTTCTTCAGTTTATTATCATCGTTGAAGGCGTTGTTACTTACTGTTAGTTCTGACTTAAGGACTTGATCTTGATCGCGGTTGTCGCATGAGTTCGACGGTGAGAGACAGAGTGTCGTCGTTGAGGATGAATTCAATTGTACACAATCACTGTTCACCGAACTGGGTCGCGATGATGTGGCGTCGGGAGTGAAAATTCGATCGCTATTCACTGAACTCGGTCGAGATAGGTTCCTTCGCGTCTGTAGTGAACTATCGCTGCTTATGTGAAGCAGCTCGTACCCTGTGCCCTTTGTCTGTCGATTAGGATTGCTGTGGCGATGACAGCGTGAAGACGAAGAAAACGGTGATGTTGGCGTACATTTAGGAGAATTTGATTTTCGTGCAAACTTGCTCACATCCTCTGACGACGAATCTGCGTCTGCACTCGATGAAAGTGGTTTGCTCTCGTTCTCTTTCGACTCGTCCATGGAATGAGAGTCGCAAATTGTGTCTATGCTCTGATCGGATGTGTTCATTTGGCAGTCAGCGTCTCTTCTCTTCTCCCTCTCGACCACGTCAATTTGACTCTTCTTGGGAGTTGTAACTTGCTTCGTTGAATCGACAAGGATGTCTTTACTAGGGGGACACTCATTGTCTACGGGTGACGTGTCGTTCCTGTCGGATGCCTCGTCCTCAATATACATCGAATTGATGATCAAATCCTGCAATCTGTCGTACAGATGTGCATCTTGTTCGGTGCCCGTTGTTTTCTCCTCGGAAATCGTAAACGAGTTGTTGGCGTGGTCGAAGTAACGCTTTCTTAGGTTAGACTCTGATTTGTTAGGAAGATTAACGCCAGTGGCTCGTTGCATAGCTTGGTTTTGTGTATGCAGTGCGGATAGCTTCGAAACGTTGCCAGCACCAAGGCTACGGTTGTTTTTCGGCATTTGACCTGTATTATTTGAAGGCATTTTCGAAACAGCTCTCGATTTCTTCAAATCGTTCATCATCGAACGGGATTTAATGGAGGCATTAGTAATGTCATTCATCAAGTGCCTGTTGATGTTCATAATCTGGTCAATATTGGAATAGCTTAAGTTCTTGTTGCCATTCCATGACATTGCCAAATAGCCTTCGGGTGTTTCCACCTTCCATTCGTCCACTTTGAATTGGTTGTGCGTAGCATCTGGTTGCTCTTCGGGCGTCTCTGGCAAGTCAACATTTGAGCTATCATCATTTGGCACTGATAATTGTTCAATAGATTCATTGAAATTATTTTGGTTAGTAGTGTATATAACTGGTCGCATTTCTAGGTAACCATTATCGACTGTTTGTTCGGTTATTTCTGAAAAGCTGTCATGTGATCGATTGCTCACAGCACTTTGTCCCGGTGAGCTGCTCAGCTTGGATCGCAGATGGCTTCCCTTTGGGAGATGCAGTGACGAGGCACCTGGTGATTGTGATGATAGGGAATTCGATCGACTGGTGGAATTTTTTGAAAAATCAATTTCCATTAGGTCATCCATGCGATCAACTGAATTTTGACTTTTATGAATTAAAAGTGGTGCACTGGAGGACTTGCGTCCCCTACCTGTACTCTCTGAAGATGGTTCTATGCTAGCGACTGAAGATTTACTTGTATTTACGTTAATATTGTTTGCGGCGGCCGAATGTGCGGCTGCCATTAGGGTGTTCCGTTGGAGATCACATCGAGGAACTTTAGATCGGGAACCAACGGAAAATGCCCGTACTCGAGAGTTATTTTGATCTATATTAGGAATAACTTCAATACGGACTCTTTGCTTATTATGTTCGATGCGACTTCCAACTGAATAGGCTCGGGGAGGCCGATCTGTGAGAACTCTGCAAGAAAACGAAACAAAAATGTAAATAATTGATTAGGTAAATAAAAAATTGTATGATATGGTTGAATGCTTTGACTGCGCCAACTACAAAGGTATAAGTCTCCTTAATATAGCCTACAAGACAGATATAACTTTGAAATAGTCAATGACGACTTTGTCTACCTAGGAAACGCTATCAACTCAGACAATGAAGAACAGAAGAAGAATAACTCTTCCCAATAGCTACTTCTTTGGGCTAAAAGAAAGCAATTGATGAACAAAGCCCTCTCTCGAACAACCAAAATAACACTCCATACCACCTTAATCGTACCAGCCCTGCTATATGGCGCAGAGGCATGGACTTTGTCAGAAGCGGAAGAAGTTTCTCTTGGCTGGATTAAACCCTCTCTTGAAAAGGCAAAATTTGATCTCTTATTACTGTGATTGTAACCTTCCTCAGCAAGAGAATCATAAACGCAGCTTTAGACCCTAGCTCTGTAGAAGCTATTGCCTCAAGGGATAACCCGCAGGGCGAAGTTAACTCACCCCCTATGTAGGTGCTAGTCATTAACGAAGTTCGGAGGAGACGCTCAAATAAAGGGTTTTCCAACAGGGACTTGAGAACTTTGAATTTAATTTGTGAACGCACTCTTTCACTAATCATCAAGTTGACACTGTCAATTTATTCAGTAAACTCAACATTTTCATCATGGTAAAGTACATGAACAAGCACCGTCTGCAAATTATAAAAATTTTTTTTTGGGCCATATTCTTTCGTCGACGATAACGATCGTCACGTTACTGTGAATGGTCAATGAAATGGTTTTATCGCGTAATGATTACCGATTATTTTCCCCCCAATTAGAAGATATGGACTTGGACGGCATGTGGTTTCAACAGGATGGTGCCACAAGCCACACAGCACACATTACAATCGATTTATTGAAGAGTAAGTATGGTGAGCGTGTTATCTCAAGAAATGGGCCAGTGGATTGGCCATCTCGTTCGTGCGACTTAACTCCGCTTGACTATTTTTCTGTGGGGCTACGTTAAGTCATTGCTTTATGCCAACAAGCCGACGACGTTGGAAGAACTCAGAGCCAACATTGAACGCGAATAGCGGCCATTTCGGTCGAGTCGTTGAAAATTGGGTCCAACAAATCGAACACTGCAAACGCACACACGGTGGCCATATGAACGAAGTCTAGTTCCTTTCATAAATATTTTGATTGTACTTCAAGGCGATAATAAAGTTTGAAACATCTCAAATGGTTTGGGTTTTAATTAAAAAAAAAGTTGTCAAGTCCAGTTGCCTTGTGTAACTGACTGGCCTGAAGGATATCAGCTGAGCAACACATGACGAATACGAAGTAAGAGCCAAGAGGTTACATTCCTCCACGGTCGTCAGAATAAGTCCAACAAGTTCCTCTTACCTAACCTAACCTAATATTGGCGATGCTGGAAGACGTTGTTATAAAATGTACCCTCCATGCATCGGAAGCCTAATCAATTGAGTCTTTTCAAAAAGGTCATCTCTTGGCATCATAGCTTCTATTTGAAATACACAAAAAACAAATAATTTTTACTTACTGCGACTCTTCATCGTCAGCGAAAATCTCAGCGTTAATCTCCTCAAGTGGATACTCTTCGAAAAACATATTTGCCGTACGTGTGGGCGCTATGCCATACGCATTGTACATCTGTCGTCGTTGCTTCATAGCCTGCTCCATGTCAACATAATCAGATGTTTGTGGAGACGACATATGAACATAACCGTCAACGGTCTCTTCGGCGATACTCGATGTACGACTGTTACCATCGGAACTGTTATCACATAGCGCATTCTCGCAGGGGCTCTTTGAAGTCGTCATATCCACGTACTGACTCTCTGCCTCTTCTGAATGAATATTTGAACTACACGATAGGGTTTTCCTCCGATCACCTGAATGCATATCCACGGTATCCATATTATAGCAGTTTAGTTTCTTATTCTCGGTGTACCAGTATTCGTCCACATTCTCCTCAGGGATAACACCGCCGGGCGACAGGGAACTAGATAAATGAAACGAGTTAATTCAATTAATCCTTATAATTTCACAAATCGATTTGAAGGTGGTCATACTTGTGAAAACGCGACATATAACTCGCATTATCGTCCGGAGTTAGCGAGTTCTTCATGCTGTCGGTCTCGTCTATACTAAGTGTGGATCCATCACTTTCTGAACAGCCCATTGATGGACTTAAGGCGTTGCTGTTCATCGGAGGACTATGGCTATGCCTGTTGTAGTTTGAGTTTGGCACGGTGTTTAAGGACGACATTGTTCTTGACGGTGGCATTGACGCATTACCGAAACTGTTTGTGGAACTTTCAGTAGTTGTTCGGTTTCTTGATGGCAAACTGTCGCATCTATCTCTATTCATAGCTAAAAGAGAATAAATAAAATTTTGTAAATAAATTTAGTAGAATTTGTTGAAGGGCATGCGATTTAAAACAAACAATGAAAAGGTGTACATTTTGGGAACTGTAAATACCCGATTGTTTCCAGTTGCAGGGCAAAGGTTGTATAAACACTAAGCTGGACAAGGGCGACTGTTCTATGCCAGCTACAGCTATCCTAATTTGGACATGACAAAATGAAGAACAAGCGAATTCAAGTAGAAATTTGTTTTTGTTGTAAATGGGAAATAAATTCTAAGTCGACGCCTTTCGATCACCGCACGCACTGGTTAGTGTTCACGGGGCCGGGTTGCTTGCCTTTACAGCTAAGCCCGACCTGCTGCCGAGCCGGATAGGTCTGCCCCCAGACGCTGGCATATTTTCACCATTCAGGCTTGGCTCCTAATGCGGCCTTCTGTCTGGTCTTCTTTTTTGTTGGAGCTGTACGCAAATAAATTTGTACACCCCAAATCTCTAACTCGGCCTATAATCAGGAAGGACGAACTTGGTGACAAAGTCAACCCAGCAGCTGCGTCTTCGAACGGAAAGGACTTTGCTACCTTGAGAAAGTTGATGATTTCTTTTGATAGGATGTACTGACCTACTTGATGTCAGTGTGTCGCCGCGACGTAGTGAGTTAGTGTGTCGACTCCTACGCAGGGAGTCTCACGGCTCCACCTCTTTCGAGTTACTGACAATGCTCAAAGAATGTGTCTGTCTAGATAAAGCACGCACAACGTGATTGGTTGCTGTAGAAGCTAGGTCTAGGTCCCCCTCGGACTCTCGCGCCACCCATATCATTATTATTACGATTTCAGATTTGGACACTCGATTAGTAGGTGTTCAAAGGATTCCTTTGATTATCCACAGTGTCTGCAGTCAGAGCTGCTGTGACCCATCCTGTATAGGTGGTAGTTACATAAGAAGTGGCCAGTAAGTGCGCCATATAGTATCCTAAGGTTGGGTTTGTTGAGGTTTAGAGACTCCTCGCTTCTCTTGATCAACCCTCATGCATTTTTTAGAGTAAGTTCCTCCTGGTTTTTCCAGAATTTGATGCGACATTTATTTGTCTAGACTTGCGTACAGTGTTGCTGAAGCCAGGAAGAGAGAAAGTCTCAACAACGGGATTTCAGCCCCATTCCTTGCTTGGGTGTCTGCCTTTTCATTGCCCTCGTACTTTTTCAGGTCCTGACACCTATAGTTTAGATTGTTTTTCCCTGCTAGCGTGTTGAGCATTTTATGATTTTCCCAGACAGCCCTGGAGCTGAATGTGAAGCTTTTTAGGGCTTTAAGTACTAGCAGGCTATCGATACTCTCAGATATTTTTGTATTTATCAGATTTCTATTGCGGGTCGCCGTGGCGTAGTGGGTTAGTGCGTTGACTCCTACGCAGAGGCTGCCAGGTTCGATACCCGAATTGACCACCTTTCATATTTCACGGCTCCACCTCTTTCGAGTCACTGACAATGCTCAAAGAGTATTTCCTGTCTAGAAAAGGCTTCTCAACTACGCCGTTCGGAGTCGGCATTAAACTGTAGGTCCCTTCCACACGTGAGAAAACAATAGCACGCACAACAGTGGTTTCTGAGAAGCTAGGCCCTGGCCCTCTACGGGCTGTAGCGCCACACATATTATATTATTATTATCAGATTTCTATTATTGATGCAATGCGTTGCTTCATTTCTCGCGAAGAGTTAAGCTTGCAAGATAGTGAACTCTTTGGGAAGAGGTATGCGTAGGTTACATTCAGGTTCTACAATGCCCGCCTGAAGTTTCTGACTTCGACCCGTCTGTGTACTCTAACTATCTTTGGGCGTCATCAGTCATTCTAAGTATAACGATTTTGTATTGTTTGTGGACCGAATTTCCATCTGCGAATCGCAACAACGTCGATCCATTTTTAAAGCGGTTGTTCACCGGTAACGAAAAGTGGATCACTTATGACGTCAAAAATGCTGCAAAAAAGCTATAAGGTACAAATGAGGACTACAGTCACGTGTTGCTCACTGTGTGATTAAATCAGAAGTCACAGCCGTAACTCCTGTACGGCGTCGCGATTTGGTTGGTGTACTGCGCTTGATAAAGCCACTAATTGCAAACCAATCCAAAGGGTGCAACCTATGATATGTGTATGCATCAGCGGAGTACTGCGATCAACATCCTACATAGCTTTAAATAAACTCCTCAATCTTCCGCCGATAGATCCCTTCCGCAGACAGGCCGCGATACTGTACCATCCTCGACAAATTCGGATCCGTACCAGAAATAGCGATACCTTAGCGTATCTTCGAAAAGAATTTCTCAATCAGCAGATCTTACTCGACGCCTGAACACCAGACGCTGAACCGTCCTCTGTGAATCTTCCCAGGTGGATAGAATATGGGTGAAATGGTCATTCCGAACCAAATCACCAAATCGCGGTAAAGAATGCTCTTTCCTGGATAAAAAAAATGTAATATGGGGCACCGATATTGTCATCTGTTCAGACAGCCAGGCAGCAATCAAATCCCTGAGTGTAGTCACATTTAACACCAAAACTTCACTCAATTGCCGCCTCTCTCAAAGAGAGGACCAAGTCCAACTTACATGAATGCAGGGACACAGCGACACTGCGATGGCTAGAAAGGGCACCCGCCTCGCACGTACTTTCCGGATGGTGGTCCACTATTCATGCTTATCGAAACTGTATGACATCTACTGAATCTCGAAGCACTTGCTCAAGTAAATCGTAGATAGTCAACTGGCACGGGATGTCTCATTACCAAACAATTCTGTCTCACGCTCGACTAAAAGCGATCGTTTAGTCTGATCAGAATAAGTAGGCCGAATCTTAGAACTCTCAGAAATGGTTAGGAGGAAGAGACTATGGTAGACATTGTATGCAATTGCAGTTCTATCAGCCTGTAGAAAAAGACATCTTGAAGCCTACTACTTCAATAACTTGACTGAACTAAACACCATAAGTCAGCTAGTCAGCCGATCTACGTTGATGTTTTTTAGAGAAGAAGATTCAAACATAAACTGTATTGGGCTGTACAGCGACTTGTACCTAACCGGGCGTCTACAGATTCAACGCCTAATATGGCTAGCAAAAGTTGACTGCTCCAGCCCGAAGAGTTTTGACTCCGAATCAGTGTGACAACCCAATAGAAGACGCTCATGGAGCCGATCGGACACCCAAGTGGCGAAGGACCTCATCCAACTTGGCTTGCGAAATTGGAGGCAGCTGGCTAAAGATCGCGCTAGCTGGAGAGGCTTGTTGATTGAGGCCAAGGTCCACACCGGACTGTTGCGCCTTTAGAAGAAGAAAATGAAATTTGTCATACAAGTATACAACACCTCAGGGAGACTGTCTGAATACTTATTAATTGCTATTATCGAACTGTACCCTGCATTGCAGAATAATTGAAATGACTTCTCAGTCCATAAATTGTGTTCAAATTAAATGAATGTACACTCCCATCATTGACTTCTAAAAGTTTTCTTCACATAAAGACAGAAACTGTACCAACTACATGAATTAAACTTTGAATATGTTCAAATTTCGATATCGATTTCCTTCGAATTAATTAAATTAACTTACCACTCAATGGCGACGAATTCAAAGTTTTGCTACCGGAATGGGTTTGCCTTCGCTGTAGGATAGTTACGGGTTTCGAAGTTTCAGTTGCTGAAGACGAACGCTTTCGCATCGGACCATACGAATCCTCTGCATTCGATGACATCACACTTGAAGCAGCAAAAAATAATAGCCATGAAATCTCTTGAAAATGAATGACAAAAATATAATGGTATACTTTAGTATCATTGTATGCATATTCTGTGCAATCAAAGAATCCTTCGTTTCCATCCAGAGTTCACCAGCTCCGATGACACTGTGTCTTCCTACTTCCATGTAGAAATATCGCTTTGAGTCGCCACATCTAAAAAAAAACAAACAAAAAGAAATAATTATGCGATGGGTCCACTGGAGAAGCCATCGATTGTTTACCTTCTTATTGACGTCAAATAAAATTCAACAACTGGAACTCGAGGCTCGTCAAGATCCGTGCGCTCTGGGCCAATGCGAATAAGTGTTACAGATTTTGACGACAGGCAGACATGGTAACTGCCAAGAATGCCTTTCTTCTCAGCTAAACCCTTTTTTTGAACTACCACCTGCCAAACGTGTTCTGAAAATAGATCGAATACAAATTATTCAAGAATATATAATCGGCGCTCAGTGGAAAGTAACGTGTGCACACGTCCATAGCTACTGACTATATATGTTATGACGGTAAATCGATACTGCTTACTAATCAACAATCTTAAGTACACCCGTAATAACAGTGACATGCAGACGTTGCATGAGCTTGGATTGCGATGCTTGTTGTTAGATGAAAATTATTTCATAAGCGATCACTTGAGAGAAATTATTTGCTAATTTGAATGTAGGGAGATTTTTTTTACTGTACGAGCTGTTTAGCGACGTCTACTACAATGGCTAGGTTATCTAGACCGGATGGAAACCAATGCTGCGGTCCGGAAAGTCTGCGAATCCTCTTCAAGGGACTGATCAGTAGAGGAAGACCACATCTCAGGTGGCGCACGTAAATGGAAAGCATACCGCAGCCAACTATGCATGCGAAACTGGAGGCAGCTAGTTTACGACCGAACAAACTGGGACGCTTGTTGGTTGAGATCCAGGTCCACCCCGGACTGTAGCGGCACCGGAAGTAAGTGTATTTTTGAAAACGCAGACGTACCGTGATGGTACATCGATGAATCAAATACAAGCACATACAGAAATGAATGGTAGGTAGGTCTATTCAGAGAGGTATAATGGATGCCCTTATAGGCTTACGGCCGTGGCTCGCTTAGACAAGAGTTGTGTCCATTGTCACCTTGATTGATGATGTATTTCCTACCATAAAACATTCTTTTGCTACTAAAACCATCCGGATTGCTTTAGACACTTTAGGTTCTCCCACACACGTCCTCCAGCTCTGCAAAGAAGTGATTTACCAGGAACTGTTTTCTTATCCTTGCTAGGGCTGGGTATTCTTTACCCTTCTTTATATTTCTTCCTTATCTCTGCAGCTTCTACGGAAGTCCTTGTGTGGTTTGTTCAGTCGCGATGCGATGCCTATGGCGCAGTGGTAAGCATTCACACTTCTTGGCGACTAAAGCTGATCAGTGATGTTGATCTCTTTTTTGACCAGCGTCCGCCACAAGGCCCTTGCTATAGCTCCGATTGCCAGCTCCGATTATATCCAAGGCATCGTCCGCCAGTTTTCTTCTTAAGGAGCTAAACGGTCTGAGTGTGCAATGGATTGCCCGAGATTCTAATGTTGGTGGCAAGTTTGAGTATGGAAACCTGGCTGTATGATTTTTCCGCCCACAGACTTGCCTCACTGAGCCGCAGAGACGAGAGGCTGCAGAATAAGTCGATGTAGAAGAGGATGATTCGAGGGCTGTTTTGTTAGGAGAGGTCTTACCACCATGATACATAGCCAGTATAACACCCGTGGTTTGAGACCACATGTTTTGTACAGACACGTTTGCGTGTACAGAAAGCCACACACGCCTTCATTATGCGGTCCTTCCAAATAAGTTTGGAAACAAGTATGACACATATGTATACGTTGCTGTCTATAAGAGTTTGAGATTAAATCCATTTATATATGGGCAGTTGACTCAGGAATAATTCCCATGTTTGTCAAGACAAGCAACTCCCATTTTGTCCGGCCTGACCTCCAGTCCAGGTATTAACTAGCATTAGTCCATGACCCAGACGTTCGCTAAGCGTTGAAGGAAATTTATTTGAAACTGGGATGGCCTGCGTGAATCTGTGAATCCTTCTGCCTCCAGTGTCTTTATGATTTTCTCAACCACAAGTATCCATAGGAGAGGTAACCATACTCCCAAGGAATGAATAGTTTTTTGGAAAATATTCTGAAGCCTGAACCCAGACAAAACAACCCAGGCGGAAATGCAATATAACTATAGTTAGTTTAGGTTACGTTGAGCTGGCCTAAGTATGCACTCAGTCTTATCGGTTAATTGTGCTGCATGATCAGGTAAATACTGTTAGAGAAACCGGCTTGTGTTAACTATATATCGACACATTTTTTTTTACAGGGATCTGACTTAGATCCCAAAAATGATTTACAAATTAGGCTTTACAGCACGGCACTCCATGGCTTAGAAGATGTTAGTTGGAATCAACATTCTTGATGTTCATTTGAACCTGGTTCCAACTATCTTCTGCTGGTCGCCTGTTTTATTTTTTCTGTCAGAAAGCGTTTAATGTTCGACATATTCTGCTATAGTGGCAACGGGCAATTTGTACGTCTTGCAAACTCATCCGCTACACAGTTTCCTGGATAAGTTCCTATGTCCCGATAACCAAGACCAGTCAACTCTTCGAAATATAAGAGAAGTTAAGTTTGAGATTAGACACATCATGTCCAGAACCATGGTGGTTATCGACGAAAATGCAGATATAACGAGCTAATATAACATTCCAATCTAGCCATGTTCGGATAGACATGATCTCCGCCTGAAGAACACTAAACTGATCTGGAAGTCTCCCCGTTAGACTTGAGTTTGAATTCTTAAGGCAGATACCGCAGCCTACTTTCTAATTTGTATGATGTCCCTGAATGAATGGATTCTGATGTGGAGAGTGGAGAATAGAGATTTGGACAGTATGCGGTTATACTTGTGACACATCTTAAAAAGGGCTATAGAACACTTGCGGTGGACAGACTACAGTCTTCTTGTCATAAAGAAGTCTTACTGATGTTTAGATTGTTTCAATGGCTTTCGCCAACATGATGTACATGGATACTTTGATATTTGACTGCAGTTTAAACTTACTCGTCTAACATATGAATTATTGTAGTTGATATCTCTAACACTTACCATAGAATGGCTTCGGTTGTCCTTGAAGAATATTCTGACCGCTTTGCAATTTAAGCATCTCTTTAAGCCATTGGTTCATTTCCTCTTCGGTATCCATAACAATACCGAAACTTTCGTCTTTCGTTGACAAAGTGACAACAAAATCATGTTTCGTATCCATGCGGCGATTAATGTTGAAGCAACTGCTTAGTAGAATTGTTCGTTTTGGTTTGGTTTTCGTTCTGAATTGCTTCTCCTTATCGAAATATTCTAGACGTGCCAAAGATTTACCACAATCTTCATACAACACGAAATATTTCTTTCTCATTGTCTTCAACTTCGTATGATATCCATGAAGTATGACGCCATTATTCGGCGACGTTTTATTTGAATTCGACGTCATTTTTGCAAGCTGTAGGTTTTGAAGATGGAGAATTTTTGTTTAGTTTTTTACTTCCTCTTTCTTTTTTTGTTCACATTTAATAGATTTGGTATTCAATTGAATTCGCAAAAAAACCACATTAGTAACTCATTTGGTGATAAGAACCTGAAACAGAAAGAAAATATCATGTTAAGTGTCTTGTTTGATAATATATAGGTCGCAGAGATTGCATGAAGAAAAGAAACACCTAGCACGGAATCACGAAGGAAAGTTTGATTTAGACATCTGGAGGAAAATCCAGACCAGCAGGCATAGACGGCAGCCCTGGTTCGTGTTTAGACTCTGGACGAGTCATTGACCTAGTAAATGATGTAATCCATCGAGTTACGCAACTCTAGGAAACTGCCGACTACAAAATAAGGCCACTCACGACGAAAGAAACCAATCAATCAAAAAATAATCCCCGACTACAGACGGATTGAATGTGTCATTTTCAAAATAAAATTATTCCACTGAGGTGAATTCGAATCCAATCAGCTAAGACGGGTTCCCACATACGACAAGATAAGACATCAAGGTTTAAAAAATGTACACAACTTAAATTATGGCGTTGACGTGTAGACCTATTACGTGGGAAGGAAAATATTAACCAGAGGAATGCTTGTATCGAACATGCTTATTCATTGTAATAAGCGGTTGAAATTTTGACACATGCGATTTAGGGTTAGGTGTCTGTATCACGAAGAACTTTAAAACAAAAACAACTAGCTAGGACTTCATCAGAATATATCAAGGACTTTACAAATCTAAAGAAGAAAAAATGACAACAATGTCGGCTATCAATTGGCGTTCTTTTAAAATTCATTGCTATTAATTTAACTTTTCATCAGGGTTTCATAATTTTTGGAAATGAGGATCTTGTATGCAGGATATAGATATAGTCCAACCAAGGGGTTATGCCTTGTTCCCATCAAACAAAATCGCGAGGTTTCATTAAATTTCTCCAAACCTACGAGGTTTCATCACACTTTTGTAGGGTGTCGAATCGTCGCGCTTTTGGCGAAAGTTAGTTGAAGTCCTTTTGAGTTCATCCATCCCTGAGAAGTTGTCAAACCGAACAAGCCTAAAGCCTGAACTTCAGTGTATTGGCTCATTTTTGTGTTCACTTGCTCTCGGTTCCTCTTCTGGTGTTCTTAACACTGTACTTCCTGTCAGCAAACATCTATTTTGATTGCCAAAATTAACATCTAATGACATTTGATAGAACTTCAAACTCAGCCGCCATGACAGTGGTCCAGATCAATCTTCACCACAGCATAGCGGCCAGTGCTAATCTGGTATTTGTCCTCTCAACGAAGAAAATTGACAAGAACCTTGGATTGTCCGAGGACGCGTACAGGGGCTAAGCGGGAAAAGATCTTGTAACTTACCTCTACAACTCTTATGGTGGTGTAAGTAGGATAAGAAACCCGCATTGTAGCTAGGAAAGACGTTAATTTGTAACTCAGCAACGAAGACCAAACTACGGTCAGATTCGAGCGTAACAATCGCAATCCGCTGATCCTGTCATCTACATACATGCCGTACGACTCGGAGTAAGGTCTCCCAGACCGTCCCCTGAAGGAAATCGTGGCGGAAGCCAAAAGATGAAAGTGGGACCGAACTACAGGCTATGACAGCTCGGATACCATTGATAGAGGTAACGATCTTCTGAAGTATATTTTATTGAACAACCTGGGTATAGAAAATTGGTAATGAACCAGTCAGCAATTAATAACTGGAGAGTTTCTGACACACCGTCCTTCTCAGACCATTGACTGATAACTTTCAAAATAAGCAGTGTGTGTAATAGAATAAGAAGAATCAGGAACCCTAGGCACACCAACTGGAACAAGCTCTTCAAAGAAGTTGAAAGGTGCACGTGGCACCTAATTAATAAAACAATCACCAGTGTCAATGACGTGGAGACAACTGCCAACGTTCATGTTCTCTACAAACGATAACGAGTAAGAAATCCCCTCCTTGGTGGAATAAGGAAAATAACAAGATCACACTTGAATGCGGACAAGGCATCAAGACACCAGAAGATGCCTACAAAGAAGTTTTATGGGGATGCCTACAAAGAAGTTTTAAAGGGCAATATCCACGGCTGTATGCGACACGTGAAGAACTCACTGCAGTGAGAAACTGCTAGACTGAGAAAACTTTTATCAAAATGTACCACTGTTCCGGGGCTTATTAGAGATGTAAATTGTTACTGGATACTATCCTCCAGCGAGACACTACGTCTGCTAATGGACAAGACTATCCCCACATAGCTGAGATCACACCATTCGTCAGGAGTCGACGGCATTCTTCCCCTTCATGTTGCATAAACCAAGAACATCAATGTTCCTATCCGGGTAAATCTCTCTCTCTTTTCGAGCAGTCTAGTGTACAGTCATATACCGCACACCTGGGGGGAAGTCAAAGTTGTATTCATCCCTAAAGAAGGCTAGACTGGTCACTTCACAGCAACCGATTTCAGACCGATAAGTGTTATTATTCTTTGTGCTAAAGACATTCGAGAAGCTTATCAACGCCCACATACGTAGCAATCTCGAACGCAATACCATCTCCTGCGCACAGCATACGTACGTGAAAGGTAAGGGCATAGAAACTGCACTGCACGAGGTAGTTAGTGTTATAGAAAAGACTATAAGTGTGGAGCATCATATGGACATATGGACATAGAGGAGCATCGAAAAACTAAAGTAGAAAGATCGATTACAACGGTAATTGTACGCCAGCTTAACAAAAGAAGAAGAGGGCATTCCTAAGCGTCCATCAAAGCCTCAAGGAGTACCGTACAAGTTGGGGTTATATCTCCACTTCTGTGGGTACTCAATGTCACTCATGGTCATCAATGACATTCTCGAAAAATTAAGACTCACTCGAAACAGGCCAATTGCATTCGCTGATGACGTCGTCATAATTGCATACGGTAAATTCCTCCGAACTATCAGTGAGCTATTTGAACGCGTAATAAACCCCCTTCTAAGATGGGCAAAATCTTGCGGCCTAGGAATCAACCCCCAAAAAACGAAGTTAGTACTCTTCACCAACAGAAGGGCCATCCCGCCCTTTAACCCTCCAGTTATTGAGGAAACAACCCTCATGCTTCAGGAAAGTACGAAGTGCCAAGGGGGGTGACACTAGACAAGAAACTCAATTGGAAAGCTGATAACAAGAACAAATTTAATAGCCGCCTGCGCCCTTTACCTCAGTAATAGAGTCTTTGGAAAAAAATGGGGACCAAACTCAAATACAATTCTGTGGATGTACACAGCGATTGCAAGGCGTATCCTCATGTACGGCAGTTTTGTATGGTGGCAAGATTGTCTTAAAACCACCAACTTGAAGCTGCTAACGAGTATACGAAGACGTGCATACCTTGGCGTGGCAGGAGCAATCTCTACCACTCCTAAGGCGGGTTTAGAGGCTCTACTGTATCGTGGACTAGACCTCTATATGCAGTCGACTGCAGCAAAAAGCGCCATCAGGATTATCCAGTCGAAAGGCTGGCGCCAAAACCGATTGCGGCGCGCAGGTATACTCGACAGACTACAAATCGGACCATTTGAAAGTGACTACCTTCCAGTGGCGTGGCGTCCATATAAACCGATTCCTACCGTGTTACCTTTTAAAATCCACTCTTCAACAATCTATCGATACAACAAACAACATGAATCTTAATATGTGGATATAAACATATTTGTCTGCCTCCTATACCTGCACATGCAAGAGTCAAATGCGTGTCATATGTTCTCATATCGTTCTACTGATTTACGTAAACATACACTATACACATCATTACATGCCTCTCCTCCATCATCACATGCCACATACTCCATAGGCCATAAGAGAACAAGCGCAAAGTGGCAACAAAATAAAGAGTGAAAGATCATAGTTACCCGAAAAATCTCGGGTTAACCAATATCTGGCTGGTTAGAACAAATTGGTTCTCTGTCCTTGTTTTGCCTTCATCGTTCGCTGTGGTTGACTCCTCTGTTTAACACACGCTTATAAAAAATAAGTCTCTTTTCATCGACTTATTTGCTGATTTTGTATTGTTTTCTCTTAGTTTTTTTCTTTCTTTTTATTTCTGTTTGAAAAAATTGCTTTTGCATCTGCCAATTTCATTATACTTTAAGTTCATTGTAATAAGACTGGATGGCGCAATTGGTTGAGTGCCTGCCCCTGGTTAGCGGGGTCCCCGGTTCGAATGCCAGTGAAAGCAAAGTTAATACGCTTTTATCTGGTTTTCAAATCTGGTCCAGTCACCATTTGACGTTGGGATCAAATTAACGGCACTATCACTGGAGTGGTCAATCAGTGGTAGCTGTCTGACTGTGGGTATCAAAATGTACCAGGTCTAAGTGTGCGGGTAAATTCACTAGCAGCACCTCTACTTAACCTAACCTTAGTTCATTGTCAATTTTACCTTTAATGGCTTAATAATAATATGGGTGACGCTACAGTCAGAGGCGGACCTGGGCCTAGCTTATCAGCAACCACTCGTGTTGTGCGTGCTATTGTTTTCTCACGCGTGGAAGGGACCTATAGTTTAATGCCGACTCCGAACGGCCAAGTTTGAGAAGCTTTTTCTAGACAGGAAATACTCTTTGAGCATTGTCAGTGACTCGAAAGAGGTGGAGCCGTGAAATATGAAAAGTGGTAAATTCGGGTATCGAACCTGGCACCCTCAGCGTAGGAGTCACTCACTAACCCACTAAGCCACGGCGATCTTTAATGGCTTAAAGTATATAAATTGCCTTGAATTGCTTTACTTTTATATGACTAGCAAAATAGCAATATACAATACAATTTCAGAAAGCGTTTGCAGGTGAATATTATTACAGACCTTTTCAGATAGTGCACACCACGCCACTGCTACCTTCTCCCCTTCTTTGACATTGAAATACCCTTCGGGTGTAAATTTCCAACAAGTTAGGAATGGAACCTAAAAGAACCCATTAACAACCCGACGTCCATATATGTATATACAGGACATTTTCTCCGAAAAACTAAACATGCACTATTCCATTTTCAGCGGAGGTCCTAAAGGTCAAGGAAGCGGCCAAAATAATTTCATTGAAGGCAATACTACCGGGGCAAATTACATTTTTAATTAACAGTCAAGTGGCCATCAAAGCTATTACGGTGTTCGAAATCAAGTCCAAGCTGGGCAAGGTTCTTGGTATACAGCACACGATCACTCTTTGCTGGGTGCCGGGTTATATGGATATACCCGGCAATGAGGTAGCCGATGAACTTGCCAGAAAAAGGGCGGAAACCGAACCATCCCATATGTACCCACCCCTGGCAGACGTCAGGAAGAGGGTGGATGATAAAATCATGGAGTTAGTTAATGATAGGTGGATCTCTTGAACCACCTCCCGACTGCTGTGATCAAAGTTTAACAACGCAAGGACCGACATACTCCTTCAATGCCCCAAAAAACGCTGAGAATGGTTGTGGGTGCGCTAACCGGACATAACCACTTCAGATATTATGCAAACAAAATCGGACTTTTTTGTTCCTGCGTCATTATCCCCTGTCTGCATTGAGACGCAGAACACTGGGAGAATATTTCTTCCAAAATCTTCATGAACTTGTAGAAATTCCACTAACGTCTTTTTGCAGTTTAAGCAGAATCACCGGATGGCAGGACACGAAAAGGAATAGGAGGGGGTTTCCTCCCCCATATGGGTATCACAATGCCGGATCTCAGTGTGTCGTGGTTCTACTGCGCCTTCCCACCGACCTAACTCGCTTGGAACGGCCTATTGAAGTTTCAGTAAGAGTAGCCAGTATTACGCAGATGACATCGGCATCATCGTGGAAGCATTCAAGGCGTCTGAAGAAGATACAAAACGACCAGTTCGTTCACGGTGAATAAAGACAAACGAAATATATGCTATCGAGCAAAAATCGTTCCGCCGCAGACCACCTGTGACAAAACATTTTGATGCAGTAAGCTTGAATAGCTTAGCTGATCGCAGTTGTCAAAATCCCTTCCACTCGTGAGAGAACAACATCACGAGGGATTGCTGTAGAAGCTACGCCCGGTATGTAGCATGAAGCAGATATTCACATTCCACTGAGGCTACTCTACATTCAGTTTCATCAGCTCGGCCAATAGACAAACAAATAAATCTACATCGAACGTGTAATTGCTTACAAAAAGCGATATCTTAAAAGAAAAATAAAGGAAAATCATCAGAGAAACAGAAAACTTTTCAACGTCGCATGCAACTTTGTTTCAATCCATAAACATATTCGAGTTGAAACTTGAAATCAATTACATTATTTTTTTTTTACAAACCAACAAATGCACGCGTGTGCTTTGAATGAGCACTTCTATCTATGCGCATGCACAGCACAGCACAACCAAGTCAATGACTGTTAATTTGCGATACTGTTTGAAGTCACGAATTCACTTTGCCAGCCATATTACTACACGCAGCGCCAGCATATGGACGAATCGCTAACAAAACAACCATCCCTTAGAGATGCAATTACAAAAATCTAATCTATTTTCTCTGATTACTCGTCACATCATAGTTGCGATGAGGCGCACTGCGGTGTTTCGGAAAATGTGATGACATATCAAAATCAATTATCTTATTGTCGACGCGCATTAACAATAACAACGAACTGCTTTCATACAATGTGATTCATGGCTTCGTCTGAGTTTAGGTAGCATGTGGAAAGAAATGTTAACAGAGAATGTTTACAACTTCATACATTGTTGCTTTATATCGAGGTGATGTATGATCATCGCTGTGGCTGGGAATGCGTTTTATCTGTAACACGTTCAAGGGTGATCTCAGTCCGACTGACATTGAATGCAATGAATGAAATAGTTCTTAGTCAGAAGAAAGAGAGATACGAATGCAAAATGCGTCGTAAAATACGTGAAAAATTCTAAATTTTCGGCTTGCAAATGGAGGTGTGAGGTCTCATCCAAATCAGGTCATCGACTCGAAGGCAATCGATGATAAATCAATTATGATCGATGAAGGAGCACCTATTACAACTTAACATACAAAATCGTGGTGACTATAAAAATCTAGCAAAATGTATTAATGGGCAATAAAGTGGACTTTTCCTCTTTTCTGTCACCGCCTAATTTTGTTCATTCCGTGCATAATTTAATGGGTTCTTATTAAAGTTTTGTGCGGCAGAAAAGGGTTCACGTGGTGGAATCTGGGACAAATTCAAGGAAATGCGATACGAGGTGTACGAACAGTTGGAGCAGCAGGGAATAGCGAGTTTCTAATACTTGGGTTAATAAAGCTTCCCTCGCTAGCTCTTCATCAACCACTCGTGTTGTGCATGCTATTGTTCTTTTACGAGTGGATGAGACCTACAGTTTTATGCTGACTCCGCACGGCCAAGTTTGATAAGTTTTTTCTAGGCGGGAATACTCCTTGGGCATTGTCGGTGACTCGAAAGATTAGGAGCCGTGACTTATGAAAGGTGCTATCAATTCGGAGAACGCCTTTTCATTTTTTCAACCCATTAAATTTTTGAGATAGTGCGATTTTACCCTGATACTCACTCTGAATCGTAATTCTGACGGGGGTTCAGATGTTCATCAATCAAAAGACAGCGAATGACAATGAATTTTACGGTCGCAGGTACATGGTTTATACATGGTATTGGTTTGTGTCTTTGTTGGCACGGTGGGAGTGTAAAATCGTGTTCACTGAGATTTATTATCGACTGCATCAACTTTCCTTCACATATTTATCTTCTCTTCGTCTGCAGGTATGTGCTGGCCTTGCTCCGTTATCAGGGAGAAGTGTGAGGCTCAAATTGCGAGAGATAAGTTTGCCTCCTTAGTGCCATTAACAATTTTATAAACGAGATAAACGGAGTCCAAAGAAATAGTGGTTGATAAGAATTATTAAGCTTGTTCTTGTACTGTTCCCTGCCGAGTCTATCCCGGTGTAGACGATGTCACTGACTACATCGACGGTCTGTGCAAGACCTCGATGCTATGAGTCTTTTTCTGCTTGCTTGTTCACCACCAGACCCATTTTAGCCGTTTTCATCTCACCCCACGACAACACCAGAGGCACTATCCTTCACATATCTATGCAACTGGTAGCATACGTTATACGCAAGCAATATAATTAGAAGAACCCAACGAACTGTCAGATAGTGGGGCGTTTGTGAGCGTCGAGCAGGAAGCGACTAAGATGGGTCTTGCGGTCAATGAGCGTTAGACAAATTATATGCTGTCTACGAAAAGGGTCCACCAACACCGACGTCCTGGACAAAAAGTTACTATAGAGAGCTATAACTTCGAAGTAGTAAAATACTTTGTCTAACTGGGCTCCGAAGTTATCGCAAGCAGTGAAACCACCGCTGATCATGCTTGCCGTGTGTTTGAGCTTGGAAAGCAATTCGGGAATACAGCCATCTCTCGAAGAACCAAGATATCCACAATGTATACCTTGATAGTCCTAGCCCTGCTGCAGCCTGCAGAAGCATGGACACTAACCAAAGCGGACGAGGATATTCTTTGTAACTTCGAGAGGAAATTCCTTCGTATTACCTTTGGTGTTTTGAGGAGGAGACTGAGCGACGAACTGTACGGGTTGTACAGCGCCAGCGATCTGGTCGAACGAGTTCGAGTCTTACGTCTCAGATGGCTAGATCATGTAAAGCGAATAGATACAAATACTCCGGCCCGAAAAGTCTTTGACTCCAACCCCGATGAACAACGCGGTAAAGGTCGCAAACAGCTGGAAAGACGCCTCAATCTTTCGAAAAGTGCGTGGTTTGAAGCAACTAGTACGAGATCGTTCTAGATTGAGAGGCATGTCGGCTGACTCCAAAGTCCACCCCAGACTAAATTGCCTTCAGGTTTCGCAGGTGTATTTGAGGTTAACCAGATTCGAGCTGAATGGCAAATTGGAAAGGTGTTGCAGCAAGTTTCAAAGTACGCTTCGCCAAAGAATCGTTTCTACTGCATAAACGTATGCTTCCTCTCCCGAAATAGAGCCTATTTTGGTCCATTAGAAAACAGCAAATAACGTCATAAAACAGTGCTATCAGAAAGGTAACATGGGATAAATGAAGCTGGCAGATATCCAATCGCTTTGAAAGTATGGGCGGACGGTTCCAAGACGAAAGACGGCACAGGAACAGGAGTCCTCGCCACATCACCAGAGTTCACAATGCATTTCCGCTTACTGGACGACTCCAGAGTATTCCAAGCAGGAGTAAAATCTATTCAAGAGGTGGACTGCCACCTGTCATTGGGTATCCCGGACTAGAAATGTATCGTCTTAGCCATAGACAGCCAAGTGGTCATAATATAGTGTATTCCGTTTTATTGGGACATCAATTTATCGGAACAGCCGCTTAACTGGGACAAATGAAAGAGAAGCAAAACGTACTTCGCCCTTCTCTTCGTTCTTTCGTCACCTCGTTTCATATTGAAACATTCGACAAAAAAGTTCGTGTCCCAAAAAAACGGTATACACTGTAATCATAATCAAATCTGTGGTATTACGACATTGCCGTTCATCTCTAAATTGCAGCCTTATCATTTACAGGGTCGCTAAGCATAAGACTATTCTGGACAAAGATCCGATAAACTAGTTAGAAGGGGCCATGCTTGCATTTGTCAGCAAGTCAATCCGCAAACTATCTTCCAACGAAACTAAAAGTAACCAAATCAAGACTACAAGCAGATGACATTGTGGTGACAAATCGCAGATGGATAAAAACTGCAATCAAGACAAATGCGGCATGCACTGTACCAAAAAATAATTATCGCACTACTAAAGGTAAAAAGAAAACCAGTAGTCCTGCTTGCTTACCCGTCTCTGCCTCATGAAAAACCAAGCATGGACAATGGGACCTTTGGAGGAGTTGTTAAGATGAGGATAAATAGGAGTCGATCATCCATTTCATCCGCACCTATCCTACACTTGCGACAGCTAGGAAAATAACGCTATATATATATGATTTTCATTCAGCGTTAGAAGATAGAATGTAAAAATCGACACTACTAAGTGACTATAAGACAGAACAAACATTAAATCACAACAACCAACATCACAGGAGGGAATGGCTGGTAAATGTTAGAAAATGGCTCCAGAACATGTTCTATGTTGACCATGTTCCCAAACCCGGCATCAACTTCAACCTAAACAAGACATACTGGAACGAAAAAGGGAAGCATACCGGGCGATTTAAGACAAATACCACATTATTGAAGAGAAAATTGAACCGTTTTTGATTCCTCAGGTAAGACCATTGACGGGTTACTCGTAGTTCCTTCGGGATATGCCCAACCATCTGCCGATCGGGACAGGCCGGCCACCATTCAGGCCTGCCACCAAATGGGACCCTGGCACAACAATGTAGGACGTATCTGAGGCCAATCTTCTTCTTTTCGTCATCATGGCGGGTTGTGCTTCGTTAGCCAGGCTTGGGTTAGATTTATTTCAGATCAAAAATAATATGCACATCTCTCGAAAGACCAAGGCGACTTTCAACAAGATATTGAACGTCGCAGATCTGCTGCACAGCACACATCGAATATCAAACAGTGGTAAAGAAACTTAAGGTCACGATCTTAGTTCATTTATGTGTTAATTTTGATTGGAACAGAGCTTTGCAGTTGCATCATTCTGGTGAGGAGACTACGGATACAAGAGGTGGTCAGACCGTAAAGCATATGGACAAATTACCACCGCCAGGAAGAATCTTCGACACTAAATGTGTGGGAAAATGCGGCTAAACGACGTTGAGGCTCTATTAAATTGCTATACGGAACTGAAAGCAGATAGCAAAAGATCATGCTAACTAGGTCTGCCACGGACTGTAGAGTCTTGCGATGGAAATATCATGTGGAGTAAATGATAAAAGTGCTTATTGCCAGGGAATTAAGATACAAAGTATTGAGAACCCACTTGCCTGCTGTGACGGAAGAAGGACGACTACAACATAGCTGCAAAAAGGTTATCACAGCAATAATCTCAAGCCATGATAGCAAGGTTTTAAAATCTAAACATGCTCCGTTGTCATGCTTCAAATGCCTGACTTCTCAATAGGCCGTACGCATGGTCAGATTTGCTTAGGTTCAAGTGGTAGACTATAAATGGCAATCACACAACGTTGTGCTGCTATTCACAGCTCGGTTAAGAAAGCCAATGCATGCACTGTTTAGTCAGCAAGATTGTCGAAGAAGTAGCTCTCTAAGGTGTCAGTCATATGAGCACACTACGAATTGCAAACTTCGCAAACTCAGACACTTCATTCACATGGAATTTTCTCATTCGAAGAGACTACGGGTCGAATTTGAGAAAACTGACAATTCATCGCATATCTGTGGATTGTGTGCGTCTTTGCGTACTGCGTTCTCAGCTTAAAAGTTTGCAAATAGAAACAATTTAAAATCGTTATTTATTATTTAGGATAATTAAACTAACTCTTGTTGATGCTTTTGTGGATAGAAAACTCGGTAATTCAATCAGAATCTCTCGCCAAGAAGTGTAGCTTTTAAATACATGTGGAATATTGCGAGTCAATGAATAAGGGCACACTGCATAACCAGTAGACTTTCTGAAAACGCATAAAAGACCTTGAGAGTGTGTGTGTTCGTGAGTCAAAGCTGCTCTCTTCTTGATGCTGCCCTGGTCAGTCATCTCAAAAAGTTCTTTCTCAAAGTTCGCAGTTCGTGGCTCATATGAACGACAGTGTAAGTGGCATTTACCTCGGTTGGAGAATGAGCTACCAACGCCGAAACGACGAATCTTAGAACTCTCATCAGCGTCATAACTGGACACTGTGCCAGACTACGTATCCCCTATAACAATTTCTGCAGAAGTTGCAGGGATGAAGAGGAAGAAGAAACCATTTCACATCTCCATTACAATTGCAGTGCCCTCTCATCTCGCAGATTTAGTCTCTTGGACGCCACATATTTTTACAACTTGACAGATCCAAGTAATATTAGCATCGGTCAACTTCATGACTTTATTACAAGTCAACTCCAAAAAAGCTGGTTCGCGAATTAGGATCTACCAGATCTTTGTGGTATCATAACGGTCCTACCTTTATGGTAGTCCGCCACTCTAACCTAGCCTTACGCCGAAATTTGTAATGGTTTCCTTCCCCTCCACAATTTGACCAAATTCATCTGTGTACATTAGGAATTCGTTGTAGGAAGGTTACATGCAAAGGGCTTCTGTGCTAATTAGCTTCCCCTCAAATTTCCAATAAGATCTAAACCATCTCCAGTTCGGATCTCCAAACGAGGTATCAAAGTATAACGGTCTGCATTTCAAATCTCATCTGTGGTCCCCACCTGCTTGTCTTGATAGACATCTAAACATAGTTCCATTCCTGTCTAACCTGCAAGAATACATCAAAGATTAATTATCAATCCGCATTAACGACCAACAAGACAGCCAAGGAAATTGAATTGAGATTAATTGTTTCTTCTTGTTAGTCTCTCGTCGTTGAACTCATTAAGAATTTTAATTAAACCAATTGTGCTTCATCCATTCACGATTAAGATGGGCACAAGCGCCACAGGTGACATCAAATTGCTCTCATTTATCTGGACCAGCTTTCAAATGGGGAAGATTGGACACTTATACAACATACAAAGGATATTAAGTCCTATTCGTGAAGTGAATCATTTTCTAAAAGCTTCACGGTCACTTCAATATGCCAACACGGATGTCACATTCTAGTATCAAAAAAGGCGAAAGGTAGGCAAAGGCAATGCCTGATACGATAGAATACAATCACACGTCAAAACGAACCTTATTGGATGCCACACAAATATTCGTGATGGAAAACGAAATTGCGAATACCTACATTTGGGGTTGCTTCCGTTGTGACCAACTGAGAAACCCACGTGGCGGCAGTTAGCTATTTTCATTCTTTGCACTGCTCAAAGAATTTAATTCAATATAATTTTTGCATTTCATACACATGCATATGGTAATCCAGTTCTATACATATGTATGTTCATTCGACAACCTGCTAGAGTTATCTAGAATCACTCGCCAAGTAAAGCAGCAATAACAATAACAACTCGCATTCGCCATAGTGTAAATGTCATTTGAAATTCTTTCCGTGCCGGATATTGAAAAACAACAACAGATGACATGAATGTTGCTGATTAAAACCCCTTCAGAGCTGCATAGAACATATCTAGAAGAATACAAAAAAAATCGGACAACAACTTGCTGCCAAACCTTAAAAAATAAGTAATTTTTATTACATCCGTGGTGAAGTTCACCCACCTCTGTACACACGCAGATCCGAATGTTCACTTTATGTCCATGCGCCTGCCATTAGTTGACCAAAGAGCCACCAAAAAATATAAGTTATCTAGCACGAACCGCGTGGCGATGATGATGCGTGTTTGCCCACCCAAAAATGAACTGGTGATGCAATTATCATTCTCTACACACACTCTCTTTCAAAAAATAACAAACACTTTTTTTTCTCTGATCCGCATGCTTCTTGGGAAATTTCTTTTCGAAAAGAAAAACAAAATATTCACGCGAGTTATGTACCTTGCGACTTGAAATACACGGAAATAAACACCCGTCGATGACGTCTATCAAGACTTAGCTGAGACACTTGACAATTTTACATATGGTAGCGAAGAAAATCGTACTAAATGTGAATGTGAAAATCTGGCTTAAATTACCGAGAGGACAACAGTCTTAAATTAAAAATGCACCAGCGGGAGACTAATCATTTTCGCTTGTTGTGAATGGAATAATAAATTAATCAGCAAACTCCCACGAAATATATAGTTCAACAGACATCTGATGACTAAAATCGAGTAAACACGACAAACAACAAGAACAACAACAACAATAACACAGCCACCATCATCACGACCATCATAATAATCACCATCAGCTGAAGAAGCAGAGGCAACAGAGGCAGGCAGCTAAACAACAATTATTATCAAACAATTACGCCGCACTTTGCAATCTCAGAAGAAGAGAACAAGACGAAAGAGAGAAAGAGAGAGAGCGAAAGGTGGAAAATGAAAGAAGAAAAACTCTCCACTACGTTGTGGCGACAACAAAAGACGGAAATATTTATGAATCGGAATAAAGTTCAACTTGTGAACACCTCCAAAACATTTGGGAAGCTCTCTTCAAAAAACAAAAACGAAAAAAACACTACGCACCACGTTTTCTTATCTATGCTTGTCGACTCGTCTCGCTGTTCTCATCGTCGACTTCATTGCCGCACAGGCGGCTACACAATCTGGAATGTCTTCTCATCATCATCATCATCATCAAATACACTTACCTTTATTTCGCAGTGATTTATCTCCTTATTCAAAATGAACCATCATTTATGTACATATGTCGCATTCGCATTGACTGTGACTGTGACTCTGTTGACACCCACTTAACAATTCAATTTTTCTTTTTTGCAAGTTCTCAATACATTTCGTAAATTTCAAGCAAAAAGAAAATGTATCATATTTTTTCCAAGTTTTCCCCCGACTTGTTTTTTGTTTATTTTCGCATTTCCGCTAAACTTCACTTCATTTGTTTTGAATCTGTGCACACATATTTTCGCGGAGAATGGCAACTGCTGCGGCTGCTGCTGCTACCCCCATTGCCCAATAAAAACAGACACTCGGGAAGTATGCCAGAGAGGCTGCACTTACATATGCCGTACTTGATGTGTGCGCTGGCTCTGATATCTCACAAATCCGCGATCGCAATAAACTCGTGTAACGCAGCAAGATCTAAAATAAAACTTTTTTTTTCTCCTTCGCTTTTCTTTCTAGTCAATATGAACGAAAATAAAGTACGTGGCAGAATGTGGGGTGTATTATATATTGTAAAACAAAATAAAAAAAAAATAACAATGTACCCTTCTGTGTGTGACACGAGAATTAACCATAAAAGGAACTAAAGACGCAGTGTGTAAGTTTCAATTGGGCGTGGAAAATGTTTTCGCACGGCGTATTTATGAATTAATTTTTCTCCCGACCCTAAACAACACGATGTGATGGAATCGATCCGAATAATGAATCCGATAATACGCAAAACAAACATGCAGCCGATGGAATTTCTTGGGAAATTTCACTTTCTTTTCGCAAAACTTTACTTTACCGAGAAGAGTTATTTTGAAGCGAAGTTTATCGCCACAGAATATTGAGGAATTTTTCGTCTGTCAGTTTTTTTTTTGGTTCGTTCTAGTCTATATTTTGAAAACAGTCAAAACAACCACTCACACACACATGGTTGTGATTTGTGTTTTTCTTAGAATTATAAACGTGTGGCGCGTTCATGCTAAGTTGAGCGCTAGTTTTTTGTGAAAACGCACTGAATGATGGGATATGTGAAACGAATTGGAACTGAAGAGGAGTTGAATTGAAATTATCAGAAAGGCGATGAAAATGTTCAGAAAAGGTAAAGAAACATTTTATTTCAAGGTATGTCAAGAGTTTGTGCATTTAACCATCGAACTCTTTATTGAGGGAGTCTCGTCTAAAATTCTAGAAATATTCCCATGAACAATGGCAACGGTATCTCATTAGGCCAGAAGATACTTGAAAGACTATGAATCACATATGGGGGGTCTGATTAGGTCTTAGTACTTCCATTATTGTTGGATTCATAGTCTCAAAGTCTGAAACAACGAAAACGAGTTGCGAGCAAAACGTGCTTCCTACTTCGAATAATCAAATACATTCCATCATCACAATACATAATTTAGTACTGAATATTATTAATGTACTTCATTCACAATAAAGATTTATACCAACCATCCCCATTGACTGTCTTCTGCAGGTGTGGAAGAAATAGACGGCAAACCCGAATTGTTCCATTCTCGCTTCTTTATATCCAGACGCCGCAGTTTGTCCGTGTTTATTGAGAGTTCCAGCAGCACGTACACTGTGCATCTTTAGCCAGTTCAACATCCCCAGAAAATTCAGTTACATCGCCAGCTCAACTATCATATCTGCCGCCTCTGTCTTATTTTCTCTGGCGGCTGGGTATAAGTAGTAATTATCGCCAAGAATTTGTCTTACCGGTTGACATATATCTAATAGGGTGTCACATCTACTATTATATGTACCATCATGATCTCGATTATTCTGATTCTGATCTAATCGTATCTGGAATCTGGATTCAACCGTCTAAAAATTTCAACGCCATTCCCGTTTATATCTGGAACCTCTATATATATGTTAATCATCTCGGCAGGTCACTCTCGCCAAATGAAATGTCATTCACATTTTATACCAATCCAATCTAATCCCAAGAATTTGCTTGGAAAAAACCTATAACTCCTCATTGGAATGCCGAATGTGACTTGAATAGTTTCACATTCTCTTTCGTCGACATTCGCTTGACGTTTGAAAGAGAATCAAACACAAACAGTCTGCTGGTGGTGATACTTTTTGTTTTTTTTCCGGTTACTTTATTGTAAATAAATGTAAGTAAATAATTAGATTACAGTTAACAACAATAGTTAGATAAGACCGGTATCCAAAGTCAGTTTTCACTTGTAAATGGTTGTCTGGAACTGCAGTGGTTTCGTGAAAAGGTGGAACAGGCACTACATCCCGGTCACAAGTTTCTGCTCATTGCTTTTGAAATACTTGTGTTTAATTGAATAAAATACTTTTGATTCAGTTCTTCCGAATGGATTGGATGAAATCGGATAAGTTCCACGCAACGTGAGATATAATAAGTGTTGTGCCATGTTTTAAGGGCTTAATAAATGAATGAGAACCCCCTTAAATCTGTACTTTCTTTCCATTGGGCACTCGGTTATTGCATTCTGATAAGAGTTCCTTAATTGGAAACAATTTGTTCTTCGGTTAAAATGAAGTTGCTAAATGCTGTGCGTTCCCAAAAAGTGTGTAGATGACTTATTACCACACATTCGACGTCTCCAAAATGCTGTGAAGTCCGTAGGATTCTTAAAGAGATGCAAGAAATCTTTCCTTTCCATTCTAGTGCTCGATTCTTTAGACACAAAGTGGGGCTATACCTTAGCTATGTCTTCTCTAATCCTTATCGTTCGCGTAATGTAAAATCATTGGGAGTATAGGTCAGCAATTGGTGCAAATGGGACAGGTTCTGTTGTAGTTTCAGTTTTCCCTCATCTCAAGTCATATGAACTGAGTTCTCGTATCTTTATTCTTTTCTCAAGTTTCTTTAAGATCACCATTATTTAAACCCCATAATCGTTCCAATTGCAGATCCTACAAAATGGATGAAGACATATTGAATGTGTCGCTTCAGGAAGTCAAGCACGATCTATGCAACGCCATTATACAATGCAACAAAAGAGGCTTGGTGCAGAGTGTAAAGTGGTTGGCGGAGATGAATCATGGTCTCTCATACGTCGACATCAATAACGAATTCCACGAGACCGCAAACAAAGACCTAAGCAAAAACGATTACGATAACTACTATCTGGCGAAGAGCTATTTCGATTTGCGAGAGTACGATCGAGCAGCATACTTCACACGCGAATGTGAATCTCCGGTTCCAAAGTTTCTGCATTACTATGCAACCTACATGGCAAAACAGAAGAAGCAACAGGAGAACGTGACCGACAACTCAAACCTGAACGACACACCGTACGCGAAAGATATGTCAGATCTCCTGGCCAGTCTAAAGTTTGAGTATAGCCAGCGGAAGCTGGATGGATACGGTTTATATTTATATGGTGTAGTCCTAAGAAATTTAGGTCTAAACGATTTGGCAACTCATATATTTGTTGAGTCCATTCAAGACACGCCGATGCTTTGGAGTTCGTACGTCGAGCTGGCTCCACTGATATCTGAAAAGGAGAAAGTTCTTGCACTGAATTTACCCAACCATTGGATGAAACAGATTTTCCTTGCGCATGCATATATCGAACTGTACTTGAACGATGAAGGTCTTAAGCAGTATGAGAATCTGCGAGCAGCCGGATTCCAGAATTGCATTTACATCACGTCCCAAATGGCGTTGGCATATCACAATAAGAGAGGTGCCTTTGCTTTTGGGAACTCTATTCAATTATAGATGCTCATTGTTGGTTTTGTTTTAGAGGTGGACAAAGCAATAGAAGTTTTCCAGACAATCCAAGAAGTGGATCCATACCGACTTGATAATTTGGACACGTATTCGAACTTACTGTTCGTGAAGGAACTGAAGACGGAAATGGCTTCCTTGGCTCATAAAGCGTTGTCCATAAGCAAATACAGACCGGAGACTTGTTGTGTAATAGGTAAGGGTAAGCATTTTATTCAATGACATGTCTTCAGCGAATCCATACGTTTCCAGGAAACTACTACAGTATACGATGTGATCACCAGAAGGCCATCATGTACTTTCAACGAGCTCTCAAGTTGAATCCTCACTACTTGGCAGCCTGGACATTAATGGGTCACGAATTTATGGAACTGAAGAACACAAACGCCGCGATTCAAAGCTACCGGAAGGCTGTCGGTAAGTTGGCATATCATAACCAACAACAATCTGACACTTTTCGATATTCCAGAGGTCAACAAACGAGACTACCGTGCCTGGTACGGTCTGGGCCAGTCGTATGAAATTTTAAAAATGCACTACTACAGCCTGTATTACTTCAAGAACGCTCATAAACTGCGTCCTTTCGACAGCCGAATGCTTGTTGCTCTCGGCGAAACGTATGAGAAGCTGGAAAAAAATGAAAATGCCGTTAGATGTTTCCAAAAAGCGTGCAACGTGGGTGACATTGAGGGCATCGCACTCTATAAACTAGCAAACTTGTACGAAAAGTTGGGTAACCTTGAGCTTGCAGTGCCAGCGTACTTGTCGTACTGTATAGATGAACGAGCGGCTGCAGATAAGCAGAGCTTGTATCACGCCTACATAACGCTGGCAAATTACTACGAGAGCAATGCACAATATGAGAAGGCAGCACACTTTGCGTACAAGTGCTTGGAATCCGATGAGGTACATTGCACAGTTGGGTTGACTGAAATAATATTCACTTTCGTTTGTTTCTTAGAAAAAATCAGAAGCAAAATCGCTTTTGAAGACGATAGAAAATAAGAGGCAGACACACCCAATTGATGGAGCCGAAACTGCAAAGGATATCGATGCTAGTGATATTTCAATGGACAACAGTAAGGTGCTGATGGAGAAGGATGATGAAAGCATTTTGCCGGAGATGAGCAGATCAATCATTCCGGAACTCACGAGCGATTCGAATGCTAACGAGAACAACTTTATGGATATGTCAACTATATCCATGGACTAAAGTTTTGTGAATACAAATGAGACTCTGTTGATAGGAATTAGTATCCATACGCTTGCGTAAAAAGATATTCTGAGAATGTAGGTTCTTAAATACATTAAGGATTATAAAATTGAATGCTATTATTTTAATCATGATTTCACTCAATCTGGACACTTCATTCAATCGACGAGTATTCGTCAAGATAGCAATATCAAGTCATAAGACAAACAAGGAATGATGGATAAAGAAAGGATTAAATGCTTTTTACGCTTGCGCTTGCAAAAAGATCTTCGGCAACAGATGAGGCTTGCCACCGTACATCATTCATTGGATGTACACAGCAATCATCAGACCCATTATAACTTATGGGGCCCTTATCTGGTGGATTGCCAGCAACACAAAAAGCTATATGAAAAAGCTGAACAAAGTACGAAGGTTAGCCGCTATTTGTACAACAGTAGGGTTAAGAAGTTCGTCGCTGGCTGGGTTGGATATGATACCTCATCTCCTTCCTCTGGACGTATTCATAAAAGGCTGTGCCGCAAGAAGCGGTCTCAGACTAAGGGAGTGCTCTCTATGAAAAAAAAAGCCAACTATGGACATGCGGGCCATTTCAGTAGCCTCGCGGCTACAACAGACTATATATCTCCCTACAACGACTTCTCCCTCAAAATTTCACGACAGGGACAAGTGGCTTTCCAACGCCATTATTAACGACCACGAGAGCCCTTTTCACTGACGGATCATAAATGGACACAGGTACCGGGGCCGGATTCGACTCGGATACCTTGCACAAGCAAGAATCATTAAGACTCTCTGATATGTGCAGTGTCTTCCAAGCAGAGATTCTGGCTATCTTCTGATCTTCTGATATCACCATCATTGTTGACAGCCAACAACGGCACGACTCAATCCGTGTGCTCGTCGGAGTGATCACAAGGACACTGCCCCATCTAAAATTAAATGCGGAAACCAGCGATCTCTGCCGGGGTTGCGGAGACTAGGAAGAGATTGAAACGATCCAACATCTGCTTTGCGACTGAGCCAAAGATTCTTCGCAGGGAGTGCCTATCTAGTGAATGCTGATATATCGGATCTTATAAGATTTGTAAAGAGCACAGGGTGGTTCAATCCATCACGTGACACAGGAAAGGTTTCCCGAGTTCCCGTCCTCCGAGTGTAAGCGATGTTCTACCATCACACTCCCCTCCTTTACCTAACCTAACCTTAGTCAAACAAAGCTGCCGGTGCGGACGGTTTGTCCTCAGCTACAGATGATCTGAGTGGAATCTCGTTTGCCGATCCACAAAAAAGGATACACCTTGAACTGGTCCAACTACCGAGGTATAAGTCTCCTTAACATCGCATATAAGATCTTTTCTGGATACCGATGGTGAATTTTCGTTGTTCCATCAAGGTTGGAAACGGACGCACCGAGACCTTCAATGTCAAAAAGGTTTTAAACAAGGCCACGTGCTGTCATGTGACTTCGTGTGTTTTCATAAACGTCCGACTAATAAAGGACTGCCTAAGACATGTTAATTAATCCAGATTGACGATCGTAATAACTGCAGTACCTACTGTTCATAAACGCTGATGTCAGGCAGATTGTGCAGTAATTATTTGTTGACTTCCAAAAAAGCGCGATTGCAAGAAAGTATTTTTACTTGAGAGACATTCTGCAGCGTGTGTGTGTTCAAAAACGCATGAGAAAAGAAATGTGATTGTACTAGCGCAGATCTCCGACATCCTAGAGATTATCGTGCAAAACTCACACGCCAACACTAGAGGCACGATCTTCGAGAAGTCCATACGACTGTACCGTCAATGAGGCAAAATAGACGGAAGACGGAACAAAAACGGAATCAGCAAAATTAAGTTTATCGGAGAACGAGGGCAAAACAAATCATATACTGTCCTCAAGAAGGAAGATACAACATCGACGACGACATCTTGGACAGAGCTTCACAATGGGCAGTTATAACATAGAGGTAGTCAAGGTCTTCGTATATCTCGGCTCCGCAGTAAACAAGGAGAAGGACCACAACCAACTTGGCGTGCAACATTGGAAGCAGTGGCTAATGATCAAGCTTTTGTGCCACCACTGTACAAACTCTTGGGTCGAGAATGAAATTCGACACATGCAGAAAATTTAACGTTACAGAGGGGCATCGACTGACTAGCGTCAATTCTACAAAATGGCACTACGTTTTTCCATGAGAAAATAGAGCAGTGCGAATAAGTCACTTTTTAAATTGTGAGTGTGAGGTGCAGAAATGAAGTATTACAGAGATAGCCGACTTCACAGCTGATTGCCCCCTAGTCCATCGACGAATTTGAGTGCCTTTTGACGGTTATTCACGAAATAACGTAAATGCCGTCCTCTGATTAGTCAATTTGCTTTAAGAACACGTTATAAAAAACAGTTGTTAACAATTTTAAGGGGAAAGAGAGGTAGAAGTTCGGCATCTCTGTAATACTTCATTTCTGGTGAGGTGTTTGGATATTTCATCCTTTTTCCGTTGGGTTCCTTAGTCACCGGACATAAGCAGCTTATTAAGTTCTACATTTGTACCTCTCCGGTGTGGTATTAGAACAAAAATCAAGACTTTTGACTACAGCAGACTCATTTGGCTGTGAACTTTTTCCAATTATTTAAAAGCTTGAATCAGAGTGAGCACCTTTCAACTTTTTCGCATGTAGCATGTATCCGAGGTGAAATAGAGTCTAGCTTCTACAGCAGCCAGACCTTTTATCGTCACCATAATATTCCTTATGGGTCATCATCATGGCCAACGTGTGCGGTTTCTGTGCCTGTGCTTCTTTCGCGACTGTTCTTCGCCATGTATTTACAGGACATCCGTTTATTTTTTTCATCCTGCATCGCGTGGTTCGCTGTGAAGCTGTCATCCATTCGGAATTTGACGTTTTATGCTTGCTTGGGGCCCAGGTCCACCCTGGACTGTAGCCGATACGGAATGAAAGGCTAACTTTAAGATGGCTTAAACGACGGTCATACAATCTCATAACACATAAATGCAGTGGACATAAATGAGATTTCATCTCACTCCCCGTTCGGTGTACGAGTCGACATGCATTGTGTAAAATTTGCCTCTTAACATTTGACTTTTCAAAAGTTCGTTCAAATATCATCATAAAAAGATGACCTTGACTTAATTAGATTAGCAAATACGTAAATAAGAAAAAAACTTAATGGCACTTAATGGCATGAGCTGCAAAATGAAGATGAGTATGTTGTCATCAAAAACGGAGTTACACCACTTCGACTCGAACGAAGGTCGCACTGGGCAATTGTGATGTTTTAGGACGGTTAGCCTTGTTTGAGCAGTGAATTATGCCAATAAAGGCAACAGCCGCGTATGAATATTTTCCCTTTTTTAAATACCCACGTTGACGTTCACAAGCAATGAACCATTCTCTGCTGTAGGAGAGCATGTCCTCAGAGAAGGATTCAGGGAACTAGAAAGAAGGAACGAGCCAGAAGTCTAGAACAACGCTCATGGCCTGAAGCAAGCCAAGTCCTTACCGGAGAGTAGCTCCACTCTGAGAAAAACAATGTGAATATGGAAAAGCAGTAGACTTGCAAGGCTCACTCAACTGTGAAAATAAAATAATGTGTGACTTAAGTCAGTTTACTATTTCTGGTTACTTATGCCTTGGTTTTTATAGACGAGAGACTTGTGCGGTCACACAAGAGTCCTATTAATAACACTAAAGTTTGTCATTGCTCAATATGATGTTTCCGCTAAGTTTTTTTAAAGCAACCTCAGTAAATGTCCATCTTATCCATTCTGTCTTATTCTACGGACTCACAATTGTCCACACAGATACCCCATTAGACACATTTACATGTCAGTCAATTGATTATTGAACCATGTCCTCCAATCGCTATCAACATAAGCTGGACCAAGAATCCCACGAAGAACATAATTTTTGGGAACGTTAGGGAGAGCCTTTCATGTTCGGTATACACAAATACTTTTTCAATCCAAAAAAAAAGCAGATAAGTTGAAGTTTTAAGAAATGTCAAGAATGTGTCAAGAATAGATAAGAGGTACTGGACCTCACACTTGTCTCGGACCATATATCGTATGATATCAAATAATGGAGGGTGTCAAAAGACCACCGCTTTATACAGTGGACTCTCCCTCAGTCCAACTCTCCCTCTAACCTCTCTAAGTCAAAGTCTCTCTAACTCGAGCAGATTCTAGTATCCCTTGACAATCCGACTTAGGGCGATTCCACTGTATGTCTATTTTCATCTTTAAAATCTTTCACTCCTGACGGCATGAAATTCCAGGGCCATATTAGAAAGACCTCTACCGCCCTCTTCTGCTGAAAGAATCCCATAGGTTGAAAATGGGTGCTACAACAACAGCGCTCGAAAAGAATATTAACCTCAAAACGTTTCACAGATTGGAGCGGTGGGCGGAGCACTAAGGATAACGCCCTTCGCAGCTCAATCTTCCACCAACAGACTTAATCAGTAGACAGGCAGCAGCTAATACGGCGATCAGATTAAAATCATTGAATGTGTGGAATGAATTTCGGTCTGGACACTCAACGATCCTTGGCAGGTATTGTTCTTCTCAAACTTCGACCTTCTCAACCAGCATCCACCCCAGATCGAACTGGGAGACTGAACACCAGGCGCTGGACGCTTCTTTACGAATGCTTACAGATGGATCTAAGATGGATGTAGGTGTGGGTGCTGGCGTCTATTAGAAGGATCTAAATAACCAGGTATCTTTCTGTTTACCGATTCACTGTAGCATCTTTCAGACTTTAACTATAGCCATCAAGGTAGTTCTGTCTTGGCCAAAGAAAAAAAAAAAAAACAATGTAATATTAAGAGAGATATCGCCATCTGTACTGACACCTGTACAGGCAGCGATCAAATCTGTGAGTGCGGTCAAATTCAACTTTAAGAGTTCCCTGAATTGCCGCCTATCTTACCAACTGACGTATGTGGAGGGACACTGCGATATTTAAGAGAATTACGAAGAGGACGAACTCGCTAGAAAGCGCACCAGTTCTGTTTGTTCGCTACTGGATAACATCTATTGAAGCTCGAAGCACTTGCTCAAGTAAATCTTGGATAATGAACTGGCACGGGATGCCTCATTAGTCATTATCCAACAACTCTGGCCCACACATGACCATAAGCGATCAATTAGCCTGATGTTAATGAGTACACCGAATCTTAGAACTCTCATCGGCGTTATAACAGGACATTGCGTATTACGCCTCTAGACTAGGGATGTATTATGTTGGCAAAACATCGATGTTGAAGTCGATGTCAACATCGATAGCTGAACATCGATGACCGATGATAGATGAACTCAAAACATCGATGATCGTCAACATCGATGTTATAGAATGAATTTATATAATTCCTAATTAATTAATTTATATAATCTATGTACAGTCGAACACGGATAATAGCACATCAACCGTGCAACGAAATATTGTGCCATTAAGCGGGTTATGCATTTAACCGATTTAACATACAAAGAGTTTAAAAATGCGAAACAGGAGAAGGTTTCCAAAATTCCATCCAGCTCGCATATATGTACACAAAAAAATGGTGGGACAATTCCAGGATAAATAAGTAAGTCAAATACAGTGCAGAGTTTAACCAACATATATTAACTATATTTCAGAAGAAAAAAAATGTTTCCTCAGAAGGTTTTGTGTAGGATGTGATAATAAGCGGGCAAGATTATTTGGCCACATTTTTATGTGATATTGAGAGGGTTGTGCTATTATTCTATTATTCGGCTACGACTGTTCATAATATGTATTCTTCACGTCAAAAACCAAGAATGAAAGAACACACAAACTACTAAGAAACTTAAAGCATTCTGTATGCCCGGAAAAGCGAATGTTGGGGTCAGGCTCAAGTCTAAACAATCCATAAACCAAACCCTCGAACTCTCTAGATCAGTGTTGTTTCTAGGAAATGCCTGTATGATTATGATGAAATTCCAGAAGATTAATCAAAATCTCCAATTAAAAGCAAGTGTTGTTTTTCTAACACCGATATTTGAAGAACTTAAACATCGATGTTAAAACATCGACATTTGTTCTCTGAACATCGATTTTTTGTGAACATCGATGATTATCGAACATCCCTACTTTAGACTAGATCTTCTTACAACGACTTCCGCAGAACCTGCAGAGACGAGGAGGAGGAAGATACCATTGTACATTTGATATGCAACCGCAGCGCTCTCTCATCCCATAGAAAAACACATCGGGAAGCCTTCAAAAACTCGATTCAACTAAGGAGCAAAAGAGTCAGCCATCTCCTTCGTTTTACTAAAAGCACTGACTGATTTTCGGAATAGGCATTTATAGATCCGGAATATGCTGACTTCTGTCTTTCCTTACAAAAGGCAACCACTTCAAACTCACGATCTGGACCGGATGCTGATCAAAGTGAACTATATTCTCAGTCAGTGATGGGACTTGGGAAATTAATAATCGTGGTGGATAACCAGAAAAAAGGTGGTAGCAAAGAGAAAAAGGTTTTAGCAAAATACACAAAAAAACGCATGTACAGTCGCCTGCTTTTAAATGAAACTTTCGGTTATATGCAACAAGAAATTTGTCACGGTACAACAAAGTTGCCTATATCCGAAGATCGTTTATATGAAAACTCCGCTTAGTTGCAACATATTTTCTGCAGTTTTTGTGTTGCAAATAAACGGATTCGCATGTGTATTGAACACGAATGTATATGTACAGTGACGCACAGAACAATAGGACCGTCACAGCTTTAGTACATTCCATTCCAAAACGCTGAGGTATATATGCTGCATTTTTTTGATGCCATATCTACTTTGACCATCAGATCAATGCAAATTCACTTTTGTCTCACCGGAATAATGAATATTTTTTAATTTATTTTTTTTGGTTCTTGAGACTTAAGTGGTCTTCTTCGAATTTAAGACTGTTTATCCTGCGCTTTTGGTAAGGACCGGCTCTACTCTGGAACATCTTCCGAAGTAATTTTCTTCTTCAAGTCATTTTTATATTGTTGGGGATTAGACTAGTAAGTTTAATTCAAACACAATATCTGCAGCTGATTTGAAGGGGCTTTTCATGGACAGATCTTTAATTTGGTTATCATCTCTTAGCGATGTTTTTCGTGGGGGGTCTTATGGCATTTGATATTTTACTGTAGGGCATTACAAATTATTTAAAAAATAAAATAAGAAAA
Source organism: Eristalis intricaria (assembly GCA_964034865.1). Taxonomy (NCBI): domain Eukaryota; kingdom Metazoa; phylum Arthropoda; class Insecta; order Diptera; family Syrphidae; genus Eristalis; species Eristalis intricaria. The sequence continues at coordinate 23,741,537 of OZ035874.1, forward strand.
TAACCCGTTACAATCCAAAAATTAAAAACAAGTACCCGTGTCTTATTTTTTGTCGACACCATTTTGTAGGTCGATCTCGTATACAAAACAAATTTCTCTACCCCTTCATGCTTACATGGTATCCTTTTTGATGAGAACAAGGTACCGTTAACAACAAATTTGCAACATGTTTGATGCAATCTGTCTTGTAGGCATAATTTTCCAAGTCATCTTTAATAATTCGAAGTAAAAATCATTAAAGTACATTGTCATCAGCAGCCGTTTCTATTATCTCCCATTCGTCTGTAAATTTCCTCCACTTTGTATTTAGTTGTTCAATATTCACTGTGTTTTGTGAAAAAAAAGTGGTAAGTCCCACAACTGGTGGCATTGATCCAGCTATAACCTTTTGGACTCGGTATTTTAAAATATTAACAGACCAAATATTTCTGGAATTTTAATACATAATTTAATACAATATAATATATAGAAGAGCAATGGGCAAAATGTGGTAGATTTAGAGTTGAGGTTGGTAGGTTTTTCAACATTGAAAAATGTGGTAGAAATACCACTTAATTGGTAGAAGTCCCGTCACTGGTCTCAGTACACCAAGCAGTTGAATACAATGCGAAAGGGAACAATCTCAGTATTTCGAACTCTGACCTTTCAAGGCAACAATTGCAGACAATATTCTCATTTTTAGTTGTTGCACACATAGCCACTCAATGTTTTTGAGGTTACGCAACACTTCCGTCCCAAATTTAGTCACGATCTTCTCACCCACACCACGTACGCCCGAAAGAAAAGAAAATATGAATATTTACGCTGTGCGTACATAGCCCGGCGTGTACTCGTTAAGTAATGACGAGCATGAAAGTTCAGTTTGTCAAGATAAGACGATGACGCGAAAAGTACACAAAACAAAACGCGATTTATCATTAAAACCTAACTCGCGTGCCCAAGATGTTAAAGTAAATCAAGCTTTGGTTCGTAAATTATTTCATTGTTTTCATGAGAAAGTGTTGAAGGTGCAGACTGCAGAGCGGCCGACTGCCTGGGCGCCACGGAATCAGGGTCACTACCATGCACGCTCTGGACAGCGATAACCGAGTGATTGCAGAATTAAAATGCAGCTTACCTTATGTCCGCGGTCGTGAATTTCAAAACCCAACAACAAAAACAACAGCCATCTTTGTAACAGTTTTTGAACTCATTTTATTTTTGTATAGTCACATGTCTCGTTAACATTTGAATTTTTTTTTTGTTTTTGGTTTTTGAATTACGAACGAAGCGTTGGCTGTAGTGATCGAAAAAAATAAAATAACACTGAACAGCGACTCGTAACGTGGTCCTGAATTGTAAACAGAATATAATTGTGATCCGTTTTCAACTCTGGACAAACATCAACTACTTCCGTTTACCATTCTGGAGGTTAGGATGTGTGAAACCTAGATCATTTGTTGCGACGTTTGTCTATTGTCTTTATCAAGGATATGAATGTATTTTATTGATGACAATTTACCAGATTGATTTAGATATTCGAGCTCCTCGGTCATCTTATTCACAAGCACTTGCAGGTAGGAGCGTGCATCTCTTTCGTCCAGCACCCATTGTATGATTTCGGTGACTTGCTTCTCCCACTGGAATATGGTCTTCTGCTTGGCCCTGCCAGGAAAATGATTCAATTCACATCTGCTGTTTGCGTCTACCGTGACAATACTTACATCAACTCCTGGCACTTCTTCTCCACTTCCTTGTGTTTATTCTGCAGGATGTTGCGGTTATCCTTAACCATGTCGATTTCGGTGTACAAGCGCTTCTTCTCCTCCAGCCAGAGGCTCTTTTCGCGTCCGTATTTCTTTCTCAGCTCGACTATGGTTTCCTTCAGATTAGTCTCGACGTCCTCGTTTGACTTCAGCGATTCGGTGCGGAAGATCTCTGGGAAATCGTTCATTTTTATGTGCGACTGTGGCGTATTGAACATTTCATTGGGACTGTCATTGTCATTGTTGCCCTTCTCGGAGCGGAACGATTCCGAAGAGTAGCCAAATGTTGATGATGACGACTCGAAATCGAGGCCATTCACAGACCACACTTCTGACTTCAGCTTGCGGTAGTATTCGTCGGATCGTTCGCGGAGTTTTCGTTGCTTCGATGCACCTGCGATCGCTTCTTCCATGCGAAGCTCAAGCTCTCGCTTGCTCTTCTCGGATTTTCTCAGTTCACTGCGGAGACAGTCGATTTTTTGCATTGCTGTGTCCAATTCCTCTTCTTTGTCTCTGACCTGGAAACAGAAATTTGAACATCATGTGAATTGGTTTTCATTGCTTTCTTTTGGAGAAACATCAAAATACTCCCAGGAGCGTTTGGGACATACTTTGGACTTTAAGGCATATTTTAGGGCTTAACGGCAATATTTAAATATAAATGCGTTTCACATTTTAACTGGAGTGAGTTCAATAAGATCTGTTTGCAGTCTAAGACCATCTTGCCATCATACGCCCCATCTCCAAAGGATCACAAGTCTGGCTTCCGGCCCTTAAGAAAATATGCAGCCTCGCGAAACTAAATAAGGTGCATTCAAATAATGCAATAATGCATAATTCAATAAATGCATAGCCACCACAGGCGCGATAAGGACAACACTCTAATTGCCAAACTCCACCGTCTACATATCAACCTCTATATTAAAAACACAACTCAGGGACTGAGAAATTCTTGGAAAAGGATCTCCGGGCCATCTCATGGCCACAGTTGAATCCTAGATTCGATACCGAGAGAACTCATGCGGCCGCGAACAGAACGTATTCCACCTATATTAGATCTTAAAACACGCCGACCGCGACGTACGTCTTCTCCTTACTAGATCAGATTGGGATAGCTAGGATATCTGCTACCCTTCTGACGGGGGCGTACACACAAGCGGCAAACTGCGGTGTCGTAGCGGGTATCTATTCTGATGCCTTTGAATTCGCTGTAGTCTTTAGGCCTAGGGCCGGCCCGAGCCAAATGAGAACCCTGCGCAAGCCCCTTCGTTTTCCTATAATTAAGTAAAATTCATATTGCGCAAGAGCTAGACTTTCAACGCGAGTTGCAAATGTGTCAAATTAGCAATGTCTATCATCTAAAAACTATAAACACAGGTCTCTGCTCACGTGGAATCAATTGAGCGAAACGCTCAGAATTTATTTGCACAGAGCATCGGAGTCCTTCACATACCCAGAAGCATTCTGCATCCGTAGGAGATTATAACATCAGAGAAGGAAACTAGAAAAAAGGTACAGAAACTTGGAACAACGCTCATGGGATGGACCAAGCCAAGAAACTCTTCAGTCAATGTAACCAAAAGAGGTTTGAGGCATGTGTCAAGATGAGCAAGAACAACTTCCGTGTCCTAACATGCTTCCACAATAGATCTAAAGGGCGCGAGTTCAAAGTTAAAGGCATGTCACATCCGCGGAGATAAAACGAAGGATCACCCTGGTCAATCGCTTTGTGCTTGGGCTTGGAAGGCAGTTGAGGAATAAATCTCTCTCTAAGACCCAACATGTCCTTATATACGACCTTGATAGTCCCAGTCCTGCTGTATGGCGATACAGAATAAACACACGCATAGATTCTTGGTCGCTTCGAGAGGAAAGTCCTTCACATACTCTTTTTGTTCCCGTATGTGTTGATGGTGTTTGGAGGAGGACAACGGTCAAATGAGTTCGAGTCTTCTCATATAGCTGTTTCACGCAGAGTGAATGAACAAACCAGAAAGACCACGCATTCGGTGGCGTATACAGCTGGAATGGACCTTAAACAAGAATCAACTAACACTCAGTAGGAGAGGCATAGTTGCTGAGGGCCATGTCTACTTCTAGAACACTTAGAACTAGACAAAAAAAAAGAACAAATTAAACTCTGAGAAGAACAAATTTGTTTTAGTTGTTAATAATAATAGACACTGGCTGGAAACACAAATTAGCGAGGACATGAAAACCAAGAGGAGTAATAAAAAGACAGACAGCAGCAAAGAATTCAAAATTATCTTTCGCATTTCCAGGCTAAATAAAGGGTGACCAGATAGCTGGTCAGAGAACCAACTGCCTACGATACGGACGGAATTAATGTTGACGACCCCAGCAGGACCACGATTTTCCGCTCCGCACGTAGAATGTTAGGTCTCTTAACAGACCACCTGCAGCAGAAAAACTCGTGGGCCCTGGAGTGCTACAAAGCAGACATTACCTAAATCCAGGAAGTGCGGTGGAATGGCCGGGCAAAAAGAGGATTAGAAACTGTGACATTTACTACGGTGATTGCAAAAGAGAGAGGCGTTTATTTGGATGTGGATTTGTTGTTCGAGGCAGGCTTAGCCTTAAGCTTTGTCTGTAAAAGAACGAACGCCTCATAACAATCCGCATCAAGGTTAAATTCGGGAACATCAGCCTAATTTGCGCCCACGTCTCAACAGAGGACAAGGATGACAACAGCAAGGATGACTTCTATGATCTCCTAGAAAAGACTTACGATCAGTGCCCCAGCTTCGACACCAAGATCGTTCTAGGAGATTTCAATGCAAAGCTGGGTAAGGAAGGCATCTTTGCCAAAGTCATCGGGAAACACAGCTTGCACGACACCACATCCGATAACGGACTCAGGCTGGTGGACTTTGTCGCGGGACGTAATCTCTCCTCAACATCCATAAAGGGACCTGGCGGTGATCATGTTGCGATTGACGTCAGGCACTCCTCCAGCATTCTTGATGTCCGAACGGCCGACAAAAAAACACAGCTTCTTGAACGAGGTCCATTTTGCCAAAAAACTAAATTACCTTTATTGGAGTGGACACAATCTACAAGTGTACGTCGAAGCATCAATGCATCTACAAAAATTGCCTGTGTTGCATATGACATGGCAGCATCATCGGACCAACATACGAGACGCTATATCTGGAATGACGCCACACATATTGGACCGAGTCATCAAACATTGGAAATTTGGGGAGGAAGGTGATTGCAACAGAAAACATAACCACACGAGAGAGTCCGGAAGAAAAGACGCGAACGTATAATGCTGACAATCTGAGCAGCCTGTACCGAGCAGCAGAGAGGCTCAAACCGAAAGTGTGGAGATCAAGTGAAAGCGAACGCAAGACAACTGAAGGATGGGAGGCAGAACGGTACCAAGCCCAGACTCTTAATGGTTCGATGGCATGATAATTAAGTATATCTCTTAACTGGCTGATATCAACCGAAGTGAGAGAGAGAGAGAGACAGAGAGGTTAAATGTTTACCGTCTTACATTCTGACATACCTATATATTCACATTATTACCGAAGGGAACTGTGAGTTGAACAACAAGCAGGAGGAACGGAATTGCCTCTTGCACGTTTGAAGTAAAGACTCTAAGGGTCATTCTGTTCACCAAAAGTTAAGCACAACTTTGCGATTTTTCTCTTCAACCTCTGGATTTGCTTTCATTCACTCAAATTTTATGGTTTGAACTTTCAAATTACAACCCATGACTTTAACAACTCCTCCTTTTCTCAACTTACGGAAATAGCAGAAGTTAAGGGATGAAATCGGGGATTTGACTCTCTCTCTCTCTCTCTCAGTCTCATTTCATTTTGCTGAATCTTCAACACATCGTTCTCACAGTACAAAATGAAGTGTTTTCAAATGTCATACGCAGTCAATTTTTAAGTGCGCAGCCAAACAGCTGTTTGTGGACAAGAAATAATTACGTTGAGAACACCAGAGAATAGGGAGAAAAAAATGAGAAATAAAAATGACAAAAATAAAATTAAGTTCAGGTTTGTACGGTTTGACAACTTCTCCTGGATGAACTAGGTTTCGCCGAAATTCCGAGATTTCGAGAATATATGAATGTATCCAAATCTCGCGGTTTTGCTTGGTGGGAACATGGCCTAATCTAAACATTGAAGAATGAAACATCGTCATAATGAAAATCACTCATTCACGAACCCTTCATGAACCGTTGGCCCTAAGCATGAGGATGCATTCCTAAGGATACCCAAGACTTCAACTCAATTCATTAAATTCAACTGCTGCCACTCACCTGTCGAGAGAGCTTAAGTTTTTGATTCCTCAATTCGAAGAGTTTATCCGTCACCTCAGAGTACTCCTTCATGGCGGATGTCCGCTGGGAAACAGCATCCTTGAGTTCAGTATTCTGTGACTCCAACTTCTCGAGAATGCTGCTGTTCTCCTTTTGCAATTGGTCAACCTGCTTCCTCAAGCTCTGCAGCTCCTTCTCTGTGTCCATTTCGTTGGTATCGTTTGTTATCACATTTTCCACGGAAGAAGAATGGTTCTTGTCAGAGGTCGGCGATGCCTTCTTGGCATCCGCCTGTACTTTGGCAACTTTATCCTTAGCCACCGAGCTTTTGTCACGTTCATTTTTGTAAATTTGCGAAAAGTCCGTGTACTGGCTTTTCTCCGTGTAAGTGAACCCGATGAACGGGAGATGAAGACCTGAGAACGTTTTATTGACTAATGGAGGGACTGTGTCTGAAGATCGGAAATCGTGGTCATCCACATCAAAGTTCGACGTATCCGTTGGGCTCTTGACGTCCGGAATGTATCGTGCGGTCTGATATCTGATGTTGTCCCAGTCGATGTCGGCAAACCATTGGTGCGACTTGAAATCTCCAATGCCGTCCTGTCCCAGGCGGATGTCGGCGCTGCAGATCAGGCGCTTCATCAAGTCTTTGGCGTAGTCGGTCACATTGAAGTCTATACAATCTTCTGGTGGGAAATCGAAACTATTGTCGTGATTCATGATTTTGCCGTAGGTCTCCACTAGGCTCTCCGCATAGAATGGGGTCTTGCCGTAAAGCATTTCGTACATGCAAATCCCAAGGGACCACCAATCACACTCGAGCCCATACCATCCCTGGCCGTCCTCCATGACGCGCAGAATTTCCGGCGAAATGTAGTCTGGCGTTCCGACGGCCACGTTCGACTTCACCTTGCCATCGCTGCCGAGCTTCAAACACGATCCAAAGTCGGCCAAACGGATATGGCCGCTTGCGTCCAGAATGAAGTTGTCGGGCTTGACATCTCGGTGAATGTACGACAGCTGATGGATGCTGCTTATCGCCAGAATCATCTCGGCGATGTAGAACTTGGCCATATCCTCTGGCAGACGGTCTTCGAATTTGCTCAGCAACGTCAGCAAATCACCTCCACTGTAGTAGTCCATCACCAGATACTGAAATGAGAAGAGTGACGTGAGTGCCGAACTGTCAAACTGACAACCGATTGGATTGTCTACCAAATTCTTTTCATCCTGAAATGAGAAGTGCAAATTCGTTATCCACTGCTTGTCGCCGTAGACCAGGACATCACGCTCCTCCCGAAAGCACGCAGTTTCGGCCCTCTTAAGCATTTCCCACTTGTTAAGAATTTTGACAGCGTATATCTCATCGCTTTTGACGTTTCGCGTCAAGTACACTTCGCCGAATGCCCCACGGCCGATTATTTTCAGCAGTTCGAAGTCATGAATCGATGGACGCAGCTGTTTTATGAGTCCGATCGTCGGCTTGGCTGTGAAAAGAAATTCCAGCATTCACTCAAGTCGCTTCCTTGCACGCAAAACAAACAAACCTAGTTCAATGAAATCGGAAAATGTCTTCTCCCGACACAGACTCGAGTTACAGCACTCGTCGTAGAGCACCAGCAGAGCATCGTTAAGAAACTCAATTGAAATCGATTTATCAGATAGCGAGTCGCCCGTGAGGGACTTCGATATCAAGGCAGTTCCGGTCGCTGAGTTCGAGGTCTCCATCTCTAAGAACCAAATAAGATAGGAACTGGATTTCTGTTAAAAATTTCAACTATTATGTCAGAAGGTGTATGTACCTTAACGCTTAATGGTGTCTACAATTTTGATCCACACAATTGACATTCGTCAACACAAAACCGTTAAGCACTCGATCATTTGACAACAGAGCAGAAGCAATCCTTTGTACACAGACTTGACATAAATTTATTAACTTAACTTTTAATTTGATTCTGCATTCGATTGACACGATTTGAAGGATATAAACACGGGGAAGAGAATTTATGTACTGAAAACTTCGTGTATGTGTTGACTTCCTTCTTCTCAATGGGGATGAATCTTCAACCCCCGTCCGGACCGCTAGAGAGCATGCGCGTTTTTTTTCCTTCCTTCTTGATGTTGCTTTGTTTATTTATTTGAAGTTGTTTACCTCGAAGAGGGGTATTTACACATTATTTTGTAAAGTCACCCTCTCTTGTTACAAAGCCGGGTAGACGAACGCAATAGTTTTTGCGAATATTCAGTGAGTTGACAGTGAATTAAATTATGAGTGGCTGAATGAACGTGCTACTGGATGTGAGGAACGTGGGTTGAAAGGGCTTGACAGGTTCACCGGTTTTGTTACCCTCAACTTTACCGGCATTCAGTGGAGAATCGCAGGGAATTAATGGACGAAAATAGGGGGAAATGTCAAAAGTCATTATTTGAACAGGCATGTTGAAGGGGATTTTTATATTTTTGATTTTGAAAAACTGCCTGAACTGAATGTCTTTATTTGGGAGGGCGTCTCTTTGTTAAGCTAGTTGGGTGCAACGATCTCCGAAAAGTTTGGAACCTCTTTCGGACTTAAGGGGATGCCACGTCGCACAGTGGGTTAACATCGGAAAAAAGGTCTTTGGAGAAACTCCTGTCCAGCCTTCTTAGTTTTAGGTCGAAGTACTCTTAGACCACCCGGGCTTATGATTTAAAATCCTTTCTTAATATGTATATACTATACACTTACTTACAAGCCCTCAAAGTCAACAAAATATTTATTCAAGTTGCGAGCCATATTTTCAGCAAAAGTTATTTATTTATCCCAAGCTTCATAAAATAAATTCTGTATCATTCTTTACATCAGTTTATTGGTCTTTACTTGGCTATTAAATAAAAAAAATAATATTAAAAAAATCTTCAAATATACCTTCGATAAGAAGCTTTAAACATAGCTGTTCAAAATAACTTTTGATGAAAACTCTTTTAGTTTCAAAAAACTACGTAGAAACTTATATCAACGTGTGCTTTTAAGTTTCAGCACGGAAAAAAATACTTCTTGCTTCCTTTGGAGTTTTGTTCAAATTTGTTTCTGTTGCAAATTTAAAAAGCACGGTTTTGTCTTTGGTCATGTTACAAAAGTCACAATTTCTTGGCTAATAATGGTTGGATGATGCAACCAGGACTCTATTTTTAGAAAAAATATAAAGCTTTATTTTACAAAAAAGTATATAAATGGATCCATGAACGGATCTCTGAGATATTCAATTTCTTAGCACAATTTGCACAAGATTAGCACAAATTTGAAGTGGTGTGTTTTATCGTATGTTGGAATTTAGACAAAAAGCTCCAAGAGACTCCAAAAGGTGACCTTGTTTATCTGAATGCTGGCATCTTGCTCTATTCATGTTGTACCACTTTCGCCACAAGAGCCTTTTAAGTGTAGCAGTACCTTGATGTAAGCTGCAAAAAATGCTGTGACGAATACTAGATTTTTGAGGTAATAAATATGTAATTTTTGAACTCGTGGACCGAATTTAATGAAATTTGAAACATAGTACGAGTGTCAAGAAATCTTTTCGTGGTTCTAAAGAGTGATATTTTTTTCGTGAGCTCTGCAAACTTAAAAGAAGGGAAGAGCACAGGCTTCTCAAAAAGAAAGAGCATGAGAAGCGCGGGATCGAGGAAATGGAGAGGTGTTACGGCAGAAATGATGTCCGAAAGTTCTACCAACTGGTAAAACAACTATCCAATGGATACAAAATTCGGACTCGTAGTAGATTCGCAGTCGATACTGAGAATCTGGAAAGATCATTTCTGTAGACTGTTAAACGGCGAGGAAGACTCCAATACCGATGTCAAGCAGAATGTTCCACTCAACACAATTGACGGTGATCGACGAGAATTCCATCCCCCCGACCTAGACGAAGTCAAGATAGCCATATCGAGACTAAAGTCGAATAAAGTTGCTGGTGCAGACGGACTGTTTAAGGCAGCTGGAGATGAGCTGGTAAGGTACATGCACCAACTCATCTGCAAGATATGGTCGGAGGAAAGCATGCCCGACGAGTTGAATCTCGTCTGCCCGATCCACAAGAAAGGAGACCCCCTGAGCTGCACCACCGAGGGCTAAGTCTCCTCAATATCGTCTATAAGATCCTGTCTGCCGTTTTGTATGAGCGCCTGAAACCATTCGTTAACGACCAGGTCCTTATCAGTGCGGTTTCAGGCCGGAGAAGTTCCCCATCGACCAAATCTTCACATTACGGCAGATCGATGCCGAACCAGAGGACAAGGTGGAGAAGCACCCCAATCAACTTGGTGTGCGCAGTTGGAGACAGCTGGCTAAAGATCGTGCTGGCTTGCTGGTTGAGGCCCAGGTCCACCCCGGACTGTAGCTCCACCAGAAGAAGAAAAAGTGATTTTTTTTTTATTATTATTTTTTTTTGCCTTAAATTTATTCCGTTAATGAATAATCCATTCGAGGCACATAAATCACATCTGCTTGGTCTTGTGGCACATATACTGTGTTTCAAATTTCATTAAGACCGGTTCACGGGGTTAAAAGTTACATATTTATTTCCGCACTCCCATACAAAGTGAACCACTGTACGCCTTGTGGTCCCTTAAATCTGGTACTGGAGAGGACAGTGCTGCGGGCAGATATCAACTCGGGAGAAACTACCTTCCACGCCCGACATTGTCGAGCGTTTCACAATCACTTTTGAAATGACATACAATTAAATACGATCGGACAAGAATTGATCCGTTGGACTTACGATTGAACGTCATGATCCAAGTTTATAATTCTGAGTTGGAAGAGAGTTTGTCTATATCGAATCAGAATTTGGCCGGACAATCATTGCTCGTTCGGTTTGTCAAACTCATAACTCGGAGGCCTAAAATCGTTTCCCTATTATAGGGAGACTTATTCCGGCAGCTCTGCTATATGGAAACGAAATTTGGACTATAGATAAGCAAAACAGAGTTGACAGATACAAATTTCTCAAAGCGTTCAAGATAAAAATCCTTCGTTGGATATTTGGCCTTGTCTGGGAGGAAGATGACTGAAGAAGAATTTACTAAAGTGTATTTTATGGCCTAGATAAAAATCAAGATGTACTTCGGAAGGCAAGGAAGCGCCGACTACATCAAGTGAATGAAAAATGTCTCAATTTTAATTTCACTACTCAAAAATATCTGACATGATGAACGTATGAAATCAGAAATGAAGTATTAGAGAGATGCCCGACTTCTACCTCTCTTTCCCCTTAAGACTTTTGACAACTGTTTTTTATAACGTGTTCATAAGCCAAATTGACCAACCAGAGAACGGCATTTACATTAATTCGTGAATAACCGTCAAAAATGCATGGATATCTGTCAAAAAATGGAATAGCTGTCAATGGACTAGCGGGCAATCAGCTGTGAAGTCGGCTATCTCTGTGATATTTCATTTCTGGTATGAAACTTTATTACTGTCCTGTCAATTCTTCTCTCTCTCAAAAATATCCGACATGATGAACGTATGGAATTTTATTACTGTCCCTTCAATTCTTCTAAGTTTGTTAACTCAAGTTTTTTGTGGGCGCAGTATTTTGTGGATGGTTGGCCATTTAACCGATTCAAGAGCGAATTTAAACCGATTCGTTTCACTTTCTCTTTTGTTGTTATTGTATGGCCATTATATGTGTGCATTGGAAGCTACAGATATTCTATATTTTGATCGTAGCTGCTCGTCATCTTAAATTTCTCTCACACCTTGTTCAATTCTTGCATTTAATTATTTTTAAGTTGTGTTTTTAGAATTTAACCATGGTTTTTTTTAAATAAATTTGAATTGTCCATAATGAAAGCAAATCAGTCCATATTAATTTCACTTATAGATAAGTTAATAACTTGCCAGTCTTCTTAAATCTTGTCCAAATACCTTTTGGCTATGAAGCGATATACCTCGGGATGAGTCTTGACCTTAAACTCAAGTAGAACGAGCATGTTAAGAAGAAACGTGCAGAACTTGACATGAAATATAAAGACGTGTACTGGCTTATTGGTAATCATTCAAAGCTAAGTATTGAAAACAAAGTGCTTGCATACAAGCAAATTCGAAAACCTGTTTGGACGTATGTCGTACAACATTGGGGTTGTACCAAAACAAGCAATATGAACATAAAACAGACTTTTCAAAATAAGGTGCTTAGAACTATCGTTAATGCACCATGGTATATCAGAAACGGCGATATCCACAGAGAACTTGGAATAATACCACTCCAAGATTAAGTTAAGAACTTTGCTCATAAACATAAGCGCTGCCTGGAAGAGCACACAAACTCTGCAGTTTACCCGATCTTTGAGGAAACTAATGTCTTGCGCCGACTCCAAGGGACTAGACCCCTTGATCTCGAGCGATAGTCTACATCCTCGCATGGTTGCGGTGTTAGCATGAACTTTCATTGGAGAGTAACCTGCCGATCAGTACCTAAATCATGAAATACAAGCTACTGGTTAAGTGCTTCACTTAGTTGTAGTCTTAATAAATTCAGGGAGGTGGTTTTAGTGACTAAAAATCTCACAATTTTATGTGCCAACGTTGGTCTTGTCGAAGTTCTCCGCTTCTAGAAAACAACCCTTACATATCAAGGTCATAAAGTTTTGTTAATTGCAATTGTTGCTCGACGCTGTGACTTGCTGTGGTTATTGCGCCATTGTCCCTGAAAATGAAAAATAAAAACAGGAACCAATTTAGAACCTGATGTTTTCAAAATTTATTTAATTTTGCATCATTTTCGAATAAATTAAAAGTTTACTCTTAATCCCAAATATTTTTGATAACTACTAGACCATTCAAGTCATTTGTTGGATTCCTAGAAAATTGATATTAAGTTGTAAATCTATGTATTATAATCCGCGGACGATAGGGACCAACGCTGAGTAATCACGTGCAATAGATTAGTTTAAAAGCAAGTGGTGTTGAAATCGCATGTTTGGGTGTGACGTGCTAGACCGTAGGGACGAAAGGAAAAAGTACGAGGCTGCCATAGGGTTAGGTTAGGTAGATGGGCTGCTAGTGCCTCCACCAGCACACTTAGATCGTATTGGTTCATTGTGATACCACTAGTCAGACTATTACCACTGATTGACTGACTACTCCAGTGATAGTTTCGTTAATTTGATCCCAACGGCAAATGGTGAATGGACCCGATTTGAAAACCAGATAAAAGCGTATTAACTTTGCTTGCACTGTGAACAAGCAGGGGACCCCGCTAACCAGGGCCAGGTACTCTACCAACTGCGCCATCCAGTCGTGCGAGGCTCCCATAACAAATACAAGTGTCTGGAAATAAGCTTTCAGAAAAGTTCTCAAGCTGTGAGAAATTGTTATCTATCCGCAAGGAATAGTCGACGAGTGCAGCCATTATTACCAGTTACTTAGCAAGGTCAATGAGTGACAGAACCGGTTGACAGGTGACAGGTTGATGAACCACTGCTAGGACTGACTGACTGTTCTGGTAGGAAGTATATACCAAATCATTTGCAGACTTTTTGTGGATAAAAGCATGCTCGATGACTGGAATTTCATCTCTTTATGCCTCTTCCATAAGAACTATAGAGTTTAAATTCATGTTGTATAGGAGTTGTCTTGCTTCCCATCATCAGATCTGATGATTCACCCACTGGAACCTGTATTTTGGCCTTGAACCCATGGATGTTTAATCTGAACCAAGTTAGTGAATCGTTCATATTGTTCGTGCGTATTTCAATCTTCAGCGCAAAGAGAAACTGGCGACGCTAGCAGAATGTTCCTATTTTGTTATCAAAGGATTTGTTATATATATGTATATGGGTGGAGCGACAGTCCTAGGCGGACCTGGGCCTTGCTTTTACAGCAATCAGTGATATTGTGCATGATCACGAGTGGATGGGACCTACTCTTTTTTTTCAAAATTTCGCATTTCATTGTCAAGACATCTGGTGTTCGATAATGGGATCCATTTCTTCAACTGAAATCATTTGCAATGGATTTACACAACGCAACTTTCCCTTCCATTGTACTTTGTCGGTTTTTTAAGACTTTTTAATCTAAACCAATTTAAAATGTAGCTACGACACGCACAGTGTGTCGCCGTGGCGTAGTGGGTTAGTGCGTCGACTCCTACGAAGAGGGTGCCAGGTTCGATACCCGAATTTACCACTTTTCATATTTCACGGCTCCACCTCTTTCGAGTCATTGACAATGCTCAAAGAGTATTTCTGTCTAGAAATAGCTTTTCAACTCCGCCGCTCGGAGTCGGCATTAAACTGTAGGTCCCTTCCACTCGTGAGAGAACAATAGCACGCACAACACGAGTGGTTGGTGAGAAGCTAGGCCCTGGCTTTCTACGGGCTGTAGCGCCACCCATATTATTATTATTTAGACACGTACAAATTGAAAGTATTGTCAAGGTGGCAACAGACAAAGGAAATTCAGCTGAAGTTTAGATTATAGTTAAAACAGGCAAGAGCTTGAACTATCGTGTTCTTTGACGATTGACGTTTTTTTTTTTGACACATTTAGTCGCTAGCCCATGGCCGGATTAAGGAGGTCGCTTTCAGACGCAGAATGAAAAGTTGTGCATACGACCTACACGTTGGTGGCATCTGGCGGAGTATAGGCCATGAGTCTCGCCTGGCATGTACGGATTCAACGCCCAAGGAGCCCATTTTCATTCATTCTTTTTTCCTTAAACTCTTACGTGCTAGACAAAAATGACTAAAACTAACTTAACTAACTTATTGGATCTAACTTATTAGACCTTTGCAGGCACTCTAGACTAACTTAAACTCTTAACTATGTCTGTCGACCTATCTTATCTACTTACAGTTTTGCTAGTACGCATTTATGGGGACTTGAAAACTAAGAAAAATTTTGAAAGAAAACAAAAAACTTGGTATATGAACATTTTGTTTTTAACCTAAGCCTAAAAATAAAACCTAAGCCTACCTTAAAAATAAATCTTAAACTACTCAACGCTAAGTGGAAGGCATATATGTATGATTTGATCTATATATATATTTCACTATATGTAAGTAATCTTTACATTAGTATTTTGTTTGCATTTTTTTATTTTTTTTTCTTAATACTACATTAAAACCTAGTAAACGATGAAAGTCGGGCTTGGGGACTAATATCTTTGCCGACTAGCCAGAAGTCTAGCCAGGGTCGAAAGAGATCGACGAGGGAGCTCTTTCTTTAAAACACCAGTAAGTCTGGTGTTGCTTACTCACACCTTTAACACCTCGCATCTCCTCAGTGCTCATTGCTACGTCTAGGCTGTAATTGAGTCGCGTATCCGCGGTTGTCCGAGCAATGTGGAAGATTAACGAAACTGCTAATTTATCCTGGATTAGACCTGTCTGGTCGAAATAAACGAATGCTTCCGGGGGGATAAAGCCGTTAAGGAGCACCTTTTCGTGGTACCTGTAATTAGGTACCTGTAGTAAGCCCCTGAGATCAGGTTGTTTGTCGAGAGCATAGACCTTGCAACATGACTGCGAATCATCTTGATTAGAAAATTGTCCACTCTTATCAAGTTCGCCCTGTTATATAGGACTTCTTTACGATAGAATTTTTTGTACTTGTCCTTGTTTTTGTATAGGCCCTAAGACAAGCCCTCTCAAAAACCCGAATTTTTTCCATCAAGCTGGCTCACACGTTGAATCACACGGGATAAGTCTCCTAAACTCGCATATAATATCTTTTCTGCTGTTTTGTGTGAGCACCTGAAACCATTCGATAGGTCCTTACCAGTGGGAGTTCAGGCCGGGGAAGTCCACCATTGACCAAATCTTCACACTACGGCAGATCCTGGAAAAAGATACAAGAAATGCAGATCGACTATTCGTCGATTTCATGACAGCGTGCATGGACACGACATAAGCCTTGTCAGGCGTCAACGTATTCAACGCATAAGATGGCTAGGCCATGTAGAGCGCATGGAAAATGACAACGACTTGTAACCAACACAAAACCGATGGCGCACACAAGTAGAGAATGACTTCAACCAACTTGGCGTGCAGAATTGATGCAGCTGGCTAAAGAACGAGCTGAGCTGGCTAAAGAACGCCAAGTTCCACCCCGGACTATAGCACCACTGGAAAAAGAAGAAGAAGAAGTTATGGGAGAAACGCAACAGAGGTGATGCATACATGAAGTGATTTGAAGAGATTGCGAAAAAAGGAGCGAAGCAAGGAGACAAAAAGAAGAACAATTTTTCATTTCCTTTAAACATTCATAGTTGAACGGGTGATATGAAAGAGGATCGGTACCGCACTTACTTATGTCTTGTATCAGACCGTTATTATCAAAACAGAGAAATGCTTCTGGGAGGACGAAGCCTTTGTTATGTAAATTAAACACTTCTGTGTTTTATTATTTAAAAAAAATTTAATTTTTTCTATTTATCTGGGCATAATAACCCCTTACACGCTAGCTTAAGACTGAACTACAATTTTGCTTACAAGTGCCCTAAATACACCTCGCATGCACTGAGTTGATGGATCGTTCCCGCAGGTGCGCTCGGGTTTCCGGATGACGTACGTGATGGAGTGTGGGTGGGTGCAATACTTTCTCTGGTTCGCCAGACGCTAGGTCAGCGTTTTGCCGCTTGTGGGAACGTTGCTGGTGATTTGATGCCATCGTGGAACACATGTGAGGGAGAGAAATATTTCGCGACTTAACTTGTATCCTTTCGTGGTATAGTGGATTGGGTAGTAAGACCCTGAGATCAGGTTATTCACCGTGTTCATTGCTCTGGCAGTATGACCTCGAATCAACTTCACTAGGAAATTGTAAACTATCTGGTTTGCGCTGTTGTATAAGACCTCATTGGAGTAGAATTTTCTGTACTGGGAGTCTGGAGTTCTGTAAAGGCGAAGGCAAAGTAAGAGACAAGCCGTCACGAACAACTGAATCTTTTAACTTAAGCAAGCGCTCACGTTGAACCACACGGGACAGTCATAGGTGAGCATTGGCCGGACCTAGCTGCAAAAACCTGACATGAAAATACTCGTCGTTGGCTCCATTATCGATGTCTAGAAGAAAGGTCCTGTGTCGGGGGTACCGTTTTAGACATATGGGCGCTTATTCAGAAGTGTGTGTTAGCAATTTCGTCTCCTAAATCGCCTATTGGGCTCCAGTGGAGCTGGTATCGGGGCTAGCAGCAAAAACCTGACATGAAAATATTCGTCATTGGCTCCGCTGTCGATGTCTAGAAAAAAGGTCCTGTGTCGGGGGTACAATGTAGGCTATGTAGGATATTACCTTCACCCTCACATCGATTTGACTGTTGACGGTCTCTTTGTAAGCGCAAAAGCACTTAGGGCGCTGGCCAGAGCAGAATCTACGTGTTTGTTAAAATATAGACATTGATCTAGGCAAATCTCAAGGTATATGACTACAGTCCTTTGCGCCAACAATTGAGAGCTCGTTCTTTTTTGTATCCGCCGAGGCTTTATACAACGGCGTCCTGAACAGAATGGTTATCGTCTTCTCGAAGTTGAATTTCAACTTCCAGTCATGATTTCGTTCCCTCATGATGAGCCTCAGAATGAACACATGAATGCAACAGATTATCTTCAAACACATTTCCCCTCTCATGCTCATGCTTAATTCCACTGGCGCGTACATTTTTTTTTAAAGCAAAGATATCACGGATAAATAAAAAATCCGCCCAATTCCCCAAAGCACTGTATTTTCTTTGAAAAGATGTGTTTACATTGAGTATTTATATTTTGAAAGATGCATTCCTGTGCTCTATCCTGTGCCATTTATCGATTATCCTTGACCCCATTTCGGCATGCGCTGGTATTTATCTTGTTTTTTTTTGTGCCAACGTTCATGCAAGGCAAAATTCATTCTCATCTCGGCGTGTTATACATACCGGATCGAATCTTTCGCAATTAGCATCTGTGAATGAAAAAATAGAAAAATAAACTATTAGTTATCAGTATAAACCCTAGAAAAAGTGAAGACTTATAAATAAAGTTCAAGGATATTGTGAAATATAAAAATTTGGATAAACACGAATCAATGGTAAGAAAATTGCATAAATTAGTGTGAATTTGAAGGGAAAAAAGTCAAAAAGTGCGTATTTCCATATGTTGCTTGAAAAGGGTTTTCGGGAAAAGGGATGCATGTTTCATTTTGAGATATTTATATTTTATAGGATGCTTTTTTCTTGTCCTCTTAAGGAAAGGACTTCTTTGATTAATTGGTGAGAACCATGCAAATACAAGTATGTATACTTTTCCTGCATCGAAAGTTGAGCATGAAGTTTGTAGTTAAGGAACAGAAAAAGTCGTTCACATAAGAAATCTATCAAGTTGAAGGGAATTCTTAATTTGAATCATTTGACATGAGTCTTCCTTTCCTATATATCCACTCAATGGATTTTCATTGAGATACATACATACCTTCGTACATCTGATGCGTACTACTGTTTCTTTCTCTACATCACGAATCAATACGTTCCACAGGAGTTGGAGAGGAGAACGGCAGGAAAAAAAAATAAAACCACAAGGGTGTGAGATAAAAAAAAATTAATTCTGACTTAAATTTGAAGCTAATTTCACATTTCTTGTGGCCATTATGTATGGAATAGCTCATCCAATCAAATGGGCGATTCTGCTTCGCTCGTAATACTTGCAGCAGCTGTCGGTAAGATTTTTGATAGCTCGGGCCAATAAGTGCAGTGTTTTTCCGGCAATATCGTGTCGAATGTTGGCCTCGAACTCGTGCAAAGCGTTTGGGTTTTTAGATAAGATTGCGGACTTTACACTTGCTGTCTGTTGTCTTGAGTTGCATTAGATCTTATTTGTACTCCTCGGAGCTGGTATCTATCTTAATTGTGTAAATTTCCTTGTTAGCTCGACCAGATCCCTGGGAGACGGTTGTATTTTCCGGCAGAGAAGGCTGGATAGTTAGGTAGATAGAAGCGGTGGTTCGATGAGAACCTAAATATGTATACCTATGTACCGATTTAATGCCGCAGCTCTGTTACTTATAAACAAGGAAGGTGTAGGTGTCTTTTGAGATATCTCTAAATTCAACCTTTCCTTAATATCCTTCGTGGGTTAAAGGAAGGTCCACTAAGCGCTCGGTGTCGCAGAATAAATCTGTATGGGTCTCCCTCTCAGCTGTGTTGTTGCAGTTGCGACAATGTGAGTTGTGTGGCATGATCTCCAATCGGCCAGTGTCCTGTAAAGACTGCCACCAGTCGTGAAGATGTTCGCCCAATGAGATTTTTTGTTTTAGAATTTTTGTATTCAGGTCATATCTTCCTTGATGTTGCACAGTTCGTCAGTCTGGCTTATCTAAGGTTTGCTGTTTCAAAGAAGTGTGAGGATATATTAGCCTTAATTCCTTGCAGTGGTCGCTGAAGGGCACGGCTCTTTTCGTTACCGGGGATGTCAATGTGACCTGGAACCCATATAAGGAAATCAGCAGGCACTCTCAGCTCGGCATCCTTAATTTTGAATGTGAGGCAAAGGAGGCAATAGCTTTGATGGGGCTTGACTATCAAAGCCTGGCAACCTTCAACCTTCTTTTATCTGCTACGACATGCTTTCCGGATGAAGGCCGGATAAACTGTATGATTTTATTGTCGAAAAATTCTACCGTTTGGTTTAGGAACCAATTGAATAACAGGCACACAGGACAATGTTAGCTTTGTCTTCTTGGCTTATCAAACCGAATCTTACCTCTAGGCCTTAAAAAATCAGTCCAAGTTTTCAGAGAACGATCACCCTTGACTACTTGGAAGTTATAGCTGTCTATGGTAATGTTTTGTCCAAGACGTCGATGTTGGTGGACCTTATTCGTAGACAGGATATACTTTGGCTTTCCATCGTTGACCGCAAAACCCATCTTCGCCGCTTCCTTGTCGATGCTCACAAACGCCCCACTGACAGCCCCTTGTGTTCTTCCGATGATGTCAATGTCATCGGCGTATACGAACAGTTGCAGAGATTTGTGGAAGATCGTGCCCCTCGTGTTGACGTTTGAGGTACGCACGATCTTCTCGAGAATAATGTTAAAAAAAAATCGCATGACAATGCGTCGCCTTGTCTAAGTGGAAGTGTAAGTTGATTGATTTTTCCTGTAATGGCTAAGTTCTTAAATCGTTCCCTTCAAGGCATTGTGGTCGGCAACACGGAACATGCGAATGGCTTCTAAATCCTTTCTTGACATCAAAGGTCTCGATAAAATCTTCTCCGACCTTGACGGTGCGAGGACATTCTTCATCGTCATTCTGCAAAGACTGACGAGTTTTGCAGGGATGCCAAAACTAGACAATTCGCTGTACAGCTCGTCTGTATAAATTCTGTCATACGCGGTCTTTAAGTCGATAAATAAATGGTGAATATCGACTTGAAAGTCCTGGGTCTTTTCCAAGGTCTGCCGTAATGTGAATATTTGGTCAATAGTAGTTTTCGAGGGCCTGAACCCGCTCTCATATTGACAAATCAGGCTATTGACGAAAAGATCTTATACGATACGTTGAGATACATTATACATTATTTAGCACAGCGGCGGATGATTTATCCGGTGAAGCAACACAATGCTGCCTGGCGTAAGCCTAACCTAACATTTATGTCTAGTTATCTAGAAGGTCTTAATGAAGAATGGAGGGCAATCATTGGGTCTCAAGAGGTTATAAAAATGTGGTATGATGAAGATGTTCTTGAATTAATTGACATAAGATAAGAAAATTTACAAATGAGTTAGGTGAAGGGAACGCCGTTTGAATGTTATCTGAATTCATTATGTTTGGCGTTGATGTGTAGGCTGGAAGAAGGCACTGTTAACCATATAATGTTTGCTAAAAAGCTGGTTCAAAGTGCATTTTAAAACGTAGGTATTTTTGAAATTTTAACTCAGGGGACATGATCTATCTTACTCGGGTCAACTGCCAAATGTTGTCCTTTCTTTTACACACCGTCTACACAGGACATATTTCTGCCCATCATCAAAACCACAATCTGGAAAAGCTTCAGTTTAAATTTTTAGGCACAAATTTTGTGTGGAACGACTGCCAGGCGAAAAACAGTCGAAACCGTCTTGAGACGATTCATGATGGGCTTAAGACAAAAAATGGAGTACCGCTGCAAGACATCGGACCGCTATGCATGCCACTGGAAGCATGGAAGCATGTGTCTGATGATCACACGTGTAGGCTCTTTTCATGTCGCAAATGAACTTCCGATTAGGAAATTCGTACGGGGAAGTTGGAGGAGTCCTATAACTACAGCAACTCAGATCGGTAATGTTGTACAACAGCCTTTCAATCAAAACTCCATGAAGACAGACATTGGAGAATTCTTAACAACTCTGTGCTTGGAAATAGACACACGGGCACAGGTAAGGATACTCTTAGAATCCTGCTTAGTCACATGCTTCTTAGGACAGCAACTCATGGGTAGTTGGAACACAAGCTATAAATCTCAGGCACGCTGCTTCTCGGACTAAGAGGCCTTGATTGGAAGACCAGTGGGTCACATGGTCCTTCGTGTCTTAAGTTGTTTCGTCAAACCGAAGTAGCAAATGGAGGATACTACGATGGTAGGACATTTACGATGGCCAAGTTTGAGAAGCTCTTTATAGTCAGGAACACGTTTAAGTATTGTCAGTGTCTCGAATTATGTATGAAAGCAAGTAAATTCTTGAATTGAACCTGCCACCTACTCCACGGCGACCCACAACTTGTCTTTTTAAATACATCAAATTTTGTACCACTTAGCCAGATACAAAATATAGGGAAATAAATATAAATGGAACAACAACAATTCGAAATATTCGGGCTTTGTTTTTAACCTACATTTTTATTCAAATGACCGCTTTTGCTTCACTTGCAGCCCTTCAATTTTTCGGTACAATTTTTGATAACTCGGTCCAATACGTACCGCGTTACGTTCCGGCAATAGCGTCTCGAATGTTGGCCTCGAGCTTGTACAAAGTGATTGGCTTATTATCGCAGACTATGGTCTCAGAGAAAGTAGTCGAGTGGTATCAAGACGTATCAACTTTTATTCCTAAAACCGTCCAAATTCATTTATTATACATTATTGTAGGCTTCTCGGCTCAACACCACCCAAGTCCTCCAGCTCTTAGAAGGAACTACACTTTTTTCTTTTGATGGGTATCTCTGAAGTTGCAGATGTTGGCCAGTTTCTTATCTGCTTCTTCTGCAAAAAAGTCATGGTGCGATATGCTCATATGCAAAGGGACATTGCTCGGTAAGGACTCCTATAAGCATGTGTACTTCCTTTCCACTGAAGCCAACTTTTACACGTTGACATAGCTGCTGGGTCAAAAATCTCCTGACGTAGTTTAAGGTCGTGGTCACTTAAATTTTTACGAGCACAATCGTGTCTCGTCTGGATTGGCTCTGTGGCGAGTGCCCAATTTCGCCGAATCGACAATTCTAGGTCTTCTTCGACACAGGCCTTTTGCTACGACAGCTATTTCTGTCGGGTTGGTACAAAAAAATGCACTCGCGCTCAAATGTTTCTAGCAAGCAACAAATTGCTTGTACCATCACGAGGACCGACGTGACAAAAAACGTATGGTTTGACAGTTATATGCCATTGAACAATGGCGGCCGTGGCGTTATGGGTGTGTGCGCCGACTTTTACGAGCTTGAACCTACGGTGTCTAGGTTCGTCACTGACGGTGCTTAAAATAAGTGCTTCTCTAACTTGGGCGTTCGAAGTCGGTCTAAGACTGAAGGAACCCCCAAGTCGTGAGGC
The DNA here is from genome assembly GCA_964034865.1 of Eristalis intricaria. Taxonomy (NCBI): domain Eukaryota; kingdom Metazoa; phylum Arthropoda; class Insecta; order Diptera; family Syrphidae; genus Eristalis; species Eristalis intricaria. The sequence continues at coordinate 23,764,346 of OZ035874.1, forward strand.
GACAGTAGCACGATTGGTTGCTGTAGAAGCTAGGCCCTGGCACTCTACGGGCTATATATAAAAATATAGTCATTGGAAGAATTCTTTAGCTACAAGGATTTCTAATGTTAGAAGTTGGCTAAACACATACTTTTATTACCAATTATGTTCCTACTCCCCTTTAACAGTCTTCTTCGGGATGACAATGATCAAGTCATAAAAATATTAGCTGACGACGGCTGATAATCAGTATTACTTGCAGCCGCAGGATAGCCACTACATCCGCAGCCTATCACACAATCTCCAAGAAACAAACACGATCGTCTAAAAAGCAACAGACTACAAGATCTAAATCCATCAGCTAGCCCCTGTTAAGTGTAACCGTGCGTCCATCCTCGCTTTTTTCTTTCGTGGGCAAAATACGCCATGTCGCTTCACTTTAACGTTGGCTGCAAGAGAGTCAACCAGCGGACAGTCAACCACCAAGTCGATCGCACTAAGATGAGTACTAAATATTTAGATTTAGTAACACATCTACTTTTACTCTATTTTCCTCTTATTTTTCACAACTCTATTCAAACAAAATCTTGCACGTATACGAAAACATCAAATCTTCCAAAAAGTCCAACTTTTGAACAGAGTTCATGCCATGTCGTGATGGACATGTCTTGTATGGACATGGGTTTATTGCCTCCACTAGATTTTTTTACATCATGTTCATAATCCGGGCATGGTTCATTTCCGGCGGAGACTACGTTTTAAGAATTTTTAGATGTCCAACGAGGTTTCGTTCCTTGTAATTGAAGGTTCTCCGTAGAATAAGTTAAGGCTTGTTTTGCAGCTTCAGCTTGTATAGCTATGTGCGGTTGTGGGATGTTCAGTATTGCTTCCATCCCTGCGGTTGGCATCGTTTTCTATTGTAATTCAACTCAAACTTGTCTCCTCGAAAGTGGCGCAGACTTTGTATTTTCTACTTCAAAAAGGTTTCTGACAGTAGTTTCTGTTTGTGAACATAAACGTTAAATGTAGCGAGACTTGTATCCAATCCATGTTTGTGAATAGCCTTGAATTCTGTTCCTGTTTTTTTTTCAGGACTTCTGAAGTATTGCATTGAATCGAGAGTTAAAATATTAAAGAATGCAGCAAAACTTATGCACCGACGAGGAAGAGAATATTGACGAGAAAATAGAAGAAAAGGCAAAGAAAGTGACATTTTGCCTGAACAAGACAGCCGTCGACGCAAAGCAAGACCCCAACCAAGCAGCAAAGAAAGGAGTCAAGAAGGACAGGACCAAACCCAAAATGGCTTTGAATATCCAAAAGAACCGTAAAATCGCAAGGAACAACAAGGAGAACATAATGGACTTGAGTTTGAGGGAGAATAACATGCAGCTGATGGCGAGGCGAGAGAGTTGCACAATTGGGAATGGGGAGAAGCGAATTTGTCCCGGAATGAGACCAATTCGCTTGAAGAATATTGCCAGTCTCTCCGAGGTCTACGATGCCCTGCATCAGACCGGGAATGATGTAAGTTTATTGATTTTAACTCTGATGACTAAGTTCTGGAGTTGTTCTCTTCAAGGCGTTATCGTGCAACAATTCGACTTGTGTCAGCAGCATCGTGGTCGGCAACACGGCTTCGAACAAGGTCCGCAGCTGCGACGTTGTGTTGGAGCATGCAAATGACTTCTTCAATCAGTACTTCAAATCGATTAACAGGTAAATAAATGCAACTTGTTGGGCAGTGACTTAGTTTTGTCTGTTTAAAGGTACAACACGAACGCCCATACGTCCCGATGGGAGCAAGTTCAACACTTGGTCAAGAGCCACGGACACTATCATTTAACCGAAACTGAGCTGATATATGGCGCTAAGTTGGCTTGGCGAAATTCCTCACGGTGCATTGGACGGATTCAGTGGTCAAAGCTGCAGGTGAGTTCGAGAATTCGTATCTGTCTATGTCTGCTGTGATATTATTTTGTTTGTTGCAGGTTTTCGACTGCAGATATGTTACAACAACCAGTGGAATGTTCGAAGCTATATGCAACCATATCAAATATGCAACTAATAGGGGAAATCTGAGGTAAGTCAACAATTACATATAATATACTAGCACATGGAGTCAAAAAGTCTGGGATAGATTTATAGTACTCTGCAATTCTGTTTATCAAGCTCTTCCAACTGGCAAGATCTTTAGTCAGCTGTCTCCAATTACCTACTTTTAGTTCCTCCTCGACTTGTGTGCGCCATCAGTTTCAGGGGCATTCTCTATTGCATCCCCCACTGGTGCGGAGTGAAAGACTCTTCTGGCTAGAGCTGTTTTCTTCATGCGCACTAAATGGCATAGCCACCCTACGCTGTGCAGCCAATACAGTTTCTGGTTGAATCTTTTTCTCCAGGTCACATCAATACAACTTAATAAATGCCTTCTTCATCTGCTCTTCAGTTTGTCCATGTTTCCGGTCCAAGTGCATAGTTTGCTAAAATTCACCGCCAAAGCCATTTAAGACGCTCCCGACTCAGTGCCATCAAATGTCTCGCTGAAGTCTTGCTGTGATCGATCAATCTACCAAGATCATGCCATGGCGTTCTGTACGGCAATCTCAAGAATGATGTCACATGACAGCGCTTATCTTAATTCAATAACGAAGCCAATGAGAGAATCGATGAGTTGATTACCGACCTTGATGCAGCAGCAAGAATTCTCCAACGTCATCCAAAAAAAGGATGTTGATAACAAATTAATTTGAAGCTACATTCATGCCAAGGCATACCACATTTCAGCACATTTTATCACATCATTTGACATTCATTAGGCATTGCACGTCATTCAAAGCACTTAACTGTAAATTTCTTATATTTTCTTTCCAGATCTGCCATTACAATATTTCCGCAGAGGACCGATGGAAGTCACGACTTTCGAGTTTGGAACAACCAATTGATATCCTATGCCGGTTACAAACAGAATGATGGAACCATCATTGGTGATCCCTTAAATGTTGAAATAACTGAAGTAAGTGCTTTATGAGGTATTCCATGCATAAGTACCTCAATCGGTTAAGTATCCATATAAAAGAATATGTTCGGTAGATTTGTTGGGATAAGGACATTCAATTAAGTAACTTGTTCCTTTTTACCCTCAATTTCTGAGGCATATTATCATAGTTGTCAAAAAATGACGAATTAGGTACATTCACATTAGGAACTCAATTTCTTCACTTGTGCTTAGTACTGCAATAGGAACGTATGTGGTCTGCTGAAGACTAAACACATACGTTTTGTTTAACGAACATGGTCTCCGGTCTGTTGCCGGAGGTGGTGGACACAAGAGTATTACTTGACATTATGGCCGATTTTCGGCGCAGATCCTTCCATGGCAACTGCTGCCAATCTATTTGGTTCAAAACATCTGACTCGAGAAATCATGTTCTGGAAAATCCATATTATCCCTTTATTGTTATCCGCATCATCAACATTTTCTCACCCGAATGATTCAGGTCACTCGATCCTTCGCAATCGACTCTAACTCAACAGGAGTTGTGCCCATGCACTACTAAGCGACGATAGTTACGCCATGCACTTACCATCGCGTGCCTGTATCCGGTCTTGTTATACGGTTCCGAAAGGTAGACTATATACAGAAGTGCAGAACTTCCGGTACGGATATCCCATGAGTTTGATAAAGTTCGAGTGTCGAGTTCGGTAGAGGGTCTTGAAATCAGACCCTCCTGGTTCGAGGAAGACCATGATGAAAAGACCAAATGAAAGACGGAAGATTGTCTTAGCCCAGGCTTACATTCAACAAAGGTCCAAAGTAAGTTAGTTTGAAAAGAAAAAAACGTATAAGTTGCTAATAGGGGTGGCGCGACAGCACGAGGTAGTCCTAGACCTAGCATCTACAAGAATCACTCGTGTTGTGTCCATTATGGTATTAACACTAGTGGAACCGACCTACAGTTCTATGTGGCCTCCGAACTGCGAAGTTTGAGAAGCCTTTTCTAGACAGGAAGGAGGGCAAGAAGGAGAATTCTCGTTGTACACTAACGGCTTAAAAACGAGTGCGGGTACCAGGGCACACTGGCATCCAAAAAGTGAAAAAGCGGACAATCATGAGAAATCGGTTGAATTTCAGGAAATCCATTACGATCTCACATCGTTTAGCTCCATAAGAGGAAAACTGGCAGACAAAGCGCTGGATAGAGCCAGCGCCACAAATTGGCTCTTTATAGACTGACGCTAAGAGATCTAAAACACTGATTAGCTTTAGTCGCAAGGAAATGAGAACGGTAATAAGTGCCCTAAACATTAATTGCGCCATAGGCACACACGCATTGAAACTGAACATAACACACAACGACTTCTGCAGAAGCTGCAGTGATGAGGACGAAAATAGAATTTATGCAATAACTGCTGTACGAATGTCAAGCTCTGGCGAGGAAATAAACAGTTCCTAGGAAAACACTTCTTTGTACAGCTGGAGGACTTGTGCGGCCCCAAAATTCCTAATTGAATCGGGATGGTTTTAGAAACAAAAGAAGACTTCGTGGTAGTAACTACAACATCCATCAAACTCAAAATGTTGGTCTAAGTGAACCACTGCCGTACCACCGTCTATGTCTATGAGTCTATGAGTCGAGGGACATTCCAATACGCCCTTATTTCTTAAACTGTGTTCCGCGAAACGCTGATTATTCCCACTGCCATGCTGATTTTGGGTATTTTTAAGGAGATCAAACTATCAGTTCCTTTAGGGCGTAGACTAGGCCCAATTTGTTTGATGATTAGGCAAGTGTTGCATTCATTCCATCTGAGTGGTAACTTAACGGTAGCTAAGGGTATACATATGTCACAAACGGTTCTGTCATCTGGCAGTGTGGTAGCGATCTTTGCGACCTTGCCAGCGTCACAGTTTCATTTAATGTTTCTATGTCCAGACACACAGCGCAGGCGAATGTGAAACTGTTCAGATATCTCTTCAAGAGATGTACGACAGTTTATATATAGGGATATATTAGGGATTTAATTGCTGCCTGGTAGATATCGCGGGCGTCTCCACCTCTCCATGCTAGTGCATTTACCAGCACACTTAAACCATATTGGTCCATTGTGATACACCAAGTCAGGCTACTATCACTGATTGACTACTCCAGTGATAGTGCCGTTAATTTGATCCCAACCGCAAATGGTGACTGGACCAGATTTGAAAACCATATAAAAGTGTATTAACTTTGCTTTCATTGGGATTCGAACCGGGGACCTCTCTAACCAGGGGTAGGAACTCTACCAACTGCGCCACCCAATCGTGTCCAGGACGGGGCTTAGCTAATCGCCATAATTTCCGCGCGGAAGACTGCAGTGGTTAGGTAAGTGAATTGCCTTGTTAAGGTTAAGATTTTCAGAGAATACACCACTTCCTACTGGCAGCATTAAAAAGAAAAAATAATTAATTTCTGGCTTACCTGTGTACAGAAGAACAAAGTTCAATGTTTTCCAGTTTTACATGAATTCTTCCAAGGAAACACGCAAAAGCTCAGAGGAGATAATAATTACATGATCGCTTCACATTTGGTGAGTCTAGAAAGGTCTTCATTAAAATACATTTCTAATGAAAACCCAACCTCCGACACTAAGCATTCCGGAAAGCGAGTCTCTTATGGATCTGCAGAGTTCTTCTTCATCAAAACAAGTATTTGATTCTGTATCATGATCGTCTAGTACTAGGAGTCAATACCGTGAACTTGCCAAACAGGCCCTTTTATCACAACGTACCGCTATGAAGCAGGAGGCTGTTCAGCGTGTATTTATGCAAAGAATAAATACAGATCGAGATAGGACGCAACCAGATATGCGAGTACAGCTTTCGAAAATCGAAGTCAATTTAAACAAGTTATAAGCAAACAATGAAACAATTTCATTCCTCACATTCACCTTGAAAAGAATGTCTTAATTTTTTTCATTTTTTTATATCGTTAAGAGTTCGGATTCTATAGCATATAGTTTTTCGTAAATATATTTGGGCCTTGTTTAGGATTCCACAGCTTAATAAGTTTGAGAATGGATGCATTACGCCACGCCCGCCAAAAAACGCATAATGAATAAATTCATGTACAACCCTGAGACAATATGTTCTATACTTTCAATATGCATTCGATTAGAAATGTTCCAGTTGGGAACACGGAGAACCAGATCACAAAATGATAAGTAGTTCTTGTCTGCCTACTCATTGAATCCTCAGGCAACAATCTTGGAGTTTCGATGGTCAAGTTTGATTCCCGAGATAGTTTTGAAATCGGCTTATTAAATCTCATAACAAATATAACAACTTTTCAATATTCTGTGTTCCTAGACTTTTGTGTGAGACTGTGCTGTCTGATGTCTACATCCCATATATATTAATATACTTTTGAAAAAATTGCAGATCTGCCTGAAACTCGGCTGGAAGGGCAAGCAAACTGAATGGGACATTCTTCCGCTGGTCGTATCAGCCAACGGACTCGACCCCGACTACTTCGACTACCCACCAGAGCTCATTCTTCAAGTGCCCCTCGAGCATCCAAAGTAAGTTTGACGAAAAACCACTTGATTGTAGTAAGATCTAATAAACATTTATGCTTCCCAAGCTATCCTTGGTTCGCTGATTTGCACCTGCGTTGGTATGCCCTTCCGGCGGTGTCTGGAATGCTTTTCGACTGTGGTGGCATACAGTTCACGGCCACAGCATTTAGCGGCTGGTACATGTCAACAGAGATCGGCTGCAGGAATCTTTGCGACACAAATCGACGCAACATCTTAGAGGTAAGGCATCTCGCTTCTCAGTGAACTGCACAGCACTGCAATGACTCATCTCTTTCGTGAATTTCAAAGAAAGTTGCAAACAAAATGGAACTCGACACCCGAACCACGTCGTCATTGTGGAAGGACAAAGCCCTGGTTGAGGTCAACATTGCTGTGCTGCACTCGTTCCAAAGCAGAAACATCACTATCGTCGATCATCACACGGCCAGTGAGAGTTTCATGAAGCATTTCGAAAATGAATCCAAAATAAGGTGAGCTTAAAATACGAGACCAGATTCTTGAGAAAAGCTAAACAGATTGTGTTCTATAGGAATGGCTGCCCATCGGATTGGATATGGATCGTGCCTCCTCTGTCTGGTTCCATTACCCCGGTCTTCCACCAAGAGATGGCGCTTTACCATCTGCGGCCATCATTCGAGTACCAAGACGCAGCTTGGAAGACCCACGTTTGGAAGAAAGAGAAGTACCAAGGTAAATCGAAGAAGCCAAGGAAGAAGTTCAATTTCAAGCAAATTGCACGGTAAGAGTACTTGTCGAACAACATCCAATTTGGTGAGGAACAAGGATAAACTGGTCTGGTATTTCCATCTAAAATTACAGGGCTGTGAAGTTTACATCGAAGTTATTTGGACGTGCTTTATCGAAGAGGATCAAGGCAACAATATTGTTCGCAACGGAAACAGGAAAATCCGAGCAGTACTCGAAGAAGCTCTGCGATATCTTGGCTCATGCTTTCAACTCTCAGGTATGTAAATAGATAATTAATTAATTAAGGTATGTGACCATATCAGCTCCATATGCTCCATTCACAAAAAAAGGCGATCATACCTCTTCCAACAACTATAGAGGTATATCCCTGCTCATCGTCGCCAGCGTACTGTGTGAACGCCTACAGCCGATTTGCACCGCACTAGTCGGCACGTACCAGTGGCGCTTCCGGCCCGGCAAATCGACTGTAGACTAAATCTTCACTTGGAGAAGACCAGCGAGTTTCAAACCACTTCTTCATCGATTTCAAAGCCGCATACGATAGCATACACCGCAAGGAGCTATTCGATGCGATGTCCGAATTCGGGATCCCGGGAAAAAGGGATCCGGTTGTGTCGAACCACGAACAAATACGTAATGCACCGGATTTCGGAGAAGATAGTGCAGCGGGCAGCTGTAAACACGGAAGGCACTATCATCTACAAGTCAGTCCAACTGTTTGGATATACAGACAACATCGACATCGTCGCGCGTTCCCAACATGCCGTAGTAAAAGCATTTCCGGCAATTGAAGAAGAGGCGAAACGAACTGGTCTTTATCAATGAGGATAAAACAAAGTATATGCTGTCGAGCAAGAAACGATCCGCCGAACACCAACTAGGGCAAAACATCACAATCGGCAGCTAAGTTTGTAGTTTGTCTACCTCGGGGCAAACGTGAACTCTACGAATGACATCACAGTGGAGATCCGACGTAGCCTTTGGCAACCAGTGTTACCTCGGTTTATCAAAACAGCTGGGCTCAAAACTCCTGACTCGAAGGACCCAGATCATGCTCCACAAAACTCTTATTTTGCCAATCCTGCTGTATGGAGCCGAAACCTGGACGCTAAAAAAAACTGCGGAGCTGATTTTTGGTGTCTTCGACAAAAAAATTCGGATATATGGTCCCGTCCGCGAGGAAGGCGAATGGAGGAGAAGACACAACCGCGAATTCCACGAGCTGTACCAGGATGTGGATGTAGTCTTGAAGGCAAAAATCCGTCGACAACACTGGCTCGGCCAGATCGAGCGCATGGACGCATGGACAACAATTCTCGAGCTAAGAGGGTCCCAGCATCCGAGCCTCCTGGTTCTAGAGGAAGACTGAACCTCCGGTATAAAGATCAAGATCAATAATCACGGATGCAAGACATCTTGGTATTGCTGACTGAAAGCAGAGTGCCCAGGATAGAAGGCAACAATTTTCCTCAGGGTCAGACCCTTCATGAGTTGTGTGCCTGACAAGAAAATAAGTTATGTGACTATGTGGTCATGTGTGACATCATGGTGGCCGTGGCGTTGTTGGTATTTGCGTCGACATATACCCGTGGCGTTGTGGGTATGTGCGTAATGTGCGTAACTTTATCTCGCTGCCTGGGTTCGTATCCCGGCCAGTACGACCAAAAATAATTTTCAAGGTCCCACCTCTTTTGAGTCACTGACAATGCTCATAGAGTAAGAAAAACCGCCTAGAAAAGGCTTCTCTAACTTGGCTGTTCTGAGTCGGCATAAAACTGTAGGTCGCCTCCATTCATGAGAGAACAATAGCACACACATCACGAGTGGCTGCTGAGAAGATAGGCCCAGGTCCGCCTCGGACTGTCGCGCCACCAATATTATATGTGTTCATCTTGCATTTCTGACTAACAATCGCAATAATAACTTCATCTTTTGTTGGAACGCTGAATTGGTGTTCCTGTGTTTGACTCGGATCAAGACTTGTGTCGCCACTTGCCAAGCGATCTAAGGAATTTGGGAACAACCAATTCAATGGATGATATTCATTAAGCAAAGCTTGAAGATTTCTTCTCATCTCATCTACTCATTGGTGTATTGATAGTTTGACGCCTAGAAAATAGCGAGACATACGACATTGGGATTACCAATATTTGGCGGAAAAAAATGTCAGAAGAAGCTTACACCTTTTCTGTGGCATTTTTATGAAACTTTTAAAAACATAAAATGCATTTACATCCAAAAGGATATATTTACCATGAAATTGTAGTACTACGTCTGCGCAATCAAAAAGTTGATAAATCGCGTTTAGTAGTTAAAGATATTGATGGAATATGTGGATTCATGGTGACGCAAGAACCCTTTCTTGCCGGAGAAACTTACTGGGGATGCGGCGTGATTCATAGAAGCTCGAAGTTCAATGACAGAATTATTTCCAGAAATGGGGGAGTTTGACGGAATTACATCAAACAAATTCATTCACCTATGCGGCTTGCTACGTGAACATCGATTCTACCTTTGAAGTCAACATCAACCGAAAAAGTGGTCGAAATTTGGAGTCTATAATTCATTAGACATTCCCATGCGGCGCGGCGTAGGCCAAACGTTGTTATTCATCATTAATACAATTGGAGCCGGTGCGCACGAGCGCCTCTTTAATGCACGGCGCCGCTACGGCTGCAGGTCTTTATGTATTTAGACTGTGTCGGGCGACAAAATCACGCACGTGTACAGTGAATGATTGTGGTGCCGAGCGTTAAAAAGACACACGTGCGCACCGGCTGTGAGGTCGTTAGAAATAACTCTTTCTACAATGTTAATTTGTAATAGTTGTCAGTAATAAATAAGCGTCTTTTGTAAATTTCAGACTTGCTGCATGTCGGACTATGATATCTCATTCATGGAACACGAGGCGCTGTTAATCATAATTGCATCGACTTTTGGAAATGGCGACCCCCCGGAGAATGGAGAGGTCTTGTCTTTCTTCTCAAATCAAAAAGTCTTTGCTTGCTAATTGGTTTCAATTAATTTAGGAATTCGCTCAGGAACTGTATAAGCTGCATTTAAAGGAATCATTAAACGATGGAGTGGATCAAAGGTAAATGTCGCATAAAAGAAATCCTTATAAATTTATGAGTTCGTTGGTCATTGCTTTAGACTGAATGAGATTGAGACTGATCTAGAGTGAAAGCATCTAACAGCATTTGCGTGAAGAGAAAGCAATAAAAAGTCATTAATTTGAGCTGGGATTATGCAACGTTGTCGCTTTGAAAAGCATGAGCACGCACGTACGAAAAACCATTAATTTTCGAATTATAGCTGTTTCTATTGAGTCCGCATTTTAATTCGCCGTTTTTACTGCTTTTATCTTAATGTGGCAAAAAGACTGTATAGGCGTATCAAATTTGTAGGTGGGGCATAATAATTTATTTGCAAATTTTACTTGATCACGATCGATTGGAGATTGCTTTGATCTTCCTAATTTACCGGATGTCGATAGAGCCCATTTCTCCTGTCTCCATTTTTTTGAATGATTCTTTTTTTTTTGATGGGGTGTGGTCAAATTTGTTTACTAGCCGTTTTAAATTCTGGAGACACGCATTTTGAATGGGATTTCAAACGAAGCTTCCAATGATTGATCATATGCATGTGACACAGATGCCACATCTGTTGTTTTGACTTTTGAAGAGCCATTGTCCTTCTCGAAGGACGATACTGAGGCTTTTTTCACTTGATGTTGGTTGTTCCGATATCAGGCTGAGTTTGACTGATGGAATGGGTTATGCTGGATTAAGGGCTGCTGTAGCTTCTGAGTTATCCGCATTGACCTGCGGCTTTAGAGAACCCCACAAGAAAAAGGGGCCAAATCCTACTTTCTCGGTGGCCAGATCACATCACCTCCATGACCATGCCCTCGAATCGCTTGAGCAGAACATCCGTTTCCGTGCCGTCCTATTGAAACAACATATCGTTGGTGTCCGTATCATCCAATTCAGTCCAAGAGAAGATGGTAATCACGGACGTTCATGGCCTGGCCAACGTCGTTCTCATAGGAATATGGACCGATAACTACGTCATCAAACAGTGATATCTTGTGGATGCATTCTTATGTCCATTACCCATTCACGTCCAAATGGGTCATTAGTAACCACGTATATACATGAACAATTAAATGCAAGACGTGATCTTCAATGAAGCCCTGCCTATTCAGAAAGCGTGAGGTATGTATACAGTGCGAAATCCGCGACGGAGAGCATTGTGATGACGAAAAATAATGGTAAAAGTTTAAATACAAATATTGATGCACCTAATTTTGTTACTTTTTGTTGGAAATACTTAAATTTTTTTGTTCTAAATCAGTCTAAACAGGTGGTCGGAATCAACCGAAGTTGTTCGGGAAGCCAATTGATTCCAAATTAAAATTGAGACTGTGAAGAATATCAGTTTTGAATGCAGTCGCTGTGTGGAACGTATTCACTGCGTGAAGCTTACTTACAACTATCGTTAGAACATCTAAAAATGTCTGTAATTTTTTTGTGGTCACACATTAAAGTAACTAAAAAAGTATAAAAAAATACGTGGAAAACCATAGATTTGTGCGGAACTCGTCACTTGATTATCTCAAACTTATGAAAATTCATCTATTTATTTATTATTCAAATCTTTTCTGAAATCCATAAAAATCTAAAGATGTACGAAGGAATTTAAGAAAAAAAACGTTGAGTTGTCTAAAAATGGCTCACGTTAAAACTCAAATTTGTTGTTTTAGTCAAAGCTTAACTCACATTTCCGACTATAAAAAATGGTTAAAAAAAAGTCCTTAAAGTTTTGAGTAAGATTAACATGTAGATAGAGTTGGCTGCGCTCAAAATTATTATCAACTGATTGAGAAAAAAAAATTTCCAGAAAAATAGAAACAGATAAAAATAAAGTAAAGCGCGCAGTTTTCTTATAAGCATTCCGCTCATAGTGTACTTCTTTGGAACATATCTGATTTTTCGGTTAGAAAGTTAATTTTGGTTTTTTAATTTAGTGGGTCGCCGTGGAGTAGTGGGTTAGTGCGTCGACTCCTACGTAGAGGGTGCCAGGTTCGACCTACCAACTTCGACTTACCACTTTTCATATTTCACGGCTCCACCTCTTTCGAGTCATTGAGTCATTGACATGCTCAAAGTGTATTTCTGTCTAGAAAAAGCTTCTCAACTAAGCCGTTCGGAGTCGGCATTAAACTGTAGGTCCCTTCCACGCGTGAAAGAACAATGGCACGCACAACCTGGCCCTTCAGGCAGATGCTGAAAAAATTAAACACAAGAAGTTGCACTAATCGAGGTATCTATTTTGAAAGTTGCACTTATAGAGTCAACCAAGGCGATGATATTTGTGTTGCGAAAATCGAGTTCGTACTGTACTTCTTGGCATGCAGATTGAATTATTGTGTTTTTTAAGTGTCCCTATTAACGATATTCCTACCGAATCAATCTTTCTATTTGCGAACTGTCAAGATCAGGGCCTATTAAGGCGACCGTTGTTCAAATAATGTCGTCAAAAGTTTGCTTCATCTAACACTACAATTGAATCCTGCTGTCGCGTAGTGTCGTCAATCGTTCAAATATTAGGCAGTTCGATAACTACCAAACACGTTAAATGTCATATAGAAAACGGAATATGATATCAGGCCAACGATCAGGTTCTTCATATCCTTCTCTAACCAGGAGGCAGGGATTTGAAAACCTTCTTAGCTGGACCATAGGTTGTTTATGGGCTAGATGTGGCCGACCCAGTGCAGTTGACAAATTTTTTCCTTCCGGACTACATTCATATCCTGGTACAGCTCATAGAGTTCGCGATTGTGTCTTCTCTTCCACTCGCCTTTCTCGCAAACGGGACCATTTACCCGACTTAGATATTTTACTTTCGAAGGCACCAAGAGTCAGTTCGTCAGTTTTACTAAGTGTCCAGCTTTCGCCTTCATATAGCAGGACTGGCAAAATAAGTGTGTTTTAGAGTATGGTCTTGGTCCTTCGAGTGAGGAGTTTTGAGCCCAATTCTTTTTACGGGCGATTCTATGTCGGATCTCCACTGTCAGTCGTTTTTGGTTTTCAGATTTGCCCCGAGGTAGATGAACTCGTCTATTGCATCGAAATTATTTCAGTCCAGTTTCATCGACCTTCATAACCTCATAAATAGTTCAGGAATACAGCAATGAACTTGTTGCAGTCGCCGTAAAGTTTCAAATAACCGCAATGTGTGTTCCAGGGCATACACACATTTTCGGTAAATGAACTGACGATGAACTGGCCAAGCAAGCAGCTGCCCTGCAAAGCTCGTCTGCTATGGACCCTATCCAGAATGAGCATTAATCATATTAAACATACCCACCTCATCCCTTCTTTCTAATGTCGTGGAAACGCTGATAAATAGTAAGCTAATGAAATATCTTGAATCGCGGAAGCTTCTTAATGACTGGCAGCACTGTTTCCGCAGCAACAGGTCCATTGGTGAACTCATAGTTTATCTCACCAAAAAGTGGAACCAATCTTTGCACAATGCAGGCGAAAGTAAGATCGTTACGCTTCGTAATTCTAAGGCATTTGACAGAGCCAAAGCATCAAGCTCTCTTGTCGAAAATCCGTGCCTATGGTATCGATTTGAGTCGCCGTGGCGTAGTGGGTTAGTGCGTCCACTCCTACGCAGAATCCAGGTTCGAATCCCCAATCTACCAACTTTCATAATTCACGGCTCCACCTCTTTCGATTCACTGACAATGCTCAAAGAGTATTCCTGTCTAGAAAAAGCCTCTCAAATTCGCCGTTCGGAGTCGGAATTAAACTGTAGGTCTCTTCCACGCGTGAGAGAACAATAGCACGCCCAACACGAGTGGTTGCTGAGAAGCTAGGCCCAGGCCCACCTCGGACTGTCGCGCCACCCATATTATTATTATATATTATATTAAATTTTGACATAATATTGAGCTACAATATTATATTTTCCTAAACCGTTAATTGAATAACAAAACCATTCTTTTATAGCATTCAAGTCAGCTCATCGAAGTCCTTCATAAAGGCAAGCTCAAGGAATGACTTCACAAAGATGCAGAACAATAAGTTGAAGAAAATTCGCGGATGGCATTCGCTACGAGACTCAACAACGGAGACCTATTCTGAGGATACAATTGGGCCCCTTTCTAATGTTAGGTATGTATTCCGAAATGGTCATTACCTACAAATTGGATAGTGGAACATATCTGTGCCTGTGAGGTAAAACAGCTTAAGTCTTCGTCAACAAATCAAGCTGATTTTGGCGGAGCCTTGACGCTTGACGTTATTCACAAATCTTTAAGACCGCCCTTTTTTGAATTTTGATTTCGTTTCCAAAGTGCTCAAACCAACAACTTTGCTTCCTACTAGATATGCTGTCTTCGGATTGGGCTCATCGGCTTATCCGAACTTCTGTGCGTTCGGTCAGTACATGGACAACATTCTGTCAGAGCTGGGCGGTGAGAGGATCCTTCAACTCGCCTACGGTGACGAGATATGCGGCCAAGAGCAATCATTCCGAAATTGGGCTCCAAAAATATTCAAGGTACTTCCCGAATTCAAGGCATTTCCCTCAACGACCAACCTCTAATCCTGTCTTTAGGTGGCATGCGACATCTTTTGTCTGGATGCAGACGAAGGCATATCCGACGTGTGTTTCCTCTCGCAAAACGATTCCCTGACCATCAACACTGTTCGCCTGGTGCCATCCGCCTGCGAGGAGAAGCTCGAAGATCGCCTGAGCAAGTACCACAACAGGAAAGTTATAAAGTGCGCCCTGAAGACTGCGCCAGTGAATCTAACCAACTCCCACGTGGATGACAAGACGACCATCTTGCTGCGAATCTGCACCCCGGATGTGGACTACGAGCCTGGAGATCATTTGGGCATATTCCCCATCAACAATGCGGACATCGTCGAGGGCATCCTCAAGCGGCTGTCGGGTCTCGAAGATCCAAACCAGATCGTGCAGCTGCAGGTGCTCCTCGAGAAGCAAACACCCAACGGGGTCTTTAAGTGCTGGGAGCCGCACGATAAGCTGCCAATCGACTCGATTCGGTCGCTCTTGCTGCGCTTCTTCGACATCACCACCCCGCCATCCCGACAGTTTCTCATATTTTTATCGGCCTACTGCGAGGATAAGGACGACAAGGATCGGATTCAGAAACTGATCAACGACACGTCCGCCTTCGAGGACTGGAAGCACTGGAAGCTACCCCACCTCTTGGAGGTGCTGGAGGAGTTCCCATCGTGCAGGCCACCGGTGGTGTTGTTCCTCTGCAATCTGTTGCCACTGCAGCCAAGATTTTACTCGATATCCTCCTCGAGGAAGAAGGTCAGCAACGAGATCCACATCACCGTGACGGTGGTGAAGTATCAGTCGGAGGACGGCACCGGCCCCGAGCGCTTTGGCGTCTGTTCCAACTATCTGCTGAAGCTGCGCGAACACGATGAGATATACATCTTCGTACGCAGTTCACCGGGCTTCCATCTTCCCTCACCTCTAGAAAGCCCGTTGATTCTGATCGGGCCGGGCACTGGGATAGCGCCCTTCCGGTCGTTCTGGCAGCACTTGGAAGCTATCAAGGAAAACGGCTCGATTGATAAGCTGCCCGATGTCTGCCTGTTCTTCGGATGCCGCAGCAGAAAATACGACCTGTACCCGGATGAGAAGAAGCACTTGCTGCAGAATAAGATCCTGTCCAGAGTTTACTTGGCTCTCTCCAGGGAACCCAATGAACCAAAGGTACGGAGTTGTAATGACGGGGGGTTTGCTCTCTGCTTGATTATATTTCCGTTCGATTTTGTTTCAGACCTACGTGCAGGATCTTATCAAGCAGGAGTTTGACAAGCTGTATCCCCTGATTATCCAACAGAAGGCTCACATTTATGTGTGTGGAGATGTGACCATGGCAGAGGATGTTTATCAGACTATAAGGTAGGTCGTTGGGCTTGGGAGATGGTATTTGATGATTTTCTCTTTTCAGGAAGTGCATCGCAAGCATCGACAGGAACACTGAGGACGAAGCGGAGAAAATACTTCTTTCCTTGAAGGTGAGTGTGATCATAGCCAACAGCGATGATAAATCTCCTCGTTTGTTTTTTTTGAACATCTTTCGTCAAACATCTTGCCTCACTAGTGATCACAGAAATGTACCATAAAGCGAGTCTCAATACGATGGCAATCGTTCGCAAGAAGTCGAATAAGTTGATTTTGATACGCATCGCTTTTCCGTCGACCTCTATGGTCGCCATGGCTACCGTGGGCGTAGTGCGTCTAATCACTGACAATTGTCTGACAAGCTTACTTGTCTAAATAAAACTGTGTGACGACTTCACGTAAGAGAAGAATGGTAAAAAAAAGTCTTGAGATTTGCTATAGCCGGTTCGTACAGTGAACGGATTTAGTCGTTGGCTGTTGCCCTTTGATCGACGCACGCGCTTGTTAGTGTCACGGCTCACGAGACCATTACCGGGTTGTTTGTAGTTCCTTCGGACAAAGGCCGTGCTGCTAAGTGCGAAAGCACGATCACTAGACCCTCGCGTACTGCCACCGTACTGGTTTTGCCGAGGCCAATCTTATTTTTTTGTCAGTGTGAAGGGTTGCCCATCGATTGGTTTCGGAGGCACGAAGCAAAACAATCGCACAACCCAAACCTGTTGCCAGCCCCAACGGATGAGGAAAACTGCTGAGAGAGTTTTCCCATAGAATTGGTAAAGCTGGGTCAATTTTGAAACAGCTTGGAAAAAAATCCTGAATCAGGAAGGCCAAACTTGGTGCTAAAGCCACTAACTTGGTCTTCAACTAAATTTTTAGTTCGACTCTCACCCGTGGTCATGAAATTTGGATAATGACTGAATCAATAAGATCGCGAATACAAGCATCCGAGATAACTTTCCTTTGTGTTGGTGTGGGAGTAAGTCGCCGGGATAGGGTGAGAGCAGTGCCGTAACTAGGAGGTGCCAGCAGCGCCTACGTACAAGGCGTAGGCCCAGGAGAGCGCGAAAATGACGAGGACCAACTTCAATTACACGCAAATATAGAAGCTCGCACCGTGCGCATAAGAGTATAGTTAAGGCACTGGGTGAGAGGCAAGATACTGCACAAGAAGAAACAAGCAGAAGATGATGACAAACAATATGATAGGTAGGTAGGCGGGGCTGCTGGTGAATTCACCAGTACACTTAGACCATGTTGGTCCATTGTGTTACCCACAGTCAGACTACTACCACTGATTGACTACACCAGTGATAGTGCCGTTAATTTGATCTCAACAGCAAATGGTGACTGGACCAGATTTGAAAACCCGATGAAAGCGTATTAACTTTGCTTTCACTGGGATTCGAGACGGGGACCCCGCTAACCAGGGGCAGGCACTTAACCAACTGCGCCATCCAGCCGATTTTATGACAAACAATATATATACGTAGAAAATAAAACAGACTCATTTTAACACCCTTAAAAAAGTAAATGGAACTTGAGCTTTCTACTCAATATAGTGCGCTGCACTCTGTGTCTGTGCTGCAAAAGTCGTCAAGATGGTTAAATTATTTTGATGCCTTCAAGAAACCCATACTCTTTTCTTCTATCTTATTTAATGTCAACTAATAGCGCTATAATTTTCTTTGCTACATGTTTGTCGCTTTTTTTTGATCTTGAAGCAAAACTTATTAAATTTCGAATACAAATATTTGTTAAATATGGGTCATATTTAGAACACCTATAGTGGGCCATATCAACGGCGACAATCTTTTTTTTTGAAATATCTCACACGTCATAAACTATTAAATAATTTCGATTCCACGAATTGGTGTTTTGATTTAAGAACTAAGCAACGTTGTGGGACCATTAACTCATTTTCACAAAAGTTTATCCGAAAAATCTTCGCAAAACTTACCAAAATGTTATAATTAAACAATTAAAAATCGGCCAAGTGCTCTACACCACTCATCTGATGAGAAAGACTGATCAAGTAGCAATGGTCACCATCCAGTTCGAAATGAATAAAATTAATGTATAGTGGGATGTGTATTCTTTTTCTTTTGTAAGATACACCACAAGGCCATATTGCAAACAACGGCCTTATTAGTTGCACTTACTCTGAACTTATTATAATAAAATTGTCTATCCTTTTCATGTTTGCTTCTTTGCGAACTCTTAACGCACTGTGTGTCAAATAACCTCATCTTTTCCGTCCATCTATCTAGGTGGTCAAGTCCGTCGAACCGGCTACAATTTCTATTGGTATCCCATGTGAGTATGTGCAGCTAGATTTTTGAACGCTTCACATTTGTTCATGTTAATATCCCTGACCTTCTGACGAAAAGGGCCTCCTACTTATACGGTGAATGCCGGAGGCAAGCCTCCGGAAAATCCTGAAAGCTACAGGCCAATAAGTTTGCTTAGTAACCTTAGCAAACTTTTTGAGAAAGTTCTTAAAGAAGTGATTTTTAAACATATTTCTGAAAACAATATATTCCCCAATGAACAATTTGGATTTAGGGCACACCACAGCTCCATCCATCAAATATTAAGAATCATCAAACTGTGCTATAGGCAAATCAATGGGGATGGTTCTACTTGACATAGAGAAAGCATTTGATACTGTCTGGCACGACGGACTTTTGTATAAATTGATACACCTCCGGTTTCCTCCTTATATATGTACAATTGTCCAAAGTTTCTTATCTCGTTCTCGTTTCGTAGTCCAAGTAAACAATGGTGTTTCTGACCTAATTTTTTTCAATTCTGGTGTTCCACAGGGTTCAGTTCTAGCTCCAATTTTATATAATATTTATATATCAGACTTCCCAAAATTGCCAAGTTGTCACACTGCAATTTTTGCAGATGATACCGCCATATTTTCTTCACACGAATTAGCTCTCAATATTGAGAGCAATCTCTCAAATGTGATCAAAATTGTGGAAAAATATTTCAGCAAATGGAACATCAAATTGAATGAGGAAAAGACGCAGGCTATCTTTTTCACACGAAAAAGAAAGCCCTGCTTTGTTCTACAAGGCAATTGCAGTTAAATGGATTGTCTATAAATTGGGAAAACTCCGTACGTTACTTGGGTATTAATCTAGACACGTAACTAACTTTTAATGATCACATTAGTAAAATAATTAAAAAGGTAGGGGTAGCAACAAAAATGTTATACCCATTTATAAATAGGAAATCGTTACTTTCAGTTGAAAATAAAATGATTATTTATAAGGTAATTTTTCAAGCCATTATGCTATATGGGTGTCAAGTATGGGGTAACAGTGCGAAATGTGACTTAAAAAGATTGCAATTAACTTGCCTTGGTATCACTCAACTAAAGACATACACAAAAAAGCGAATGTTGAATTGATTTCTGATAGGATACAGAAACTGAAATTAAAATTCCGAGAACGCTGTAGTTTTGTTGAAAACCCGCTTATTTATATTCTAAGTGATACTTACACCCCTATTCTGGCAAACCTCAGTGATGTGTTTTAAGTCACAACTACCTCACAAGAGCATGGTGAGTCACAAATTGTGAGGTTTTCTTATTCTGAGCAAATCCTCACAGCTTGTGAGCATCACACGAACCGTCCAAAATGTGATGTTCTCATGAGCACATCACAAGGAAAAATAGCAAAAGAACTGTCACACACACACACAACTGTCAATTATAAATTATTATTAAAAATTTATGTTATTATTTGTATATCCTTGTATGTAGGTTTGTGATCAAATTCTGAAATTTCTGCATTTAAACGCGAAATTCCCTGGATCATGCCATGATTCCGGAATTTGGACAACATCTTCAGTCCAAATGCAGTTTATTCAAAGTCATAACAGCCGGCAGTTCAAGTGGCGTTTGGGTGATTCTGGATATCCATTAGAACCTTGGTTAATGACCCCCCCTTCTTCGCAAAACGAGCTTGCATTCAATCAGGTTCACATAAAAGCCAGGAATGTGATTGAACGAGCTTTTGGTGTTCTGAAATCTCGTTTTAGATGTCTGTTAAAGCATCGAGTATATATATATGCATTATTAATAAATACTTATACATATGTCATTAATATACACAATATTACCTTGTTCGCTACGTTCTGCCATTATTTTGTAGATTATACTTTTCCAAAATCAAGTATTAGTAGACCGCTCAGTAAGACAAAAAAAAGGGCGAATATAATAATTGTCAAAAAAAAACAATTTTTGACATGACAACGAATTCACCTCACCATGGTGACTATTCTTATGTTTTCTTGTGAGGTTTTCGTCAGAATACCAAATAGCTGAATCCTCACAAGGTAGGCATCATAATTTTCGCCTCACTGACATTCGTGCGTTGTAACCACATCATAACCAGAATAGGGGTGTTAATCTCTATTGTTTATTCAATGTTACTGAGTTATATTTATTTATTTGTTTATTTTTTCATTTATTTTCTTTATTTCTTTATTTATTTATTTATTTATTATTTATTTTACTTATTACAAAACTTATGTGTTTACTATAATTGTATTGTTTCCTTATTTATATACTCTTGCTTTTGTTTTTTTTTTTCACATTGGATGTTTTTTTTCGTATTTTCCTCCAAAGTATAATCATATTATTTTGAAAAACACAATTTTGCCTAATTACTTGTAAAGTATTATAGAAGAAAGATATTATAATATCATATCTCTAATCTGTAAAATGTGCGGTAACAATACTTATGTCATCAATATTATGCGAAATAAAAGATATATCTATCTATCTATCAAAGGTGGTAAATGCGGGTGTCGAACCTGGCAACCTCTGCGCAGGAGTCGACGCACTTACCCACTACGCCACGGCGACCCACAGAATAAATAAAAATATAATACAAAATTAGACAAGGACCACAATGACTCAAGACTGATTGGTTGGTCTGATTATAATTTAAATAAAAGGGGATTAAAGCCTTTAGTGTGTGATGATCTTATAATAGAATTTGTTAATGCTAAGGCCAGAAAGGTTATCCAGGATTAGACCTACCGTCTACATACATCTTGGGTATTGTGGATACGCCTTATGCTGCCAAAATATAAGAATGGGGCACTAAACGTAGGGCGTATCCGCAGTAAATAGTTATTTGGTACACTTATATTTTCTTCAACCCACTGTTTCAGAATTCCAGTGGAAATCTTTTGAAACAGTGCTTTACCCCCGAAACCCCTTTAGTGGATAATGCGGGTCAGAAGATGATGAAGATGATATTTTCAAACATTCCGTTTATGGAACGTGTTTTCGCCGGCTTGTATAATAAACATTAATCACCACTTTATCGATTAACTTCCGTTTTAGTTCTAGCAAGCATCCCCAATAACGGCTTCTCAATGCCTAAAATTCTGATTTAAGGAATAATTAAAAAAAAAGTGTTTACGGCCGATTCAAATTACAACATTGCTGGGCAACAATACCCTCCTACCGAACTTACTTTCACATCTAACTAGTAACTCAAAAAATACTAAATTAATAATAGAATGCCCGCATAATTAAACAGAAAATACCAACTAAGTGACGTTGTTTGACAACATGTGGTATTTGAGCTGTGAAGTAGTTAGGTGTGCCGGTTATTATTCACCCCTTTGGAATAATCAACAAAAACAACTTTTATTTCTGCATCAACTCAGGTATTTCAATGACAGTGGTTCGACGGGAACAACTGCCAACAAATCAATCTCTATCTGTTTAGAGTTGGCGGAGATCAAACCATTCATTTGAAATTGAAATTGAAATTTTGAAATTCAGCTAGTTGCAAGTAGAATTATTGAAAAGCTGGATTTTATTTCTACTGATATAATTTACGTCCATTTGATGAACGGGTCTTCAAATAGACACTGCCGAACAAGGATAGTTGATAGCGGCCATATTCTTGAAGCTACATCCGTCGAAAATTCTGTCATTTATTGAGTCTGTTTTGTGTAATCGTCATGGGTGTACGTGGCGTTCAACAACAACGATGAGAAAATGATAAAATTGTTTTATTAAATTGGGTATTCTGTTCGGGCAACGTTTCGCGCACTTCGTGCATTTGATGTGTAGTTTAGGCCGTCCTACCATTTCTGGATGAAAGGGTTCATCAACATAAGAAATTGTGTAATTTGGGACGATATGAGAGTCTATTTGTGGGAATCTTAGAGTGGTGGCATCGGTTCATATTTCTTTGACAACGACGTCGGCCAGGCCATCACCGCCAACGGCGAGTGCTGTAGGCTGATGATTAACTACTTCTGTTGGGCTTAATTGGATGATATGGACTAGGGATGTTCGATATTCATCGATGTTCAGAGATCAAATTTCGATGTTTTAAGTGCTGTAGGCTGATGATTAACTACTTCTGTTGGGCTTAATTGGATGATATGGACTAGGGATGTTCGATATTCATCGATGTTCAGAGATCAAATTTCGATGTTTTAAGTGCTGTAGGCTGATGATTAACTACTTCTGTTGGGCTTAATTGGATGATATGGACTAGGGATGTTCGATATTCATCGATGTTCAGAGATCAAATTTCGATGTTTTAACATCGATGTGTAAGTTCTTCAAATATCGGGTAATCGTTGTTAAGAACAAAACATCGGTCTTCGATGTTAGAAAAAGAACACTTACTTTTATTTGGGGATTTTGAATAATCTTCTGGAATTTCATCATAATCATGTAAGCATTTCCTAGAAACAACACTGATCTAGAGAGTTCTTGGACTTGGTTCATGGATTGTTTAGACTTGAGCCTGACCACAACATTCGCTTTTCCCAGTATACAGAATGCTTTAAGTTTCTTGTTATTTTGTGTATTATTTCATTGGTTTGACGTGAAGAATGCATATTATGAATAGTCGAACCCGAGACAGACAACCCGCTTAATATCACATAAAAATATGGCGAAACAAAGAGCTCACTTACAATCTTGCCCGCTTGTTGTCACATCCTCCACAAATCCTTAATTTATGTGACTTCCGAGGAAAAAGCTTTTTTTCCTGAAATTGAGTTAATATGTGTGGGTTATACTTTACACTGTATTTGACTTCCCATCGTCCCACCATTTTTTTTGCACATATATGTGAGCTTGCTGGAATTTTGGAAACCTACTCCTGTTTCGCATTTCTAAACAGTTTGTATGTACGATCGGTTAAAGGCATTATCCGCTGTGATAAACCCGCTATATTTCGTTGCACGGTTGATGTGATATTATACGGGTTCGACTGTTCATACATCATATAAGGATGTAGATAGCTTTTTACTCTCATAATCGAAATTATATAAATTATAACGAACGTCGATGTTTTGAGTTCGATTATCATCGGTCATCAACATCGATGTTTTGTCAACATAATACATCGCTAATATGGATATCAACGACATGTGGTTTCAACAGGATGGCGCCAAGTGCCACAACGAGTGGTCTATGCCTATAAGCCCCACCCACAGCGGCTCCCAAAGGCAACATAACCCATATCATTGGGCAAATTCAGCTTGATTTATGCACCAAACTCACTTAAAAACATTTCAGATGCATACCACCGAGAGAAACCGCGGTGGGTATTTTTACGACGTATGGCATCGATAGGCCTTTTAAGGGAATACAAAATTGTTGATGACATCTTACACACACATTGCTTAATTTAAATTTAAATGCGCCCAATTAAGGACCCTTTCTTTTACTTTTCTTCTTCTGCTGGCGCCGTGGTGGACCTGGAACTCAATCAACAAGCCTCTATAGCTGATACGATCTTTAGTCAGTTGTGTCCAATTGTGCATGCCAAGATGGTTGAGGTCCTTCTCCACCTGGGTGCGCCATCGATTTCGTGGTCATCCTCTGTTGCGTTATCCCACTGGATTCGGAGAAGGCTGTTCGGTCTGGACCAGTATTGTCCATGCGCTCTAAATGGCCTAGCCATCTTAGGCGTTGCACCCGTAGACACCTGGCTGGACCCATAACGTTATACAGCCCATAAAGTTCGTGATTGAAACTTCTTCTCTAAGAATGATCAACGCAAACAGGCCCTAGGTTTGAAAGCAGATCTTTCCGCTCTTGTATTGTCCATGCCTCCGCGCCATAGAGCACGACAGGGATGATCAAGATTGATCCTTCGAGAGGTGGCTCCATTACGCAATTGCCTGTTGAACCAGCCATAGAAACAGCGATTGGCAAGAGTTGCTCTGTGTTTGATTTCGGTACTAATGTTGTTCCTACTGTTTACAGAGCAGCCAAGCTAGACGAAGTCCTTGACTTTGTCGAAGTTATAACTGCCCATTGTTCTCACCATACTTACCATTCAATAATTCGATTTTAACACCTGCTTTGTGGCTTGTGGTACCATTCTGTTGAGTCCATATGTCGTCCAAGTCCATATCTTCGGGCCAAAAATAATCGATAATCATGGCCCGATCATTCACAGCAACGTGGCGATCGTTATCGTCGACATGCAAACCGCACTAAACAGTTACTTTTTGTGGATCAAGTGGTGATTCATGAAGCATATGTGGATTTGTTGATTGAGCCAAAAATGGGCTTCGTCGAAAATTGGAGTTAACGCTCTTAAAGTTGCGTTCACCGCCTCCTAATTTCGGTGGAAAATTTTTATTATTTGCAGATGTCACTCGTTCGTGTACTTTATCATGATGGAAATGTTGGGTTTACCGAATAAATTGAAAGTGACAGTTTGATGATTAGTGAAAGAGTGCTTTCACAAATTAAATTCAAAGTTGTCAAGACCCTATTCGAAACTTCCTTTACTTCGTTTTGCCCTTGTTCACCGTCTCAATGCCTCATTGACGGCTCGCTGTGATCTGCCAATCACGCCAATGTCATCCGCGTCACAGTTGTGCGGACTCCTGTAAGATCATAACTTGGCGTGTGAGTCATGCACGATCTTCTCCAGGATGATATTAAAGAAGTCACGTAATAGCAGCCCGCCTGGTCTAAATCCTTTATTGACATTGAATTAAATTTTGTGCTCGGTATGCTCGTTACCGACCTTGATGGAGCAGCGAGAATTCTCCATCGTCATCCTGCACAACCTGACAAGTTTGGCAGGAATGTCAAAACTAGACATGCCGTTGTATAACTCACCTCTATGCGCGCTGTAATATGCGGTATCCGACGAATAGGTGGTGGGTGTCGATTTGTATCTCTTGGGTTTTTTCCAGGATCTGCCGTAACGTGAAGGTTTGGTCAATGGGGATCCTTTCCGGCCTGAAACGGCACTGATAAGGACCTATCAGCTTATTCATGAATGGTTTCAGGCGCTCAGACAAAATGGCATCGAAGATCTTGTGAGCGATACTTAGAAGACTTATCCCTCGGTAATTCAGGCAGTAGAAGGGGTCTCCTTTCTTGTGGATTGGACAAACGATACTGAGATTCAACTCGTCGGGCATGCTTTCTTCCGACCAAATCTTGCAGAGGAGCTGGTGCCCTACCAGCTCATCTCCCTTTACATTCACCAAATTTTGTTCCAACTTATTTTTAAACACATGTTTATTCCTTAACTTCATTGGTTCTTTCAATTAAATTTTGTTTTATTTTCAGGATGAAAACCGATATCATGAGGACATATTTGGAATAACTTTACGTACGGCTGAGATTCACACTAAGTCGAGAGCAACCGCCAAGATCCGAATGAAGTCGCAGCCAAAAATTTAAATCACCTAATTATCTAATCAATAACGTACCGATGAATGCAATAATGTAATCGCCTCTTAAATAATTCAATTCCTAGTTAATATACAATTAAAAACACTTGTTCGTGGCAACAAACAAAATTTAATTCGTTCTCTTAAAACATATCGACAAGTTGGTGCCACCAATTCATATCTATGATCATATCCAAATTGTTATCCTAGCGATTGTTTCCTTTGAAATTCATATTAATCGATTATCAAATTATAGAAAATAAATGGAACTAATGTTCCCATAACGAATGCAATAGGTTTTGAGTTTATTCTTACGGATTTTATGAGCCCCTCGTTACTGGATAGATACGTCTACTTTTGTGATGGTATAGTGAACTGATATAATTGCATTAATTTTTGCTAGGCCAGGGTAGGGTGCAGTAGCTGACATTTGGTGCAGTCAACATAGGCCCTTGGATCTTTTTCATCGTATTCAGCAAACCAGTTAGTGCTTTTGATAAAGTGTTGGAGATGACTGACTCTGATGCTAATTATTTCGGTCAGATTGTTGAAGTAGAAGGCTTGTAGGTGACGCCTTTTTGGGAGGAGAGAGCGCTGCATTCGCATAGTAGACCTACAATAGTTTCTTCCTTTTCCTCGTCTGCGCAGCATCTGCAAAATCATTCAAAGGAATGCCTAATCTAGAGGCGTGAGTCCCAATGCCACAGTGCCCGGTTATAACACTCATGAGAGTTCTAAGATTCGGCCTACTCATTCTTATCAGGCGGAGTGAGCGAGTTGGATCGAGAGTGAGCCACAGTTTTATAAGGGATAATAGAGATATCCAACTTCTACCTCCCTTGCCTCTTTATTTCAACTGACAGCGTTTTTTATACGATTATTGTCTCGTGTCTGTGAATAAGTGTGAGATCTTTAGAACAGCTGTGGAACAGCTGATACCCTTCCCCGCCTTAGTAATGGGATGAATTAGAGTTCTTATTTGAAAATTTGCTCGTTATGTGACCGTTTTTATCAAATTTCGGTGTTCAATTTTGCAGCACAGAATGGAGGGGTAAACGAACGAACAAAGCTTATGTTCATGAAGTCAATTCATTAAGCTCCCATTTAAGCAAGTTACAATCAGAGATACTAGGACATAATTAATGAATAAATAATTAATAAAACAATACACAGGAAAGTGTATGTATTTTTGTGTTGTATGTGAATAATACGTAACAAATAAATAATAAAAATATTATTAAAGCGTATGCATGAATCACTTAAAATAAAAAGTTTCTTTGCTCATTTTAAAATCTACAAAAATAGCGACAGAAATTAATTGCAAAATTTGACAAACATTTTTATGCATTAGTAATAGTTTCGAAAAAAAAATTCATCAGTTTTCAGAATTCATGAATTAAGCGTTTACTGCGGACCTCATTTTTTGAGTTTTGTAAAAATTCTGCTTGGACGTTTAAGTCTAATTGTGGAAAAAAAGAGCTCATAGCAAATCACCAATTTGGTTTTAGAAGTAAACACTCAACTATTGACCAAGTATATCGTATAACTGATTTAATAGAAAAGGCATTTGAACAAAAGCTCGTTTCTTCAGCCACATTTCTCGATGGTTTTCAAGCCTCTGACAAAGTTTGGCATGAAGGCCGGAAATATAAACTATGCCGATATCTACCGGGGAAACTTTATAGTATTTTAGCGAACCATCTCTCTGATAGGATCTTCCATGTGAAGCATGGAAATGAATACTCTGCTCTTAGAAATATAAATGCTGGTGTAGCACAAGGGAGTGTTCTTGGCCCTCTGCTATACTGACTTCCTACAGGCAGAACACACTGTTCTAGGCACATTTGCTCACGAGGCCGCCATTTTGGTAACAGCGAAAACGGTTGAAGAGTCAACAGCAAAATTACAACGTTCACTAGATCGGATACTCGAATGGATGAACTTCTGGCGAATTGTTCCTAATGAAAGCAAATCGGTCCATATTAACTTCACTTATAGGCACGTTAATAACTTGCCAGTCTTCTTAAATCATGTCCAAATACCTTTTGGCAATGAAGCGATATACCTCGGGATGAGTCTTGACCTAAAACTCAAGTGGAAGGAGCGTGTTAAGAAGAAACGTGCAGAACTTGACATGAAATAAAAAGATCCGTACTGGCTTATTGGTAATCATTCCAAGCTAAGTATTGAAAACAAAGTGCTTGTATACAAGCAAATTCGAAAACCTGTTTGGACGTATGTCGTCCAACTTTGGGGTTGTACCAAAACAAGTAATATGAACATGAAACAGACTTTTCAAAATAAATTGTTTAGAACTATCGTGAATGCACCGTGGTATATCAGAAACGACGATATCCACAGAGAACTTGAAATATTACCACTCCAGGATGAAGTTAAGAACTTTGCTTATAAACATAAGCGCTGCCTAGAAGAGTACACAAACTCTGCAGTTTACCCGATCTTTGAGGAAACTAATGTCTTGCGCCGACTCCAAAAGACTATACCCCTTGATCTCGAGCGATAGTCTACACACGCGCATGGTTGCGGTGTTAGCATGAACTTTCATTGGAGAGTAACCTGCCGATCAGTACCTAAATTATGAAATGCAAACTACTGGTTAAGTGCTTCACTTAGTTGTAGTGAGTAAAACTCTCACACTTCTATGTGCGAACGTTCGTCATAGAGTCTTGTCGAAGATTTCCACCTACCCACGAAAAAAAAATTGAGTTCATTTATCAGGCATAGGCTGTATATATATATTTAAGAATTAAATTGAAGTCGAATACAGTCGAACTTCGATTACTTGAATGTCTTGATAACTGTCAACTTCGATAAGTCGAGTTCTGAAGAGAAATTCCCAAATGGCGTATTCTACAAGTTAATTTTATTAGGAAACGCTTTCGGGGCACTGCATTTGTACTTTCCTTTGACCTAGTATAAAAAAAATCGTGGTTTAGAGGAATATTCTGAGCGGAGGGAAGAGGATGAAATTCTTATGATTTTAAGAACTGAACTTCCAAACGAAAGAAATTAGGGAGAATTCAAGTGAAAATGGAATTTGATGCTTGAAAAAATACCAGAAATATACAAGGTGTTACTGCGATTGCAGGTGGGTAGCGATATTGTTACTTTAGAGTTTCCCACAGATAAAGATATTTTCGAGATTTTTAGATGTAAGTCGTAGTGATGTAATAGGGAAAGACTAGGCTATAATTAAGGATGATTTGACTCAGGCACCTTCAAACGAGTTGGTCGCAAATTCATTATTCATTTTGTATTTATATCATGAAACAACATACGGTTCTGTGTACCTACTAACCTACATACAATGGTTTAAATTCCATTGAAGATTCCTTTAAAGACCAAAATAAATCAATTTTATTGATGAAAAACCACAAAAACAAAAATTATGTATCCAGTTTTACTCGCCACTGTATGTCACTTCATGTATATATATACATTCATTTACATTTTTGTATGGAAATTTGAGGGAAATGTATTCAAAATATGGCGAAAAAGTTCGAGTTAGAGAGAAGAAAGGGAGAGTAACAACTTACTCACTACCGCACAACTACCATAAGATATTTATGTCGGCGATATGTATCCAATCCGCTGCAAGACATGGACCGACTCCTCGCTATAAGTGGGTCTGGGAAATCCTCCACGAACAGGAGTTAATGTGCTATGAAATCAGTGTCTTCGTAGGGATCTACGTCTGCCTTGGATTTTAAAGTGTGTAGAATGAAGTTATTTCCACCTGTGGGGATTGGCACAAAATTACCTAAAAAATCACATGATTTCTATTAGTACTATCTTATGTATATATTTTGTAACAAGTAGCTTATATTTTGATTTCCATTAATACTCCTATTGTACACTGGTTCTGCGCAGCATTAGCATCAATGGAATTGAAATCACAGAAGAGGAGTCAAATAACATACTTAAGAAAGGCATAGTTTTAAATCAATACAAAACTTGCCCTGCCTGCGGGAACGCACCAAAATTAAATTCAAATGTGTTTGATTGATCATGCATCCATCACTCATAAGCTTTCTAGCTACTTCACTTTTACAATAAATCATTCATCTGTACGCCGGTATAGTCTAACTGACAAATTTTGTGACATCAAACAGGTTCAATGACTCATCTCTAAAGTGAATATTTCAAGGGGTGTCGTATTCCCTTTAACCACTTAATCACCTTCTTCTAAGCAGGTTTCTGCCTAACGTTTTCATGCGTTCTAAAATAAAAATAAAACGGTGAAACAGCTTAAAAAAGTCTAGTCAACTTTATCTCTGTCTTGTTCTACTGCTAGAATATGAATGAAAGTTGCTGTTATATGAAACCTTGACAGCATCAAATGGTGACAAAATAAATTCGAACGGCGAACAGAGTTGGTTCTTCAGTTCATTCAACTCTACGGGCAGTGCTTTAGGTTTGTTTATTTAAAAGGGATAATGACCTAATTTAAGTACAAGTTATTAATGCTAATGGTTTACAAACAGAAAGCTTCTCATAAAATGGGCAAATGTTCTTTTTCCACGCATATCTGATGTGTATTAAATTGCTTTCGTGGTTAATCTTTATTCGGTAAACACTATCCTTAAGATCGTAGACATTTCTTTGTTCAGCTCATTATCAAAATTCGTGGCTTGGCATGTTGGCTCCGCTTAACAGACATAAGTGTGCGCATGAGCAGTGAGCAGGAAATAAGCTCGGCTCAAACCTTTGCTTATTGAATTTACTTTAAGCGTCGGATTAACATGATGTCATCAATTCGTAAAAGTGGATTTCAAGAATGATTTATGGAGACCCCCTATTCTCGATTTCAAAATTATTTTTTAGGCTTGCAATTTTTCATACATTTATTTGAAGACTTGAAAAAGAAGAAAAAATGATCAAACAAAAGCCAATCTTTTCGGCGGTGCATGTGATTTCCGCTCACTGGAACACCTGAAACCATAAATTCCAACAGGATTAGAAGGAGAATATGTTTGGTTCTGGTATGAACTATGATTAATAATTTCGCACAAAAATTAACAAAATGGGGGACCTTTGAAATGTTTGTCTTTTGAAAATTGCCCCTTTTTTCAACCACAAATCAAGTTAAAAAGTAATGGAGTTCTTCACCGATTTGATTTATCCTAGTTTATACCTTAGCTATATATGTATGGAATAATGTTTTCAAATTTGGAGCCGATTGGATTAATAGTTTTTGAGTAACCTTATGCGCCAGTCGTAAAAACACTGTTTCGAGAAAAACGCTTTTAAAGTTTTGAGAAACAAATTCTTGGCTATAAAACCAAACTACGTTAAATCAGCTATGCCATCTTACCTATAAAGCAGAAAGTTTGTGTGTCTGACCGACAAAGGCTCCGAAACTACACGTCGCTGTGCTCTGAAATTTTCAACAAAAATCATTCTAAAATTAAGATGCTGAATGTGACAATTTTTAAGTCGGTACGACATACGGTCCGGAAGTTAGGAGCACTTTTTAAGCGGGAATAAAATTCTCAAAATAAGTGTTGTTGCATCAATCCGCTATGAAACCATTTCAAGTTGCGTCTCCATCTCCACGTGTGTTGTAACTTCCATGTATACACACACATTTTTCATATTTTGCTTTGGTGCAACCATTCATTTTTTTCTACGTCTCAATCGAACATAAACGAACGACTGTCTGAGTCACCAAACGAAAAGGAAACAATAAACATTTACGCACTTTTCTTATTTCGTCATACCCAAACTATCTATGCATGTACATATACACAGATACACACAAACCATTAAATTTTGCTGAAATTGTGAATATTGAACTTCTGAACGGATTAGCCGATTTAGATAAAATTTCAGAGCTAGACTAATTACATAATGTGTTACAAAATAGGCTAATTTTTTTCATGGTACACGAAGTTTGACTTCAATTTGCACAACAAGTGAATGTAATTTCCGTCCGTTTTGCTGCAGCGCACATTGATAATTCAAACTTCAACATGTATGCACACAGTCAATGAATTGTACTCATTATGAGTAGGGATATGAATGAGAGATTGGGATAGGCATGAATGAAAAAAGAAAATTCAAATTCTTCTCTGAGTTCTGGTTCGAGCAGTCTTATTATTGTTTTAAATTAAAAAGTGCGGTAATAATGCAGGTAAAGTACCTGTTGAAGAAACAAACCCGAAACAATACCTAACGTTTCATAGCCTTGATTTTCTTCGTTGGTCTCTCCAAGCAATTGTGGTCTCTCTGGAAGCCTCAGTGCAATTTCAACAATTGTTCCACCATTATAGATGCGTTTGATGTCAAAATTTCAGACACAATTGTTGAATGACTCGTTGTTGTTCTGCGTTGTTGTTCTTTTTGTTGGAACCCATGAATGGACACGGGCACTAATGAGAGGTAGGTACCTGCGAGGTGGCCCATGCTGCATGCGCGCTTTCACGGTCGCCTGACGCTTCTACCATAAATCGGCTATCACTTCAATTTTTTGAAACCGAGTATGGGGGGAGGGGGCTTTATGAACCAGCTTCAGCCGTTGCCATACAAAAGGTATGGAAAGCGGCACCGCACAATAATCAAACGAAAAATGGCCGGTAGCCTATCAACAATAACCTCGGAGAAACCCCTCCACTTACGTTTCCCAGACCGGAAAAAATAGCAAGAACAACAGCAGAAGGTATATCTTCTGTAACCTATTCTAGAAATCGACGACTGCAGGGTCTTCCAAACTTAATTCGACGATATGACCACATGCTGGGTACCAAGGCACACTGGCACCAGGGCACTGAAGTTGGTAACTTATGGCAGAACCTGGCATCCTCTGCGTGGAGGTCGACCCACCAAACCACTACCCTCCGGGGCGGCGCAGCGACCAACAATCTATACTAATCTATATCTATTGTAATATTATAGAGTTTGTTTGGTTGAACGCGCTAATCTCAGGAACTTCTGCTTTAATTTGAAAAATAATTAATAATTGTGTTGTGAGACACCGGGTTGGTTGGTCGGGTTGGTCGAACTGTTGAAAATATCGCTGCCGTTCAGGCGTCCGCAGCAAACGATCCAAATCAGTCAATTCCACGGCGTTTTGAAGAATTGGGCATCGCTCAGACCACATTATGGCCTGTTTTGCGTTAGGAACCGCGCGCTTGACAATTTTCTGTGGGGTTACGTTAAGTCATTGCTTTATGCCAACATGCCGACGACGTTGGAAGAACTCAGAGCCAACATAGAAAGCAAAATAAGGGCCGTTTCTGCCGAAAAGTGTTGCCGAGTCGTTGAAATTTGAATCCAACGAATCGCCCGCTGCAAACGTGCCGCTGTGGCCATATGAACCGAAGTCGAATTCCATTCCTTAATATTTTGATTGTACTACAAGTCGATTATAAAGCACTATTACTCAAATAAGGAAAAGAAGATGACAAGAATCAAAGCAGCAAATACACAAAAAATAAACATTAACTGAGGTTGGTAATTTTCATTGTGTGCCACTGTACTAGTGATGGGCATAATCGAATGATTCTCAGAATCGAGACTTTAGTATACAAGATAGGCGGCCATTAATGCTCTAGATAAATCATCAATTAGATCGAAGATCTTAGGGAGACGAACGCCATGTTACTTACAAATGCCTTCGACTCCGCTAATCGGAGATGGATGGACTTCCAAACATGTAGGACTTCCAAACAAAAAGGAAGGAAATCCAAACAAAAAAATACTAACTACTACTACTAAAACTAAGAAGGAATGTAATAAGGAACGTAGTGGGAATTATCACCGGACACTACCTTCTCGGTATACATGCCGGAAGAATTGGAGCCCCCACATATACTAGGCAACTACTTGTTCAGTAATCTAGAGGAAATGTCACACTTAAAGATACAAGACATATGAACAAGACATGGCTGTAAATCAGCACAGGAGTGGACTTGTCAAAATAGGCCACTAGAATAGCATCGGATAGTGATAGCACAAGGGTCCAACCAGGATCTAAGTGGGCCACAACTGCTACAGTGGTTTCAATCACCCTAACCTAGCCTAACCTAGTAAATAGTTAGTAGTCATTGGGATGCTTTTGGTGGTATTAATCGATTCTCACTCGAATTATCATTTGAATCCTTCCATCACTGCTTCGTACGCTATAGAAGTCTTCTTCTTCAGATGGCGCTACAGTCCGGGGTGGACCTGGGCCTCAACCAGTAAGCCTCTCCAGCCGGCACGATCTTTTGCCAGCTGCCTCCACCTGCGCACACCAAGTTGGTTGAGGTCCTTCTCCACCTGGGTGCGCCATCGGTTCCATGGGCGTCCTCTATTGCGTTGTCCCACTGGTTCGGAGTCGAAGACTCTTCGGGCTGGAGCAGTGTTGTCCATGCGCTCTACATGGCCCAGCCATCTTAGGCGTTGAATCCGTAGACGCCTGACTAGGC
Organism: Eristalis intricaria; assembly: GCA_964034865.1. NCBI lineage: Eukaryota > Metazoa > Arthropoda > Insecta > Diptera > Syrphidae > Eristalis > Eristalis intricaria. The sequence continues at coordinate 23,798,710 of OZ035874.1, forward strand.
TCATGCCGCTGTACAGCCCGTACAGTTCGTGGTTTAATCTTCTCCTCCAGAAACCGTTAACGCAAACAGGACCAAAGATCGCACGCAGAGCTTTTCTCTCGAAAATACCAAGGACTTCCTCATCCGCTTTTGAGATTGTCCATGCCTCCGCGCCGTACAGCAGGACTGAGATGATCAAGGTCTTGTATAAAGTCAGCCTGGTCCTTCGAGAGATGGCTCTACTACTCAATTGCCTTTTGAGCCCATAGAAACAGCGGTTGGCAAGAGTTACTCTGCGTTTGATCTCGGTACTGATGTTGTTTGTACTATTTACTGCGGAGCCGAGGTAGACGAAGTCCTTGACTACCTCGAAGTTATAGCTGCCCATTGTGATGCTCTGTCCAGGCGTCGATGTTGTGTATCCTTTCTTGATGACAGCATATATTTCGATTTGCTCTCATTCACCGCTAGACCCATTTTGGCCGCCTCCGCCTCAATGCCAGCAAACGCCTCATTGACGGCTCGCTGTGTTCTGCCAATCACGTCAATGTCATCCGCGTATGCTAACAGTTGTACGGACCTCTGGAAGATCGTGCCTCTAGTGTTGGCGTGTGAGTCTTGCACGATCTTCTCCAGGATGATGTTGAAGAAATTACATGACAGCGCGTCGCCTTGTCTAAAACCTTTTTTGACATCGAAGGTCTCGGTGAGTTCGTTACCGACCTTGATGGAGCAGCGAGAGTTCTCAATCTTCATCCTGCACGACCTGACGAGTTTGGCAGGAATGCCAAAACTAAACATGGCGTTGTATAGCTCGTCCCTATGCACGCTGTCCTATGCGGCCTTGAAATCGACGAATACTTGGTGGGTGTCGATCTGCATTTCTTGGGTATTTTCCAGGATCTGTCGTAGTGTGAAGATTTGGTCGATGGTAGACTTCCCCGGCCTGAAACCGCACTGATAAGGACCTATCAGGTTGTTGACGAATGGTTCCAGGCGCTCACACAAAACGGCAGAGAGGATCTTATAGGCGATGTTAAGGAGACTTATAGTTGGTGGAGTCAAAGGGGTCTCCTTTCTTGGGGATCGGGCAAACGATACTGAGATTCCACTCGTCGGGCATGCTTTCCTCCGACCATATCTTACAGATGAGTTGGTGCATGTACCTTACCAGCTCATCTCCAGCTGCCTTAAACAGTTCCGCAGACAGTCCGTCTGCACCAGCAGCTTTATTCGACTTTAGTCTCGATATCGCTATCTTGACTTTGTCTAGGTCGGGGGGACGGAATTCTCGTCGATCATCGTCAATTGCGTTGAGTGAAACATTCTGCCTGACATTGGTATTGGAGTCTTCCTCGCCGTTTAACAGTCTACAGAAATGATCTTTCCAGATTCTCAGTATCGACTGCGAATCTACTACGAGTTGCACGACAGGGTTTCTGTCCGAATTTTGTATCCATTGGATAGTTGTCTTACCCGTTGGTAGAACTTTCGGACGTCATTTCTGCCGTAACACCTCTCCATGTCCTCGATCGAATGACGAACCGCTCTCGTCATTCTGTCCAGCGTCGCCTTGTATGCTGCTTGCTTCGCTGAATGTGCCTGCCTGCACTCGTTGTCAAACCAGGGGTTTTAAAACCCAGCACATCAGATGCAGCTTCTCTGATTGCTTTTGGCCTGGCAGGCTTGGACTCTCTGAGAGCTTTAGGGAGACTCGATCGGCAAAGTTGCTAGCGGTCAATTGCGATTGTAGCTTTCCGTCGTCAAACTGTTTTGGTCTTGCTCTACTCCGTTGTCCTATCGATATCCGTGTTCTTACCTTGGCTACAACAAGGAAATGATCCGAGTCGATGTTGGCTCCTCGGAATGTTCGGACATCGAGAATGCTGGAGGAGTGTCTGACGTCGATCGCAATGTGATCAATCTGGTTGACGGTTGGTTGACGCTATAGAAGTGGGGAGTTTAAATTGGCATACTAACATAAAGGCGTGAGTAGCAAAATGATAGAATTTCATAGTACACTTTTTTATTTTTCGATGGAAATTAAATAAATATCGACTGACCAACGTACTAGGTAAAGATCCACTTTCCTTTTTCACACTGTTTGATTTGCCTTGTCAAATTTGCACACGGAATGATCTATTCCCATTATGGGCGGAACCAAAACAGTGGCCATCCATAAAAATAGTACTGTGTGACCATAATGGGGGACTGAATTATCTTTCACTTATGTGGGTTAACCGATGGTTCCAATAAAATGGGACACACCGTTCAGAAAAGGGCATGCAGTTGGTAGCTCAAACAAAAAAGAAAATGAAAAACGAACATGAGCATCGGAAATGGGTTATGCGAGTATTGTGTTTCAATTTGTTTCCCACTTTATTTTTAACTATCTACTGACTATCTGGGTTTAGATTCGATAACAATCCAATTTAAGTAGCTTTTCATCATTCAGGATATTCATTTACTTAAGGGACTTATGCTTTAAATTTTTAATCCCACTTACGACAAAGAAAGTTCAACGAAAATTAAGATGTTCCCGAGCTGCTCTATATACATACGATATCGAATATGTTTTATTAAGACGATTTGAAGCATGGTTCAATTTAAAGTGATTCAGCCTTAAGAAAGGCTTATAAATAAACTACAAAGCCGAGGAAGTTTGGGTATAGAAAACATCTCTACAAACCAGTTTTTAGCTCGTGATGCAATTAGGAATTGACTGGAAAAAGCATTAACGTCATCCTTCCACAATGTCCACACAGAAGTCATCAGATATTGAGAAGAAATGTAAGCCGGATGGTAAAATAATATCCTGTACCAAAGCCGAGTTGCCTGAGAATACGATGAGACACCCAGCAATTGGCAAGCTGGGATGATTGTTCCTCTTTTCAAGAAGGGTGACAAAAGCGAATGATCCAACTCCAACTGGAGCATATTTGTTTTAAGTCTTCTCGGTAAGGGTTAGGTTAGGTAGGGGGCTGCTAGTGCATTCATCAGCCTACCTAGACCATGTTGGTGCATTGTGATACCCACAGTTAGACTACTACCTCCGATGGACCACTCCAGTTTTAGGTTAGAGTGGCTGATTACCTTATAAAGGTAGCCACGCTTAGGCCAGAGTAGGCCCATTGTGTTACCACAAGATCTAATAGATCTTAGTCCTCAAACCATCCAGAGCTTTCAGCATATATATAATATGGAGCGTCTAAGCGACAAAGTCTGCAAGATGAGAGAGCACTGCAATTGCAAAGCAGTTGTGAAATGGTTTATTCTTCCATTCGTGGGGATTCCTAGTCGGGAGGCGTGAATTCCAATGCTTCTAGTGCCCAGTTGTGACGCCAATAAGAGCTTTTAGATACGCCTCCAGTTATAGTTTCGATAATTTGATCCCAATGACAGCGACTGGGCCAGATTTAAAAACCAGATAAAATTGTATTGACTTTGCTTTTACTGGAATTCGAACCGAGGACCCCACTAACCAAGGGCAGGCACTTAACCAACTTCGCCATCCAGTCGTCCTCCCGGTAAAGTCTACGATAAGGTTTTTGAAGCGCGCTCTATAGCGACCATAGCTCTAGCTCATGATGGCGGATGAATAGTGCGGCTTTCGTCCCGGCAGAAGTACATCGGCCGACCAGCTTTTCACTCTATGAATGGTGCGTGAGAAGGCTTGGAGAAGGGAGTATGCCAAACTCAACACAGAGGTTTTGTAGATTTCGAAAAGGTAATCGACCGAGATCCGAGGTAAAGTTTAGAGTCTGGAGTGATGTTCGTCTTTTAAAGGCCATTCAGTCTCTAAACTCAAGCTCTGGTAGCTGTGCTCGGGTTAAGGCTTAGTCAAAACACCAACCATGGTCGTTGGGGCTCGCCACGGGTGGGTCTTGTGCTTCCCCTTTGCATTATATACATATGTGGACTGTGGACATATGACCACAGGTGAGGAGAGGAAAGTTTGACATTGGGCGAGTTGAGGCTAAGACATCTGCTTTTTGTAGATTACTTAGTTATCCTTACACTCTTCCAGATGGCACTCGATAGGTTTGTGGCGGTATATTCTGATGCTGAGAGGAAGGCTAACGCGGGCAAATCAGAGGTTGGGCTTATTTCCAGAATGCCTGTCCAATGTACTCTACATGTTAATGGAGTCCCACTGATGCAGGTGGAGAAGTTTAAGTATCTCTGGGTCTTCTTCACGAGTGATGGGATGCTCTGCTTTCAGGTAGGATAGGCTAAGCTGGGCCAGTTTTGACACAGCTTGGGAGGTCTGTATTCAGGAAGGCCGAGCTTGGTGTGAAAGCCAAGTTAGCGGTTTTCAACTCGCTATTTGTTCAGGCTCTTACCTATGGTCATAAAATTTGGGTAATGGGAGGAACTCAACGCTGCTTCTTCGAACTGAAAGGGCTATGTTTGATTGATTTGGTCACGTGGCACGAATGCCCCCACCATCACGACTTCCGAGGCGGGCGTTGAATGCGATTTCATGCGACCATTTGGCAGTGGTTGGACTAAGTCCATAAACTCGTCTAGTTACTCTTGTACATAACTCCTGATTAGTTAGAGTCGCTGGGAGAGGATCGAGTTTCCTGGAGATCTCTCGTGCGTGCTTCAGCCCGCGACCGCTTTAGTGGATCATGTGGGTCGGAAGATGATGATGATGATGAAGAAACCTATAGACAATTAACAGAAGGCAGTACTCCTTAGCCACTTGTGAGACCAGCAGTGCAACAAAAAATTTGCTAACAAAGATATTTGAGGAATACTTGGTAGGTAGGTATACTAGGTATTGTAGATGAGGAGGATCAAAGACATTCACAGTCAGCACTACATCTGTCACTGCCTGCGGTAGCTGCGATGTCGTATGCCATGATCTTTGTGAACTAACAATTGTACATTTCTCTGATTTTCCTGGCTTAAACTTAGTACGGAGCAACGATGCAGGAGACAAATTTTGAAAGGACAATGGCATTTAATTTAAATGCGCTTTATTCCAATGGCATCCCTTCATTAAATTCATTAATTGAGACTTTAAGACTCTCTACCCTACCAACAGTCGATACACCATGTTAGAACCATTCAACGCATTTAACGAACGTGCTGTCAATTCGAAAAAGTGACAGTTTATCGTTGACTTCTCAGCAATGGATTCACAGAGAACTAAGTCACGTTTCACGGCTTATGTAACGTCTCCCCACTCATGCAAATCACTTGGAAATCACCAGAAATTTCTGCTAATAGTGCCCATCTCTCGGTTTCTCAATTTTTTCGCAAGCCAAGAGAGACTTTAGCGATCGCAGGTACTTTTTTTCCCGATATTGTCCCAAGAAAGCAAACAAATTTGTAATCTATCCCAAAATAAATACTGTCATCATGACTGTTCCCGAGAGGTAATCATAAAAAAAAAACCGAAATCCCACTCACCTATCAAATTAAAGTGATGAACAAACTCATTCTTCGGAATTTGTGTTGGGCATCATTAAAAACCCGTTTCGATACATCCATCAACTAACCACCGCAATTTAAAACACTTGACGCTACACCTAGGCACACACATGCTCGTTCATACGTGACACATTGAAGATAAATGAAAATTATCAAAAATATTCTTCAATTATTTTCATAAGTCAAACCTTGGACTGAGTGTACGCTAAAATCGTACATTCTTATCCAACTTAGTGTCCCGTGCTCGTGCATGGGTACAGACAGAGGCAGATGGCATTCGCACTCATCGCAAACCGGATGATCAGCGAGGTTGCCAGTTCTTGGCACTTGTGGTCGGTCATACGTTTCAAGTGCCTACCTATGAACTTTGGTGGGAGTTGAAGTGGAAAGGTCTGAAGGGCTTGAGTTGTTTTCATCAACAGTCTGCATGTTCTAATAATCTCTAGAGATTAGATGTCGCCTTCTAAAAGCTCAGTGAGGGATAACTTCGAATCCTAGGACCCTGCGATGAGGATGAGAAAATAAACTGCACAAAAACTCGGGTAGAAAAGGAGAAATCCCGACTATAAGCTGCCATTAATCTAAGCAGCGTGCACTGAATTTTGTTGAAGAAATATGACCCAATGTTGACGCACCATGAGCTGACTGTGGCTGATAATAGTTTAAAGGAATCGTGGTTCGACAACACTATTACCCTGTATGTAATTCTCTGCAGGAAGTTCATCCAAACGAAGAAAAACTTGATCGTGAGTACACTCTTTTTGGAACTTAAGGCTCCAATCAGACAGAGGTCCAGCAAGAATTGAAGCCGGACGACCAAAGACAATGCACTGAGTTCACTCATAAGAAGCTGTAAGCGTGGCTGAAAATATGACTTATCGCTAAAACATCATCTTCTCGGTGGAGGCCAGCTCGAAGACTTACAGGCAACGCTTGAAGTTGTAAGGGAAAAATTTGGCGACTGGCACGGTGAGCGTTCATTAATGAGCCAACGAGAACGCGCGATTTGACATAAATTGATTATTTTCGTCAAGACTAACAAGGTAACCAGAACGAGCCCTCGGCGAATATTGAAACGCTCTCACCAAACAGAATAGAGTCCATTTCTAAGGAACTTCTGTGAAAATGCTTCCCATTGTTGTCTATAGTGAGAGTTAGAAGCAAAACAAACAAGCACCCTAATTACGAAAGTAGTTTAACGCCTTGTCCTTATACCTTGCATCTAACCTAGCATCTAACCCCAGCTCCCACGGAGTACATTACCTCCGCCATAAGCTTTGAAAACTCAGCGCAATGCCGATTTCCATACAGAGAGGAATGAAAAATCCAATGACTAACCTCTACACAGATGGATCTAAGCTAGATCAGGATGTAGGCTCAACGGTCTTCTCGGCGGATTTCAATATCCCCAACTCTTACTGCCTCCCAGATCCCTCGATTATCTGCCACGCTGCAGTACTAGCGATGAGAGAGGTGTGTAAACTTGTCAGTTCTACCTGCGAGCATCTTCTAGGCTGAAGTACTAGCGCTCAGAGAGGCGTGTAAGCTTCTCAGTACTACCTGCCCTTATGGTCGAGCCGCAGCGATCTGCCATAAGGGCCATCTCCTCAGTAATCACTTCCTCTAAATTGGTGCAACAGTGTATGGAACAACTCAAATAGGACGGTAACAGGTGCAATATTACTCTCCACACCACAGCAAGATAGAGGGAATTGAGATTGCTGATGAACTGGCCAAGCAAGGAGCTTCCGGCAAAGCGCTCCCTGAATTGGTGGGCCCCTCTATCAACGACATCAAATGCATCATCTACTAACACTTGCTGTCCTTAGCTAATAGAAGGTGGACATGGTTATCCAAAGAAAAATTCTCTAGGGTCACATACACGAAAAGATGGACTGATGACCTCATCAATAGAAATCGCTCCGAAATGGTGCAGGAGCATAGGTCCACAAGTTATAAGTCCATAATTGAATTTTATGGACTTATGTCCCAATTAAGTGGAGCAAAAGTCCACAAATCAATTGTGGTTTCGGGCCATAATTCCACAACATTTAGCCATGGGTGGGTCATAAGTCCACAATTAGCCTGTCTAAGGAAATAATATGAAAAGAAGTAGACCGATGAAAAATTATTTATTCTCATTAATAATAAAGAACATAATACAGTTTTTAGAGGTTATACTTACGATAATTTACCGATATGTATAATGTTTTGGTTGACTTAATTGCATTCTGGCCCAGTTTAGGAGATAGAAAACCGTTCATATAGGCGCGTGCTAGGCGAAAACCACCTACCCTGAGCGGAGCAAGGAAGTTGCGTGAGCGGGACCTGCCCCATTATTTCAAACAAGTTTTTCGAAGTGACTGCTTAACAGTACCCGGGTGGCCCGTTTCGCGGGTTTCAGTGATTTAAACTCCCTTTCTGTACACCTTATAAGTGGGTCATAAGTTCACAATAGATCCCACTTAGGTGGGACATAAGTCCATTGTGGACATATGACTTGTGGACTTTTGTCCCTGCACCCTCCGAAATAGCTAGAGCCGAGGCTGTAAGCACGGAGACTGGCCCATAGGCATCCACGCTGCTAGACCAGGAAAACCATTCTACCCACATTGTCGCAGTTGCCTCGACACCCACTCAGAGAAAAGTCTGCTTGACTTTCTCTGTGACTGTCCGGCACTAACTAAACAAAGACATATCGCGTTCTGCAGACCTTTCCTTAGTCACCTCTCCGAGATCGCTATTCAAAGTATAACGAATATAATCAAGTTCCTAAACTCCACTGGTTGGATTTAGATAATTCAAACAACGCAGGTCTACGAGCTGTGGTATCAAAACGGCGCACAATGCACAGCTTGTACCCCGAATGTTCCCAATCGAGAAGTCTCTCTCTTAGTTTTGTCTTTTAGCCCATAACTCCCATTGAAATCCTGAAAGTTATTTGTACTTTGCGTAACTCTAGTTCTTGCGGAGCTGATGGTATCTCTAATTGACTTAAGAAAATTTGCATGCTTTGTAGTGGATGTCTTGGCAAATGTCCTTAATCATTGTGTATTGTAATGTGCTGATATCATTCCTTTGTACAAAAAAGGTTCCGCTACGGAAAACGGTACTTACAGGCAATATCAAATCAAATCATGTTTATTTCGTTCATAAGTTTACAAAGCGAGCCACCACACAATTTACAATTCAGAGATTTGATATACTGTATAATGTCATATTATATCTTTCTACTGAAATACATCTAAAAAACAAAACAAGTGCCATTTTACATAATTATTTTAAGCAAAGGGAAAGAACAATAAAACACTTTTTTAAGGAAGAACAAAAATAATAATAAGGGTAAATAAATAGGCAAATAAATAAATAAACAAATAAATAAATTAATAAATAAATAAATAAATAAATAAATAACAGGCAATATAAATTTGTTTAATTCGAATAAATTTCGTTTTTTAAAAGGCAAATGCCCTTCTTTAGTTTTTTCCCCTTATAATGTCTCATCTCATCAAAATGTACAGCTGGTTTATTCATTGACATTACTAAAGCTTTCGACATGGTAAACCACAATATCTTATTGAGAAAACTGGAAAAAGCTGGATTTCGTGGTTTCAATCTTTCCTGGTTCAGATCTTATCTTGAAAATAGATCGCAAAGAGTGAAAATTGATGATATTGGGGGAGAAATAAGGTTTTTTTTTAACTTGGGCGTTCGTCAAGGCTCTGCCCTAGGACCTATTGTGTTCTTAGTTTATATAACTTCACTCCTTGCGCTAAATTTCAAGGGATCACCAACTGCTTTTGTTGGTCTGATGACATTGGTTTCACTTATGGCTTAAGCAGCCTTTTATATCTACTTTCTAATATTAATTGGGATCTAAGTTTGAAGAGGCAGTGGTTTGCTGAGCATCACTTAGTAATTAGTTTTCAAAGGACGATAATGTTTTTCAAATTATCCTCCATTTTTGATTTCGATCTTAATGTGTTTTTTCATGCACCTCAGTGTCCTAAATATGAACTTACAAATTGCTGTTGTGCGTTTAGTTCGTCGTCTTCCTCTTTTTCTTATAAACTCACCTGTAGTGATAATTGTTTGCAAGTTGAAAGAGTAAATGAATTCAAATATTTGGGACCAGGATAAGTTTTGGGAACCATACTGATACTCTAAGAAAATATTACCGATGTACCTATCGACATTTTTATTATTTACGTAATGTTTGCTCGACCAAACTTTTAAAAGCAATATATTATGGTATTTCCTATTCCAAGTTTGGAATATGGAATTGGTTCTTGGGGAGGTGTGTATCGTAAACTTATTCATCCACCGTTGGTTCTGCAGAAATACGTCCTTAGAAAAATTTGTCGACAACCTACTAGACCAACCTACTATTCTTCCTGTTCGTCATTTGTGCTGTTTTAAAGGTTTGAAAATGTTTTTTTTATGAAATCTTCATCTTATAATCTCAGTGGAAATCTTTCTAATATTTTAGCTGTACCTCTGCATATCGTTACTTTTTCTCTGTTTTTTCCTATCGATTATTTAATAAACTTCCTCTGTCCATCGTTAACAATATCTTAAATGTTTTTAAAACGCTTAAAAATCTAGCTCATTAGCCTTGATTAGAACAAGGACTTGCCTCTACTAATCTGGATTACACCTCACCTGTTTACTTCTCAGAGAAAAACTTCGAAACCCCAATTCCGGAGACCTGTGGTACGGCGGCAATATACCATTCGGTAACGCCATACATTTCTACACAGACGGATCTAAAATGCCAGGAGTAGGCAATGGAATTTTCTCTGAACATCTTCATCTCAATAAATCAATCCATCTACCTAATCACTGCAGCGTTTTCCAAGCCGAAATAATGGCGATCAGCGAAGACCTGTCCTGGCTGAGGTGTAACATGATATCCGCCCGTGATATTTCCATCTTTACGGAATCTCATATTTCTGATGTCTTTGTCTAATATCTATTTTCATTTCTTCTGTTCTTCATATTTCTTACCTTTCATCTCATCTCATTTATTAGAGTAGATTATTTATATATTTTCTCTGATTTTCGCTGAATTATTTTAAATTTTTTGTTTTGTTCTTTTAATTACTTTTAACTTAAAGTTAATTTTTTCTCTCTGTTATTTATTACTTTGAATTTTATAAGGGCCACCCCACCCAATTTTCCTTTCTTGTATTCCTTTTATTAGTAGAAGTGACATTCAACTCTAATTTTACTAATTTTACTTGTATTTAAATACCGAATGTCACATTTCTTATAGTTTTTTGTAATTCTCTTAGCCTTAAATTTAGTTGTGTGTATCATGAGTTTATAAGCAATAAAATGAATGTATAATAACAATGCACTAATACGAAGAGAAAAAAGAGGATGAGAAACTGCGACATCTTCTACTGTGATCGCAACAGAGAAAGGCGCTTATTTCGATGTGGAATTGGTGTTCGAGGCAGACTTAGGCAAAAAGTCTTAAGCTTTGTCTGTAAAAGCGAATGCCTCATAACAATCCGCATCAAGGCTAAGTTCGGGACATCAGCCGGATTTGCGCCCACGCCTCGACAGAGGACAAAGTTGACAACAGCAAGGATGACTTCTATGATCTCCTAGAAAGGACTTCCGATCAGTGCTCCAGCTTCGACACCAAGAACGTTCTAGGAGATTTCAATGCAAAGCTGGGTAAGGAAGATATCTTTGCCAAAGTCATCGGGAAACACAGCCTGCACGACACCACATCCGATAACGGACTCAGGCTGGTGGACTTTGTCGCGGGAAGTAATCTCTCTGTAGCTAGAACGCGGTTCCAAAATCTCAACATCCATAAAGGGACATGGCGCTCCCCTGATCAATCTACCGTCAACCAGATTGATCATGTTGCGATTGACGTCAGGCACTCCTCCAGAATTCTTGATGTCCGAACGTTCCGAGGAGCCAACATCGACTCGGACCATTTCCTTGTTGTAGCCAAGGTAAGAACTTGGATATCAAGAGATCAACGGAGTCGAGAAAGGACACCACGGTTTGACGTCGGAAAGCTACTATCCCAACGGACCGCTAGGATCTTTGCCGATCGAGTGTCCCGGAATCTCTCAATCGAAGAAGATTGGATTGGTTGTCAAGAAGCCATCAAAGATGCTGCCACTGATGTGCTGGGTTTTACGGCACCACCTAGAAAAAACCCATGGTTTGACAACGAGTGTAGGCTGGCACATGCAGCGAAGCTGGAAGCCTACAAAGCAAAGCTACAACGAACGACGAGAGCTGTTCGTGAGCTCTACGAACAGAGACGAAGGGATGAGACCCCGCTTCTCAGGAGAAAGAAGAAAGAGCACGAGAAGCGCGTGATCGAGGAGATGGAGAGGTGCTACGGTAGGAACGATGTCCGAAAGTTTTACCAGAGTGTGAAACAGTTATCCAGTGGATATAAGGTTCGGACAGAAGCCTGCCGGGACGAGAATGGACAGCTAGTAGTAGAGTCGCAGTCGATACTGAGAATTTGGAAGAACCATTTCGGCAGAATGCTAAACGGCGATGATGACACCTATACCGCTGTCTGGCAGAAATTCATTCAATATGGACGATGATTGACGAGAATTCCGTCCCCCGACCTAGACGAAGTCAAGATAGCGATATCGAGACTAAAATCGAATAAAGCTGCTGGTGCAGACGGACTGTCTGCGGAACTGTTTAAGGCAGCTGGAGATGAGCTGGTAAGGTACATGCACCAACTCATCTGTAAGATATGGTCGGAGGAAAGCATGCACGATGAGTGGAATCTCAGTATCGTTTGCTCGATCCACAAGAAAGGAGTCCCCTTTGCCTGCGCCAACTATAGAGCGATAAGTCTACTGAACATCGTATACAAGATCTTCTCTGCCGTTTTGTGTGAGTGCCTCTAACCATTCGTCAACAACCCTATAGGTCCAAAACAGTGTGGCTTCAGGCCGGGGAAGTCCACCATCGACCAGATTTTCACACTACGGCAGATCCTGGAAAAGACGCAAGAAATGCAAATCGACACCCACCACCTTTTTGTCGATTTCAAGGCCGCATATGACAGCGTGCATAGGGACGAGCTATACAACGCCATGTCTAGTTTTGACATTCCTTCCAAACTCGTCAGGTTGTGCAGGATGACGATGGAGAATTCTCGCTGCTCCATCAAGGTCGGTAACGAACTCACCGAGACCTTCAATGTCAAAAAAAGTTTTAGACAAAGTGACGCGCTGTCATGTGACTTCTTTAACATCATCCTGGAGAAGATCGCGCCAAGACTCACACGCCAACACTAGAGGCACGATCTTCCAGAAGTCCGTACAACTGCTAGCATACGCGGATGACATTGACGTGATTGGCAGAACACACAGAATACACCGAGTTGTCAATGAGGCGTTTGCTGGCATTGAGGCGGAAGTGGCTAAAATGGATCTAGCGGTGAATGAGGGCAAAACGAAGTAAATACTGTTATCAAGAAATAACACACAACATCGACGTCTTGGACAGAGCGTCACAATGGGCAGCTATAACTTCGAGGTAGTCAAGGACTTCGTCTACCTCGGCTCCGCAGTAAATAGTACAAACAATATCAGTACCGAGATCAAACGCAGAGTAACTCTTGCCAACCGCTGTTTCTATGGGCTCAACAGGCAATTGAGTAGTAGAGCCATCTCACAAAGGACCAAGCTGACTTTATACAAGACCTTGGTCATCCCAGTCCTGCTGTGCGGAGCGGAGGCATGGACAATCTCAAAAACGGATGAGGAAGTCCTTGGTCTCTTCGAGATAAAAGCTCCGCGTGCGATCTTTGGTCCTGTTTGCGTTGTCGGTTTCTGGAGAAGAAGATTCAACCACGAACTGTTCGGGCTGTACAGCGACATGAGTCTAGTTAGGCGTCTTCGGATCCAACGCCTAAGATGGCTAGGCCATGTAGAGCGTATGGACAACTTAGCTCCGGCCCGAAGAGTCTTCGACTCCGAACCCATGGGACAACGTAACAGAGGACGCCAGCCAACTTGGCGTGCGACACTAGTGACAGCTAGCCATAGACCGTGCTAGTTGGAGAGGCTTGTTGGTTGAGGCCCAGGTCCACCCCGGACTGTAGCGCCAAACAAAGAAGAAGAAGAATACAAAGATGCAATGCTCCTGAAGAGAAGAGAAAGCACACAAGTTGATATCCTTACAGGCATGAACTGAGTTGGTGTGTTCTCTTTTACTTTTTTCAGCCCTGTTCATGTTCAATCACAATCATTATTTTGTTCATGGATCACATGGTTGGTGGTGTCACAATGTCAGTCAATCCACGTCTTACCTAAACCACCCTAAAATATTGAGTGTGAAAAGGAAATATTCTTGACTGAAGCTTAAGTTCGATCCTACACTTAGCTAAACCAGCATATAATGTTGCACTGTGAAATTGGGCATAAATGTTTTCTTCTTTAAAGGAAACAACCTTATAACAAGAGAGAGTATAGATCCGGACGGAAACATCGAAATTACAGCTGTTATCACAGTGTATGAATAAGCATCCCATTCGCATTCCCCTTAAAGCTGAAAAGTACAATCTAATTTGGTATCTTCCACCAAACACCAACCAAACATCTTGTCTTCCTCCAAAAAGCGGAATTCACAAGTATGTACAATCACCATCCGAAGGTGTTCGTTTCATGGAAAAGAAAAGAAAAAGAAAAAAACAAAAGACAAAATGAGTCAAATTGAACACACTTTAACATGCAGAATTTCATTTCTTACATAAAAACGTTCGAATTCATACACAACGTAGGTATACTTCAATTGCAATTGAAGGTTAAAAACGTTACATAACGTTACCCACAGTCCACCCGCACAGTAATAACAGTTAGATACACATAGTAAATGTGTATTGTCTGTAAGGCACTAGCAGAGAGCCGAGCACCGTTCATGCGATGTTTTTTTTTCAGCTTCAACTTCGACTTCCGTCGTCTTCTATGTTTTTCGGTTTTCTGTCGGCGCGGCGGCGGTCTCTCATTTTTCAGTGCGGCAGTCTGCTGAGAGACGCGCTTCGACACGAACTGCACTTTAATTAGAATTATTTGTTTGTCTTCAAATAAGTCGGTGAATATTCGAACGATTAACGAGAAAAAAATCGAATCAAAGTGAATCACAAATCGAATAGCCAACTGTCAGTTTAAAACATAGAATTGTATCTTTGTCGCCGGCGACACGATCGTCGTCGTAAATTGTAGCTTTTCTCTTGGCCACTCTTTTCTGAGACACACAACTTTCTGCATAATAATGAGCTAAACGATTTACCCGTTAGTACTGCTCCACACGACCGCAGGTTCGTGCAATTGTATCTAACGCGAGACAAAAACCACGAAGCAACAGAAAGGAGAAAAAATATAAAAAAAAGAAGAAAAATACCAACTAGTAGTGTTCACCATTCTCATTGTGCCTGGTATAGGATCCGAATGATCTATCTGTGTTGTGATGAAAAGTTACAAGGTTCACGCCAGCATACTCGCGATTAAAGTGCTTAGAGTTTCGTTTGGAATATAAGACCGTTTCAGTGCGCAGTCCCGAAACAGGGGGCATTGCCTGTGAATACAAAAAAAAACCGACCAAATCCTTGCCACATTATGCATCATTCTTCAAGTGTCGTGTACCTTGTGTACATTCTGTTCGGTAAGTGCTGATCACTTGAGATTATTTGTGTTTTTTTCACCTCAAAAATTCAAAGAATGCTGAAATCGAAAAAGGCTATGCGAAGAAATCGCGATGAAATTATGCAGATATTTGTGATTTGATTTTTTTTTGTGAATTAATTTCTTCTTCTTCGTCTTAAGAGCCAAAGCAGAGACAAGCATCAGTGTTTTAGACCGTCGCGTCGCAACGATGGTTGGCAATGGTTCGTGGCGGCTGTGAAGTGTGTGGAGTGGTTTCGAGTGTGTGCGCCTGTGTGCAGTGTATGGTGCGACGGTGGTCATGTGCATTATGTACGTAGTCATTCTTCGGATTGAATAATGAATCTCAGTTGAACGAAACAAAGAATGCCATTTGTTGCGCTGTCGGTGGTGTGTTACCCTGAGTCCGTGTCCGTGTCCGAGTTCGACTCATTGCCCGAGTGTAGGCAAACTAGAGCCTATAACTCTCGAAGTCCATTGTTATGACTTTCAGCGTTTTTTTGCTCAATAACCTACCTTAATACATAAATCCACGGAGGCACATAAACGCTTTCAAGTGTTTCTACTCATATACACTTCCGTTTGCTTATACCCATGAACAGTCGAACGAATGTGAACGAAACTAGGTACATGGCGAGCTAAACAAACATATTTCTTTTTTTTTCCTTCTTGCCTTCTTTCATAAGCCTTTCCCTCCGCCCCGTTTGACAGTGCGCAGCAATTGTAAGGCGGGGAGCACGAGTTTGAGTTGCACAGAGTAATGGTGTAGCCTCGGGGCGTCGAGCAATTGCGAGGAGAATTCTTTCAAAGATAAACTACATTTTGTTGGTTATTTTCTTTTTGGTAAATTACGTGTGTACGTGTTTTTGTTGGACCAGTCCTTTGCTTGGGGTATCAGCCGGTTTCTTCTTGCCAGAGAAATTGGTGGTCTTTTGTCGAAGACAAAATGATTTTCAGTTTCTTCTCACTCGGCCAGTTGAAGACAAGAATTCTTAAGACCCCTCATCAAGTTCGGTTTCAGTGCAAGAAAGTGAAACCGACCGACCATCGGTGTGAGGAGAACGAGTATTCTAATGCGCGCTGCGCTGTAATTGTGTTGGTTGGCAGGTTGTGTAGCTGCAACTAGTTTTTGAACAATCTTTTCTCGCCTATGTACTGCATGCGTGAGTGCATTTATGACCATTCTCCGTGCTATGCGATGTTTTGCAAAATCACCAAATCACAGCACTTGCTCCGAGTGCATGTGGCTTGCTTAGCAACATTTGGGAGCTTTTTGACCTGTTCCGAGATTTATCACCTCAACAAAAAAAAAAGACCTACAAGTCGGTCTCATTTTTTTTGGCGCTTAAATTTGCATCTGAACCTTAAGTTCAGAGAACAGGTTTTCTTGTGTTTTTTTCCTCGGCAATTAGTTCCGCGCATTCGACCGAGATTGATCCGGTTTATGTTCACTTTATAGCACTTGCATTTATTGATTTCGAACTGAAATGCCATCTAAGTTCATCTAGGAGGGACGGCTGTAAGGTCATGGGTGCGTAAGATCACTTTGGGATGGACTGTGGCTGCAGATTGCATTCATATTTCGTGTTTTTTTTTTTAGAAAGTCGCCGGCGACGGAAAGAAAGTGAGGTTTTCTTCACACGTACCTACAAAGCTGTCAAGACAAATAGCTGTGGATTACAAATATTAAAAAATTTCCATTGGTGGCAGGAAAGAGAACAAAGCGAGTGCACTTCAGACCTCAATGTCAAGCTGAAGTATGCTCCAGTAGGCACTAGAGGTTCTTTTGCGGAAGTCTCTTGGCGCCCACGAATGTTCTCGAATATTTCCTGTTGTATTGTTCGGAATTTTTTGAATGTGCCAACACATTTGTTCAACGTTTTGTCGGCGGACAGTGAGTGTGCTCTCTTTACAGAGATCTTGTACATATTTGCTTTCGTTTTTCAGTTTGATTTAAGTTTCATTAGTAATGCAAGAATAATCAAAAGACACCCTCCGCCTCCATCTGGAATTCAACATTTGAAGTTAGTCGATTTAACATATAGGGTGTTGTAAAGCTCGCATTGTACTGGCCCATCGGACTTAAACTTGTGTGATTGATTGAATCAGTTTTGTTTGAGGGGCGGGCGTTAACTTGCAGTTTTTCTACGATAGAGTCGAAAACACTTGCCAAGCGGTTGAAAATGTGAATAATGTGTCATGTCACAAGCACTTTTGGTTACATCGATTTCAAAACGACTGGATGGCGCCGTGAGTTAAGTGCCTGCCCCATGTAAGTGGGGTCCGCGGTTCGAATCCCAGTAAAAGCAAAGTCAATACGCTTTTATCTGGTTTTCAAATCTAGTCCACTAACCAACTGATGTTGGTATCAAATTCACAGCACTCTCACTCGAGTGGTCAATCAGTGGTAGTATTCTGACTAGGGGTTTGACAATGAACCAACATGGCCTAAGTGTGCTGGTGAATGCCCTAGCAGCCCCTCTACCTAACCTAATTTACATCGATTCCGTGTCGGTAATTTTGATGCCACAGATGGACCAAGCTCCGGAAGGCCAATTGTGGAACATCGTATTAAAAGCATGGCAATTGTCGAGATTGACCGATATTTATGCACTATTTCGATTGCCCAGAAGCTAAAGTTGGTAGGTAGGGGAGCTTAGGGACACTTAGACCATATACCACAGATTGACCACTCCAGTGATGGTTAGGTTAGGTTAGAGTGGCTGACTACCTTACAAAGGTAGCCACATTTAGGCCGGAGCTAAGCCCATTGTGTTACCACAAGATCAAGTACAAGACCTAGTCCTCAATACATCTGGAGCTTTTGCGGGTCACTGATGCTAATATTGCGTAGCTCTGCCAAGTTGTTAAAATATGGGGCGTCCAAGCGAACTAACTCTGCGAGATGAGAGAGCACTGCAATTACAAAGCAGGTGTGAAATGGTTTATTCTTCCATTCGTGGGGATTCCTAGTCGGAAGGCGTGAATTCCAATGCTACAAGTGCCCAGTTGTGACGCCGATAAGAGTTCTTAGATTCGGCACCGGTGATAGTGCCGTTAATTTGATCCGAACGACAAATGGTGACTAGACCATATTTAAAAACCAGATAAAAGTGTATTGACCTTGCTTTCACTGGTCTTCGCCACTCAACCGACTGCCCCATCCAGTCATCAAGCCCAGGAGCTAAACATAGTACAGAAAACCGTTTGGAACGATATGAACAAGGTTACAAGAAAAAAAGTTCGTTTCATGGGCGCCACACAAGTTAACGCTAAAGAACCTCTTGGACCGAATTTCCAGCTGCGAATCACTGGTATATAGTTTTTGTTCGGGTTCTCGGTTGTGTGTCTGTATGGCTCGTCTCTATAGACGCCGTCATACGCGTCCCTAGAATCGATGAAAATGTAGTGGGAAATGGCTTTTTGCCCCTGTCTTTTTTTGAAAATATTATTATTGTTCCGGGTCTAAATCCACATTGGTATGTACCGAACAGATTATTGACGAACGGCTTTAGACATTCACTTCACAAGGGAGATAAGATCTTATACGCGATGTTCAGAACACTAATGTACCTCTAGTTGTCACAATTCAGAGGGTCTCCATTTTTGAGGATCCGGCAAACATTTTTTACAGATGAATTGATGCATGCGCCTTGTCAAGTCATCGTCTGCCGCTGCAAAAAGTTCGACTCATATCGAGCAGCTGAGTTCGATTTCAGTTTAGTTATGACTATCTTCACTTCATCCGGATGGCGTTCACTTCATCGTTGATCTACATCGTCCATTTAATTCGGGTTGAATGGTTCGGTCGCCGTTACTGCAAGTCGTGATGTCTTTAAGACCTATAAGGAAAGTCACATTCCCCGACAATATAGCACGATGGGATAACTCATATGACTCAACCTAATTCGCAACCCTCTAACATGCAGCACAGATTGTTGCCAGCAACTGCACACATACAGCATACCACATTCCGACCATACAACTATGGCAATATGTAATTATTTTCACTGCGGAAATCGAGTACTATACAGATTTTATACAGCGTTTTTATACATATCTTTTTCTGAAACCAATAAAATCTTTACAAAATTCGTGAACAACTGTTCAGAATTTTGTATATATGTGAGTAAGGCTTTCGACATGATTAAATATGATCTTCTAGAAAAATTGTACAGAGCAGGATTAAAAGGTGTAAATCACAAATGGTGGTCGTCGTATTTATCAAATAGATGTCAACGCGACAAGTTATATGGTGGCTTGGGTACATTAGCAGCCTGTAAAATCTTAAGATTGGTGTACCACAAGGTTCGACGTTGTGTCCATTGTTGCTTATAACATTGTAGATTTGTTTTTTTTCAGCCTTTGCTGATGATATATCACTGAAGAATGACAAACAAAATATTTTTGACTTTGCAGTTCAGTTAAACATGAACCTGAATAGTCTTGTCTATGACATGGAAGCCAAATGGGGGGAGGGAGCCTCAATTTTTGACATTGCGTATATTTCCCCTAAATCACCTCTTTATCTTCAAGGTTATAAATATTTTCTACTTAAGAAGAGGACGTTATAATAATATAATATAGCTCCTCACACGAGTGGAAGGGACCTACAGTCTTATGCTGACTCCGTACGGCCAAGTTTGAGAAGCTTTTTCTAGACAGTTTTTCTTACTCTCCGAGTAATGTTAGTGACTCGAAAGAGTTGGGACCGTGAAAATTATTGTTTTTGGTCGGCCGGGAATCGAAACCGAGCACGAGGTTAAATTGCGTAGAAGTCGACGGACAACGCCACAGCCACCACCACATATTGCTAATATATTGCATTAAGCATGGACCATGTTAAACAAAACTAAATTCTATTGAATTCATCCTAACTGACTACTGTACTAGCAATATGAGTTGATTTATGCAAATATGCGGAAAAAGTAAACAAGTCTGCTAACAAAGCTACAGAATACTTCTATTTTTAAGGTTCTCCTAGCATGTGGGGTAGGATCTAAGCCGATTTGGTGCGAATATTTGAAGTCAGTTAGCAACCGATCGTTATTTTTGTTTGAGGCAGATGTCCATCCCGGATTGTAAAGCCACCCGAAAAAGAAGAAACAAGCATATCCAAAATGAGCACCTGCAACTAGGAGTTAGCTTTTACTACTTCTTACTTCTTCGATAATTTGAGTAAACGAGACATCCACCAACAAGGACGATTCACTGAAAGCATCAAACAGTTTCGTACTGGTGGACCAACTCATATTTCACTTGAAGAGCATTCTCAACAGTCTAACATGCGGAGATCTTCTCTTCAGTCAGTGTCACACAGATCGTTGCAAGCGCGAATTATTATGTTCAATATAGAAACTATAGGGACAGCCGACTTCTATCTCTCTAGCCTTTTACAATTTTTTGACAGCGTTCTTAGATCATTTTTCAAACTAATGTCATTTTACGTGAATAACTTCCTAAAATTCTGTGAATAACTGATTTTTTTTTTTTGCTCAAATTGCTCAAATTCGTCAGGGGTCAAGAGGACAATCCGCTGTGAAATCGGCTATTTCAATAGGACTTGATTTCGATGTTCTTCTAAATGTAGAAGGTCCTTAAAGTCCTCTATAATTATCACATGGATAACATAAGGTAAGACACATGCAGACCTGGGCGTAATTTCTACAGCACCCTTTCGTGTTGGGCGTGCTATTGTTCTATCTCCAATTCACGGGACCTATAGTTTTCTGCAAACTCCGAATGGCAAAGCTTGAGACGCTTCCCCTAGGCAGGAAATCTCTTTGAGCATTCTCAGTGACTCGAAAGAGGTGGAGCCGTGAATTATGAATGTTGGTAAATTCGTGCATTGAACTTGGCACTCTCGGTTGTATGAGTCGACTCACCAACCCACTGCGCCACAGCCTGTATACCAACGCAATTAATCCCTTCTGAATATATATAAGCCAACACTGCCTTGAAAAACTGCAGTTTTGCAATCACATATTCATGAACACTTGCATTTGATAATTGAATTCTAATTGAGGAAGCAATTGTCCAAGAACATCGATTTTTATGAGAAGTTATTGCAAACAGTTTAATACAGTTTAACGTCTTTGTAACGACTACACTCAGTATTTACACTTCCGCTTACCACACAATTATCATTTATCCTTAGCAGAATGACGAAGTCGTTTTGGTTAACACATCTCCCGGCAGAAGACAGGGTAAATGGTGTCTTCTTTCCACGAAGCCACGGACGGATCACTTAAGTGCTTGTAAAATCGAATCACCCGTGAGGTCTGGGCACCTGCTTAACTGTCATTAACATACAATTAGCGAAGCGGCGATAGCGCGTGAGTTTTCGGGGAACCGTGTGTTGAAAGCCTAACTAAGCGGAACGCTTGCTATGTCATTTGAACATTTGATTCTATCTTGTCACTTTTTCTCAGTCCAATTGAAACCTGTGGTTACTTCTGCATTCGGGTCTCACCTAGAAAAGGGATTTTCATATCTAGATCTTATTTTCTAAACATGAACTGAGCGTGTCTTCTGCTCTTAAGTCGCACGAACGTAGCGCAGATGATTTCTCTGAAAAAAGTGGTTAATTGCTTTTGATTGGGACGAACTTGATGATTATTAATTATTGTTGATTACTGTTTAGGCGAATGAAAAATTAGTTGAAAGTGAATTATAAATATACGTCTTTTGACTCTAAAGTGAGAGACTCAACGGATTTCCAATTTTAGGACTTGATGTAAAATATTTGTTTCTTGAGACAGACTCACTGGAGGGAAGAACACCGATTGTCATGGGAAATAAATGAAATAAATATCCAATAGGCCTCAAACACTCCAGCAGTTATTGAGGACTTTACTAGCATTGGGACGGAGGTTTGTTTTTTTTTAAATGTGCGCGAATTAGGGTTACCCCTTTGGGAGCAAATAAACCGATCACCTATCGAATCTTTAACTTTTTATTTCGACCTTTCTTTTTCACAACGATCTTACAACTGCCTATGATAATTGCTATGTTAGTCTACAGAGCTATAAAAATGTGTAGCATTCAAAACAACCCGCAACAACCTGACCAGCATGTTTCGCTTGGCTTGGGTTACCAGCATGTTAAAAAACAAACAACATAACCGTCCACATATTTGGCTTGGCTTGGGTGCCAAACTCTGCTGTACAGTCCACGCAGCATCTCGAAAAACAAATTATGTACATAGCCGTCTACAAGCGTGGCTTGGTTTGAGTTTCAAGCTTTGCTGTACAGTCTGCTCGTTTCAGCTTGAGCTTTCCTTGATATGAATGGATGAATGCTCGGTGTTCGATGGACTTAGTGACATGGACTAGGTGACATGCATAGAGTGTTTATGATTTGCGCGCTCAAGTGATTGCTAATACCATTATGTGTTCGGGGTCCAGACACAGCTTGGGCCGAAGGTATAGAGGGATAAAGGGAGAGGAGGTACCTGAGCACATTGGTCTTAAATATCGGCGGATTGTAGTCTGTGGAAAATATTAGGCCTGGAAGAGCATTCCATAATCGTGTAGTGCGGCTGAAGAACGAGTCTCTGAATTTAACTGTGCGTCCGAAAGTAGGCTTATGGGCATACTGGTGGGCATTCCCGGTGAGACGGGTATTGTGCGTGAATTCATTGAGAATGCAGTTCGCTAGCTCGCTTGAGAATCGTTTGTTGAAAAAGCAGACAAAGAAACGACGGTACGTCGGTGTTCGAGCTACTCTAATGTCTCTGCGAAATTGTTGTCTCCTAAGTTTCATCACTCGCTTTTGGATTCTATCAAGTAGGGGTAAGGTGGTCTTGGGGCACTCCGAGCCTGTGGGACTACGGAACAGAGGACGCCCGCATCTAGTGTTGCGCATGTAAAATTAGTCACACGGATTTGGAGGCAGCTATCAAGCATCATTCCAACCTGGAGGGAGCAATAAGTCAGACTTCCTTGTAATCCTGCACAATCAGATGAATTTGGGGGGAATATCGAGACTAGACATGGTGGTGTATAGCTTGTCTCTATGCATGGCCGTCAAATCGACAAATGATTTGTCTGTGTCGATGTGTAAATGGGTCTTTTCGAGATCTGTGGTCAAGTAAAGATCTGGGCTATTGTAGATACTGAACTGATTGTGTGGAAGGATCTCTCGGGTTGTTGAACCACGTCTTAGGCGGGCAAACACAAAGGCAGATAAGATTTTGTGGGTCGACCAAACGTAACACAGATTCAACCAGTCGGGCGTGCTTTTCTCCGTCTACATCTTACATATTAGCTGGTGTATGAGTCCAACGAGATTATTCCCTGCTTTAAAAATGTCAGCGGACAGCATCGGAGTTTCCAGGAGTTTTGTTAATCTTCAGTCACGATTTTGTCAAGGTCGAGGGGACGAAACACTTTTCTAAATTTATTGGATTGTGCCTGCACCAGAACTTGTTTCCTCATAGCTCTATAATAGTCTGCCCAAGCCCTGTACGAATCTAAACAGTCTTCTGTCATACCTACTCGCATGCACGTGTCCACCTCGTTGATCCTGCTTTTCTCATAATCTCTCGCTTTTCGATGCTACGTTGACTTATGGGCTTCTAACTTTGCTGTTTGTGCCATCATCTGCTGGTTATCATACCGCGGATTTTCTTTGAATGGCATTTTGGCAGAACTTACGGGCGACTCGATCGCCAAGGATCCTAGCAATCAGGAGTGACTGCAGGTTACTTCAAGTCGTGGCTCCTCAGCTTCGTTGTCCTCTCGATGACCGTGCTTGTACCTTGTTGACCCTTGGAACCTTCCTCAGACTGTTATAGTATGAGACGTTGTGCGAGCTCTGTTTGATGGCTGTGGGAAAAAATGATCTCCTTATCAAGGTTAGCTTAGAAATCTCCTGGACAAGTCCACATTCTGTTGGAGTCACCGTAGAAGTTTTCTCTTCCTAGTCTTTCGGTGGTGTTTGCTTTATAGCAATCTAGATTTTCGTTATCAGCTGCCTAGATGCACTAAAAATAAGTTCATTATTTTTGCAAGAATTTTGAGGTATACCGCCCTACTCTAAGCTCTCGGAACTTCTGGCGGTTCACTATCGACATCTGTGGTCTGGCGTTGTCCTGTTGGAACAGTATTCCTCTCCTATGGGCCAAAGCTAACAGCTTCTGAGCGAATGCTTCCTTCAGAAGTTCCAATTGTTGATAATACAGGGCCGAATTCAGAGTTTTGCCATAGGAGATAAGCGCCATAGGAATAAGCTCATAGTAGATGATGGATGAACATGTGCCTCAAACATAGAGAGATGAGCAAACATACAGCAAGGCTTTCTTTGACATCAATCCCTACTTGGTCACCGTTAGCGTCGATTGACCACGATGCGATCATGACCATTTTCCCTTGACTTTAACGGAAGTAATCCCCTTTTCGTCACCATTCACCATCCGCTTCAAAAATGGGTCGATCTACAGTTATTCGCATATGGAAATTCGGTCCATCGTCCTTCTTTTTGTATCCAGCCTTGTTCCTGCGCCTTGCGGTCCTGGGCAATCGGAACAGTGCTCACATGAGTGTCAGACTCGACGATTTTCATGATTTTATCGACATTTTCCACAATTGACATCATTGCATCATTGACGTCAAAATTACTGGAACGGAAACCACGGAACAAAACTGCGCATGATTTACTGCTACAGTATAAACTTCACATTTTCAGCAGTCTGGCTTGTGTTTCCGCCTTTTAAGACGAAGATACGGCGTATTTTCTCTATTGGTGTCCATCTTTGACTTACGTTCAAACAAAAATGAGGCCATCAATCAAGAACTGTCCTTCAGGTTTCTGTATGACGAAATCTTATCTCTCTATCGGCATTTAATTTGGTCCGGGGCGTATACATCGCGAGATATGGA
The DNA here is from genome assembly GCA_964034865.1 of Eristalis intricaria. Lineage (NCBI taxonomy): Eukaryota > Metazoa > Arthropoda > Insecta > Diptera > Syrphidae > Eristalis > Eristalis intricaria. The sequence goes on from OZ035874.1 coordinate 23,823,677, forward strand.
TTACAATAGCCAACTATTGGAGAGTAATGTATTTCTTTTTACGGCACTTAATGTGTGCAAGACGTTCAACACAACATCAGCTACCATTGAATCTATAGATCGGCTAAAATGATTCTAGTGGTGAATTGAGGGTGAGTCATAATGATGGATGTTGCCATCAAAAGGATCGTCACGATTGACAAACTTCACAAGAGACCTTATCTGAGAGAGAAGCGTTGATCTCCGACGATGACATCAGCGTAAAGTTCAAACAGAGGATCACTCTTACCAGCTGTCATCCTCAGCACAGAAGAGAACCAACGAACAAGGCCATCTCTCCAAGAACCGACTCAAATCATCTCGTTGTCTATGGTCTATGGGCACAAAAGCTATTCAGCTATTCATTGACTGTGAAAATTCAAATGGACGCTTCGGGAGGAACGTTGTCAGTTTGATCTATGACAGCGTTCAGATTGTAAGGTCAACAACAGAGGAGTGTACGGCAGCCGGTATATTAGTGTATTAAATGCACATGCGAAGACAAGCGGTCTAACGCGAAGAGTCTTCGAATACAAGGCGGGTGTCATCACTCGGCAGAGAACAATAGCACACGTGCCAAGTCCACTCCAGATTGCAGTGCCACCTGATGCCGAAGAAACCGCAAGCAGTTAGCTTAAAGTTGACCAGTCAGACCTGTTTCTTGAGGCCTAGATACACAACAAACTGTCATAGAACGAGTGACTGGCTGGAGCTGAAGCAAGTCAATAAAATCATACAACCCTGCAGGGGACTCTATGCAGGTCCACTTACTGTCACCGCAAGTTAATCGAAAACCAATGGCAGAGAAGTGAAAGATACTGCGCGATGAATTGCAAGAAAAAACAAAAGCAGAATCGTAATGAATTGTAGTTTACCCATGCCATGCAGTCTGAGTTGGAAGCGAGACGTGAAACAATACATGCATCGTGGTGCACTTGTTGTTCCACATCGGCCTTTGTAGCTATCGATAGTAAGCCAAATCGATACTAAATTGTGTAATAATTTGATTCCCACACGAAGATTTGAATATGGTTGGAATCACGACTAGTTTCAAGGGGCGACGCGGCGGTGTCGTGCGACAGTCGCGTATTGTAAGCATTTTTCGTGTGAGTCTCATTTGTTCTCATGCGAAGTGTGGTGTTAAATTGATCTTTCGCCAGTAATTGCAGGCTGGAATCTGGATGACATGATGGTCTGTTGCTAAATATGGCAAGTGAGAATAAATGTAAAGGGGTTATAATTTGTCCTCGGATTCGTATAATTTGCGCTTGTTGTGGCCGAGCCAGTGCAGTCGACACCGAACTACATCAACATCCTGGTACAGCTCTTAAAGGACCCCGGTAGCATATCAGGCACGAGAGATCTTTAGGCCACTCGATCCTCCGCCATCAACTCTTACTCCATGCCCAAGTGCAACCAGTTGGTGCAACCACCTCGTCCTGGGTCTGGCAAGCGGTGGTCTACCTGACGGAATCACATTCAAGGCATGCCTCAGAACTCGTGATGATCCAGACATTCGTGCCATGATACCAAACCATTGAGAAGCAGCTGCGCAACATTGAGTTCCTCTCGGTCTGCCAAGTCTTTCCCCCTATCCTGAGGATCTCTCAGAACAGCACGAAGAAAGCTTATCCCGGCAGCGTGCATTCGTGATCTTATTATTTCGGTCTTCACCAAAATTTCATGCTGAGAGTTGAAATAAAAACTAACTTGAAAGCCACCAACTTAGCTTTGACATCAAGCTCGGTTTGCCTCATTACAGATCTTCTTCCAAGGTGCTTAAAAATTCACCTAGACCCGAGAGACTTAAACTTCCCCACCTGCATCAATGGGTTTTCCACTCACATGTAGAGTCCATTTAACACTCATTCTGGAAATAAGCCAAACATCTTATTTGTCGACCTTCATTCCAGCATCAGCACATACGGCCAAAAATCTATCGAGTCTCGGCTGAAAGAAAGTAAGGATAACTAAGTCATCTGCAAAAAGAAGATGACTTACCCTCAACACTCCCAATGACAATCAATCCTCTCCCCGGTTGTACTGCAACATATAGTCCAAACATATAATGAAATGGAGATGTGACAATGCGCACCATTGGCGAACTCCAACGACAACGGTGGGTGTTTTGACCTAGCGCCATTAATCCGAACATAGTTTCTAGAGATTAAGGACTGAATAGCCTTCAAAAGAGTAACATCGCTCCAAACTCTAGAGATTACCCGTAGAAACTCGGGCGCTTACCTTCTCCAAATATATACAAAATATTTCTGCAGTGTCTTGGAGAACGACTTAGAAATCTCGGGTTACAAATAATGTAGACCACTGGGCTAAGGAACGAAGGTTGGGGTCTTTATACTTAGGGTTGTTTGCTGATACTCAACTCAGCGTTTCAAGTTTAATTTAACAAGTTAAGATGGACTTACCTGTTTGCACGATTCGAAAAGTAAATAAATATGTTGAAGAAATAGTGGATCGTAATGTCTTAAGTTCGTAAGTAAGTCGCCGTGGCGTAATGGGTAAGTGCGTCGACTCCTTGAGTCCTTCCCAGACGGAAAAGATGAGGTTGTTCGAGAGGCAGTGTCTTAGGAGTTGTCTCCGTCTGTATCGCACACCTGAGTTTGAGTACAAGAAGTACTATCCTAACGAGGCAATTTTGAACAGGATAGATAATTTTATTATTAAGCTGATCAGAAGGCACATTGCACGAGGTATGACTTCTTCGAACAGTCTGATCTTTGGGGCTTACTACCCAAACACTATGTACCATGAAAGAGTGCGCCTCTACGGCCTTATTCCACCTGAAGCATTCCTCTATCTCGATCAAATTGGCCTAATACAGGATACGGAGGGATGCCCGCTGATCTTCCATGTCGTACGCCGAACAGTGGACAGGCGACTCCAATAAGAGCCGGATGTCGCTCGCAGCCACGAGGATCTCCTCCGATTCAGTAGAGCGATCTCTACTCACGACAGGAGAGATTGTGCCAAAGGACGGCACTTTTATTGGTGGTCGCACCAGAACCGGTCTCCGCCGACGTTGGCTCTTGCAAACGGTGAGACAGTTGACCATGGTGGCCAACTTACATAGAATTAAAGTTAGTTTAAGAGAAAAATGAAAAAAAATGTTATGCATATACATAACATATACAGTCTGGTGCACACGTCTGTCTCTTACGGGCATATTTAAGGTAGCTTTAAGGTTGTGTTAGATTAAGGTATTATTAAGTTAGTTTTAAGTTATTTGTTTTTTTTCATAGGTTAGCTAGGTTAAACCAAGTTTTTCAAGTTTACTTGGTAATTAAAATTAATAAAATATTGTCTCTAAATACTAAAATAACGTTGTTTAAGCCGAAAGGCACAAATAATTATAAATTAGAATAGCCTAGAGTACTCGCATAGGGTCAGTAAGTTAGGATTAAATACAATTAGTTATTTAAGATATTTAAGCTAGTTTTAAGTATATTTTGTCTAGCAAGTAAGTTTAGTTCATTAAAATAAAATCAAAATTACAATGAAAAAAAAAAGTGCGTCGACTGCTACGCAGAGGGTGCCAGCCGAATTTACCACCTATCATAATTCACGGCTCCACCTCTTTCGAGTCACTGAGAATGCTCAAAGCGTCTCAAGCTTTGCCATTCGGAGTTTGCAGAAAACTATAGGTCCCGTGTATTGGAGATAGAACAATAGCACGCCCAACACGAAAGGGTGCTGTAGAAATTACGCCCAGGTCTGCATGTGTCTTACCTTATGTTATCTTACCACCCATGTGATAATTATAGAGGACCTTAAGGACCTTCTACATTTAGAAGAACATCGAAATCAAGTCCAATTGAAATAGCCGACTTCACAGCGGATTGTCCTCTTGGCCCCTGACGAATTTGAGCAACAAAAAAAAAACAAACACAGTTATGCACAGAATTCTTGGAAGTTATTCACGTAAAATGACATTAGTTTGAAAAATGATCTAAGAACGCTGTCAAAAAATTGTAAAAGGCTAGAGAGATAGAAGTCGGCTGTCCCTACAGTTTCTATATTGAACATAATAATTGTGATTTACTGTTGCAGTCGCTTGCAACGATCTGTGTGACACTGACTGAAGAGAAGATCTCCGCATGTTAGACTGTTGAGAATGCTCTTGAAGTGAAATATGAGTTGGTCCACCAGTACGAAACTGTTTGATGCTTTCAGTGAATCGTCCTTGTTGGTGGATGTCTCGTTTACTCAAATTATCGAAGAAGTAAGAAGTAGTAAAAGCTAACTCCTAGTTGCAGGTGCTCATTTTGGATATGCTTGTTTCTTCTTTTTCGGTTGGCTTTACAATCCGGGATGGACATGTGCCTCAAACAAAAATAACGATCGGTTGCTAACTGACTTCAAATATTCGCACCAAATCGGCTTAGATCCTACCCCACATGCTACGAGAACCTTAAAAATAGCAGTATTCTGTAGCGTTGTTAGCAGACTTGTTTACTTTTTCCGCATAGTTGCATAAATCAACTCATATTGCTAGTACAGTAGTCAGTTAGGATGAATTCAATAGAATTTAGTTTAGTTTAACATGGTCCATGCTTAATGCAATATATTAGCAATATGTGGTGGTGGCTGTGGCGTTGTCCGTCGACCTCTACGCAATTTAACCTCGTGCTCGGTTTCGATTCCCGGCCGACCAAAAACAATAATTTTCACGGTCCCAACTCTTTCGAGTCACTAACATTACCCGGAGAGTAAGAAAAACTGTCTAGAAAAAGCTTCTCAAACTTGGCCGTACGGAGTCAGCATAAGACTGTAGGTCCCTTCCACTCGTGTAAGGAGCTATATTATATTATTATAACGTCCTCTTCTCAAGTAGAAAGTATTAACAACCTTGAAGATATAGAGGTGACTTAGAGGAAATATACATACGTAATGTCAGAAATAGAGGCTCCCTCCCCCATGTGGCTTCTAAGTCATAGACAAGATTATTCATTCAAAAATATTTTGTTTTTCATATTTCAGTGAAAACAAATGGACAATGTTAAAAACAACAATGGACACAACGTCGAACCTTGTGGTACACCAATCTTAAGATTTTTCGGGCTGCTAATGTACCCAAGCCACCATATAACTTGTCACGTTGATATCTATTTGATAAATAAGACGACCACCATTTGTGATTTACACCTTTTAATCCTGCTCTGTAGCCGTGGCGTAGTGGGTAAGTGCGTCGACTCCTACGCAGAGGGTGCCAGGTTCGATACCCGAATTTACCACCTATCATAATTCCTGGCCCCACCTCTTTCGAGTCACTGACAATGCTCAAAGAGAATTCCTGTCTAGAAAAATAGCTTCTCAAATTCGCCGTTCGGAGTCGGCATTAAACTGTAGGTCCTATCCACGCGTGAAAGAACAATAGCAAGCACAACACAAGTGGTTGCTGAGAAGCTAAGCCCAGATCCACCTCGGACTGTCGCGCCACCCATATTATTATTTTTATAATGTCTTAAGTTGTACTTTATAACTGACAATAACATACGATCGTGGAGAAATTTCACCAATAGAAATTAGAAAGTATGAATTTTAAAATGATAGCATGGAGTTTCAATTACATGATTTAATTGCAGACGATGTGGAAGTGTTGGAGTTCCACCTCATTTGTGCGAAAGAAATTTATATTTTTATAGCTTTGACGAACTTTCATTGTATAAACGTTAGGAAATATCCAACAATCATGGTTATGTCCTTGGTTACACACGATAGAATCATATCTACAATGTGCTCTCAACAGGTACTGTTTTCCCCATTCAATTCTTAATGCTAAATGTTATTTACTTACTTATCAGGCCAACAACCCTTGAAGGGTCAGAGCCTGAGTCTTCCATCGGATCTGGGCACGCTGCTTCCAGTCATTAAGACTAAGTTGCATTGCATCCGCAATGACTTGGTCATTATACCAGATATTCGGTCTTCCTCTACTTTCCGAACCAGGAGACTCGGATTCTAGGCTCTCTTAGCTGGAGCGTTGTTGCCCATGCACTCGATGTGGCCAAGCCAGTGCAGTCGACAGATCTTTGCTTTTCGGACTAGCTCCACATCCTGGTACGGATCGTAGAGTTCGTGGTTGTGTCTTCTCCTCCATACACCCAACTTAGAATTATTCATTCGTAGGCATCAAGAATAAGCTCTGCAGTTTTGGTTATCGTCAACGTTCGGCTACATTTTGCAGGACCAGCAAAATAAGAGGATTTTAGAGCATGATCTTGTTCCTTCGAGTCAGGAGTATGTTTGAGAAACTGTTTTGAGAAACCAAAGTAACATCGGTTGCCACGGGCGGTTCTACGTCGCATCTCCACTGTGCCCCGAGGTAGCCAAACACCTTCACTACCACAAATTGTAGCTGCCGATAGTAATGTTTTGACCATGGTGGTGTATGAGGGAACTTTTTTTGGTCGACAGCATATATTTTGTTTTGTCCTCATAGATTTTGAGACCAGTTCGTTTCGCCGGTTCCTAAATCGTCGTAAAAGCTTCCATTAGGGCACGTCGGGAATGCGGAACGTATCGATGCCATCTGCGTATCCCAGTTGTTCTGACTTGTGGAACGTAGGGCTTTCCGTGTTTACAGCTTCCCGCTGCATCTCCATGCCGAAATCAGATGCAGGTTTCACACGGCTCGGAAGTCCTTGAGACGAACTGCACGGTGCATCGCGCATATGTTAGCGTGGTGCGACACAGTCGCATCAATTTTTTCGGGATCGCGAATTCGGCCATCGAATCAAAATTAAAGTTCCGAATAGAAATTATTAGGAATTATTCAAAGACAATTTTAAATAAAACAAAAAGTATTCTTTCATTCATAAAAAATCGTAAAAACAATCACATAAGGAGCACTCGAATGAATTTCCATGGAAACATCTGTCAGACGCACAGAAAGTTAGAAGTTGTCCAATTCCATCCGTCGTGGTGAATTTCACTTGTGGTCTGCATTTGCTGGCTCTCCCTTATAAGTTGTCAATTCTTTGACAGGACGCAATGCACGCAAAGGGTGCTATAGGTTTGGATATTCAGCCTATCTTTTGACATTTTTCAACCTGGTGCACAGTTTTCTCATGAATTGACATAAGTTTGATCAGGCAATTAATAAAGACCCGTTTCATCAACGTTAAATATTGGTGCCTTAGAAAACTGATACTCCATCAGCTCCACTTGTGTGAAGAGTTTCTCACCCGAATTCCGAATTCCAAATGTTTTTCCTTTAATTTCTGATGGAATTCTTGTGCATAAGATTTCAAAATTAACGCGCTCATTGGGATGTTGTTTCGGCACTTCATGAGGAACCAGTTAAAAACCGCTTCTTCCCTTTCGGGGAATCAAGAAATGAAACACAGAAGACAATAACAGATGTATATTTACATAATGATGAATGCCCAAAAAAACTCAAATTCCAACAAAAGTGAACGTGCGCTCGCATATATGACTGTACTTACATCCATATGTATATCGCAAAAGTTTTTTGCACATATTTTGCAAGAATTCACAAGGCATTCGTTAAATCGAACGTAAAATGTTTGCATCATTCGTAATATGTTTAGAATCATCAATGGAAAAAAATTATCATTCGTTAAATCGAGTATTCGTTAAACTGAACGTCCACTGTACTTTGATTCCCAAGGACATCATTTCTTAATTCATCTGTATGCCCTTTTATAGTGTTGCTGCTTAGTCTGTGGACTATGGATTCAGTGCTCCAGTCATTTTTGGTGCTCAGTTTAATGGTAAAATTCTCTCGCAAAATTGAAATTGACTTTCTTAATCACGTCTTCCTTGGGAATAGCCAACAATCGTACCATTTCGAATTCTTCTTCTTCTACAGTCCGATATAGGCCTGGAGTTATAATACTATTAGTTGTACTATATTATGTAAAGAAACACAGTTGTAGTTTTTCTTTTTCTTCGATTTTTCATTACTTACAATAATTCTTATGACTAGTGACTTTGGCAATCAGAACAGAACTGAGCTATGTCTAACGATCAACTTACTTAACAATGCAACCAAATGAAAATGACAGTAACTATTGATGATACTAGAATCGACAGAAACAAGCCTTCTTGGACATATGCTGTCTCCATTCCCGCTTTTCACGATGCAATTCCCACGTGTATGTAAACTTTTGAACACTGGGTTTCATATCGAGCGTTTTAGCGTGGCTTGTGAGAAACGATTTGTATAACCGCTCTTCTAAGGGTTTGGAACAGTCATCGAGGAATTTGTTTTTGCATTGTCATGCACTTGTATGAACATGTATGTAACTCTGGACCTCACTCAAAATGCCTGACCAGCCGGCTCTATATTTCGCCAGCTGTTTCCAGTTTCGCACACCTAGCCAGCTGAAGGCGCCTGGTCTAGTGGTGCACTACCTTGTACGTGGACGTCCTTTGTTGCGTTGTCCCATAGGCTCAGTGTCAAAGATCCTTCTTCAAATGCCAAAACGCAAACACGGGACGAAAGATCGCACCGAGAACTTTTCTCACGAAGAGGCCAAGAACTTCGTCATGCCTCCGCACCGTACAGAGGGCGTCAGCTTGGTCCTTCGAGAGAAGGCAATTGTCGCTTGAGCTAATAGAAAGAGCGATTGGCAAGAGATATTGTGCATTTGATCTCGGTACCTACTAATGTTGCACTGTCTACAGCTGAGCCGAGCCGAGTGATGTTCTGTCCAAGAAGTTGTATGCCCTTTCTTGAAAACAGCTTATACTTCGATTTGTCCTCATTCCCCGCTGGACCCATTTCACCCGCTTTCATCTCAATGCAACCAAATGCTTCACTGACGGTTCGCTGTGTTCAACCAATCGCGTAAATACTGTCGGCGTTTTCTACGGCACGGTATTTCTACGTACGGACTTTTCGAATATCGTGTTCCTTGTGTTGGCGTGTGTGTCTTGCACGATCTTCTCCAAGATGATATTATAGAAGTTACGTAGCAGCGCGTCGCCTCGTCTATATCCTTTTTTGACATTGAAGATCTCGATGAGTTCGAAACCGATCTTGATGGAGAAGCGAATGTCCTCTCTGGGTCTCTAGTTCTGAGAGTTTTAAGTAAAATCTGAAAAGTAGATTTCTTGTGCAGCCGATTGGACCCATCTTCGCCCACATTTTCATTTTCATTATCTGATTACTGACAACTAGATGTGTTTTCATCGTCCGCCACATTAAGTAACAATGATCGGTGTAATTTGTTATTTCGGGCCGGTGTAACTGAAATGCATTCTCTAATGGTGCCGTGGGACAAAGCATCGTAGAAAGCACACATGTGGGACCCAAGAGTTATCTTGATTCACAATTAAAATGCTTAAGCTCATTTTAATGAGCACCTACACGGTATATATGTGTCATCAATAGCTGGAGAAAAAAAATGCAGAGCCAAGCATTTTGGTTTACTCTTCGAGACGAAATCGTTCATTATTGTCTTAAGTTGCACATGCAGCGCCTCCTCAACCTGGATGGAGTACCCACATGATCAGAATAAGCTTATTTACATCGGGACTGGTTAATTTTATTACTTCATGAAGCTCAGAATTGTATAGTCTGAATCGTAAACATAGTAAGCATCGCTGTCTTTCATTCGAGCCGACGCCAATTTTGTTGCGTCATGATCATGAACTTGTCAGTCACCTGCATGATCATCTGAAGGGGCCACGGTAGCATAGCACGCACAAGGGATTTTCAGGTATCTCGATCCTCCGCCAACAACTCTAGTTTCATGCCCAAGTGCAACCAGGTGAATTTTTGGACTTGGTCAAACCACTGGGTCTTCAAGGGTCGTCTATCTGTTCGAATCGGATGCAAGACACTCCTCGGAGTGCCTCCTCATGCAGACATTCGTGCCACGGGAGCAAACCATCCACGAGTCATATCCCTTTCAGTTCGAAGAAGCAGCTGCCAAACATTGAATACCTTGCGGTTTCAACTGACAGTTGAAACAAAGCTCGGTCTACCTCATTACAGATATTCTTCCAAGCTGCTTAGAGACTGACAGCTTGGTCAGTCTCTAAGCAGCTTGGAAGAATATCCCAATCCTACAAGAAAGTTCAGCATTACTCCTGCTATCGCTCGTGAGGAAGACCCCGAGATACATAAACTTCTCCACCTGCTTTAATGGGACGCCACTAGTCATTTCCGATTTGTCGACGCTAATCTTCGTTCTATCATCAGTACATCCGTCCACAAACCTTTCGCGTCCACGCTGGAACTCCGTCAGGGAAGATGTGAGAATAACTAAGTCCTCTGCAAAAAGAAGATGACTTACCCTCAACTCTCCCTATGTGAAACATTCCTCGCCTCGGATGCTCTGCAACATCCAGTCTATGTAAACAATGCAAAGGAGAAGTAACAAGACCGACCCTTGGCGAAGCCCACGCCCCCCAGTGAATGGTGTAGATTAAGCACCATCAGCCCGAATACAGCTGCAAGTTTGTGTTTAGAGACGGAATGACCTTCAAAAGAGAGACATCACTCCAGACTCCAGAGTTTACTTCGAGGAAATAAAAATCTACAAAATAGCTGTAGATAGTCTCTCAAGCCTTCTCGAGTACCATCCTTAGAACGAGAAGCTTGTCGGTTGCATTTCTGTAATGAAGAAACCCATCCTCGAACATAGCTCTAGAAAGCGCTTCCTTGTGCAGTGCGAGACTTGTGCATCTTATGATGAAACTAACGTCCCACGACAAAATAATTTCCATAAAAATATTATTGCATTGTCTTGGAGAAGGACTTAGAAATCTCAGGTTGGAAATAATGTACAACACTGGCCTAAGGAACGAACGTTGGGGTCTGCCTACGCCACTAACTTAGACCATCTATGCACTTATACTTAGGGCCATTTGCTGATACTCAACTCAGCGTTTTAAAGTTTCATTTAACAAGTTAAGACGGACTTACCGGTTTGTACGATCCGAAAAGTAGATCCTAAGGTCGGTTAAGTGTAATTTAAACTGATAATAATAACTAATGTTGAAAAAATAGTGGATCGTAATGCTTTATATTGTTTTATTTTATAACTGACAGTGAAATACGGTCGTGGAGAAATTTGCGAATAGATATTAGAAAGTATGAGTTTCAAATGTATATATATAATATATATAGCATGGAGTATCAATTACATCACTTGATGTGTAAGACATTTTAGAAACTGGAGTTCCTCCTCATTTCTACAAAAGAAATTAATTTTTATAGCTTTGCCGAACTTTTGTTGTATAAACGTTAGGAAATATCAAACAATCATGGTTGTGTCCTTGAAGAGAATTGAATTTATATTCGATTGCCAATGCAGAATGTTACTTACTTACTTAATTCTCAGGCCAAAGACCCATGGAGGGTCTGAACCTGAGTTTTCCATCTTTAACGGTCCTGGGCACGCTGCTTCTAGTAATCAATACCAAGCTGTCTTGCGTCCGCGATGACTTGGGCTTTATACTGGAGGTTCGGTCTTCCTCTCGAACCAGGCGGATCAGATTCGAAGACCCTCTTAGCCCGAGAATTGTTCTCTGCGCTCGATGTGGTCGAGCCAGAGATGTCGACGGATCTTTGCCTTCCGGACTAGCTCCACATCCTGGCACGGATCGTAGAGTTCGTGGTTGTTCCTTCTCTTCCATTTGCCGAAGAATTATTCCTTCGAAGGCACCAAGAATCAGCTCTGCAGTTTAGCTTAGCGTCCAGCTTTTGGGCTCCATAGCAGGACTGGCTGATCTTGGTCCTTCGAGTCAGGAGTCTTGAGCCGATTTGTTTCGAAAAACCGAAGTAACATCGGTTGCCAAGGATGATCCCTAGTTGGATCTCGACAGTGATGTCGTTTGTGGAGTTAACGTTTGCTCCGAGGTAGACAAACTCCTTTATTAACTCAAAGTTGTAGCTGTCGATTGTGATGTTTTGCCTTAAGGTGGTGCTCTGCGGATCGTTTCTTGCTCCATGGCATATATTTCGTCTTATCCTCGTTGACCTCAAGACTAGTTCATTTCGTCTGTTCTTCAATCGCCGAGAAAGATTCCACTACAACACGTTGGGAACGCGCGACGATGTCGATATCGTCTCCATATCCCAAAATTTGGACTGACTTGTAGAAGATAGTGCCTTCCGTGTTTATACACGCGGCTTTCAAATCGTAAAAAAAAGGTGGTGCTGGACTCGCTGGTCTTCTCCAGGAATTGCCTTAGTGTGAATTTGGTCTATAGCCGATTTGCTGCACTGGTACGTGCCGATTAGTGCGGTTCAAAACGTCTTTAGACGTTCACTCAGTTCGCTGGATAGGATCTTGTAGGCGACGTTGAGCAGGGATATACTTCTGTAGTTGTTGGAAGAGGTAGGATCGCCTTTTTTGTGGATGGAGCATATGGGGCTGATATTCCAGTCGTCGGGCGTGACGTCGTCCGCCAAAAATCTGCAGATGATCTGTTTAATGCTCCATACCAGAACATCGCCACCAGCCGTGAGGAGCGAGAGAGTTTTTGCTGCAGCGCCTTGTCAGTTGCGCTTTTCTTTTGCTCACACTCTTGACGGTTTTTTGATGGAGGTGGTAGGTAGCCTTAAGTGGTTTCAGTTACCTCTTTAATGGCTGAGCAGCAATGCAACTACATCTCGTTGTCGTTGGTGTTTGATGTAGGCATACCGGAGTGTCTCTCACGTAATTTGCTCCTCGTAGCCTCGCTCAATCTCTGCTCAGGCGTTCAATGTGGAAACTTCTCTTTGTTTGCTGGTGCAGCTTTCTGACTTTGGACAGTCGAGCTCTGAATCTTTCTTCTACGAGGAAATGTTTAGAGCCGACGTTTTGCCTTGCGTCAATGAGCATATGGTCGATTTGGTTGGCGGTTTGATCCTCCTGAGATCTCCAGGTCAGGCAAAATGTTAATACATAAACATAAATCTTTACGAAATACAGTCGAACTTCGATAACTCGAACCACCACTTGGCACAAGAAAAAATCGAGTTTTCAAGATTTCGAGTTATCAAGTAAAATGCAAAATTTATATAAATATTTATTTGCCTAGTGGGCATAATTATAATTTAAAATAGTCTGTTACACATGACTGAAAAGCGGATTTTCTTATTGCGTTTTTAAAAAAATCGTCAATGGAATTTAAACCATTGTAGGTACACAGAATCATTTGTTTGTTACATGGTCTTTTAATATAAACACAAAATTACTAATAAATTTGCAACCAACTCGCTTGAAGGTGGTTGAATCAAATCTTTCTCAATCATCGCCAAGTATCCCTATTACATCACTGCCGGTGTCATCATTACTGTCGAGCTGAGAAGATTCGGATTCACATCTAAATATCTATCCACCTGCAGAGAATCATCATACGGAACACCTTGTATATTTCTGGCTTGGGCACTTCGTCTGGGTGTTCAGTTCTGAAAATCAAAGGAATTTCATCCACTTTCCCCCGTCAAAGGAACATGCAATCGCAGTGCCACGAAAGCTATTCCTTGTAAAACGAACTTTTAGAATACGCAGAATTTGGGAATGCTCTCTTCTTCCTTTTCAGAATTAGACTTATCGAAGGTGACGCCAAGTAATCTGTTCCAGTTATCAATACATTCGAGTAATCGAAGTTCGAGTTCGTTAGCAAATTACATGCAAATTTCAGTCTTGGCACTATCGGCAACCAATTGCATTCAAATATTCGAGTTATCGAAGTTCGACTGCAATTCGATTGCAACCATCAGTCAACTATTGGAGTAACTAAGGACATACATACATGATAAGAACTTCTTTGCAGAGCATTTCATTTCTGAGGAATTCACGACCGAATCCAGGACTGTTTAAATATAAACTTAAGAAAATTACCGAAGACAGCTGTGGCAAATGCCAAGAAATATATCTTTTGACTAGCCTCCTTTCCATCAGTGAGTGGCGCCATCTATGGAACCCACAATAAAATTCTCAATTACATATCAAAAATAACGAATGACATTTAAAATCGAAGTGAAGTCGGTTCCATTTAGCCCGACTTAAATAATTTACGAACCACGCAGAAAAGGTAAAGTTGAACTTAAGACTTAAGTGTAACATGGATATGTTTTAGATTTAAGTGTATTATCACCAAAACGGGCCATTTCTGTTCGGTCGTCACCTTTTTTCTCGGTCTAAATTAGTGTCCCACAGTTCTAATAGACCACATACCGATTGTATCATTTCTGGGGAACATTATTTCTTTCCATGCAAGAGATCTCAACCAACAACCGATTTGATTTGAATTCGTCATAATTCCTGGCATAGGTCGAGCGGAGTCACAGCTCAGAATGACTCATCGCAGAAGAAGCTCAACAAAGGCTTCGAACACATGTATTTGTGTGTACAGCAAGATTTAAGCCTGATCGGAATGATAGCAATTCTTTTCTCAAGAGTGTAGTGCTGGTGAAACCCAAAATATTTGTTCTTCTGTATTTGGGAGAAAAAGTTTGCGTCAGTAGAGATGAATCACAAGTGTGATAAACAAAGTAAGAGCATTTAAAATATTCCAAATGGAGGCTGGGCGTCGAACTCTAGTCGTCAGAAATTGACAATAAAAATGGTTAACAAAGAAACAATGTTATCGGATTCATATAATTACTAAGGCCGTACATTGAGAAATCACTTAACTACAATGAATATGTCATGGTTGCATTTCTGGGTATAGAAGGCGCTTTCAACAATATCTAACCACAAGCAATCACACAGGTAATGGTAGAACTAAATCTAGAAGTGGGACTAGGAGCATTCATAAACCAACATTTTACAAGTAGAGTGATTAATGCCACTATAGGTAACGTTTACACCTCAAGGAAGAGTCTCAGTCAGTGAATAGACTGCTACTAATACAGAAGAAGAGAGAAGAATAGTTGCAAAATGATTACTTGAGCGAACGATGTTGCCATAGCCTTCTCGGGAAAATAGCCCCAAGGCTTGAAGCAACATAGTCTCAATCTACTTAACAACTTGGCGACTGATAATGACCTGAATGTTATTGCTCAGAAGAACGTAATCGCAATTTTTAATTGGCACCCGTATTATATTCTCGATAAGGCGAAATACCTTGGCCTCACACTGTTCAGTACATTAAACTTCAAGCTCCACACAGCAGAAGGAGTAAGAAATGCCATCACGGTTTGGCACAAATGGGGTCTTCAGAATTATTTGAACCCTTTAATATCTTTTGATAAGCAAATAGCAATCGACTAAAACCATGCTCTCAAAGGTGGAAATGGATTTCACATTGTACATGCTAAAATTTAAAAGAACAGCATCTTACCTCCACTAACCTTGACTTCTTCAGACAAAAACTTTGAAACTCTGACACCGGAAAGAGACCCGTGGTACGTCGGCAATATACCCTTTGGCAACGCCATGCACTTTTACACAGATCGATCCACCGGATTGATGGATTGCGAATGGGTGTATTCTCTGAAGATTTAAATTTAAATAAATCACTTCGTCTACGTAATCACTGCAGTGTTTCCCAATCGGAAATATTGGCAATTAGCGAAGCCTTGGCCTGGTTTAGGAGGCACGCGATATCCCCTCGCGATGTCTGCATCTTACGGATACCGAGGCAGCAGTTAAATCACTGACATCGTTCTCTGATTATGTCCAGTTTGTCACATTTAAGGAGGTTGTTGTCGCTTGCGCTATTCACTTTGGGCCATAGCTTCCGAGTTGTGCCACAGATGTTTAGGGAGTTTCAGGGAGATATTCACTTTCTCTATGATCACGTTATCCAGCTTTTTTTCTATTGAGATGGTTTGATACATAAGATTTCCTGGGATGAATGTTTCGACGTTCTTGTCGAATGACCTTAAGCTTTTCGCGGCATCATGTGACGAGCTTGTACTTGATTAGAATGGTTTTATCAGCCGGAGGTTCTGCTCTGGCTGTAAAACACTGCCATAATCAGGGATACTGATGGCACTGTGCATGTTAAACAATTTACTATTTGTTCTATTTTCGATCCATTAGTGCACACATGGATCTTTGAATTGTTGATGCATTCATTTGTCATCTACTCCGCCCCTGTTGGGAAACAGCACCCGCAGAGCCCATATCTTTTCGGCTGTGAGTCAGTTGCCTTAAGCATACTTCTTTTGAGCCTTAGACAATGCCGCTGCGTCCAATAGAAGGTAGGAAAAAAGTGTCGGCAAAAGTGGCCTCTAGCATTGCACCTGGGTTAATTTTGTGGTGCTTGTATGTCTAGTGGAACTTGGAGCCAGCCACTGGATTGGTTGGTACTTATGGTGCTCTTTGCAGCAGCCATCTACATGTAAGGACTAGAGGTAGTGCATTCAGTAATCACCACATGCCTTAGAACACTGACCAGCATCCAGTCCTTAAAAAAGCAATGCCAGATGGGACACAGGCATCACATGCCAAATCTCCAAGCAAATCTGGTCCCGTCTTGATTCAAAAATTTCATAGAGATCCATGATTAGCGCTGTAGAGTTACAGCTCCGGAGACTGCCTATTAAGTCTAAGTACTCGCAAAATGGCTATCAAGTGACTTCTGCAATAGTTGCCTAGATGAAGAAGAGGAAAAAGCTTACATCACCTTCTCGGCACCTGCCCCGTACTCGGTGTCCAACTTCTTTGATAATCTAAGCGACCTTAGTGAAACATCGGTCAAATCAATTCTGAAATTCACTGACAAAAATGGCTGGAAGTCATAGTAACAACGCCGACCCAAACCCCTGTTGGTTAACCCATGTAGCAGTACAACGGACTTTGAAGGTCATGGAGACTGATACCAATGCTACATAGTTCCATCAAGTCGTTAAAATATAAGGCGTCTAAGGAACTATTTGAGGTGCATAGAAGATTCTCCTGCTCCTCTTCAACTCTGCAGCTCCTGCTAAAGTCATTTTAGGGGATACCTAATCTGGAGGCGTGAGTACCGATGGGATTCCGTCTGTTCATAATGATTAGGTCGCGTGAGCGTTTTGGGTCGAGAGTAGGTCATAATTGTTTTGTAATTTGCATAAGTAAGTGTTTCAAGCACTAGTAGATGCTTTAAAGTAGCGAAGGGCATGGATGGACGGTCTCCACCGGGATAGGGTGCTGAAGTAGTACCCTTTCTAGCGAGTTCGCCGGCCTCGCAATTCTCTAGAATATTACTCCGTCCCGCCACAGACATAAGTTGTGTAATTTTAAAATACTTGGCCATCTGAGAGATGGGCAGCTGTTCAGGGAAGTCATACGGTCGAAATTGACTGCGAGAGATTTGATAGCTGCTATAGTCTCAATCTGGAGACGTTATAGTGATTAGGTTTATGTTAGGTGGAGGGGCGGCAAGTGAATTCACCAGCACACTTAGACCATGTTGGTCCATTGTGATACCCACAGTCAGACTGCTACCACTGATTGACCACTGGTAGCAGTCACTGGCAAATGGTGACTGGGCCAGATTTGAAAACCTGATAAAAGCGTTTTAACTTTGCTTTCACTGGGATTCGAACCGGGGGCCCCGCTAACCAGGGGCAGGCACTCAACCAACTGCGCCGTGATTAGGTAGTCGGTTGAATATTTAGTTCCTTACCAGAGCTAGACAACTGCACCTAATACTTCGGCCATCTTCAATCCATCTCTGTGGAGATTCGCAGAGAACCGTCCACCGTCTGATGTTCAGTCGAGCAATATGATCTGGGAGGTATGGTGCTTAAAAAATTCTTCTCGAAGAGGAGCAAGTATCATAAGCTCTGTGTGTTTTGGTATGTGTTTGAATCTGCCAATTATAGTAGTGTCCGGAGCTGAGCTCTTTCCACATAAGCAGCCATTTCAATCTTATCGCAGACTGTCTGCCAGATACTAAGATCCATCGGGAGAAGATTTATGAGTGTATTCATGGCTGCGGAGGAGGTTGATAGTAACGCTTCGCTGTACACATGTCTTCCGTTGCACCCTTTCGACAACCAAATAAGTCATGTATAATCAGACTCAGTTGCCTGTGTGAACGAATAATAATATTCCACGAACGTTTGAAAAATTGTATCGGTCGAAATCTAGAAATTAAGATCTTATACGTATTTCGGTTCAAGACAGAGTTTGGAGCACAAATGCTTTTAAGTGCAAATTACATTCAGTTATAATTTATTGCATCGTCAATTGCAGGCGAAAGGTAAACGTTCAAGCTTCTATTGGAATTCTAGTAAAACACGAATGATTATGCTCTATTAAGGAGGTACCGGCAGCTGGAGTCGGTCTACTTTCACTAGTTGCCTTGTGTCGCCCAATTAAGACAAATCTAATTCATTTCTTGTTCAGTTGTACAAGAATTCGTGCGAATGTCGTTAAATTTGGTAGAGAACTGATAGAAGAACTGTCTTTACACATAGTGTTTGCCGCCACGGTAGTAGTTATTTATTGTTTTTGATTTATTTTTTAATGATATTGATCGAGTTACTTATTTTATGAATCACTTAGCTTCAAAGAAAAAAACCGTTCTTTTAGAATTGAATCATAATGTGTTTGTTCGAATTTGAGCTTTTGCACATTCATGCCATTTCAGTTACCAGCGCGTCCTCTAAGCCTTTCCTGACTTTAGCACACAGCATTAGCTGCTCCTTTACGTGAGATGGTAGGCCCCGGGCTAGGCATGTGATCCTCTGACTTTTTGCCTCGCTTCGTCAGGCGCGAAGCCTTTTTCAACGCAACGAAGGTACCATCTGCTGCCCGTGCCACTGAGCCCTTTTCGGAGTGGATCATGTGGGCTCCGTCCTTGGCATCTGTGGTCATTTTCGCCATTTCCTCGTCGTAGAGGACTCTAGGATCGAGGAATTTGAACTTCGGTTCCCTTTTTTCCCTACTCTCGAAGTTAGAGGTTGGGAAGCTAGATCTTTGCTGCCGCTTAACTTTTCGTGAGTTTAAGTGCTCTTGCCTGCCGGTGGCCATAGGGTTTTAGCAGCTTTTCGGCTGTTGCTGGATTGCACCTTTTTCTGCCACACCCCGTGGCCTGCCACAGGCTTAGCACTTGGAACTTTGGATCACTGCAATAGCTGTGGTAACACTCTGAAGTCTATTTAGCGCTACGTTTTTATTTAATTGGGATCTATTTTGTTTCCTGGAGAAACGAAGGAAAGGTCAGTCACGTCAGAGCACCACATTAGCGTGGTAAGACAATCATTCCCCAAGGTGGCCCTTCCGTTAATACACAGCCATTACTACGCCCTGGCTGCCAATGTGCACCGATCACTTGACAGCCTGGATTAGGGGGATGATAGACTCAGTTCGGCAGGACAGATAGACTCCTTGAGGATCGTCTAGTGACTAGAAAGTGGAGAAGACGTTTCTTATACCGGGAATTGAACTCAGCAGTCGTCGAACCAATCCACAAACCTCTGCAGAAATCATTCATAAGAGCTCATAGTCTCCTAGCATGCTTTCCCAGGAGAGAGGGCCCTCTTGAATAATTGAGTAAATGTTTCTTTATTTTTCATATCAATCTGGGAACAAGTGATTGTACAGAACATGTGTCAATTTTCCCTTAAGAGCAATCAAGTCCTTTCTAACAATTCAAATTCAAATGATCGCCTCTGCGAACGTCAGAAGAATTAAAAATGGTGACCTTCTACGTGGAGATCGTTCCCGATGATCGCTGATCTTCAATGTGAACTGGTAAAAAAAGAAATGGCTCAGGCTTCGACCGCCCGGGCTAGATGTGTGTATATCCAAGAACTAGTCTAAATTTACCAATAGCACCATAGCAACTCCCAGATCATTATATTTAATCGTTAAATTTAATTGATATTTAAGGCACGGCAAGAAGATCCACCCTCTATCCCTCTCTCCTCCCTATACGCCACCATCTGTTAAGGACGCGAACAATTAAAACAACCACCGTCAAATGCGTGGACGGCAACACTTTCTTTGGGTTTGTTAAGGGTAGACGGGGGTAAGCCACGTCTAACTTCGGTCTTGTCGGGCCCATTTTGATGGCAAAGGGGAATGAAATGAAACAATTGCTGTCGGAGCACGAAGTTGTCATGTTGTTGTTATAGTATTGTTCTTACATCTGGATATCCTCATAAGCATGGAAAGAAATGTTAGAGAGATCTTTATTAGATCCTGAAAGACATACAGTCGTCTAGTACGTTTGTATGTCTAGTGGATTTTGGGAGCCAGCCACTGGATTGACTAATCCTTGTAGAGCTCTTTGAATGAGCCGGAGGTAGTAGATTTATTTTATTTTATCACTCAATCTTGAGACCTTCACTTAGGCACCTCATCTGTGTCATAACAGGGTACTGTGCAATTGACATACAAGGCCGATGGATTGTTATCCTGCATGAATGAACAGGAGGAAGCGACCGCACCTCCCATCCTCTCTTCGTGCTAAGCCATCTGGCACAAGTATCAATTGGTTCCACGTATAGAAGTACACCTTGATCCACACAGTAGACACGTGACATCACAGTACACCTTTACTGGCCTGATCGGCGCTGCTATCTGCAGCCAGCGACTGCAGCCGATTCTTACCTATCACACGGCAGACAGAAATAGACCATATCTTCTAGCTTCGGTTCTCTCAACTCGGTAAATGAGTAGTAGAATACTGCCTCCAAAAACCCTGCGCTGTTGATTTTTGCCGACATTTTTGACACAGCCAATGAAGCATTCTTCAGCACAAATGCCGGCGAAACATTGCCATACCAATCAATGTGGTTGCATTGGTCACACTAGTGATCGAATAGCATTACATAATGTCCCTTTGTCAGATGGGTCATGTTCACTTCTTACAACATTTCGGGTAATCCAATCACAGTTTCGAAAGATTATGCAGCTGTTAAAGCTGTCAATTTGTAAAACGTAACAGCTGCATTCATTGATTAAGATCAGATCCAACAATGCAGATAAGTTGCTTGTGCTTATTATGAAAAAGCAGAGGTTCAGGCAGAGGTCACACGATTTGTGTGAAAGTGATCGAATACAGACTTGACCAACATAACTGTTCATTTATTGATAATTCAAGTAGTAAATCAAAGCGATTAAGAGATCAAGAAACAAAGCGTTACAGACGACTCGGAGAATAGTTTGGAAGACGGTCTAGACATCTTGAGAAACGTATATCGTTATAAGATCATTGTAAGTATTCTGAAAAGGTTTGGAATTGATTGCCCTTTGTGAAGAATAAATCCCCCAACCGCGGAAAAATTTTAATTGGAAAGATTGCAGGAATACAATTTCAAAGTTTGCGAAGTAAAATTTAGGCTAAAATGAGACGATTCAACGTGGAGACTGATTTTTTCGTAAGAGCGCATGACCCACACCTTTCTATGCAATTTTTTTTTATTTTTATTTTTTATATTTACCATCACAGGGCAAAACAAAACTACGTACTCTCAGTATACGCCCTCAATAGCGCGTTACACAACAGATGTTTGCTGCGCGACTTAGGATCACCTACCGATTTTGCATCTCATAGATTACATCAAATAATAAATATTAATTAAGGAATAGTGTATTAATGCATTTTTAAGCTCGATCGAGACAATTTAAAGTCAATTGCGTTGTAATGTTCATTAAAAGTTCTAGTTCTAGGTTCATTAAAACCATGCCCCTTATCGTAAAGTAAATTGGGAGCATATATATTCATGAGAAAAAGTAATTCTGGTGAATTTACACGGTAATTAATAATGTCGCGGATAAACATGGCTGACGCTGCCTTACGCCTGAAACTTAAGGTTTGCAAGCCTATTATTTTACATTTGTCGTCATATTTAGGGAGTGCTTCGAGGGTATATAACTTACGGACAGCATATCTCGTGAAATTCTTTTGCACTCTTTCGAATCTGAGCTCTTGTGTATTACATGGGGAATCGCAAATAATGGAGGAGTATTCTAAATATGGTCCAAGTAACGAGCAAAAGATGGAGTTAAGACTAGTTATATCCCGAAAACATTTACTATTTCTTTTCAAAAAATCTAACATAACGTTAGTCTTCGCAATTGCATTATCATAATGTAATGACAAAATGAATTTAGCATCAAAAATTACACCGGAATCTTTAACATCTCCTAAGCGATTAAGTCTGTGATCACTTATGAATTAAGCATAGACAATTGGCGATGTAATTCGATGTGCAGTAAAGATATTACATTTTCGAATATGCAGCTCTAGTTAATTTTCTTTACACCATTGCACTACTGTATGGGTATCGAATCGGAACTTAATGCAATTAGTTACACTATTTATAGATGAATACAATTTGAAGTCGTCTGCGAAGGTTAAAATTGTACAGTATTTGAAAATTTCGTGAACACCGTTTATGAACAAAAGAAATAGTAATGGTCCTAAATGGCTACCCTGTGGCACGCCCGATGTAATTTTATTACCCGAGAGGTAGAACTATCGATCTTTACCAATTACTTCCTGCCCTAAGTAGTAATTGGAATACCACTATAACATTGAAGAATGGAATCCCAAAGACTTTAGCTTGTTTAAAAGCAAAGTGTGATGGCTTTTAAGAAATCGGTGTACAGTACATCAACTTGTAAAATATTTTCTTAATTTTCACAAATATATTTCGAAAATAATGATAAATTAGTTCTATATAACCTGCCCTGCATAAAGCCATGTTGGTTTTTAGAAATAACTTCTTTTACTATGAAATATAATTTTTCTTTCAAATAACTTTGGTATTGATGAAAGCTTTGATATTGGTCGATGGTTTTTACTTTTTGCCTAAAAACCGATTTTAGTAATAGGGGTTAGAAAAGAATAATTCCATTTATTTAAAAATGCACCATTTTTTAGCGATTGATTAAATATAATTTTAAGTGGAAGATAAAGCGAAATCCAGCTATTTTCAACCGGAACCCCATGGCGGCCTGGGCTATAATGTTCTTTAAGATTTTTTAACGCATTTATCAAATCTTGATCCGTAAATTGCAATACATCTACATCCAGAACCTCGGGTATATTAGAGTAATGGTTAATCGTTGTCTGGACCAACGACCCATTGTAGACCGACTCAAAAAAGTCGGCAAATAGGTTACATGTTCCATCCAAGTTAGTTGAAGTTACGTTTCCAAATTCCATTACCTTGGTCAAGCCCGAGGAATTTCTTTTCGAATTAAAGTAATTCCAAATAGATGCACCATTGCTCCTTACCGAAGATTCTGCAGATAAGACGTGTTGTTTACATAAAAATCTGTTCAAGAACTAATATTCATTCCTGAGTTTCACGATTGAAACTCGTTTTATTTGAAACATAGTTCGAATACGCTTTCCTTTTAGCGTTGCCTAAATTGACCAAGCTTTTGGTTGCCCGTGGAAATCCTAATCGAGATCTATGACGCATTTTAGAAACATATGACTCTAGAACAGAATTAATTTTATTCATGAATATATCATAGTTACCTTTCAAATTGAGGGAATCCAACAAGTCGTCCCAACTGAATTGATTTAAGTATTCATTCAGTGCAACAAAATTCGTCTTAGCGGATTTTCAATACACTTGGTGTGAATCTTTCTGCAGCAGAATTCTTCGGACAGAGTGCCGATATTACATTCACCACAAATATCCACCATCTTCGAGTTTTTTTTTTGTTAAAAACGTAATTTAAAAATAGAAAATAGCCGAAATAAATGATAATGCGCGAAACGATGTATACGGCTTTGCAGATCAAATGTTGTCACAATTGCACCTTAGGTTAGGTTAGGTTAGGCCAAGTGTGATACTGCCCATTGTGATACTTGGAACAGTATGGCCCTAGGTGTAAGTACATACGCCGTGCCAAAGCGCTACGCGAGCAGAGGGGATTTGTGGTTTCTATTTGTTCATCATCCATGCAGCTTCTGCAGAAGTCTGGGACACCCATCCTGCGGGCATGAATGGCAATTGCGTAAATCCGATCCTAAGCCAATTTCTGGGTTAGACTTAACAGACCTGCTGGCCATATTTCATTTGTTTTAATCCAGCTGGTGCTTTCTAGTTACTTGTGGTGGGTTGTTCGAATTGTATGTATCTTCAGAAGATTAAAGGCCGTAGCGATCGGCTTGATAGGTGGAACTTCTCCTAGTGTTCCAGAATAGGTTGTAGCATACCTAGCGAGTTCATCGGCTTTGCAATTGTGCGTTATGTCCAGGAACCCGTACGAGGTGTGTATTAAATGCTCAGCAACCTCGCCGGGATCTTTTTGAATTGAACATGCCATGACAGATGGTGATATCCTTTTTGGTCTTACATTGTTCTTGAGCCAGTATATTGCCCCTTTTATCGCAATGGTTTTTGCCTGAGAGGCGGTACAGTGATCAGGAAGCTTTAGCGAGATAGCAATATTAATGTCCGTGGAGTAGACATCTGCACATGCTCCGTATTCGATCCGTCTGTTGAGATACGGAGAGATCAGGCAGCGACCAGAAAGGAAGACTGGTGGAGAATGTGTCGTTAAGGAGAAAGCTGAGTTCATTAAGAAGTAACCGATGGAGAATTCAAACCACAGTCGTCTCAGGGCTGTGCTGGCTTTATACTTGTTTACATAATATTTCCAGGGGCGGAAAGTGGAGAAGATTTGTGTTAAGAACGTCTGACGAGGGGCTTCTCAGCAGTCCACTGATGCACATGCAGGCAAGTCTGTGGACAATCTACGGTCTCAGTTCAGAAGGCTCGGTCTGACAAACGAGGTAAAAATGAGATAGCTTTCTTATGGCTATAAAGGCGAAAAAAGCACTCCTAAATCTGCTCAACATCCAGGTTGAACTCAACCTCTGGGGGTTAGTTGCAGAGGAGTGCCCAGCTAAGCGCAACTCTATGCAGGGACTAGATCCTCGTTTCCAACGCTTAAGCAAACCTGAAATCACATCAAAATCACTGGATTATGTCACGTTTTTCTATTTCATTCACTCCTCCGCACAAGAAGTGAACAAATACTCATAAAAAAAACCTCAAATTCCGGTTCAACACATGTCCCTTAAGGCTCTCTGACGTGAAATATGAAAGTATGGCTAAAGAAAAAACATACAAATTTACCAAATTATACAACCCAGAGAGAGAGAGAGACAGAGAAATCGATTAAGAGTGTGCTGAAGATCAAATTACAGAACCGATGGTACTTTTAAAAGACTGCAAAACATTTTAATTGCCTTGGTAACGGTCACTCGATATTTCGCCAATTCATTGTCATTACCCTCTCTCTGGCATTGTCAACTTCCCCCTTTCAGCGTGATTGAAAATGTGGTTGTGTACGCTTAGGGCAATTGTCTATTTATGGCTCGTACCTTTCAAAGATTTTTTTTCAAAGACTATCGGTGGAAGAAAAGAGAAAAAATAAATCTTAAAGTGATTGAAAACGTTTTTTTTTATTATGACTCGCGTCACAATAATGAGCAATAACAAGTGACATTGATCAAGATTTACTGGCAACAGACTCGTTCACCAAATTAATGATCATGACAAATGGATGAAGGATTTGCATTCCTTAGCAACGTTCGTGGATTTATTGTTTTTCATGGATTTAATGCCTCTGAGAGGATGTGTTTGATTCTGGTCGCGTTGGCTTATTGCCTCTGTCTCCCTATCTCTCTCTCTCCCTCTCTCTGTATAGTTTGATTAATGATGTGTTCGTAAATAACATATGCTTCTTGTGAGCTATTGTCTATTTCTTAGCCTACTTTGAAAATTACTCTGTACCGGTTTGTTGTTGAATAGAATTTTAACGGAGTTGAAGTGGTCTACATATGGTCTGATTGTGAACAAGGCACATCGGGTCAACAAGAATCAGGAAGTCTGCTTTTGAAAGAACTAGGCGGATATAATGGTCTTTAATCTTAATGGGTTCTGACCTTCGTTGGTAAACATATCCGCATGTCACACGGTTTAGTTAGTATCGAATTCTTCCAACGCGAACATGGCCTCCTCCATTTTGTCATTTACTCTCAGTCTGTTACTTCGTCTGCTTGCGAGTGAATGGGAAAATTTCATGATGATAGGCCCTCTGAAGTCTCTGAATACCCTTATAGCTGGACGATAAGCAAAACAGCAGAGCTTATTCTTGGTGTCTTTTTAAGAAACACTCGACGTCGGATATATATTCTCCCGTCTGTGTGGAAGTTGAATGGAGGAATTTAAAAACAGAAGGCACTAGACCGTGCTTCAGCTAAGAAGTTCTTCGAAGGGGTTCGAGAAGGAAAAGAAGACCGAACCGCTGACTCAAAAAGCTTGGTCTAAATGGAAGGCGGCAAATTCATATTCTCCATGGGTGTCCTGATTCTCTGAAATCACACTTCATCATATCCGGAGACAAGTAGAAAGGTTGACGTGGGTTACCGTTGTGGTATTCGTGCATTATCTTCTGCTGGGGAATCAGTATCCTTCTAAGCAGACGATGAAGAAAACTAAGAGTAAAACATTTAAGGTTAGTTTGTTCACTTGCCGGAAAAATGTGAGTTAATCAACTGCGGAGTTGGTCTCTGTGGTTTAACCGGCGAGTTGAAAATTGGGTTTGTTCACTCACTCACGGTCTGAAATTTAAAATCCAGAAGTTATTCAACTTTCAGAAACGTCTTTCAACTTTTAATTTACGGTGTGTGCTGTTCATGTGCGAGGGAAGGAGGATTGAGAGTGAACGTTTTTAGCAGAGATAATGTTTGGATGTCTTAACGCCCTTTTCTCTGGTTTTCAGTTAGGTTAGGCAGGGGGCTGCTATTGAATTCACCAGCACACTTAGACCATATTGGTTCATTTTGATACCCCTAGTCAGACGACTAGAACTGATTGACTGACTACTCCAGTGATAGTGTCGTTATTTTCCCAACAGCAAATGGGGACTGGACCAGATTTGAAAACCAGATAAAAGCGTATTATCTTTGCTTTCACTGGGATTCGAACCGGGACCCCCCAAGAGGCAGGCACTCTACCATCTGCGCCATCCAGTCATTCTGGTTTTCAGTTGCTGCCGTTTATGTTATGGAGAACAGCACAAGCGACTATGTACATTTGCAATGCTTACACTA
The DNA here is from genome assembly GCA_964034865.1 of Eristalis intricaria. Lineage (NCBI taxonomy): Eukaryota > Metazoa > Arthropoda > Insecta > Diptera > Syrphidae > Eristalis > Eristalis intricaria. Next base: position 23,850,653 of record OZ035874.1, read on the forward strand.
AAAAGTCTGCATTTGCCTATTGAATTGACACGACCGCTTAATATTGTAATACGATTGGTCAGTTTTCAATTGCCCATAATTCATTCATAAAAAATTAATACAGAATATATCAAATACAGTGGGATCTCCTTTTGTCGAACTCTAACTAAGTTGAAACTCTCTCTAACTCGAGCTTTGTCAACATATTTTACATACATATCCTTCAATTTTGAATACAAAAACCTCTCTCTAAGTAAAATTCTCTCTAACTCGAACACAATTTGGTATCCCGTGACCATCTTGTAGACAAGGGTGGAGAGACATGCTAGGGGTAGCCCGCGTCTGGTGTGCTCGGGGTTTGCTTTTGGATTTTCTATTCTCACTTACCCACTACGCCACGGCAACCGACGATAGGGGATGCGAGGGGATAGGAAACAGAAAAAGTTCAGCATTGAGATCTCAATTGCAGAGACTGAAAGATTTTCTGTGTGAATGTGGCTTGTGATCACAAAAGGGAATTTGAAAGAATCGCCGACGAATCTTAGAGAGTGTGAAAGCAGCCTTTGAGAGACGAAAACGATAAATGAAATCACTATCATCCCCATCTTGTGTACACAAAGCCAGGCAGGCAACTACGATAATGGAAGGAAAGAGAGAGAGAGAATCACCGATTTCATCCCTTAACTTCTGCTACTTCCGTAAGGTGAAGAAATGAGGAGTTGATTAACCCATGAGTTGTAAAATTTAAGTTGAAGGAATACAATTTGAGTGAATGACAACAAATCCCGAAAGTTGAAGATAAAAACGCTAAGGTTGTGCTCAACTTTTGGTGAACAAAATTATCCTAGGAATTCGTGAATTGTCTCTGCGAATCCGATGAGGTATTGATTGATTCCATTTCCAATCGTTCCAGTCGCTTCATAAACCTCTTTGTTATTTGCCCTGTATTGTGGAGCCTTGTCTAATCAGTTTTAGTTTGTTATTTATTCTGTTATTTGTGTTTGTGGTACAGAGATGTATTTGTGTTTTCCGCGTTCTTATTATGCATTTCTTTATTATTGGTCCCATCCCAACCATTTACCACCTAATCAAAACATGCTTGTCGCAGAGGTTATTCAGCAGAAACGGCACTTCACTCCCTAGTCAGCACCATTGAATAAAAATAAAAATAAAACAATATACAATGGTCGCCTTCCTTGATAAAAAATGTCAAGTTCGAAGTCTTGGATAATGTTTTAATCAGACTTTATGCAACAGTCAGTATTCAAGGATGGCTTAGACCGTATTATCCCGTAGAATTATCCAGTCTGAACAAGGACATAACGGTAGAGCTGGGAGAGTAGTCAGAGCAATCCTACACGGATGCGTACTTTCTCATCTTCTCGGGATACTGGTGATGGACGAAATTCTTACGGAACTTAGTTTTGTAAAGCAACTTAGTCCGAGCCAATCAATAGCACAGAGATATTATGGAAACTTGCACAAATAAGTTAGAAATGCGGACAGGAAGAGCTGCTCTGGGCGCAAACGGTCACCTTATCTTTCCACCCGTAAACCTTTACTGCAAGCTGTCTTCATTGCCAAGTCGATATAATTTTTTCAGTGACCGACCCATGAATGGTGTCTCAGAACCCTTGCTCGCGAGATCTTCTTTAATTTCAGTGCAATGATTTCAATTGGTGGTGTCCGTGTGTGTATCTTTCAGAAGGACTGAGATGTCATCACCATTTTCATATTTCAGCTGCTAAATTTTATTCAGAGCATCAATATAAATGATTCCATGTTCAGCCTCTGTGTCGGTATTTTTTCGAGGCAAGCTAACTGTTCTGCAAGTCGATGAACTTACTTATGGCCACAAAATTATATCAGCTAACTTCGTACGTTTTTGATAAGCCTTCGACAATGTGAATTCCTTTTCGTTTTTGGCAACACAAATTTTGTTTTATTTTACCTTTCAGTTTAAATGACAACATCGCCTCATTGACAGCTCAATCACGTCAATGACAACCGCCGCAGCGGTCGTCGTTTGGTATCTTGAGAATCGTGCTTCTGGTGCTAATCGGTGACTTTTGAATCGGTTTAACTTGCTTAAAACGTAAATTGACTTTCCTGGTCTCAAAGTGACCGTATTCTCGTTTGTTCATGAAGCAGCAGAAACCCACTATGATCGTCCTTGAATTGAAGAATTCTTTGGAACAATGGCGTGGTTTTTTGTTCATTTTGCTTTATTTGTGCGCTGAAGTGCTGTCAATGAAAAGAAAACAACTCAGCGCAACAGGTGACAGCTGAAGGTTATTAAAAATGGAGTGCTAGACAAATGAGTAAAGTTGTTCACTATTTAAAAAAAGAAGTTCTGTTGGGTTCGTATTAGTCGCACAAGTGTCGTTGACATAGAGATTTAATGTGGTGTTGTTCGCTGTTCATTGCTTGGTCTTGGGAAATACTTCAAGGCGATGTCATTAAAAAGAAGATTACAACTTTGAATATGTTTTTTTTTTTTCTTGAAAAAACAGATTTTTGGTAAATTCTTGTTCTGTTATCTGTGTACACAAGATTTTGTTAACAATTTCAAGTCAAAATCAGCTGGATTTTTTTTAAATTTTGTCCACTCAGCCTGCACTAGACGCAACATGATGCGTTGTATCGTCGTCCGGCAGAGAGTTCAACGATAAAAAAAAAACGTCTTGCGTCGGTTCATCGACATCGACGTATGCACCGCAAGTCGCGATCAAATTCAAGAGCAGGCCCACATGAACTGAGCGGGTGTATTGCATTGTCGCTCACCAAAATGTGCATAATTTTTGGAGGCAGACTGAAGTCACAAGCTACATTTGATGCTATTGGATATACTCATAAAACAGTCAAAAATTTAGTACACTGAATAAGAGTTGTATTGATACTTGGGAAACGAGTAGTGCGGCTGACTGTCTTTTGACGATATAGCTTCCATTTTATTAAGCAGTTTAATATTCATCTCATTCGACATTGTAAAGCCGATGAACCAGGCAAGTTTGGTGCGAAGTGGAAACCTACCATCTCTGCATCTTTCTGAAACATCTTCATGAGATTAATTTGGAGGCGTGGATTGCTGGAGCGTAGTGGATTGGAGCGTCGACTCCTTACTTCCTTATCAGTCATACGAGCCATGAAGGGTCTGAGCCTGAACAATTGCTGTCTGCCTTCGCTGACAGTCTTGGGCATATTTCTTCCAGTTATCAAGACCAAGCTGCCTTGACTTGGTCTTTATACCCGAGACTCGGTCTTCCTCTCTTTCTCGGACCTGGAGGCTTGGATTCGAAGAACAACTTAGCTAGAGCGTTGGTATCCATGCGCTCGATGTGGCCGAGCTAGTGAAGTCGATGAATTTTTGCCTTCCGGACTACATCCACAACCTGGTACAGCTCGTAGAGTTCGGGGTTGTGTCTCCATGCACCTTCCTCGCAGACGGGACCATACATATATCCGACTTTTTCTTTCGAAGGTACAAAGAATCAGCTGCGCAGTTTTGCATAGCTTCTATGACTCGGCTCCATACAGCAGGACTGGCAAAATAAGAGTTTTGTAGGGCATGATTTTGGTCCTTCGATCAGGTAATAAGAAAACCGATCATGAAAATTAGGCGCTATTTCTCTGTTTAGGAATTCGGGGTTGTAGAGTACTGGGAACACCAGAAATATGAGAGAGAGGAAATGAGGTCAAGTTCAAGCAGTAGTCTTATTCGGTTAGACAACCTATCACGTGCGAATGAACTCGCATTCGCCGAAACCGTAAGATTTCAAAACCTCGAAAGTGCGTGGAAAAACCTAGGAGTTTTGGAGAAATTTGATGAAACCTAGCGGTTTAGTTTGGTGGGAACATAGCATAGATTAGGACTGGTTATTGTGATTGCCAGAACTGCAGCAGTTCAGGCCAACTTAGATCCTAATTTGATCCATTATGATATCACTAGTCGGCTTACGCACCGGTTCCTTTTCAGGGTACTAACTAAACACCTGGTGGGTCGCCGTGGCGTAGTGGGTTAGTGCGTCGACTCCTACGCAGAGGGTTCCAGGTTCGATACCCAAACTTACCACCTTTCATATCTCACGGCTCCAATGCTCAAAGAGTATTTCCTGTCTAGAAAAAGCTTCTCAAACTTGGCCGTTCGGAGTCGGCATTAAACTGTAGGTCCCTTCCATGCGTGAGAGAACAATAGCACGCACAACACGAGTGGTTGCTGAGAAGCTAGGCCCAGGTCCGCCTCGGACTGTAGCGCCACCCATATTATTATCATTAACTAAACACTTGAAAAATACCTACTGGTACGTTAATGACATATCATAGCTGGGTCATCATCCTCATAATCTTCTGACCCACATGATCCACTAAAGGGATCGCGGGCTAAAGAACGCACGAGAGATTATCAGGAGTCATGCCCAAGCGTAACCAGACCAGTTTATGGACTTGGTCCAACCATCTCATCCTGGGTCTGCCAAGTGGTCGCCCTGATGGAATCACATTCATGGCACGCCTTGGAAGTCGTAATGGGGGCGACATTCATGCCACGTGACCAATTCTCTCTCAAATTAACCAAATTTAATGATCATAGGTGAAAGTTGAAATAAACACCGCTTACTTAGTTTTCACACCAAGCTCGACCAAATTACAAATCTCCCAAGCTGTGTCAAAACCGACCCAGCTTGACCAATCCTACAGGAAAGCAGAGCATCTTATCCCTCGTGAAGAAGACACCGACACCTCGACCTCTGATTTGTCCACATTGTTAACCATCAGCAAAACATCAGCACATACAGCCACAAACCTATCGATTGCGCGCTGGAGTTCAATCGGGAAAGATGTGAGGATTACTAAGTCATCCGCAAAAAGGAAATGAGGTATCCTCAACTCTCCCAATGTGAAACATTCCTCGCCCCGGCTGCTCTCCAGTCCATATAAAGAACGCAAAGGAGAGGTGACAAGACGCACGCTTGGCGAAGTCTTACGCCCACGGTTAAAGGTGTTGAATACATCTGCTACAGTTTGTGTATAGAGACTGAATGGCTCTCAATACCATACTCCTGCAGAACACTCCAGAGTTTACCCCGAGGAACTCGATCATATTCCTTTTCCAAATCTACAAAACAACTGAAGATGGGGTTGGCATACTCCCAAGCCTACTCAAGTACCATTCTTAGAGGGAAATGCAGGTCGGTTGTACTTCTGCCGGGACGAAAGCCGCACTGTTCATCTCCCATCCTGGGAGGATATGCCCCTGTAGATGTAGGAGTCTCTTTTGTTTTCCAATCACCGCGTTCCCAGGCCATCGTAATGACACAAGAGAGCCATAAGTGTCCGTCTTCACCCATTGCCTTAAGCATTTCTGGCCTGCTTTCATACACACTGGTGGATTTGTCAAATTTTAGCGATTCATTCATTCTTCGCTCCATTCAAGACTACAGGTCTGCCATCCTCAGTGCTCAATTCTTCTTCTTCTTTATTTGGCGCTACAGTTTGTTGAAGATGTCAACAAGCGATTCATTCGGTCTCTGGATAGCTGGATCCAGTGTCGCACGCTAAGTTCATTCTTCTTTACCTGGGTGCGGTACCTCAAACGCGGGCGTCCTCTGTTGCGGACGGATTCGGAGTTCCTCCGAGCCGGAGCTGAGTTGTCTATATGCTCTACATGTCCTAGCAAATTTAGGCGTTGGATCCGTAGACTGTCACTGTACAATTCATACAGTTCATGGTCTTCTCCTCTTAGAACCATCAACGCAAACAGGACCAACGGTTGAACGCAGAACTTTTCTCTCGAAGAGACCAAGGGCTAAGGGTTTCTTCATCTGCTTTTCAGATTGTCCAGGCTTCCGCTCTATAGAGCAGGACAAGGGTGATCAAGATCTTTTATACTTAGTGTTACCTTGGTCCTCCGAGAGATGGCTCTACTGCTCAATTGCCTCTTGAGCACAAGGAAGCGAATGGCAAGAGTTATTCTATGTTTAATCTCGGTACTGTTGTTGTTCTTATTGTTTACTTGGAAGCCGAGGTTAACGAAGTCATAGTGAAGGAAGATACAGCTGCGTATGTTGACGCTCTGTCCAAGACTTCGGTGCTGTATGTCCTTTCTTGAGAACAGCATATACTTCGTTTTGTCTTCGTTCACCGCTAAGCCCATTATGACCGCCTCTGCTTCAATACCAGTAAACGTTTCATTGACGGCTCGCTGTCTGCGACCAATCACGTCAACGTGGTCCGCGGATGCCAGGAATTGAACGGACTTTTAGAAAATCGTGCCTCTTCTTGTCTAAATCCTTTTTTGACATTGAAGGTCTCGCTGAGTTCGCTTCCGACCTTGACGGACCAGCAAGAGTCTTCTCAGTCTGACGAGTTTGGCAGGGATGTCTCGTCTCGTCGATCATCGTCCATATTGAATGGAACAGAGTGCCCAATTCGTACTTTTTATAAATTTTGCTATTGCATGACTAGTTGCCTAGCGTGCTTTTCCTTGTCCTCGCAAGTGCCGAGTTTTTTTTTTTCCTTCCCGTCCCTACAGCTCCTGCAGAAGTCATTGTAGGGTGTTCCCATCCTTCTGGCGCACGTGCCGAATAGGCAATGTCCGGTAGTAATGACTACTACATTCCTGATATCATTTCTGTTAAATTTTGGCAGTGTATTTGTTTTTTTGTCATTCATTGAAGTCATGCAAGTATCTTATTTCATCCACTTCCGATTGACGGTGATTGTGTTATCTGTAAGTAACTATGTGCTTATTACTTGTAGTGCGGGAATGGGGCGCCCTATATATTTGTCAGGGCAAACCAACCATTATTCTAGCTAACTCGTCAGCCCATTCGTTGCCTGGATTACCACTATGCCCAGGGATCCAGCATAAGGTTGCATCTGACCGCTCCCTAATGCCCGATTTCACAGTGTGAGCTTAAGGGTCTATCCATCGATAAACTCAGAATTTCGTTTTCACAGTGGAAGGTAAGTGGTAGATTCCACTTAAATAGTGCCTTAACTTAAGTCACTGATTGCCATGGCTGAAGTGTCAATCCAGGGAGAACATAAGTGTCATTCATGCCCAAATACAAAGAGAAAACCGACATAAGCAGGAGAAGAGAAGAGAACGCACACAAATTTATAGATGCACGCATATTATTACAATATCCTTACATGCATGAACATTCGCGTGCTGAGTTGGTGTGTTCTCTTTTCCTTTCCCGTTCAATCACAATCACTATTTTGTTCATCGTTCACATGGTTGGTGGAGTCGCCAGTCAATCCCTGGCTTACCTAAACGAAATCTTCTTGAGTGAAGTTGTAGTTCGATCCTACACTTAGCTAAACCAGCAGAAAAGGTTGCACTGTGAAATTCTGCATAAGAGATAGACAGCAAAGTTTTGGCATCTTTGATTTAATCGATGTACAGCCTCCAGAGCTTTATGGTCCCATGACTGTGTGTGTATATACCGATTGATAACCCGTCTATCGAGTGAGCCGGCAGCCTCTTGGATAGTTTTTACTTCTGCTGGAATACACTGCAATAGTTAGGCAATCGACGGGACAGGATAAGAACGACTTGAATCTGTCCAAGAGCTTTCAATTTTCACCTCTGTGCCACCAATAAGCTTTTATCTCCCACGATGGAACTACTGAATTTCGGAAGCAAAGATTTCGCCGACGAGATGAAGATCATTGGCGACTTTCATTACTTTCGCTTGACTTTCAACTAGACTCGATGAAATGGAAACACACAAAATCAATTACGTCAAGAGGGAAATTATTCAAAATGTGTGCATATATTAAATCCATCAACATGACGTCATCATTCGAGGTCAATACACAACGCATCCACTCGCCATCCGCAAACCAGAGTACACGAACAAGAACAAGACAAACTGCGTTAAATAATGGCGCAGCATACCAAGCGCTTTCCCAGAGAAGCGCCTCAGAGATTATTTAACCTTCTATTCGCTTGGTCTGCGATTTGAGTTTGAGAGTAGAATAACCAATCGCCAGTCGATACCTTGACTATGTTAAAGAGCCACTCATGCCTGCCGCGAATGTACAATTACCCAAGAGCACAAGCTCGGCCCTGTAGCTTGTGGGCTTTTATGGACTTAATAAAGATTCGGATCGCGCGAGCGTGACATAATTTTAATGGTCCACGTAACATCATCATCTGAGATTCTTGAGAGTTTTTTTTTTCATTTTTTTTTTGTCTAAATGCTTGGACTACTGCTTTACGATTAAAATGTGTGTTTTTATAGTCGTTTGTTTTTCATGCCAATGTCGTGTGAGTTTTTTGATTTTATCTTCTTTTGAACGTTTACTGCCTGTCCAGAGTTAAAACAAATGATCTTCTTTTTTGTTTGTTATAGCGTACCAATGTGCCGCCGAAGTTGCGAATGCCGATGGCAAGACGAACAGCTTTGTCACTCAGACCGTTTATGGATTCCTGGATTTCACAACGACGATAGGGAAGACTGTCATGATCTTCTCACCGCAGAGTGCCCCGACACTCGGTAAGCCATCGATTTAACAGAAGAGAAAAAACAAGAGATTTTGACTGCTCTCGTTCCAATTAGATATTTCTCAGGTTCCCACAAAACCCGTGGAAATCATCAAGACGAAGCCGTACAGTACGGACAAGGGCAAATCGACGGAGATCTACCCAACCAAACTGGCACCGAGCACGACGCAGAACAAGAAGTCCTCGACGCAGACGACGCCGTCCACTACCGAAACAGCCCGCAAGGAGTACGTGAATCAGCCGGACTATGACCTGCTGTCGCGTCAGCCGGAGGCGTATGCCGAGGAGTCATATCACGTGCATGACCTGGTTTCGAAGAAGAAGTCCAGCTCGAGGAGGAACAGTGCACCCAAGGATCCGCACCCAGTTGGCCTGGTTACAACTCTGAGCGGAAAAATTGCAATGGACGGCACAACGACCATTCATGAGACGAGTGTGATTGGAACGTATATTTCTGGAAAATACGCCCAGGTCCTGCAGAGTAACTCACACATCCTGTCGCCGTCGTCGACATCGACTGCCCGAATTCTCAGGACCGAGAGTCCGAACTTGCAGCGGCCAAGGTTCAAGAATCGCGCCTCCTTGGAAGAGCGCAGGGTCACGTCCACGAGCACTGTGGAGCCGACGACGCAGTACAGCACCAGGAAGCACGGAAGCGGAAGCAAGAACAAGGCGAAGTCACGACCAAAGAAGTATGTATTCCTTGAGAACGATTTTGCACTGATTTAACCTCAAATTTATTTTCTCTGAAACAGTAAGACCAGCAAAGTCCTCCGAAGCTCACAAAGGGAGACCAGTGAGTTCTCGCCCAGCTCATCGGTGTCGCACGACAGCCGCAAGTACTCATTCCGTCAACGATTGCAGGCCGTGCTCAACACCACAACTCCAGCGCCATCGACGAGCAATGTCAAACTCCGGCCGGTCGGCAGGTGGCAATACAAGTCAACACTCAAGCCAAGGGTTTACATTCGCAAAGCGTCCGATTTCTCAAGTGGCGTATCACCGACGCATTCCTACTCGTCAACCATCAATGACATTGAACTGAATACGATAAACTCAGCGGCGACGGAAGTGACGTCACAGGTAACGAACGCCAAGTCGGAAAAGTCCCTCAACGTGTCTGCGGCCGAAGAACCAATCATGCTGTACCCAGTCGAGACCATCAATGTTGACATAGTCACACCCTCCAACTTTGAAGACGTCTACTACGAGGTCGCGACCATCAAGACGCCGTACACATTCCAGGTAAGACCCGTCTCGGAGCAAGGCCACTCGCCAACTCACGTCAAATTGCTTTTCAGATGGGCAACGTGAAGAAGACCCGTTACGTGACCGTCACATCGACTACGGAGAAGATGCTGGAATCGGAATTCGCCGACAAATCTTCGATTAAGGGTCCGCTCATCGAGAACATCCTCGCACCGTCGACTCAAATCAATCAGCAGCTCCAGGCAAGCACGGTTCAGACGTTCTCGCCGTGCACTCTGATCGATCCCGCCGAAACGCCCTCATTGGACGAGTTCATCGAAACCTACACTCAGTCGCAAATGAAGCTGAAGACCCAAGTCTTCCCACTGATCGGGGCGAATCAGAGCACCAGCTACTTGACCCTGCTGCAGACGTACGCAGTAACGACCGTGATCACGGCGACCAAAACAACTCCGGTGTGCATTGGCAACAATTTCAACGAGTTCAACACGAAACTAGACGAGTCCGGCTCTGAGCTGCATTTGGAGCTGGAATTCGGAGACGTCGCCAACTTGGAACCGGAGAACTCGAGCGGAAGTTCCGAGGCGTCCCGCGTCAGTGCCGTGCCCGACGATTTCCTCAAAAAGCCATCCAGTGACGAGCAATTGCAAGGCTACTATCCTCAGTTATCGCCAGAACAACTCCAGCAATTGGCATACCTCAAGTTGCTGCAGCAAAACGCCCAGGTTCCCCAGATAGTGCCGCCGCCGCCCGAGATCCACGCCTCCAGTGAGCCGCTCTACGAATCGCACGTCATTCCCATAATCCATGGAACCCAAACCAGTTACAAGACTCTGTCCAAATTGATCACTCGCACCGAGCAGCGACCCGAGCCCTCGACATACATTCCCCAGCCACTGCCTTCGCTCAATCCATTCGGCCTGCCGCAGCAGCAGCAGTTCAAAATCATCACCTCGCCAATCGTCCAGCCAACCGTCCTCACGCAGACGCACAGTCGCATCCTGAAACTGACGTTCGGTGCTAAGACAGCACTCACAACTATTTATTCCACAAACATCCTCTCGACCGACATCTCCACGTACGTGACCACTTCGTTCCCGGTGCAGGCGACGCCCTCGTTCAACAACTTCTTTCCACCAGTATTCCCCCAATATCCATTCCTAGGCTAAAGCGGCATCCGTGCCCATCTAAATTAAATCGTCCATCTAAAAAAAATACAAAATTCTGTATGTGGTATTATTAGGAGTATTGTACATTTCTCATTGGAAACACATCCTTTTTTTTTGTTGAAAGAATTTATTTCATATATTGCGTATGCTGTAGGTACATGTAGAGTCGTTGTTAAGGTGTACATTTCGTTATTGGAGACATTTAGAAATAAAACAAAAATTGTTATGTGTATTCATTGCTTGTTGTGAGTCCTGTGAATTGGTTTGTTTTTATTTTTTCAGACCTCGAATATTTAAAATAAAATAAATATGAAACAAATTTTGATCAATTTTGGATCCAAACACCTTGTTTTACTCATTTTATACCTTTTCAGGCTAGGATGAAGCTGTGAGATAGTTCAGCCAGCCTAGGCTTCACGAACCAAGAGCCTCAGCTTCGTTCAAACTATCTTTTCTTCTTTAATGTCAAGAGTCGGTTGGACTATACATACTTCCGGTTTTAACCATCATAGTACAACACTGGCTCCAGTTAACAAAGCGAAGTATCTAGGAGTAACCCGGGGACTTTTTCAATTTCAATTTTTTTTGCAATTTCAATTTTATTTGTATAAATTCATTTTGCAATTTTTACATTGTTTATCTGCAAAGCCTGAATGGCTTGTCTGCAGATGACTAGTCACAAAATTGTTGCAAATATATACGTTGAAATTCAAGTAAAACAGTATTGAATACATTACAATTAACAATTAAGAGTTGTTTCAATTTACAGATATTACGCAAGAATATAATAGATGACGATTTTTGGATTTACAATGACATTTTACATTTAAGTTTTAAGAGTTTAAATATATTTCTTTTGCTTTTTTAACCATGTCTCTTTTTTGTAGGTTGCGATTTTCCCTTGGGAGTTCGTTAAGGATGGTTGGAGTTGTGAGCTTAAAAGTCCATCGACCATACTCATTCCAGTACCTCGGAACTTCACATAGCTGCTGCTGTCGTCGTCTGGTGTTCACCATTTGCTGCGTCTGGGTCCTGTACGTGTTGTCGTCACCGAAGTTGGCCAAGATTTCCAGATTGTATATATGGCTGATGTTGAGCAGACGTGTTGGTTGAACATCTCTGGGGCTTCCTGCTTCTAGCACAAGTTTCTGGAGTCTTCTGTGCAATTTCTGCAGAGATTGCATTTGAGACGCTCTTCCCCACGCCAGAATGCCGTACCTTATGTGAGATTCCACCAAGCCCATATAGCACTGCCTCAGTACTGACAGCAAGCTCATATGGAAAAGCCATACAGAAGAGGTAACCATGAACGCGACGCGTATTCTAATGATTTGTCGGAGCTCGGCGGGCAGATCCTTGGACTGCAGTTCTGATATCCTAAGATGGTTGTACATAGCTATTGTTAGACCAACAATCAATAGCATGGGCCAAAAAAAAAAAACCTGATCAGCGCAAGAGAGACACTAAACAGAGTTCAAAGGCTGCAATGACTGTGCATATGGGGTTGACTTTCTTGCATCTAACTAGTGGGCGAATGTGCAAACCAACAGAGCTCAATGGCTGCAATGGTTGTGCATTTGACAGGGGAAGACAATTGCATTAAATCGAGGCCATTCCGAAGTATGACGTGATTAGGAAATTCAATTCCCAAAAGTCTTACCATTAAGCTCAGGACCAAAATGGCCTGGAGCAACGATTCCATGGTTTAGAAATTGAACAGCAAAACTGAAAAATAGTATACAGACGGATCAAAGACTGATGAAGGAACTGGCACAGGGGTATTTGGACTCCGAACATAGTAATTCGAACCAAGCGCATCAGCATCTCTTAAGCAGAAATCTATTTCATAGGCTGATGCGTCACAAATCTATCGGGGTGTCGAAACTATTCCAACTTCGACGTAGCAATAATGTCGGACAGTCGTGCCCCTATGTTAGCACTGGATTTCTACAACATCAAATCCAAGCTTGTGTGGGAATGTCTAGGGAAGCTTAAGGAGTTGAGCAGGAGAAACCTGGTCATACGGGAACAGTAGGCAATGAAAGGACACCTCCCTGGCGTAGAAAGGAGCATAAGAACTCTTCACGGACAATGAACCAGTCTGCAATGTAGGAGACTGAAATAACTTTCTGGACAAGAGGTGTCCAGAAACTCTTTTCGGTACCAGCCGAAATTACTTTCTGGACAAGAGGTGTCCAGAAACACTTTTCGGTACCAGCCGAAATTACTTTCTGGGCAAGAGGTGTCCAGAAACACTTTTCGGTACCAGCCGAAATTACTTTCTGGACAAGAGGTGTCCAGAAACTCTTTCAAGAGGTGTCCAGAAAAGGAGTTCGCGGACCTCGGGGCATGTTGAAAATATATCAAAATATGTACTGTATTTACTTTTATATCATATCCGTTTGTATGATTGTAGCCTTTGAAGTAACCTTTGTGTATCTAAGTAACTTATGACTTGCAACGCCTCCTACTTTAAATTTCTTTGATACATTGTATTTGTCATTTATATTTGTTTCTATTCATCATTAACTTGATGTCTATGCAGAACTACACATCGTGCTTTTTATTAGCGCATACTTGAACACCGCAAACGGCACCCTATTGGCGAGACGACGTAGAGCAGCCGTGGAAATCCTGCTTCTCCTGTAAAACAGGAAAACTGATTCTGGGTCCTTTGTTCGTCCGATTCACGGTCCTGTCTGCGAGAAAGATGAATCGAGATGAAGACGTAACCACGAACTCTGGAGCTGTACCAAGATGAAGATGTTCTTCAGAAGTCAAAAATCCATCGACTGCACTGGTTCGGCCACATCGAGTTCATGGACACCAATAATCCAACTAGGAGGATCTTCGAATCCGAGCCTCCTGGTACGAGAAGGAGAAGAAGTCAAGACCTTTGGTATTAGGTCCAAGCTATAGAGGAGACACGACAGCTTGGCCTTGATGACTGAAAGCAGTGTGCCCAAAACATTAGCGATGGAAGGCAGCTATTACTAATACGCAGACCCTCCAAGAGTCGTTGGTCTGTTAAGTAACTACGTAAGAGCTTGCTTTGGTTCTTGAAGTGCAAAGTTTTAAATCCAGTTGTTTAGAGATATGAAGGATTGGCTGGTGAGGGTATACCTCTTACGCTCCTTCCCACGATGTCCTTTGTTGCACTGAAGAAGATTCCTTAAATTTCTGTAACTTTCGATGAAGTTTTGTTCTCGGTGTTAAGTTAAGTACGTGGTTGTCTACCCTTCTACGTTAATGCCAGCGGTTCTTATTGCGATTCACTAAATTAAAAAAAAAAAAAAAAAACGGAGCTAAGCCCTTCTTAATTAATTGATGGGATCAAAACAGCAGAGGTCTTAGCTCGTTTACCATCTGGATGTATTAATGTTCGAATGATAGACTGTCCGTGTACATTTAAGATCTAGTTTTGAAATAACGGTTCCTAAAGAAAGTGCGACTTCAGAAGACCTAAATCCAACAGTTGGACTAGCATCTCTCGAGACTTGACAAGAGAATTCTGCTCAATCTCAGTCTAGCTACCCACCCGGACATCACCTGCCAATAGTGACTTGTCAAACGAGGAGATTTACATCACAATTTAAATGTGTGGGTCAAGGAAACTTTGCCTTGGCTAAAGAGCACTGTAATATCAAATAAAGCTGATGCACTGATGAGTGTTTAAGGCAGCTGGTAAGGTACATGTACCAACTCAGCTGTAAGATGTCGTCGGAGGAAAGCATGGCAGACGAGTGAGACTCTTAGTATCGTTGCCTAATTTACAAGAAAGGAGACCCCTTCAACTGCGCCAAGTATCGAGGAATAAGGCTCCTAAGCATCGCTAACAGGATCTTCTCTGCCGTTTTATGTGAGCACCTGGAACCATTCGTGAGTAACCTGGTCCTTATCAGTTTGGTTTTAGGCCGGGGAAGTCCACCATCGACCAAATCTTCACGTTACGGCAGATCCTTTAAAAACCGAAGAGATGCAGATCGACTCCCACCACCTGTTCGTCGATTTCAAGCCACATATGACAGCGTGCATAGAGACGAGCTATACGCCGGCATACAGTTTTGACATTCCTGCCAAACTCTTCAGACAGAGAAGGATAAGGATGGAGAACTCTCACTGCTCCATCAAGGTCAGAAGCGAACTCAGCGAGACCTTCAATGTCAAAAATGTCCAGCGACGCGCTGTCATGTGACTTCTTTAATATCATTCTTGAGAAGATGATTATAGAAGAACAACCATTTTCCAGAAGTTGAAAACTTTATTGGTCGCAGACAGAGAGCCGTCAATGAAACGTTTGCTGGAATTGAAGCAGAGGCGGTCACAATGGGTTTAGCTGTGAAAGAAGACAACACGTAATATATGCTGTTTTCAAGAAAGGACATACATCGACGTCTTGGACAGAACGGCACCATAGACAACTATAACTTCGAGGTAGTGAAGGACTTCGTCAACGTCGGCTCCCAAGTAAACAGTACGAACAACATCAGTACCAAGATTAATCGCAGAATAGGGCTAGCCATTCGCTTCCTTGGGCAGAAGAGAGAATAAAGCAGTAGAGCCATCTCTCGAAGGACCAAGGTAACAATAAGTATATAAGACCTGTCCTGCTATATAGCGCGGAAGCCTGGACAATCTCAAAAGCAGATGAAACCTTGATCTTTTCGAGTGAAAGTTTCTGCGTTTAATCAGGAATAGTCCTGTTTGCGTTGATGATTATTGGCGAAGAAGATTCAACCATGAACTGTACGGACTGTACAGCGACATGAGCCTTGCCAGGCGTCTTTCGATTCAACGCCTAAGATGGCTAGGCCACGTGGAGCGCATGGACAACTTAGCTCTAACCCAAAGAGTATTCGACTCCAAACTAGGGATGCTCGATTTTCATCGATGTTCACAAAACATCGATATTCAGCGACCAAATGTCGATATTTTAACATCGATGATAAAGTTCTTCAAATATCGGAGAATCGATATTACTATTAATCGCAGATTTTGAATAATTTTCTGGAAATTCATCATAGTGACGTAGGCATTTCGCAGAAAGACCACTGATCAGTTCTTGGAATTAGTTCATGGAATGTTTCGACTTGAGTCTCATAACAAAAATTTGATTTTCCGTATATACAGAATGCTTTGAATTTCTTGGTATCTTATGTATTCCTTCATTCTTCGTTTTTGATGTGTGAAGATGTGCGGTAACGAACTGTGAATATTCATTCTACAGCATTGATGTTAGCGAACATCGATGGTTTGACTTCGATTATTATCGGACGATTTTGACATCGACGTCAATGATGTTCGATGTTCGAACATCCCTAGTCTGAAGTGATTTTGTATGTTTGTTTTCTTTGTTTGTTATCTATCCAGCAAAAGCTTACAAAAGTTCCAAACGACTTCACCCATGGCACTTTAAACCTACAAAGTATAGCAAATATATCCAGTAGTGGGTGTACGTACACACACCAGTTGGAAAGTTTGGCTTCTTTTCGATTGCATTGAACAAAATCAGTTCAACTGAGCATTCAGATTTCACGAACGTGTTAAACCGAAAATTGAAACTCAGTTTAAGGTTCAGCTGAACTTGAGTTCTTCAATGTTAAAAAAATGAAATTTGTGATAGAAACAAAACATACCTTATGGCAGCGACGCATAAGCATAAGCAAACCCGAAAGAGAAGAACAACAACATGACAATACCTTCGGCGAATGATTACAGTCAGACTGATGATATGGTGGCACGAAGTAGGTAACGCCCCTAAGTAATATGATTTTCTTCGAAATGCGATGGATGGTAGTGAATTTGTGTATGTATGCGGTTTCGAATGTGACCGAAAAAAAATCCTTCTGTGCGTTATGCTACTTCAGGTTCTGTGTTCAAATCTTATCTTTTTTTTCATGGGCAATACCACTTTTTTATTTGAATAAACAGTATAAGTTTGAATAAACAATTCATATTCTGTTCTATTTGCAATGAAAATAATGAAAATTATAATCAATAAAAGTAAATATTATGTACTATAATTAAATAATAATTGTTTAAATAAATGCTTATGACATTGTTCTTGTCGTACGACAGGGTTTTTTACCAGTTCATTCATAATCTGCGATGTTAATTGTGAGACACACCTTAACATGAAGTTGTCTTGGCCAACTTAATTTGAAATTTCTTTGTTTCAGTTTGTGACAAATTCAGCCATAAGGTTAGGTTAGGTTGAGGTCGCGGACTGCCGCGCATACGGACAGCAGACACACTTAGGCCAAGCGAAGTCCCATTGTGTTACCACGCGGATCAAGGGTACCTATTCCGCAAACCAGTTTGTACTTTTGATAAGGCGATGAAGAAGGCTGATTCTGATGCTGCTAAGTTCAGCCAGATTAACAAAGAAATGAGCCCCCAGATGTCTGAATCTACGGGATGAGAGAGCAATGCAGCTACATAGCAAGTGTTCGATGGTTTCTTCCTCATCCGCGTACATGCAGCTTTTACAGAAATCATTATAAGGAAGCCTTGTCTAGAGGCGAGAGTTCCGACGGCCCTGTTAAAACGCCAATAAGAGATCTGAGGTTTGGCCTGCTTAATCTGATCAAGTTAAAAGATCGCTTGGGATCGATCATAGGTCATAGTTGATTGGTAATGAGACATCCAGATGTCCATCCGCGGTTTGTTTGAGCAAGCGTTTCAAGCTTTAATAATTAATAATTGGCCATCTCGTTAAGAGATAGGCGGTAATTAAGGCTAGTCTTGGAATTAAAAGTCACTGAATTCAGAGATCGCTATAGTTTCAGCCTGAAAGACGCTTAAAGTCGTGATTAGGTAGTCGTTAAGATAGCTGAATACTTAGATCATTGGAACAGAGGTCAACCCACACCTGCATCCATCTTCGATCCATCTGTGAAGATTCGCAGTGAACCTGCCAGCGTCTGGTGTTCAGACTCCCAGTAAGATCGCAGTTCTTTCCAGCTGCTCAACGATCTGAATCTAATCGCCGTGCTAGCTGCTGTCTGTCTGCCAATTAGTTCTATCGGTGGCAGGTTGAGGAGTATGTTTATTTCTTCGGAGGAGGTAGTCCTTAGCGCTCCGGTACTTCATACGCAAGCCATCCACTTCAACCAGAGATACACAATTGATCAGCGCGTTAAGATTGTTGAAGCCTTTTACGAAAATGAGACGAGAAATTCAATGGCCGTTTTATCTCACTTCGTGGCGATGTTAATTGGCCGCCACAATCAAGTGATTTCACACCGTTGGACTTCTTTCTTTGGGGATATTTAAAAAAAAGAGTGCAAGTCAATAAGCCAAGAACAATTCAAGAGACGACGTTGAAACTCAATTATGTCTCATTTAAAATATGGATCATCGGAGGTTAGAGGTATGCCACCGAAGTCGTGACGAGCATTTAACCTATATTTTGTTTCACACATAATTCTCATAGATCCTTCATCATAATAATGAAAACTTTTTGTTTTACTCACAACTATCATTGTGCGTTTTCGTTGGACCACACTTTATACACAAATCAATGTTTGTTTGCTTGTCCTTTATATACTCTTAAATGGTAAGAGATAGAGCACTGGTGACAGACGACAATGTTACCTCTTTTATGTACGATAGACTTTCCAAATGGATTGAAACCAACAATCACCTTAGCAGTTTGCAAGCTGATTTTCGTGCAGGCTTTTCGACGATGGGTCATATTTTCGCTCTTACAAGCATAGCCAGAAAATATATAGAGAAGAAAAGCAAACTATAAACTTTTTTCACAGATTTTAGGGCTTCTTTTGATAAAGTGAATAGTCAGGCATTAATTTACAAACTATCATGCTTAGGTTAGTAGCGGCAATTTCTACTGATGTATTTCAATTTTCTTTCCTTATCGATTCTTTTCTTATGGTTTCGAGTTCTCTGATTGGTTAGAAACAACAGCAGGTATTCCACATGGGTGTATTCTAAGCCCCTAATATTTGCCCTGTGCATCGATGAAATCAGTCACATACTTCCCGGCGGAGTTCTTTTTGACAGCAAATTGGTGAAAGTCTTGCTGTATGCTGACAATTTGGTTTTGCTCGCTGACAATCAATTAACGCTGCAACTGCAAATCATCAGACTCTTTTCTTTTCATATCAACGACCAAAAGACGAAGATACTTATTCTTGAAGCGCGTGAAAGTAGAAGAATACAAGAGGAAAACGAGTTTAAATATCTGGATGTCCTATTGACACACAACCTTAACTTTGTCAAGCATTCCATTAATAAAAGCAATGAGGCTAAACTCGCTCTGTACATTATTTGGCCTAAGTTTTTCGCAAATCAAAATTTTGATCTAGCCTCTTAATATCGAGTCTTAAATGCGGCTGTTAATATCTGCGTGTGTTATGGAGTCCAAGTTTTCGAATTTACAGTTCGAAGCCTTCGAAGTAGTTCACAGGCAATTTCCCCTAACTTAAAGCCAATAAATAGAGTTATTTACGTCGAGTCAGGTATTACGTCCATTTATATATTTATTTACATTAGCATCTCAGCAACCACTGTTATTGTTCTTTCACGAGTGAAAGGGACCTACAGTTTAATGCCGACTCTGAATGGCGAAGTTGAGAAGGTTTTTCTAGACAGGAATACTCTTCGAGCATTGTCAGTGACTCGAAAGAGGTGGAGCCGTGAATTATCAAAGGTGGTAAATTCGGGTATCGAACCTGGCACCCTCTGCGTAGGAGTCGACGCAATTACCCACTACGCCACGGCGACCCACTTTATAACAAGGCTAGTGAAATAGAGCAATAATGCCCTTCACAAATCTAGCTTGCTGAATCTTCTGCGAACTAATGCCACGCCATTCAAAGAATGGAACGAGATGGCAGCATCCCACGACAGTTCTTTCTTTGCTGGAGTCTAATGTTGATCTATGACTAGACAAGTTTTCAGATTAGATAGAAATGGTTGACTGGCTTTATATTCAAAACCTCACCAGAGCAACTTCCTCTACATCCAGAAATGTTTACAAATACTTAAACCACCAGCTTTTTGATGCTAGCTATTAGTACTATCCTTAAAACCAGAGTCGAAATTTTGAATTTGAACTTTATACCCCACCGAGACGATCTGCCTAAAATATGTAGTCTATGCAACAGAAGGGAACACGAAGATATCTACCACTTCTTTGCCGTTTGTCCTATTTAGAAAATTCGAAGGTTACATTTCCAAGAAAGTCAGATATCTTTGCCGCGTTTTTACGAAATTTTGAATGGAGCAGAGGAATGGCTAAGCCTGTAGAACTTCTGCAATCATGCTTTGTGTACCGGAATAGCCTCCTTGATAATCTCAGTTACTCACCCAGTCACTCACAATTACCTTATAACTTCCTTAACTTTATGTTTGAAATAATTAAAGTTGTCATATTATTATACCCTACAGGCATGTGTAGAATCTCTTATTTTATTTTATGTTTCGAATCATTAAAATTTGTATGTTATGCCACTTTGCTAGTTAGTTCGCCAAGTGCGTAGCAGGTATTAATTTTATTTAAAATGTATTATTAAAAATTTGCATTTGTTTTTATATTGTTTATTTTTAATTCATTTTCAATATCTCTCCAGGCAGACGGCAGGTATTTGCCATTCCATAATTCTTGTAAATTGCTTTGTAAACCCATAAAATGAAATAAAGAATTTATAATAACAATAATAGAGCACTGATGTCTTTGACAGCTTTGTTGGTACGAATTTGTTTTTCATGCCGTAGCAATACATGCCTATTACAGCTTGTAAATAAATAAACCCAAAAAAGGATGATTCTGACTAGGACGTAGGATTGACTAAAAATAAGTAAACAGCCATACATTTTTTTCTAATTTATTTACTGCAAAAAATTCGGAATTTTCAAATCTTATACATTAACTTAGACTAAATTTATTTTTATCCGAACGGCGACGACGCAAAATATCTTTTATTTTTGCAATAAACGCATTTACATAAAGTTCCGCTAGTAACAATCAAATTGAGACAAAAATATTATTCTTACATAAAATGTATACACAATTAATTAAAAATGTCAACACTTCTGATCTTCTACTATTAAATAATGTTCTCTTTTTAAATCACCTTTCGTTCTAAGATTTTAAAATAATTTGACACATATAACTTTTAATTTTTTTTTTCTGTTGCTTATTTTTAATTGCCACGCCCCCCTGTAAGGCTGTTACTGTTCACCAAAGTTGGCTTGGATCGAGACTCTCGATGCGATACTCGACGGTTCTAGGAACATTCTAATGCTGACTTCATTCTCTTCCTTGGTGACTTTCTCTCGGTTACTGCATGAAAATGGTAAACAAAAAAACAGAGCATTTTAGAGAGGTACAACAAAGAGTGGTCAGCTAAGAGCTTTTGATTCAAGAATTGAAGCATATTTTGACCTGTCAAAAATTGGCAAACCACTTACCGTACAAATATCGATCTCAGAGATGTTAACCCAAAAAAGTGTTAACACCCTGAAGGAAAACCATTTCAAGTGATGCATATCTTACTTACCATTGGTTTTTTCATAAGGTTTTCCTTTGGCATTTCATGACCTGCTCTTAACTGGTTCAATCGACTTAGTCTAAGTAGGAATGCTGATCGCAAATGTCGCATGTGCAATGAACGTTTGCGCCGATTCCACCTTAGTCTAGGGTGTTGACCGAGCAGGCATTGGGGGAGTTCGGACGGGCTCCACTTACCACCAACACAAGTGGCTCCTGGGGGACCCACTTCTAACACGTATCCCTTGTCACAATCGTACATAATTTGTTTGTTGTTCACTATCTGAAAGTATTGTACAAAGACAGAAAGATTAAAAACGAATTGTGGAAATTGTGCTGAAGAACTTTGCCTGGACTTGGAGATTATTGATCTTGAACACGATGCTAGAGAAGATTACAAAAGTATAGTGAAACTTATCTCTACGGACACCCCTCTATAAGCGACACCTCTCATTGCAGACAATTCGTCATAGTCCCGGCTTGGAGGTATCAACCCCATCAAAAAGGAAAATCATGATGGTTTGAACTGGTGATTCTTTGAACCGCGATTATGACCCACGTTTACTTTTATGGGTAACGACAAACCACATCATAGTGTTATTCATCTGTATTGGAATTAAACAGTGAGTGACATCTTTCAACATTCAATTTTTTTAAATCCGAAACTGTCCTTTTTCTGGGCTCTAGGGTATGGTAGAATTGACCACAGTTAAAAACGCTTCGTCTCTTACAAAGTCTACAAGTAGCTCAAAGATCTTCCCTATGGTCTGACCTTGAAAACTAAACTCCGACAAGACATTAAAAAAGGGAGAGTTAAAAAATGGAGAATACCATTGCGGATGAGGAGTACTTTGACGGATTATGCTGAAACACAATGCGCTGGCGTTGTCTTTTAACGCACATAATTCAATGGCCAAAATACAGCGTCGACCTGCGTTAGTGAAAAATGAGAGAGTTGAGCGGATCGTAATAAAACTTAAAACGAAATGGCTCCAGCACGTAGGATACTTTACTTGCGTAGTGTCAGAACAAACGTACTCGCTGAAGTATCTGACGCAAGGGAATGACACAATGAATACTTCAACGCACAGCTGATTTCATTTGACAGTTTCAATTTTGAATTTAAATTTCAAGTTGTTTTGCTTATTCATGCACAGTTAAAATATGTATGTTTTTTAATATAAATACTCAATTATAAACATTCATTTATATTTTTATCTATTTTGAAAGTTGCTTCAACGAGAACCAACTCCCAAAACTTTAACTCTTGAAATGTCACAATGTGAGGATTTGTCAAAGCTGGAGGAGAGAGAAAAGTTAAAAGTTGAGTAACTATATCCGTCGCGTGAGCGTCAGCGTTGGTCTATGTGTCACCTCACATAAGAACACATGTATTTTAAGTATCTGTCAAAGTATTGCTGACGCTCACGCATGTAAAGTATTCTATGTGCCGGAGCCATTATGTCCATCCCACGTCATTATCGAACATGTTGCATATTTTGTGACAAAGAAGTGCGCTGTGACAGAGTTTCCTTCCAAATTGAGAGTATTTTGTGTCAACTGTCATTTGAGAAAAGAAAACAGCGACGACAAAAGCCGTTTCAAATGAGTGTTTTCCGTCTGGTAGATGAGAGAGAGAACAGCTGATAAATTGAGTAATTATTTCAACGCAACGTGCCATCGCACTCCCTGCATAACATAAATTCGGGTGGCGCAACGCACTATTGTGTTTCAGGCATTTATGCAAAATTATGCAAGAAATCTGGAATGGAAGAAGACGATTTCATAAAATGTTTACATTTCTATCCCTGCTTGCTGGAATAAACTTGGTAAAGATCTTTTTTTTAATAACGAAGGTATATTTCAATCTTCTCATTCCTTGTTGCGGCGCCACCACGGGTTTCTTCACTAATATCGGACAGGAACTGATTGATTCACCATTCGCAGGTATGAATTTGCAACGTATGGATGCCTTCAATTATCCCTGGTGTCCCCGAAACAGCCTGAATTATAGAACTTTATTTTTCGCATTGTTTTATATGCTAAAAGACATTACTGAAAATTAATATTCCCTTTGCACCCACTTTTGTTGATTAAAAAAATAATTTGATAGGTCTCCACTCGAGTTTTCAAACGTCAAGGTCCCTACTTTGACCGAATTTTTTATTTACACAAATTTGACTGTTCCCTTTGACAAAAACACTTCACTCATGAGTTTCCACTCGGAGTGTAAGCTCAATTTTTATTCACACCACTCATTGGTTCAAAATTATAGTCGGATAAAATTGATGCTGGGTCACCGACTCCTAAGCAGAGGGCGCCTGGTTCGATACCCGAATTTTAGAAACTGTCATATTTCGAATCCTAAGCTTATACGCTTTTATCTGGTCTTCAAGTCAAGTCCAGTCATCATTTGCCGTTGGGATCAAGTTAACGGAGTCTCAGTGAGATCACTGGAGTGGTCAATCAGTTTAGAGTCTTACTGTGGACAGTGGACTAACATCGTCCAAGTGGACAGGTGAATGTACTAGAAACCCTCTATCTTCCTTTGTATGTATTATTTTATTTATAGTTTGATTTGTCTATTTATTCATTAATTTATTTATTTATTTGTTCGATTACTTACTTATTTATTTATTTCCACTGAATTGTAAATTATTCGCCTTTTTAAGATTTTGAGAACAAAATGAAGATCGGTCTACCTAACCAAAAACATGAAATCTTTAATCACCTACTGCAGCCCCTCTGCTTCCTAAAAATACGTTTATCCCCTATCTCTATCCTTGCGAGTAGGCCTTCAAGGCTTCATTTATGATCCCTTATTCTTAATTTTGTTACTATAGCTCGCATGAATCCGCAACACCACCTGGTGAACAATGGCATTTTGATTCATCTAACGCACGCACTGTAGGGTACCACCTCAACAAAAGATGTAAGATTGAACTCCAGGCTAGAAAAGCAAAGCTCTCACTACGAACCTCTTCGATACAGATACGATACACATTCTAATTGAAAAATGTCTTATATACTTAAATAAGTACAATTTTCGCGATTGTCGTGGTGTAAATCGGATCACTGATAATGACTTGGCTTTAATCCTGTTTGTGAAAGATAAAATCACATCTCACAAGTGTGGTTTCAAAAAGAAATTTCACTTGTTTTTTGATTCAATTCCATGTCTTCATTCAGAAGTTTTCAGAAGACGTTCTTCGTGGGTTACTACGAATATTAGACCATAGGTTTTTTTTTCAAAATTTCGTTACCAAACTGCACCAGATATCAAGTCAAAAACAACTTACCTTTCTCACATACGGGCGATAGTCATACAACCCCATGTTCCCTACCAACAAGACCTTCCCGTTGGGAATGTATCCCGGAAACGAGCAATAGACTTCCTGACACTGTGGCGTCTCTCCTGTCCAGTTGCCAAACGAGCATGTGACCGCGTGCTCGTACATGTTGGTGATCTCCTTCCCGGCAGCATCGACCAGCACATAACCATCTCTGCACTTGAACGTCGCCTTCATTCCGTGCTCGGTTTTCGGTGCCAAAACCATGCCGTGCTTCGGTGCCTTCGGCATATCTTTGCATCTCGCTGGGATGCAACGCGGAATCGTGCTCCAAGTGCCGTTCTTGCACGTTGGATGACTGTGCGATACAATTGGGAACTCATAGTGCTCCGAGCAATTGACTTCCAGGACAGTTCCGTGGTTGACCTTTTCCGTGTAGGGGGACAGCAAAGGAGCCGGTGTGGTGGTGGTGGATACAATTGTCGTTGTATTGTCCTCGGACACTAAATCGATTGGACGCACTTTTCCCTGTGAAATAGCGGGGATCACACATGGAGCTAAGCACTCCGGCAAAGGATGATGCCAGCGTCCGTCAATTTGGCACACACTCGACGAGTACCCCTGCAGCAGCATATCGGGCAGACATCTGAAGATGATGCTCGCTCCTAAGCCGGTCCCAGCGTCGGTGTTCTCAATCCACCCGTTGTACAGAGTTCCTGGATGACCACAGTTGATTTCTGCAAGAAGAAAGCAAGGAGACCGAGTCAAAAATTACACTTCATTTGACAAGAGAGTACTTCCATAAGTATTAATAGTTCAGTGCTGGAATTGAAAAGCGAAACACGTGTGCGGTGCTTTTGTCCCTTTTCACATTTTGATGTTAAGAAGTTGGTGAATAAGTTTTACTTAGCTTCGAATTTGTTTGGCAAGAGACGAACAGATTACTTTCTAGTAACTCTAGAGGGCACACGTCTGAGTGGCTGGCTTGCATGCGCATCTTCTAAGGAGGATGTATTTAAGTGCGAACTTGTTTTTGGGCTTAATGGGATGCATTTGGAGAAAGCAATTTATATGAGGTAAATAATTGGGAGCCTTGAACCTTTGTCAGAATATTGAGTGGGACGTCTTGGCGGCTGCAATCGAGAGAGATAGGATAGTGAGCCAAGCTCATCTCTCTTTTACGATAGCTCCGCGTGCGTATCATCTGATATGCCTACTGCATCCACACCTGCAGTCAGCAAGAGCCACCTGATTTCCAAAGCTAAGCCAGGATCCTGGAATAGAGTTGGTGGTGGATGAACTCTTTTCTTAGGGCCATCGGCGGAGATCACCTCCGCCGGCTGCCAGATCCCTCCGAATCCCTTTGCCCGATGGGTAAACAAATGGACCTCTTCTTCCAGCTAAAGATTGTGCGTGGGGTTAACTTCCTCACCACGTAAGCAACATGCCTCGCATACGGACATATTTACTGATCACGGCTGCTTTCACCAGCAACCGGAAAAAGTGACAATGACATTCGGTTCTGCACGTGGAATGTGAGGTTTCTTATCAGATCACGTGCAGCCGTTGAACTCCGGGAGGCCCTAGATTGCTACAAAACAGACGTTGTTGGGATGGGCCGGGCAAAAAGAGGATCAAGAGCTCTCGATAAGGCAATGGAGTACAGCGAGACGACAACAGCTTGACACTACAATCGCAAACGACCACCAGAGAACCTAACCCTGCCCAGTGCAAAAACGCCAAACGATTGTCAGAACGCCATCAGAGAAGGTGCCCTGATATAATGGGTTATAAAACGCCACCTAGAAAAAACCCCCGAACTTAAGAGAAGGGAATAGCACCGACATCTCAAAAAGAAACAAAAAAAACATGAGAAGCGCGATAACGAGGAAATAGAGAGGTGTTACGGCAGGAATGATGAGGTTACCAGCATTTCGTCAAGATCAGATTAGATTGTAGATCAGATTGTTTCTCGTTCTGTAGGAATGGTCAGAAATGCTCTGAAATTTAATTATTCGTTAGAAACTCGTGGTCGAAAGCGCAAAAGAACTTTAAAAACCGACCTTCAAATAGTTACGTGAGTCAAAAAGGAGCCTTTTATAACATCAAAACAAATCAAAACAGTCTTAAATTTTAACACCGATTCCTCAATAGTTATTAGAAGGTTGATAGAACATAATTTGAAAGTTCCACACCAAAAAAAGTGTGAAAAATGGTAAAACGTACTTTGGTCTGATGAGACAAAAATTAATTTATTCGGGCCTGATACATCAAAAAAATATATGAGAAGGCCAACCGGTATGCAATTTGACCCCAGGTTTACGGTTAAAACAGTGAAACATGGTGGTGGAAACATCATGGTCTGTGGAAGCTTTTCTTATTACGGTATTGGTCCCATTCATTGGATCGAAGATATTCTAACAAAGGAAAAACATGTGGAAATCTTATAGACAGTCATGTATCCATATGCAGATGACAACTTATCCCTACTTTGGCAGTTCCAACAGGACAACGATCCTAAGCACACCGCCGAAGTGACGAAAAAGTGATTTACTGATGAAAATGTTAGAGTTTTTGAATGGCCAGCACAATTCCCAGACCTAAATCCCATTGAGAATCTTTGGGGATATGTCAAAAGAAGGTTAAATGAAGCATCTAAACCGAGAAACAGATTCGAACTATGGGAAGATGTAAAGAAAATTTGGTATGAAATACCGACATCGTTATGCCGGAAACTGGTCGACTCAATGCCTCGTAGATGCGAGGCTGTTTTGAAGGTTTGTTTTGAAGGGAAGTGCAACGAAATATTAATAATAATAATTAACATTCTTATTTAATTCTATTAATATGTTACTAGCTTCAATATGTTTATTGTTTTGTGAAAATATTTTCGTTTTTTGTTAAATGTGCTTATTTTTTCGCACAGATAAAAGTGTTGAAGTTATTTGTTTATTTAATTTGTAAAAATATCTATTGCTTGAAGTCTGTATTTATTTTTCAGTTTGTTTAACTACCCAAGTATAAAACGGTTGTTTTGGCTTTAATAACCCTTATTCGATTTTTCGACCAGCTGTGTTTATTAGTGTGTAGTGTATCTGATAATCAGTCTGTAGCTGATCGCTTGCGCATCTGTACAGACGGATCGAAGACGGACGAAGGAGTAGGTGCACGAAGGAGTACGATCACACGCTGAAACCATTGCGGTAAGAGATTAACTGTCCTGGCTTAAGAACAAATATTACCATCCGTTCGGACAATAAGGCCGCAATAAAGCCTCAATGTCATGATTTACTCAAAAACATCCCTTAATTGTAGACTGTCTCTTAACGAGATGGCTGAGCACTTTAAGGCCGATGAACTCGCTAGATGTGGTGTATCAACCTTTCTAAAACTGTGAAAGTGCCAACCTCCATGTCAATCTCTACACCCTACCTTAATGAACTTAATCAACACTAGCAATCGTAGATGGCTAGAAGGCACCAGGTCCACTCAGCAGGACGCTCATCAGCGTCATAGCCGGACACTGCAAAATTGGCATTCCTGCCCACAGAATGTAAAAATATTGACTTTTGCAGAAGCTGGATGGATGAAGAGGAGGTGAAAACCACGAATCACTGGTGCTCCTGCAAAGTCCTAAGGGCTTAATCTTAATGAGCTAAACAGCGTCAGCATTAGTCAGCTAAACCACTTCTTCACAAGCCCCAACTGATTCTAATTGTTGGGGGAAATTAATCCGCGTGGTACCACAACGGGTCTACTTTGTCCTAAGTGTGACTGCCTTCTCCAATCACCCACTACAACCTAACCCAACCTATTTAGCGAAGTCAACATAGCGATATCGAGACTATATGTTATATCTAAAGCGGCTAAAGATGCCCTTGGTGTTTTTCAAAGAAAAGTGCTGCGTGCGATTTTTGGTCCTTTTTTCCCTTGACAGGATTTGGAGAAGAAGGTTCAACCATGAACTGTAGGAGCTGCCGAGTCTAGCCAAGCGTCTACAAATTCAACGCATGTGCTGATTTAACAGAGAACGACCACGTACAAGGTGGCTCACACAAGTCGAGGGGGAACTCAGCCGACTTAGTGTGCGAAGCTGGATACAGCTGACGAGAGATCGGGCCGGCTAGAGAGGCATGTTGCGTGAGGCCCAGGTCCACCTAGGATTGTAGTGCCCAAAAAAGAAGAAGAAGCTATGTATTTGTGTTTTCAAGTGTGTTTCCCAGGAAAAAAGTGAACAATATAACAATATTTGTTGGTGCTCTATACAGTATTGATCATGCAAGACAACCTTGAAAGGTCAAGTAAGTAATCTGCGTATGAAGACTGACTTTAAACATTGACAATGGCTAAGTAATACAATATGAGGATATGTCCAGTGGATCGTTATAATAATAATAATAATAATATGGGTGGCGCGACTGTCTGAGGTCCTAAATTCTCAGCAACCACTCGTGTTGTGCGTGCTATTGTTCTCTCACGCGTGGAAGGGACCTACAGTTTAATGCCGACTCCGAACAGCAAAGTTTGAGAAGTTTTTCTAGACAGGAAATACTCTTTGAGCATTGTCAGTGACTCGAAAGAGGTGGAGCCGTGAATTATGATAGGTGGTAAATTCGGGTATCGATCCTGACACCCTCTGCGTAGGAGTCGACGCACTTACCCAGTACGCCACGGCGACCCAGTGGATCGTTATAAAATTTTTGAATATACTCAAGGGAGCAACATGGCCAAGGCGGTTTACATGCAATCTCCGACACCAACTTCATACAACTGTTAGCATAAGCTGATGACATTGTCATTGCTCAGACAAATGTAGCGAGCCAGTTAGTGTTCCTTGTGTCGAACATGTACCTAAATAGAGTGTATGCTGTTGTCAAGAAAGTACACAGAACATCGAGGACTTGGATAAAGCTTCTAAGTAGACATAGACAACTTAGGAAAAATATCCGTGTGAACTCACAATGCACAATGGCAAATTTTCAACGTGGGTGCATTCTTTTGGACTAAAAGCCACCACTCAGACAGAGAATGAAAAGAGAAGAGAAGTAAACATAGACGCCGTAGAGGCTTCGCCGTCAAGCAGATGAATAGAGAGTTAATCCAGGCTAACTTGCAGTTGGATTTGGGTCTGCATGCACATTGTGCTGACGCAAGAATTGCAACCGGATGACCATGGAAAACTCCGTGAGATCGCTAATTGGGTTCCGCAGATTTTGATTTTGAACATCTTCTCGGACGAGGCCTATTTTTGCCTCAGCGACTAAGTCAACAAGCAACATTGCTGTTATTAGAGCGAAGGCATTTGACAAGGGTTCAGCCCCAAACCCACACAATCTGTTGCGTGCGTTGCGTCATGTCAAGAATTGACAACTTGTAAGCCCTAATTAGACGGAGAGAGGCAGCAAATTTTCAGCAAAATTCTGTGAGATCTTCACGCACTCATACAACGGATGGGCTGCAGCCTTAAGAGCTTCAAGCAAGCATCAATTCATCAGTATTATCCACATGCAGAAGTACAGACGAACCCGAATAATACACATCAACCGTGCAAGGATATATTGTGCCATTAAGCGGGTTGTGCCTTTAACCGATCTTACATACAAACAGCTTAAGAACGAGAAAAACCCCAAATTGTTTCCCAAATTCCAGCAAGCTAGCAAATATGTACACAAAAAAAATGGTGGGATACTTCCAGGATGGGTAGGAAGTCAAAGGAGTGGGATGTGACAATAAGCGAGCAAGATTGTGTGTGAGTTCCT
This sequence comes from Eristalis intricaria, assembly GCA_964034865.1. Classification (NCBI taxonomy): domain Eukaryota; kingdom Metazoa; phylum Arthropoda; class Insecta; order Diptera; family Syrphidae; genus Eristalis; species Eristalis intricaria. The sequence continues at coordinate 23,881,084 of OZ035874.1, forward strand.
TGTTTCGCCATATTTTTATGTGATATTAAGCGGGTTGTGCTTTTAAGCCATGTGCTATAAAGGGTTTTGCGCCTGTAAAAATTGTACAATAAAGACAAGTGCCATCACAATAGTGTGTTATTAAGCGATGTACTATTATCCGGGTTCAAATGTATTAACTGTCTGGTTTAGCATCACCGGACGGTAGTTCTTTCTAAATGAGTAGGGAATTACCGTTACCGTCAATGGTCTCAGGATTGGGGCGATTTTAACCGACTTTCTGTGGCCAGAGCTCGACAACATCAATAGAATCGAAGTGTGGTTCAACAATATGGCGCAACATGATCACAAAAAAAGCACCGAAACGCTCTAAATTGGCGCTTGGCATATAGGTTATCTCACTGTGAGCGTTCATAAATAAATTGGCGACCGCAGTCATACAAGTTGACACAACTCGATTATTTTCTCTTGGTATATCAAGCCACCCAGGACGAGCTCGCGGCCTACATGGCACACGTTATGGCCGAAAACGCCGCAGATGTTTACGTATTAGACCGAGTCATCAAAAATGAGACCGACCGCTTGAAGCACTGTCAGCGAGGCTGACGCGACCATTGGTATGATGTGCTATACCGCACATAATGGCGTGAACGCTAAATTACAAGGACGAGTCGGCGTGGTCGGGCTGTAAAAGGCGGTTTATCGAGTTTACAAGATATTGTCAAAGCGCAGCAAACTCACTTTTCCAAATCACAACAGAACGCGCGCGTTTTCTATGTAAAATGTTTTTAAATACTTTTTACAAGCAGAAAATAACCAATTACTACAAAAAATGAGTAAGTAGTTGTAACTAATAGTTGCCTCAGCCCGCCAAAAAGGGAAAACCACGATTAAATAAAATAAAATTATATCACAACAAGCTAAACGCCCGAGTTTTTAGAAGCAGCTCTACCTGCAGTTTTGTGCTTGGTCTTACGATATTACAGCTTACTTACTTTTATAAAAGGAAGTTAAGATTTGATGTATATACATATGTATCTGACACAAAATCTCCGAATCTTCCCAAAGGATTCGAGCGCAATCTTCTCCTATAGCTTCATAATTCTTCTGCGGAGTTTTTTCTTTACCACATATTAAGTTTTTTTCCACAAAAACCCTTTAAATAAACATGTTAAGTAATAAATTTGATTTTTCCCCATTTTTCGGTGGTTCATCTCAACTTCTCTTGACTCTCACCGAACAGAACTTAACTTAATTTACATATCTGTGTAGAACTTTCATTAACGAATCCATTGGTATATATGTTATCTTTGTACGTTTGTCTAAGAGAAAAGTTACAACATAAAACATATATTATTTGCATTGTTTTGCGAATAAGATGAGTGGAGATCATTGCCAATATCAGTGCCCAAGCGGCGTTCGTGTTTATGCGTGTTCATTTAAAGGGATATACATATGTATATATATATTCACGAGTGCATTCATACTACGGACCATTGCCAGTATCGGTCGGTGCCCAAGCGGCGTTCGTTGAAGTGCGTGTTCATTCTGAGAAATGTATGCATGTGTATTCATACAACTTGAGCTACATATGATATTGCTACTTTTGATGCATTACACCACAGTAGTCAACACGTTGTGAAAATAAGAATATTGATAAGAAGAATTAATAAATAATAAAAAAGTGGTATTTAACACAAGAAGGGTACATAAATCTGAATGTGGTTATTAGAGGTATGTATACTGTCGACGAGTGTATACGGTACGGTACAAGAAGAAATGGTAAAGTAATTCTTTCCGTTGGTTAGCAAGTAAGAGATATTAATGAATTGGTGGATTCGATATATCCCTCTATTCAATATATAAGTAGCAAGACCCCTTCTTGGTTCAGAGAAAGAGCTATTCTGGCTCCAAGAAATGATTCAGCGTCCAGAATCAATGAATTCATTTTAAGCAAGATCAACGGTGGCGTACATATTTATCGATCCATTGACACCGTTGTAAATACGGATGATTCGGTACATTTTCCAACAGAATTTTTAAATTCTACGAATCCAGCAGGACTACCAGGGCACATCATTTTCTTAAAAGTTGGAGTACCAATAATTTTGCTTAGAAATTTGTGTCCTCCAAAGCTGTGCAATGGAACAAGGTTACTGGTAGCAGCTTTAAGACCTACTGTAATTGAAGCGATTATTGTAGCAGGACCAGGCACAGATGAGAATGTATTTATTTTACGAATACCGATGATACCTTCGGACTACCCATTTATTTTTAAAAGGCTGCAGCTTCCAATTAAGTTATGTTTTGCTATGACTATCAATAAGGCTCAAGGTCAAACAGTTAAATTTACCGGTATTGATTTGAGCAATGAATGCTTTTCCCATGGACAACTATACTTTGCCTGCTGACGAGTAAATAAGCAAGAAAATTTGCATATATTTTTTATTATTTATTTAAAAAAGAATGCTTGTATGCATTTTTTTATCTAATCCGTTTAAGGCTAATTCTTATGAAAATTTGAACAATAACTGTTTATGTTTCTACTCCATAAAAATGTTGTCAATGTCAATACATTATTTGAAGGGGGTGTTTTTACTGTGTAAAAATCCCTTTCGTTATGTGGGAACGGTCCCTATAGTATCTCTTGAAGATTTTCACCTACCCTCGCACAAAAAAAGAAAAAGCCAAATGGATCATCACTTCATCAATTAGATTGTCGGCATTGAATTGTCCACCTGTTTTTTAAATATATTTTCGTGGGAATTGCAATGACGAAATTGATCAAACGCGCACCATCCTCGAGAAATAATTGCTGACTTGCAAGTTTATTTTCATCAGCCTAACGAATTGCTGACTGTTTAAAACGGCATTGGACAGAATGCCGTCGAACGATCATAGAATTGTCATAAGAGCTGACAAAATGCCTGCTGAACTCATAAACATGAACGTAATCTTACCAGGCATCGCGTCAGGAAATTCGAATGTCTACGCGTACGAAGTCGCGGGTACAGCTACTACATAAAGTGTTAGAGTCGGTTGGCTTCAAAATAGAGTTTGAAAAATTGTAGACCTCACACAGTTGTTATAATAATAATAATATATGATATGGGTGGCGCTACAGTCCGAGGCGGACCTGGGCCTAGCTTCTCATCACCACTCGTGTTGTGCGTGCTATTGTTCTCTCACGCGTGGAAGGGACCTACAGTTTAATGCCGACTCCGAACGGCAAAGTTTGAGAAGTTTTTCTAGACAGGAAATACTCTTTGAGCATTGTCGAGCATTGTCAGTGACTCGAAAGAGGTGGAGCCGTGAATTATCAAAGGTGGTAAATTCGGGTATCGAACCTGGCACCCTCTGCTTAGGAGTCGACGCGCTAACCCACTACGCCACGGCGACTACACAGTTGTTGCTTTACTTAAATTCTTATCTGGTCACCCGGAACACGTAGAGAAACATTAAACACCGAGCTGCGCAGCAGGAAACAAACAACCGACAAAATAGAGATTCACAAAAAAATCATGAACGCAGAGTGTACATGAAAAACCTGTATTTTTTAAGATTAATAAAAATAAATGAGATCAAGCTGCCGTAGTTAGTCTAAAAAAGCTTAAATATTTGTGCATTACAAACGAAAGTTATATTAATGCCTATAAGGTGATGAATTGTTAAATTTTTGTTTAATACAACATCAACTTAAAAAGACCAACCATGTATTCCACACAACGAAAGTCGCTTGCTAGTGACTGAACGATGCAAAAGTGTTAGCGAACTAAAATAAACCAAACAAAAAAATACGTATCTCATAACAAACTGCATTGAACAAAATATGAATCTAAATATTTGAGAACAACGTACAAACCAGTGCTTATGAATTGAACTTACCCTAAATAAAATACTCCGAAGCAGTTAACTGGACCCACAGTAAATTTTCCAACTCATCGCCCTTGAATATTGTCTTCGTTTTCTTTTTATTTTTTTAAATGAGGACAACATGAATATTAGCCATGCTTTTGAATAATTTAATTTCAAACATTGACAATTTAAATTAGCGATTTCATATATTATTGCTGAACAATTTCAAATTAATACATTTACATTTTACATATTTATGTACATAAAACAACAAACATTAAATCTTGAAACAAATAAGTCAACAGGTTAAAACCAACAAGGAAAAATGCTTGGTTTAATTTTGCTGTGAAACGTTCATGGTTAACAGAAGCACATCTACGATTGCGATGACAGTGGGCCCTGTGGACCGTGAATCCGAAGAACTGTGTTCTTAAATGTTCGCTGCAAGATAATACAGAAAGATGAACACAAATGTGTTGAAAGGCATTTTTTTTTTTGATGGTCTTGAATGGAATGAGGTGAATTATTGATCAGGATGAAATGAATGACTGTGGAGACTGCACCCAAAAGGGTAAGTCTTGTGTACTTTTGCAGAAAGAGATTCGTCAGGGAAACTGAGAGAGGGAACTACACTTCCATTTAAGCCATTTGCAACCATATGCAAGTCCTCATAATAAATTCATCATTGATCCTGTGGCAAGGAAAAAAAATTCAAACGATCTTCTGCCCAAACACAACTAAAAGGGGGTACAAAATCCATGTAAGACATTTAACAAGACACTACAAACATTACAACAAAGAATTATGCACAAACAAAAATGTTGAACAATCACAAGTGGACAGGCCAATTCAACAAAGTATCCCATGCTTTGTGTGAAAAAAAGTAAACAAAAAACCAAAATTGTACACAAAAAGAAGGAATATCATCTACAAAGTTGATGTTAAGAGAATCTACATACAAATCGATTGATATTATCATACCTTTGCATGATGGCAAGACACCGCTCCATTTTCTGTCCGCTCCGCATCTACTGGAGCCATCTCCTATTAGGGTATATCCATAACGACATTCATAGCTCACTATTGAGTTATATGACAGGGTGGTATATGTAGCTTTTCCATTTTTTGGATTTTCTGGCGTTGGACACACGACCGATGCCACAACTTTATGGGTCAAGAATGTAAACGAAAAACAAAACAAAATTTATTAGCGGACGTTGAATCATTGGATAGTCATGAGGGGAAGAATTTTCAATGTCTATTTACACTTGCTGCTTGATCGAAGGGGATGTATAATTGGGCTTGTCGTATTGAGACCCTACATTTGGTTTAGAAAACAATCAACAAAACAGGAAAGAGGAAAGAACAACGAAAATATATGCACTGAACCGAAAGCACACACTGTTGGAAGACCGTTGAGAACAACTTAAGAGAACTCGGGGCTTAACTTCGGATGAAATTACTAGAGTTTAGTCTGATGTATACAGATTGTGGCAATTTGAAGGCCGTCCAGAAGCAGTAAGCCGAGAAATTCAAACAATGCGTCAGAAATATACTTGTATGTCCTGAGCTTATAAATAAGGGTGCCCCTTAAATTTCAAGTTCAGTATATTTTTACGCACACTTTCTTAAAATATTCGTAATAATCAAATACTGTCTAGGAAAAGATAAAAGCCCGTTTTAAAAGCGATAAGCCGCTAATGTAATGCGATGCGACTTTATTCTTATTTTACAAGGGAAGCTTATGGGCAGTGAAATTACAAGTCTTGTGAGTTTAGAGAGAGCAGCATGAAGTTGTAAAAAAAACTCACGTCACGTTCGAGTATCTTGCAAATAATCTTAAGACTGACCTTGATGACTTATATGATATTGCACACGTTGAAGCCTTTGAGAGAATAAAATAGAGGAAGACAAAGTACTTTTAAAGAAACAGAGAGTGCCATTTCGAAAGGGATGCTTGGGTGGTGTAGGCAAAAAATTGAGGGGGAAGTAAGAAACATCTATACGTGGTGATTGGAAGGAGAGAGAAAGAAACTCATAATTAGAGTCCGACCAAAGGCCAATTTTTCGGCAGAAGCCAAATATGATAGTACAGTACTTTACGCTTATAAGAAACGGGCTTGATGAAAACACCATGTCCCTTCCAATATAAACCAATGTAAAATATATCGTTTAAAAGAAAAACTCTTATTAGAAAAACACGGATAAAAAAACGGCTATTATGTCACCAATATTCTATATTCTGTGTAAAATTGGATGGATATATAAAAATTTGCAAATGCATTAGTGCAAATTGTATAAACGAGACCTTAAGAAAATAGGTGAGTATGCAGGCATCAGGAATGAGGAATAACAACATTAAGGGCAAAACTAGAAATATTAGAGAAATAAAATTTGGAAAAAGTGGAAATGAAATTTGCGAAATATATGAAATTGGATAAAGTTCTAATCAAAAAAATATAAGAAAAAAAATTGAAGACGATTATAAATGCAAGCACTTTAACAAAAAGAGAAACGAAGCTGGAAAATAAATAATCCTTGACAAAGTCATAAGCGAATAATTTGAGATCATTAAAAAAATTTGAAAATAAGAAGTCCCATTTTGGTGGAGAGCAACAATTTGCAGTTCAGCTAGAAATTCCCAACTCCGGAGCTAGTACAGGAGTTTCTTTTCGTGTAAGAAAGATTTTTCTTGCATTCAGTTTTTCTTAATAGAAACATTTTTCTTAAATCCGTTCTCCAGATATAAGAAAAACTCGGTTAAAAGAAAAAAAGTTCGGGCATTTCGAGTTTCTTATAAGCGTAATGTACTGTACTATCAACATAATTTTGACGGATATTGCCCCAATTGAGATTCTTAGCTAACACTTTTGATGTTCATTCTATTTGAAACCAGTGCAAATTAATTACATGCTTTTATACAGGCCAACTTGCAAATGCAAAGTCTGTTGATTTTAATGATCTAAGCAACCGAACTTTCAAAATTCAAAATAACCCAAATAACAAAACAAAAAACACACCTCTACCTATAGACCACAGATAATGGATAATAGAGAAATTCAACTTCTACATCCTTTGCCCCTTGCTTTTATTTGATGGCGTTTTTGACACGATGTTTCATCGAGTGTCTGTGAATACAAGTGAGCTGGGAATAATCTGAAATGTGGGAACTATACTACACTCTTATTGTTTGGTCATCGCTCAATGCTGCCGTGGACTAGGGGTAAAAGTGTCCGAAATTCGATATCTCTACCCTTGATTATCTCTGCTAGATACACTAGATCATTTTGCAAAACCAAACAAATACGACGCGACTAGCTCATATATTTTTCAAAGACAAAAGACAGTACAGCCTCGCTAGTCCGGACACTCGCTAGCCCGGATACTTCAGTATTTCGGACACCTGTATGTTTATGACACTATCAAAATGTTACCTCTACACTCCGGACAACATTTTAAAATGCGTACATATTTTAACGCCGTTCTATATATCTTCATACAATTTTGGGACTTTCAGTACTAGTTGATTCGCTTGCAGTCGGCTCGTTACGAAAATTTCAAAAAATGAAGCAATGAAATTGTTAGCCAGGACCATTCAATGGGCAGAACAAGATAACACATCTCAAATGGAAATCGTTCTTCTAAATAGGAGACGCCAAAAAAAACGAAAAGATGTTTTTAGAAAAAAGAATTCCAGTCAAAAATAAAGGGGCTCTTGCTCCTTAAAGACTTTTGAAGTGCGTACATTGTGCACACATAATAATAATAATAATATGGGTGGCGCGACAGTCCGTGGTGGACCCGGGCCTAGCCTTGTTCTTTCACGAGTGGAAGGGACCTACAGTTTAATGCCGACTCCGAACGGCGAAGTTGAGAAGTACTCTTTGAGCATTGTCAGTGACTCGAAAGAGTTGGAGCTGTGAATTATGATAGGTGGTAAATTCGGGTATCGATCCTGGCACCCTCTGCGTAGGAGTCGACGCACTAACCCACTACGCCACGGCGACCACACATACATACATCCGAAAAATTGTCGGTTGTTCTAATGCACTTCATATTATTTTTTCTCCATAGTCTGGACTTTTCGCTACTTCCAACACACCCGAAACTGTCTGGACTAGCAAGGCTGTACTTTACAGAAATTACTGTAATACGATTCTTACAAAAAATTCAACATTCAGCTTCAGCAAAATCTTCGGTCTCATTAAAATTTGCTGACAAATGAACTATACGCAGCTAACTTCTTCGTAAACAATTTTGTAAATTTAAAAGAGTTCAAAACAGTTCAAAACTTATTTGAAGAGCACATTGTTATCATAGCAGATGCCAACATTGAGGGAAGTACCTGCCCAAAAGTAGTGGAGAAGAAATGTATTATGGTGATAATTAAATTGATTCTATCCGGATATAGAATAAATTCTATCACGAACTATTATTTCCCGACCTTACAGCGAAATGTGCATAAAGAACACATTTCATTGTATATAGGACCATGCGCCTCTGCACGAGCTGACCGTATTTTCTGGCTCTATTTTTGGGACCGCTATCAAAAAACACAGGAACAATAAAAAAATACAAAAAGTTTGAACGAACGAGCGCAAGGCACATTAAAAACGATTACAAAAAGAGACAAGGTCATACTCCAAACAAGCTTCGACGGCTAAAAGTTCAGAGGAGGAAGTCTCCAAAAAATTGGAGGAGTAACGTAGTAAGTAAGTAAGAACACTCCATACAAGCTAAACCCAAAGACATTTCCGGAAGGCCTTGAGAAGAGAATTCCTCAACCTCCGGCACATCGAGGGCATCTTGAAAGCAAAGGAACCCTGGTCCATCACAGAGAAGGAGAGGAACTCCCCCCATAACCAATGATGATGAGACCAGGTCGAAAAAACCAAGTCAACCCAGAGCCCCTGAGAAGAGCGTCATCAATAAGAGGTGTTCTAATTGCGGGTGACGATGTCAGAATGAGCTCGCAAAGTATGCCCAACCGACAAAACCAGCTGTTGCGACCCTTCCATATCAATAAGTGGCCCCTAATGCAAAGAGGCACGTTTAAACAAATTTCTTTATAAACACTATGTTATGAATACTGAATCTAATATTGCCAGGAATCCTAAAGTTTTCTGGACATTTGTGAATAATAAAAGAAAGCAAAATGGGACTTTGCAAAATGTTGAGTTCAATGGTATGGTATCTCAGAGTAGTGAGACAACATGCGAGCTCTTTGCAAAGTTCTTTGAATCAGTGTATAGCGATCACTCGAATATTCATCCACCTTCTTTTAATGAAGATGTTTGTAATATAAATCTTGGATCACTGTATATCTCAACTGATGACATACTGCAGGGAATTTATTCCTTGAACTCTTGTGTGAATCCTGGTCCTGACAATGTTCCGTCTGTTATTGTCAAGCAATGTAGTTCTTCCTTGTCGCTACCGTTGAAATTATTGTTTAATATGTCTTTGTCTTCCGGTACATTCTTGGACGAATGGAAAATTTCCTTTATAATACCAATATTTAAAGCTGGTTCTCGACATAAAGTGGAAAATTATAGAGGAATCTCTAAGATTTCAGCTATTCCGAAACATTTTGAGTTAATTGTCACAAAAAAAATTTATTTTGCAATCAGAGAACACATTTCTTTACACCAACATGGTTTTGTTTCTGGCAGATCTACCTTAACCAATTTGACAATTTTTACAAAATACCTCTTTGATTCAGTAGAATCCGGGTATCAATTTGATGTTATTTTCACGGATTTTAGAAAAGCTTTTGATACTGTATGCCATAATATTCTATTAAACAAAGTAAGATCATTTGGTATTCATTCAGTACTACTTAAGTGGATAGAGAGTTACTTAACAAATAGAACTCAAATGGTAAAAATTGATAACCATAAATCTAGAATCATTAAGGTATTATCAGGTGTTCCCCAAGGTAGCCATATAGGCCCACTACTGTTCATTATATTTATTAATGAGATTCCTTCAATCCTGTCTCATGTTAAATGTTTAATGTATGCAGACGACCTTAAGATTTACCTTCGTGTTAAGAATCGTCAAGATTGTATGCATGTTCAAAATGACTTAAATATGTTGTGTAATTGGTGCGATCTCAATGGACTAAGCTTAAATATTACTAAATGTCATTCTTTTTCTGTTTACCATGTATTGTCACCCGTAATATATGACTATTCGATAGGTGGAACTTGCCTTACTAGGAAAACGGAAGTAAAAGACCTTGGTGTAATTTTCGATACGAATCTTTCCTTTTCGTTTCATATCGACTACATAGTTGCAAAAGCTAATTCAATGCTTGGATTTTTGAAAAGAACATGTGCTGAATTTCCAAGTCCATATGCCCTTAAATCTGTCTATATGTCCATTGTACGTCCTCATCTCGAGTATTGCTCAGTAATATGGTGTCCTTTATATAAGAAAAGTTCAAAAGTCATTTACTAGATTTGTTATAAAAAGAATGGGGTGGAATCTTGACATCATGCCACCATATCCTACAAGATGTGCGTTAATAGGTGTAGATACTTTAGAACGAAGACGAGGTGATCATAGCATAATGTTAATTTATGATATTCTTTCGTATCGTGTAATTTGCCCTGAGCTCCTGCAAAATGTAAGATTTTACGCAACGGAAAGAATTCTTCGAACCCGAAAATTCTTATTACAACCAAAACACCTATATAATTATGGCTATAATGAACCGTTAAGTAAATGTATAAGTCAATTTAATTCCGTTTGTGTAGAAGTAGACCTATGTGATGAGAGACAAAAATTTAAACAGTCTATTCCAAAATCTTTGACAATTTCCCTTAATTAATCTAATTTAAAATTTATAATTATTTATTACAAAATATATTTATTCAATTTAATATACTGTTTACATACTTATTTATTACTCAATCTTTTATTCAAATATTTATTTAATACTTGTTGTCCTATATTTTTTACTTATAATTATCAAAATGTTCCTATCATGTACTTAGATTATACGAATATTATCATAAGGTTCCGAAATCTGTAAGAGCTAAACTCGGTAGATGGAATAAATAAATAAATAAACGGCAGATAAATCAATTGATAAGCCCCAACTCATCGGCAACAAGGCCAAGGCCGCAATCAGGGAATAGGAAGGTATCCAGGAATCCACTGCAGCTGTAGTGGATTTCGGGAATTCCAATGCTCAATACCCCTTCGAATGCGGAAATATATCCGTCTACAGCAATCGAAGAATGCAATAAAGTGGCTTTGTGTCACAAAGATCCTCAAAATCGTCGGTTGGACAAGGGTACAATCTGCTGAGCAATTATATATCTATTGTATTTGATTTCTATTTCATTTAATTCCTATTTCATTAAACTACAAATTACATCCACAAATTTGTACTTGTGATTCACAATCACAAATGTGTATTTTTGTTTCGACTAATTTGTGATAAGATGGCAATAAAGTTGTAAGAAAAATTTTGTTAACTAAACGTGTTGAACGTAGCTTACAACTGTTTTCTCTCAAGTTTGCTGAACCTTGAGTTGACAAATTAAAAACTTAATAAAATGGTTTTTGGATCTATAGTTCGCGGCAAAAATTATTTCATAAAAATGATATGAAAATGTCGGAGTTGGATATGAACATTCGAGACGTTACGTGGCAAAAGTTTCAAGTGTGTGTAAATCTTTCATAATTAACACACATGCATGTAGTACAATTTAAATATATCATTTATTGATAATTCTAGTAATACTGGTTCTACAGTTTACTCAGTCGTAGACACCTTGGAAGAGGTAGGTATCCATGGATTACCGTGAATGCTAGTTAGGCTAACGCAATGTTTTAAGATATGAATTGATTCTTTCGGATGCAATGGTGTATTTCTATCTTAACATTCTGATTTCTAATATTTTTCTAGTTGATTTTTGTTCTTTATTGTACCGATCGATTGAAGATGAATGACTAATGATGTATATCCAAGATTGCAAGATGCTTGAGGAAATGTTTCAAATATTAACAATGGGACTTCTGAACCTTAGTAGTGTCCACTTACAGGTCAATTTTGGGTCCTCATACCACCATACAACTAATAGAGTTTATTTGTAGATTACAAGTATAAATTTGTAATACCTGGAATTTAACAAAAATCGAAAAAATCACAAACTTTGTCAATAAACCCTTGTAAACACATATTTGTAAGATGGCGCAGTAGGCCATGGCTTTGAGGTTTGATGTCTTGCAATACAAGCTGCTGAACACGGATATAATGTGAAAGCCTATACAATAAATGTTGTTTGTCTAGAACCTTAATCCTTTGCGTTCATACTGCTTAAAAAGACTTCATACGGGAGAGTACTTTCGAAGTGTGAACACGCAAGATCGTGCTGAATGTCTAAAAACCTTTAATTTGAACTGGACATCATTTTCCTTGTCCCGAGACGATACTTACTCGTTGAAATCACAGACTAATGTGAAAAAGAAGTCAGAAGTCCATGCGTATCACACACAACTACAAATCGTCTGACCAATCGTTCCCGTAAGACCGTTCACACTGAACTATGCACAGAAACTACATAGAACATGGTGGACCAGATGGGTCGTATAAAGTGTTATAGTGTAGAATAGTTTAAAAAGCACAGATGTTGATCAACATACGCCGATTTGGTGGGTGAACATTAGCGCAGTGTATGAACTACAAAGAAGGAAACCTTGTCGGACAACTAGAAATTCTTAAAACAGTAGAGTACATTTGGGAGCTGACCCATATAAGTGACCTGTAGTCCCCTAAGGTTAGACTTTAAGAAATACTGTGAGGTATGTACTCAGTAGAGGTGGAGAACTTGGATAGTTACTGCCATCGATAATAGTCGATACAGTCGAACTTCGATAACACGAACCACTACTTGTCACAAAATAAAATTCGAGTTATCAAGACTTCAAGTTATCAGGTAAAACACATAAAACGTAGAGGAGCATAATTATAATTTAAAACAGTCTGTTACACATGACTGAAGAGCGAATTTTCTTATTTTGTTCTTTAAAAAAACCTTCAATGGAATGTAAACCATTAGGTACACAGAATTATTTGTTGTTCCATTAGTCTTTTAAAATAAACGCAAAGTGAGTAATGAACTTGCAATGAACTCGTTTGAAGGTGGTTGAATCAAATCATTCTCAATTATTGCCGGGTCTTGCCCTATTACATCTCTGCCGCTGTTGTCGTTATCGTCCTACTGAGAAAATTCGGTTTCACATATAAATAAAATCTCGACGGTGGGGAAACTCCACTATCGCCATCCACCTGCAGAAAATCATCATACGCAGTACCTTGTATATTTCTGGTATTTTTTCAAGCTTCAAATTGCATTTTCAGTTGAATATCTCCCTCATTTTCTTTCGTTTGGGAGTTAAGTTCTGAAAATCATACGAATTTCAACCTCTTCCCTCGTTCAGAATACCATTACGCACCAACAGCACGATTTCGTTTATGCTAGGTCAAAGGAACATTGGTACAAACACAATGAAAGGGATTGCTTATAAAACGAACTTGTGGAAAACGAAAAATCTGAATTTCTCTTCAGAATTCGACTTATCGAAGGTGACGCCAAATAATCTGTTAGAGTTATGGAGACATTCGAATAATCGAAGCTAGAGTTATCGACTATATCGCTAGAGTTGCCAACCAATTTCATTCGAGTTATCATATATTCGAGTTATCGAAGTTCGACTGTAGTTTGTCTCAGAATATCGATAGTTTTCGATTCTTTTTTTTGTATTGAACAATGTATGTATTCTCTTGAAAATAAAGAAGAAAAAATTCGAAAATTCGACAGTTTTCAGTTGTTTAGCCACATGTTTTTATTTAAGAATATCAACATTTGTGGGTTTGATTCTTAAGTCTCTTTCGGTTACCATTTGACCACTTACACTGAAAGCCCTCTCAGACTCCAGCGAAGATGCTGGAACAATTAAACACGATCTCCTGATGTTTCTTTAACAGAAAATTTGGGAATCCCACATCATTGACAACAATGAATGGTTGCAAATCAGTGGTTATCATTAACGCCAAGGCTGTATCCAGTTCCGTTTTTGTTTTTGTGACTAGCTCTCGTATTGTGCTGTTCCCTTTATGAAGTGAATGACTGAATGAATGCACTTTGACTTGTAGAATCAGACCCGAGATCGATTATAATATTTGAATTCTCGTTTTAAATGGTCAGAGATAGCTTGTCTTAATTTTTTTACTGCACAAAGAAAATTTGACCAATTTGGCATCTGAAGATTTCTTGAAAAAATTCTGTGCATGATATTTTATTTACCTCCTGCTTCGTGAACCAGACCTTAATCCATTATTTTGCTTAAAAAACAATAAGAAAAAAATCTATTACACACCAACTGCAAGTACACGAATGAATGACGGCTGGCAACATGTTTTCGTTATTAATATTACTGGCCGCTTGAAAAGAAATAACCCCCTATTTAAATTTAATTTATTTATGGCTGGAGATGAGAACTTTTTAATCATAATTCATAAATCATATCATATCATAATCATATTCATAAATCACTATCGAAAAATATCGATAGTTTCCGATGGAAAAAACTATCGATTATAATCCATAGTGCTCGATAGTTCTCTCCTCTAGTTCTCCACCTCTAGTATTCTAGTACTAGGAACAACAATGGAGATGGTGGGTGGGTCGAATCAGGAGGTTATTAAATAATCAAGGACGTTCATGGAACGAAACTACAATCAAAATGTGAAGCGCGACGCCGAGCATGTAAATATTACCATAGACGGCAGAGTTTGTATGGAGGGAAAGATTGAGAGGAATTGATGGTGTATTGAAATTGGAATGATTTTGGTTTTGTCAGGATTGACCATGAGAGCTGTTTCTTCAACCCACTATAAGTGAGTACCGCGTTTTTTTTAATACCGAGGTCAAGACACAGCACAGCCGAAGGTACAGTGGGAGATGGGTCTTTAATGTCTGCGGATTGTAGTCTGTGTGAAATATCAGGCTGGGAAGAGCATTCCATATTCGTGTAGTGCGGCTGAAGAACGAGTCTCTAAATTTAACTGTGAGTTCGAAAGTAGGCTTATGGGTATACTAATGGACATTCCTGACGAGACGGCAGATGGCTCCCTCGCTTGAGCATCGTTTCTTAAAATAGTGATAAAATACGGTCAAAGAAGAGAAGGTACGGGGATGTTAGAACGAATCTAATGCCTCAGCGATACAATTGTTTAAGCGATCGCTATTGGATTCTATGTAGTAGGTTCAGTCGGATTTTTAGGGCACCAGACCAGATACAAGCGTTGTATTCAAGTTTGGGGCGGATATACGCCTTATAAATTAAAGTCAAATCATAGGGCGTGAAATATTTCTTGCATCGGTTAAGGAAACCTAAAAATTTCGCAGCATTTTTGGCGACCTCAAATATGTGATCGTTCCAACTGAGTGTTGGAAAGGGTGGAAAGTTAATCGGGTTCATCGACAGAGGCGACAATCATGCAGAGTAGCTGAATGTTAAGGGTTCGCTTAAGTGAGTGCAGACATTATTAAGTTTTGAAGCATTGAATTCCACTCAATTGATTTTACCCCAGTTAATTATAATTTCAAGATCGGAATTCAATGTGCTTAACATACGCTACCGTTACAATTCTAGAGCCGAGGTGAGTCTTGGTACGAATATGAAAAGCTGAGGACGATGTCATCAGCGAAGAAATGAATTGGATTGGAAGTAGCAGACAAGAGATATTTTATAAAAATGAAAAAGAGCGTCGGTGACAGAATAGAGCCTTGGGGAACACCAGCATTTATTTGGTAAATATCAACAGGTTCAATATCAAGTGGTTTCTAATCTTTAGAAGGAGTGATTCATAGCTACCATAGATACGCATTTTCGACAAAAGAGCTTGATGCCAAACTCTGTTCAATCACTCAAAAATATCAAGTGCTACGATCTTGTTTTCGCTTGGCATCGTGAGCTTCATCATCGTTTGTTAAAATAGCGATAAAAAACGAACAAACAAAAAACGAGACGGTACGTCGGTGTTCGAGCGAGTCCGTGTGGTCTTGGGGGCACCAGACCGATATGAGCGTTGTATTCAAGTTTGGGGCGGATGTAAGCCTTATAAATTAAAGCCAAATCACAAGGGCTGAAATATTTCTTGCATCGATTAAGGAATCCTAAGTATTTTGCAGCATTTTGCAACTGAATCTTCGACCCTACCAAGAGGAAAACTTAAGTAGATTTGAACATCCTCTCCATGTATGTATAAGCTATTTGCAATAAGACAACACTTTAGGAATATCATTAATGAACACAATAACGGAGCGAGAATAGAACCTTGAGGCACACCAGTGTGAACCCCACAATAAAGCGACGGTTTGAGATACGAGAAGATGTACTTGTTAGTGGGATCACTGAAGTATAATCGGGTGAATAGTTTGTGACAAAGTATAGATGGGTTAACACAGTCGAATGGTTTCGAAAAGTCATGTAAACCTAGTAAGGTTATCGAAAAACCCACAGAAATGGTCAATGTGAGGATGCGACAATGTTTGACGTTTGGCTGCCAAAAAATATGTGTGATGTGATGACTGAGATGATTCAATGAAAAGTTATGAATATTCGAACTGTGGCATCATAGCTCAGCAAATGCTCAGCTATGACCACATTCATTGTTTAAGCGAAAGATTTACTTACACACACAGGTTGGTAGCTCTTTAGGAGTCCAGGACCCATTGGCCTGACAGTAGCGTTCCTGTTTTCCTACAAGCTCATAACCAGGGCCGCAGTTGTAAACCACACGACATCCGAAGGTGTAGCACTCTCCAACGTGCCAACCGTAGGCTGGATCCTCAGGCTGTCCACACGATCTGGCTGCATGCGGGAGATAAATAAATTCTTCTTTTTTAAGGTGGACCGAGCATACCTTCGCACTGAATATCTGGCCCGTACCAACTGGCTTGGCCGTCAATGGCGAGGCACTTTGCTCGCGGGAATCCATTGGTAACGAATCCGTTGTAACAGTGATACTGAACGGTTGAGTCCAAGTCGAAAGTGCCCTGCTCCGGCAGGGCCGAATGCCTGGCGTGCTCAATTGTCGGAGGGACAAGGCAATAGACTGAAAATAAAGTCAATCCGATTTTATTTCCGTCGCATTGAACAAGGTGAAACGCTTACTGTTCTGCTTGCATGCTGGCTCGACACCCGCCCAGTTTCCATCGGCTTGGCACAGCCGACTCTCGAGGCCAACGACATGGTATCCCTTCGGACAGGCGTAAGTTGCAGCAGCTCCAAAATGCCGCCCAGCAATAGAGACGGTACCAATCATCGGCTGGGACAGCTCGGGGCATTCCCTATCTGCGAATGGACTCTTGTTCACAATCAGTCTCTTTGATTTGTTATCTTGATTGATTACCTGGCTTGATGCAGGACATCCCGCAGACTCCGTCGCAGAGGCACTTCTTCTTTTTGCTCTTGCAGTCCTCGTCGGACGAGCACTTCCTCAAGCATTTCTGCCCGAAGAGTGTCGCCTGCTCCTCGTCTCTTGGGCAATCGACTGATGGTGAATTCCTGGGATTCTTGTAAATTTTGCTGTCATCGTCTGCTTCAGCTGAATCCGCGTTGCTGTCCTGACTCTCTCCTTCGTCTGCAAGTGGATCCTCCGAGCCAAGTGGAACCGATGTCACTAAAATTAAACAAACACGGAAATTTATTTTATTCATGTTTAAATCAGTTTCTGATCACTGGTTTTAAGGCTCAGGGTGCCGTAGACGGTAATGACTTTTTAGCATTCATTTCGAGACCATGTTGCGTACCTCAGATGTCAATACTGGATGCACGACCTCCCGCAAGTCTATGCAAGTGCTCACATTGAACGACTGGATACCGCAGTTGGTCGAGTGCCAGCTCCTGGTTAGCGGGGTCCCCGGTTCGAATCTCAGTAAAAGCACAGTTAAATACGCTTTTATCTGGTTTTCAAATCTGGTCCAGTCACCATTTGCCGTTGGGATCAAATTAACCGCATAATGGACCAACATGGTCTAAGTGTGCTGGTGAATGCACTAGCAGCCCCAATACCTTACCTAAGTGCTCGCATATGTCGAAGAAGACAATGGGCTTCGGAAGGTTCAAGATAAAGCTTATACGACAAAATCCAGTTCCCCATGAATACCAGAGACGGAGAATCAACACTTTGAATTTTACTCAAAGTACCAGTTAAGATCATGAAATATTTGACAGTCCCTCTTTATGAAAATTAAATTTAAAATCATTTGAACTTCCGTACACCGCTGTGTATATTATTTTAATGTCATATAAACTTCCAATTAATAACATTGTCCAAGCACTTGGTCTTTTCGAGAGAAAAGTTCTGCGTTCAATCTTTGGTCCTGTCTGCGTTGATGGTTATTGGAGTATTCAACGCCTAAGATGGCTAGATCATGTAGAGAGCATGGACAACACGGCTCCAGCCCGAAAAGTCTTCGACTCCGAACCGGGACAACGCAATAGAGGACACCCACGGAACCAATGGCGCACCCAGGTGGAGAAGGACCTCAATCGACTTGGTGTGCGCAGTAGGAGACAGGCGAACTGGCTAATGATCGTGCCGGCTAGAGATGCTTACTGGTTGAGGCCCAGGTCCACCCCGGACTGTAGCGCCACCAGAAGAAAAAGAAGTGCTGCATTTATATCTATTTTTTCCACTCGAACAAAGAGCTGTCATCGCGCTTTATTTGGAGTAAGCGCCCTACACTTCCCATTTGGTGGAAGTGAAGCCGATCTAAATCGATCTAACCGCTCTTGATGTCGATCCGTCAATGTCGACACATCAATCTCAAACCAGCCACTTAATTTGTGCTTAATGCACAACCTCCAAGACGCTCCCATGAGGGGGACACCGCTCAGTCCGCCTGAAATCGGCTGTTAGTCTCAGGGGTTTTCGACATACCGTGGTGCCAGATACAGCATCTGACCAAGCTTCGGACTCGAGTGGTGTGCGGGATGCCTTTCTGAAGAAACAATGCAACTTCCATTCAATTCAATAGAAGACTAGGCTTTACTCAGTGAACATACTGCCTTCCACGTTCTTTTGTAATTCACAATTAAGGATTCGATGGAGTTACAGAAAAATAATAGAAGATGCTGCAGGTGCAACGAGTGTTAAATAAACGTTGAAGTAAATATGTTAATTTTTAAAATGTTCACCAGAGTGCCATATTCAATCTTAAAGTGTCACAGTATCATTTCCTTAAAAAAAAGTGCCATAATAGAACGATCGTGTCACATTGATTACGTTGGTTGGGATGCATCGCTATATATTGGGTTGATTTGTGGTACCTGAACGACATACCGTGGTGCCAGATACATGATTCGTGGTGCCTGGTATCTGAAGGACGTACTGCTATCTGAATTCTTCAAATTGATTCTTGAGGCGGAATGCTTAATTGTGCAACTTCCCTTTTCGATCAGGGTACTCTGATGCCATTGACATTACACAGGTATACCGTACTGTCGTACAAGCATTCGCAGGAGTTGAAAGTAGGACGAGACAAGATGTTTCGTGAAAGTATAAAAGTCGCTTCGTCGAAAATTTAGTAGACTCGAAACAAGGATAAAACGATGTACAGTGGACTGCCCTTAAGTCGGGATACCATGATTTGTTCGTCTTAGAGGGAGTTTCACTTAGGGACGATGTTCTTGTATTGAAAATTGAGGGAATTCTATGTAAAATATGGCAAAAAATTCGAGAAATTCGACTTAAGGAGAGTCCACTGTATATGCTGTCGACCAAAAAATGTTCCAACATACTCCACCGAGAACAAAATATTACAATCGACAGCTACAATTTCGAGGAGAGAAGTTTATCTATCTCGGGGCAAACGTAAACTCCACAAACGAGATCACTGTGTGTAGATCCGACGTAGAACCGCCATTGGCAACCGGTGTTAGTTTGGTTTGTCGAAACAACTGGGCTCAAAACTCCTCGCTCAATGGTACAAGATCATTCTTTACAAAACTCTGCTGTCTGGAGGCAAAGGTGGACGTCAAGCAAAACTGCGGAGCTGTTTCTTGGTGCCTTCGAAAGAAAGTTTCTACTTCGGATATATGGGCTTGTCGGCGACGAAGACGAGTGGATGAGAAGAAACAACCGTGAACTTTACGATCTGTACCAGGATGTGGATGTAGTCCGGCAGATCCGTCGACTGTACTGGCTCGGATACATCGAGCGCATATATATGGGTGGCGCTACAGTCCGAGGTGGACCTGGGCCTAGCTTCTCAGCAGCCACTCGTGTTGTGCGTGCTATTGTTCTTTCACGAGTGGAAGGGACCTACAGTTTAATGCCGACTCCGAAAGGCGAAATTGAGAAGCTTTTTCTAGACAGGAATACTCTTTCAGCATTGTCAGTGACTCGAAAGAAGTGAAGCCGTGAATTATGAAAGTTGGTAAATCGAGCGCATGGTTACTGTAAATTCAAGTCATATGGTGAGAGAAGGAAAAGAAGACCGAACGTCCGATTTATTTATTCTTGTGTCATAGGCATGCCACATCCCGTACATCTTCAAAAGGATCTCTGGGTAGCAATCAGAACAGTGATTTTATAGTTAAGCATTTCATTTCCAAGCAAAATAAACTCAAAAATGATGCCCCTTGTCTACTCGCAAAAGACATCAGATGTATTCATGGACAAGCTGATCTCCCCGACTTCGTCCGCGTGTAGCTGATACATTTGGATAAATAATATTACTTTCGATCAAATTTGATTACCATAAAAAAGGTTATAGTGTGTCAATCTTATAAGATAGACATATTCTGTCACTATTCTTTTTAGAACTTTTAAACAGGAACAATTCCATAATACATGATTTTTGCGGTACTTAAACCGTTTACGGAAGATCTCAAAAAGGAAAAACAAATGTCCCATTCTTGCAATTATTCATTGATGCCTCTCTCCTATCGGTCGCAGCTCCCATGTTACAAAGCCTAAAGCCTTCCTCGATAAATGAAATATCCAACACAAAAATAATTTTTTAATTCAACCAAGCGGTTCCAGTGACCCTATAATATTAAGTCTTCCTATAATATTGAGTAAAGAGTCAGGAAATTAGGCAAATGTGTGACAAGCTATAGCTGTAGGCAACATAAGCCTAGCATGCTATTTATCCATTAGCCGAGCGGTACAGTGGTGTATTTTGTATGGGAGAACGGACAAAATTCGGTATATACAGTGGACTCCCCGTAAATCGAATTTCTTTCCAACTCGAGTTTTTGGCATATTTTACTGTTACGTTTTATAAAGTTAATTTAAACGTAAAATTAAAAAAAGGGTTCGTCACTGGGTTGTGACAAATGAAACACAAAAGTACAATCTCATTAAAGAGCAGAATTACTTTACACAAACTTTACAATTATTCTTTCCTACCTTTCAGGATGAGCCGATTGAACAAACTGTACTGTACTGTGCTGGCCATAATGTGCTGTACTGCTCTGGCCTCCATCCTGATATTTACATCTCTCAAAGTTCTTCTGGAGTGGTGGCCGTGGCTTTGTGGGTATGTGCGTCGTCCCCTACGCAACTTAACCTCGCTGACTGGGTTCGACCACTCTTTCCAGTCAATGACAATGCTCAAAGAGTATTAACGGTCTAGAAAATGCTTTTCAAACTTCGCCGTTCGGAGTCGGCATAAAACTGTAGGTCTCAATCCACTCGTGACAGAATGCACGCACAACTTGAGTGGTTCCTGTAGAAGCTAGCCCCTGGCGCCCTACGAGCTGTAGTGCCACCAATTTTATATATTTTAACAACTCCTTATTCCATATTTCATTTTTGAACCACTGTGGGCCCTTGGGTCGTGCGCGATTTGAATATATATATATATATATATATATATATATATATATATATATATATATATATATATATATATATTCCTTTCACAAACTGTTGGGATACCATGTGGAAGGTAGACGAACACGACATGCGATGGGCACTGAAGTCACTTAAAAGTATTGAAGGAGCTGTGTATGCTCTTCCATCATCATTCTACTTCTGTAGGAGTCCTTGGTTATACGTTTAGCGGGGTATGCCAAAAGTCCAAAACGTAACTAATATTTAGTCTGTTCAGTAAAACAGGTGCTTGTAACCTATCCCGTCCAGTCTGAGCCAGATAGACTTGAAGCTTCTGCAAGAGGGCGTTCCAACAATCTAGTGTTTGTTAATTGATTCAATGTTCTGCGTACCTTCATTTTCAAGTGACGGCACGAATTAATAAAGATACTGGTTCAGAGGATAACGGGGAAAAGTTTCCGCAGGCCTAGCTACATAATCCGTTTCATAGTTTCCTTGCCACCAAGCTCAGGGAAATGTTAACCTCTCCGATCATCTCATCCAGAGCATATTGACAGCTTGATGCAATAAGTCTGACTTCAATAAATGGAATAAATAGAGAAGAAATTAAAGAAAATTAAGCCTTCAATTGGCATTAAACCAAAGTCTCAACCCCCTCTGCCTTAAGCCATGTATAGAACATGCAAGGATTGAGTCATCATCCACCTCAAGGACATTGCTACCCTTCCAAGCACTCGAAACAACCCGCAAAATCACCCATGATTCGTCGCAGCTTGACACAAATTAAATCCTCAGAAATCCATCTGTTGACAACATACTCCTCTCGAATCCTTTTTTCCACTCACAAAGCAATGCCCCCAACAACCAAATGATATCCTTTTCAAATAAAACCTCTCGGCAGAACAACAAAGCACTTCACATCGATTTGCCCTAACCTACTTTCCGCACCTCCGACATCTGTCAGTTGGGAATGATTCACTCGACACAATGCTCTGAAGTGTGAGCTGTGTATGCACCTGTAACACAAACACACGCTTGCGGCCAACTGCAACAAATCATATGGTCTGCCAGATGACTGGTTAAGTGCATCAACAACAGACGCGAGCTGTCGACTTGAGACACAACAAAGCAACTTGTCGCAAGCTTTCTGCAAAAGCATACAATGTGGAGAGAGACGTGAGTGTCTGTATCTAAGCACAGCCGAATTAGGACATGCGCTGCAACAGCAAAACATGTGTCACACATCGCTGTTCTATTTGCATCCTCCAACCACACTTCCAAGCGGGACATCAGAGAACTTTGCACAGCTAACAATGCAAGCAGCACGAGCATTTCAATGGGCCTGGGTATATGTGTACCATTCCGGATGTGGATACCTATTCAATGTGCTACTTCCACAAAAGATACATACATACAAGTACACTCAATTAAAGTGAAGGTTAGTGAAAAAAAGCTTCAGGCACCAACAAATTAGTCCACACCACTCACGAACCTTCTTCACCACAAATCGAATTACGACCCTGGAATGGATTAATTTTTCTACTTTCACTTCAGTTTCACTGGCGACGACTTTTACCTTCATTCAAAAGCACCGCGATGGCCAGCGATAGGAAAATATACTTTTTCATTTCTGGCAAGGATTCCCTTTCACTTTCAATCTCACAATTTTTTCTTTCTTTTTCTTGGTTCTTTTTTTTAAGTCTCCCTGGACTGTAACGCGAACAGAGTTGAGCCTAACTGAGAGGCAGAGCGAAGGAAAGAAACTAATGCACCTAGGATAATCGAGGTTGCTTGAAGCTTAGGTTTTTCGTTTCGTGCAAGAGCTTTTGTTTCGACAACAAATCGAAAGTTCTCCGTGAGAGAGAGTGGTAGGCAAAGCTGGGCTGAGAGATATTTTGCTTTAAGTTGAAGACACATGGACATTTAAGCGAAACGAAACAGGGTACGGATATTCAATTGATGAAGGTCAGGATTTTTGATTTTCGACATTCGCACTACAAGACACCAACAGATAGGGAAAAGTCCATTCTTCTTGATGTATGTAAACGGAACCGGTACTCACGTAACCGGTTTGACACGGTATTTATATATTTCTAGACAAAATGTTCATAAACTCACTTCGGACTGTCTTTCGAACAGAATGTAGATAGGACCGTCCCGATAAAGGGCTTTAATCACGCAAGTGACCCGCATGAAAAATAGTCCCGCGCAATGTCCCCCTATCAACTTATTCAAATTTGCTACCAAGCCATACAATTATTTTTTCACAATTCACTCTGTACGTACAACAGCTGATTTCCATTATTTTTTTAACAATAAGCATTGTCTGTATGCGCTTGATGCCGGCAATGAATTTCTTGAAATCAATTTCAAAAACATTCATTGTATTTTGTACTTTTCTGTGCTCATTCCACGGTACTCGCAATTTCAAAAACAAATCGATTGAAACAGATAATATTTGTTTTCCGAGTGAGTACTTCACCCATTGACAACAACACCTATGAATAGACGCAGAGATGAAAATGTTGAGTCCAGAAAGTGACGGAAATTGCCCAAAAAAACGGAGTAGATTTGCAAAATGTGGAGAAGATAATAAAAAAAGGCTTTTTGGCTTAGGTGCAACGAATATTAGATCTAGTAAAAATAAGTCGCCGTGGCGTAGTCAGTAAGTGTGTCGACTCCTACGCAGAGGGTACCAGGTTCGATACCCGAATTTACCACCTTTGATAATTCACAGCTCCACCTCTTTCGAGTCACTGACAATGCTCAAAGAGTATTCCTGTCTAGAAAAACCTTCTCAACTTCGCCGCTTGGAGTCGGCATTAAATTGTAGGTCCTTTCCATTCGTGAAAGAACAATAGCACTCACTACACGAGTGGTTGCTGAGAAGCTAGACCCAGGTCCGTCTCGGACTGTCGCGTCACCCATAGGTAGACGAAGTCCTTCACTACCTCGAAGTTATAGCTGCCTATGGTGACGTTTTGGACAAGTCGTCGATGTTGTGCGTCCTTTCTCGAAGACAGCATATACTTCGTTTTGCCCTCGTTCACCGCTAAACCCGGTGCCTCCGCTTCAATACCAGCAAACGCTTCATTGACGGCTCGATGTGTTCTGCCAATCACGTCAATGTCATCCGCGTATGCTAGCAGTTGTACGGACCTCTGGAAGATCGTGCCTCTAGTGTTGGCGTATGGGTTTTGCACGATCTTCTCCAGGATGATGTTAAAGAAATCACATGACAGCGCGTCGCCTTGTCTAAAACCTTTTTTGACATTGAAGGTCTCGGTGAGTTCGGTACCGACCTTGCTGGAGCAGCGAGAGTTCTCCATCGTCATCCTGCACAACCTGACGAGTTTGGCAGGAATGTCAAAACTAGACATGGCGTTGTATAACTCGTCCCTATGCACGCTGTCATATGCGGCCTTGAAATCGACGAATAGGTGGTGGGTGTCGATCTGCATTTCTTGGGTTTTTTTCCAGGATCTGCCGTAGTGTGAAGATTTGGTCGATGGTGGACTTCCCCGGCCTGAAACCGCACTGATATGGACCTATCAGGTTGTTGACGAATGGTTTCAGGCGCTCACACAAAACGGCAGAGAGGATCTTATAGGCGATGTTAAGGAGACTTATCCCTCTATAGTTGATGCAATCAAAGGGGTCTCCTTTCTTGTGGATCGGGCAAACGATACTGAGATTCCACTCGTCGGGCATGCTTTCCTCCGACCATATCTTACAGATGAGTTTGTGCATGTACCTTACCAGCTCATCTCCAGCTGCCTTAAACAGTTCCGCAGACAGTCCGTCTGCACCAGCAGCTTTATTCGACTTAAGTCTCGATATCGCTATCTTGACTTCGTCTAGGTCGGCGGGACGGAATTCTTGTCGATCATCGTCAATTGCGTTGAGTGGAACATTCTGCCTGACAGCGGTATTGGAGTCTTCCTCGCCGCTTAACAGTCTACAGAAATGATCATTCCAGGTTCTCAGTGTCGACTGCGAATCTACTACGAGTTTTCCCTCTGCGTCACAACAGGCTTCTATCCGAATTTTGTATCCATTGGATAGTTGTTTCACCCGTTGGTAGAACTTTCGGACGTCATTTCTGCCGTAACACCTCTCCATGTCCTCGATCGCGCGCTTCTCAAGCTCTTTCTTTTTCTTTTTGAGAAGCCGGTGCTCTTCCCTTCTTTTAAGTTCGTAGAGCTCACGAACCGCTCTCGTCCTTCTATCCAGCGTCGCCTTTTATGCTGCTGGCTTCGCTGAATGTGCCTGCCTGCACTCGTTGTCAAACCAGGGGTTTTAAAACCCAGCACATCAGATGCAGCTTCTCTGATGGCTTTTTGACAACGGTTCCATTGTTGGTCGATTGTTTCGCCTGGCAGGGTTGGATTCTCTAAGAGCTTTAGGGAGACTCGATCGGCAAAGTTGCTAGCGGTCAATTGCGATTGTAGCTTTCCGACGTCAAACTGTCTTGGTTTTGCTCTACTCCGTTGTCCTATCGATATCCGTGTTCTTACCTTGGCTACAACAAGGAAATGATCCGAGTCGATGTTGGCTCCTCGGAATGTTCGGACATCGAAAATGCTGGAGGAGTGTCTGACGTCGATCGCAATGTGATCAATCTGGTTGACGGTTGATTGATCAGGAGACCGCCAGGTCCCTTTGTGGATGTTGAGGTGAGGGAGCCGCGTGCTGGCTACAAAGAGGTTTCGCCCCGTTACGAAGTCCAAAAGCCTGAGTCCGTTCTCGGACGTGTTGTCGTGCAGGCTGTGCTTCCCGATTACTCTAGCAAAGATGTCATCCTTGGCCAGCTTTGCGTTGAAATCTCCTAGAACGATCTTGGTGGAGTAGCTGGGGCATTGATCGTATGCTCCTTCTAGGAGATCGTAGAAGTCATCTTTGCTGTCGTCATCTTTATCCTCCGTTGGGGCATGGGCGCATATCAAGCTGATGTTGCCGAATGTAGCCTTGATGCGGATTGATATGAGGCGCTCGCTTATGTATTTCAAGCTTAAGACTTCTTGCCTAAGTCTGCCTCGAACAACAAACCTGCATCCGAATAAGCGCTATCTTCGCTCTTTGTAGCAATCGCCGAAGTAAATATCGCAGTTTTTCATCCTCTTTTTGCCCGGCCCATCCCACCGCACCTCCTGAATGGCGGTGATATCTGCCTTATAAGCTTCGAGGGCTTCCGCAAGTTCATCGGCTGCATGTGGTCTGTTCTGGGACCTCACATTCCACGTGCAGAACCGAAAATTGTTGTCCTTATTTCGTTGTCCATGGTCGTCAGCCGTAGTGTCATCCGTATCCGAGGCTTCTTGTCGTTTCTGAACTAATGATTTTTTACACGGTGGGGAAGTTAACCTCACGCGCAACCGTCCTGGTTTAAACCCCTGGACAAGGGGGCCGCTGCATACATTAGTTCACCTCTAAGCGGTTGCTTTAAAGGCTATGACAACTTGACGTGTGCGTTTAACAGGGATCGTTGCTGGCATCTCGCCAAGTTGAGAGCAGTCAACAACTTTGCCCTGGATGCACAGGCCCATGCCCTCCTGAGCTTACCATAGTAAAATTGGTTCGATTTAGGTCAAATATGCGCTGTTTTGTTGCCATTTTGCAGAAGCCTTCATCACTACTGCCGAAAAACTGAGAGAATATCGGTTCGGAAGCCTCTCTTAAAACGAACATTTCACCAAAATCGTTCGCCATAGACAGTATCAGTTGGTAATCTGCGTGCTAGGTCCGGAATATAACCCTGCCACCTATGCCTGCCATTGTCTTGATAGAACACAATTCTCCTGCAATGGTCCAAAGCTAACCATTTCTTGGAGATTACTTCCTTCAGGTGGTCCAATTGTTGAGAATACAGGTACGAATTGAGACGGTATCAGCTAATATTCGATGGGTCATTGCCAAATGAAACAAACATACAGCAAGCCGTCAATCCTGGCTTGCCCACCGTTTGCAGCGGCTCATTGCGATTGGACCACGACCGTTTCTACTTGACGTTGTCCTTAGTGATCCACTTTTCTTCACCATTTGTATCAAGCCTTGATGAATGCGGAAAAGAGCGAAGGCAGCGGTTGCTTGGATGAAATTTATGATCTCCTCTCTCGTTCTTTCACAAGGGAATCTGGCGGTGTACTAATCAATCTTCAATTATATTAATCACATTGGGACCGACGTCAGACAGTCTGCCAGTATTCTCGATGTCCGAACTTTCCGAGGTTTGTGGGTTATGGATCAGGTATAAATATATCCTTCACACGAAATTAGAAAAATATGTCATCTCCAAACCACACTCGGAACTGAGAAGAGTTCATTGCCTTTGCGTTTTTCTTTCACTCTGGTTATATTCCCGATTAGTATTTCTCGGCAAAGGCTATTTACAACTTATTATCGGTCTGAAGTGAGACATTTATCAAGTTATCTTGTGTGTGTAATTAATAATTAGTTAGTAGTCATTCGAATGATTTTGAGAATAGTCATGTTGTCTTGATCGATTATCACTCGAATGATCATTCGAATGAGCCCATCTAGAGAATCATTCGATTATTAAAATATCATGATTATAAGACACTCGATTCTTAAAGTCATTGCAATTGCTGCCTTACAGCGCTGACGGTCTTCGACACGCTGCTTCCAGTCATTAAGACTATGCCGTCTTTCGTCTACGCGACTTAAAGAATGGTAGTTCGGAAAAAAATAAAAAAAAAAGCAATTTTTTTTATTTTCTACTTCAAGATCTTATGAGCTTCAATTAGAGACTAACTTAACAATCATTTTTAATAAACTTCGCATTTATATATATTATACATTATTATATATATATATTATTATATATATATTTATTATATATATATTTCTGGACGTTGAATTTCCGCTGGGAAAAAATATTACAACATGATTCTTTAAAAGGTAATTTGATTACGCATTCCAATTTATGGGAATTGTGGTTTGCGTCGGAAACTTCGATGTAACCCGCGCGATTACTTGGTCCGAAGATTCCGTCATAGTCTCCTTCTCGAACCGGGAGGCTCGGATTCGAAAACCTTCTTAACTGGATCATTGATAGATATCTATGCAATCGACATAGTCGACAGATTTTTCTTTTCAAGACTAGAAACACATCTTGGGACAGCTCGTAAAATTCGCGGTTGTGTCTTCTCTTCCATTCACCTTCCTCGCAGACGGGACCATACATCCAACTTAGAATTATTCATTCGTAGGTATCAAGAATTAGTTCTGCTAGTTTGCTTATCGTCAACTTTTGACTCCATTTTGCAGGACCAGCAAAATAAGAGGATTTTAGGGAATGATCTTGATCCAGTCAGGAGTTTTAAACCCAGTTCTTTGTACATACCGAAGTAGCACCGGTTGCAAAGGCGATTCTGCGTCGGATCTTTACTGTGATGTTGTTTGTGGAGCTGACGTTTGCTCCGAGGTAGACAACTCCCTTACTAACCCGAAATTGTAGCTGTCGGTCGTGATGTTTATCCAAGGTGAAGTGCGACGGAACGTTTCTTGGTCTGTTGCATATATTTGGTTATGTGCTCATTGACTAGTTCGATTCGACACCACTCCTTACTTACTTCGAATACGACACGCTGCTATGACGATGTCACTTTCAAAACCCAACAGTTGGACTGACTTGTAAAAGATAGTACCTTCTGTGTTTTGCATCATACACGACAGCGCATCCTTGTCGAAATCCTACTAGCACAAGAAGTTAAACTACACTGTGAGTATATCTGCCCATGGTAACGTTGTGGCCAAGTCATCGCTGGTCTTGCCATTTCATTCACAAGTAAACCCATTTTGCGCGCCTCCCATTCGATATCAGCAAACGTTTCCTTGACGGCTCGATGTGTTCGACCAATCCCCTCAATGTCGTCCGCGAATGCCATTGTACTAACTTCTGGAAGATCGTGCCTCTTGTGTTGGCGAGTGAGTTCTGCTCGACCTTCTCTGGAATATTGTTTGAAAATGTCACATGACAGTGCTTCTCTTTTTTCTCAGTTTTTGACAATGAAAGTCTCGGCGAGTTCGTTTCCGATCTTGATGGAGCAGCGAGATTCCTCCATTATCATCCTGCACAAGTTTGGCATGGATGTCAAAACTAGGCATGGTCTTGAAATCGATGAAATAGCTGTGGATGTCGATCATGCATTTCTGCATTTCTTTGGTCTTTTCCAGGATCTGCCGTAGTGTGAAAATCTGGTCGATACTGGACTTCCTCGGGCTGAATAGGACCTATCAGGTTATAAAAAACGTGGTTTCAGGCGTTCACACAAAACGGTGGAGAAACTCTATTAGCGATGTTAAGTGGACTTATCCCCGGTAGTTGGTGTAGTTGGAGGGATCTCTTTCTTTTTTCGTGGATTGGGCATGCGATACTGAGATTGCATTTGTCGGGCATGCTTTACTCCGGTCATCTCCATTATTTGGCCGACAGTCCGTCTACACCAGCTGATTTAATCGACTTTAGTATCGAATCGCTATCTTGACTCGTCTGGCTCGGGGGATGGAACTCTCTTTTATCATCGTCCATTATGTGCAGTGGAATATAGCAGTCTACAGAGGTGGTCTTCCCAGATTCTCAGCATCGACTGCGACACCTCAACAATTTTCCGCTTTCGCAGTTCGCACCCACAGGCTTCCGTCCCAAGCTTACACCCGGATAGTTGTTTTATCCTCGGCACTAACACCTCTCAATTTTCTTGATATTGCACTTCTCATATCCATTCTGTTTCATTTTGAGAAGCCGGTGGCATTCCCTTTTTTAAGTTCATAGAGCTCATGAACCTCTCTCTTCCTCGTTTGCAGCGTCACCTGATATGCTGTTTGCTCCGCTGAATGCACCTGCCTGCACTCGTTGTCAAGAGTTTTTTCTGGTTAGTGTTTTAAAACCCATCACATCAGGGCAGCTCTTTGATGTAGTTTTGACAACGGTTCCATTGTTCGTCGATTGGTTCGCCTACAAGAAGAGGGTCCATTCCTTCAGAGCTTCAGGGAGACTTGGTCGATCAAGTTCCTATCGGTCGATTGCGAGTGTAACTTTCCGAGGTCAAACTGTTTTAGTCTTCGTCTACACCGATGTCTAATCGATATCAGTGTTCTTAACTTGACTTCACCACGGATATGATTTTCGTCGATGTTGGCTCCTCGAAAAGTTCCGACACCGAGAATACTGGCTGATCTCGACGTCTGACGTTGAACTCAATGATCATGTAGATCGCATGGACAACTATGCTCCAGCCCGAAGAGTCTTCGCCTGCGAAACAGTGGGACAATTCAATAGAGAACGAACACCAAACCGATGGCCACACATAAGCGCAGAAAGAAGCTCAACCAACTTGGCGTGCGAACCTAGAGGCAGCTGGCTAAAGATTGTACCAGCTGTCCACCCCAGAAATTAGCGCCAGTAGAAGAAGAAGAAATCTGTCGTACGATTTGCGTGAATTTGACACTTTTATTGATAAAACCAGACACTCAAAAAAAGAGAAAAACATCTGATAACTTCACTTGGACAACCTCTTGTTACTTCAATATGACATAACCACATCAAGCGCTGCACAAAGCGCATAATATTTTATTTTTTATAAATAATTATCAATAACACATCAGATTTATTTACAAATACATTCCATTAACTAAGAAGTCCTCGTCAGGTTCATAGGCAACCTTGCCTCCATGACGTCCACCTCGTCGGCCTGCAGTTCGCAGTCGGCAGCCGATGAGAACCACAATAACGCACGCCACCATGAGACCTGAAAACGACATCGATTATTTTTATCCTTGAAAAGCAAACTGACAAGTATCTACCAAGTGTAAGCGACAAGACTGCACCTCTCGGTCGCTCAGAGAAACCGTCGTGATCGCTGAACTGCAGCTCCAAGTGCTGCTCAATCATTTTATACTGCTCCACCACCGAGGGGTGGGGCGTAGGCTTCGCTGGGACTGCAGGATTGTGCTCATCCTGCTTTGGCTGGACCTTTAAATGGAATCGTGTCAATCAGGAGATCAGCAGCAGATGATCTTCTACTCACCAGAGCCTTTTTAGGCGCATCGAAACTCTTCTCGGGATAGTCCGTGAAATCCGCGGTCTTCGCTGGATACTTCACAGAGTTGGGAAACTTCTGCTTTGGCTGAGGCTCCTCATAGACGATCTTCGGGCCAACATTCATCATTTGTTCCTCGGACGGATGGAGTAGACCTTGATCGGGTGGCAAATTCGGCGACTGTTCCTGAGTGGCATACACCGAGCCCGAATTGACAGGCTGCCACTGCTGCCTCTGCGATGGCCATCTGATATTTGGGGCATACACATGGGCTGGAGAAAGTTTCCTGTAAAGACCATCAAAATGGGGAATAAGAAAACTCAGTAAGAACCTGTGGGCTGAGCCATCTGTGGGGTTGGGAATGAACTCCTGATGGGGGGCAGTTGGGCGTACATGTCTCGTTGCGTGGGGAACTCCTTTTCAGCCGGCTCATCTATGTTCATTATGATATTCTTGATTGGGATTCCTGCGGCGTTCTTGCGACCAAAGGTAGTGCGATCTAGAAGTCAGACGTTTTGGAACTCAAGACGTACACGTTTTTGAACACTCACCCATGTCTGCCTGAGTATTGGCTTGAACCTTTTGATTGACCCACACTGTTGGCGATGAAACGGACGCGCCCCGACCATCCGCAACTGGTGTCTCGGCAGGAACCTGGGCAAATTTGAGGTTGTGCCTGTAAACGGGAACCTGTGGCACAATTTCTGGCTTCAGAGTCTCGGAATGATGTGTGATGGGCTTGACGGGGTTAATCACTGTGGCGCACTGAAAGAAAGAAGTGGACGTTGTACAGAAATGCACTTGAGACAGATTATGAGTTGGTGGCAAACCTCTGGGCCTTCATCGCTTCCATCAACGCACTGGGGTATTCCATTGCATGCGTTGTACACGGCTATGCACTCGCCAGAGTGGCACGGGAACTCAAACCTTCCACAGCTAAGATTTCGGTCTAAGAAAATATAAGTTTAGGAATAGTTTCATAAGCCGAAGTGAGAGTTTAAAATTTATATAGACGTTGTCGTTTTGTTGAAGGTTGAATAACAGGAGAAAGAAGCGCTCGTTTACTTTAAATGGTCTTGGGCTAAGTTTATACAGAAACCAGAGTTGTTGTGACATTTTTCTGGTAAGTGGACGATGCCTAGAGTTTAATGGTGTCTTAGAATGGATAAGATTGGGCAGTGATATGTGCCAGTTAAATAATGTGCAATAAATATGAAATGGTGCCTTGATCGGTATTTGATTTGAACCTTCGGTGCCCGAGTCGACTTTTTCGTAACGACGCGACAAAGAAAACCGAAGGAAATGCTCTTAAAAAGATAATATAAGATACACGAGTTCTTGTAAAAACGAGGCATCGACTCGGTATTGAAACACGATAACAAGCTTTGGAGGCTTGGCTTGTTGGAGGCTCTAGATAGATCTAGCGAATACTTGCCTCTGGCTTCGCTTACCTTGGCAGTCCGTCCAGACTTAAGTTGGGTGGAAACATCCTCCGGGTCGAATGACCAAAATCATCAAAGCCATCGACTTGGTATTGAAACACGATAACAAGCTTTGACTTGGCTTGTTGAAGGCTCTAGATAGATCTAGCGAATACTTGCCTCTGGCTTCGCTTACCTTTGCAGTCCGTCCAGACTTAAGTTGGGTGGAAACATCCTCCGGTTCGAAGGACCAAAATCATGTTCTAAAACCTAATTCATCCCGAAGGCACCAGAAACCTGAAGGAATGAGCTGATTTTTGAGTTCTGCTTAGGCATACTCACACGCTGAACCTACTGTACTGACTGGGCGAATCCAATCGCATGAAGTTGTTGCCAGATTGTGAGGAATTCCCCTTTTTGTGCGGAGTTTCGATATGAAATTTGGTAAGAGGGAATCTATAGTCTGGTAGAACAAAATATGGGCAATCTCAAATAAAATCGAATCAATTTGTTTGAAGAAACTTGTCAATCCTAACTATTATCGCTGTGTATTATAAAATTTTTAGTTTTGCCATTCATAGTTAATATTTTTTGTTTTCTAGATCTAGTATACTTTGAACAAGTTCTTAAAATGTTTTTTTCCGTACCGTATTAATTAAATGCTAATGTGTGTACACACGGCATACTTGTCGAAAATCAGAATATGATTTTTTCTTAAAAAAGACGTCTAGAATTTAAGGCTAGAAGTGTCCCAATTCAAGAATTTCCGTGATATGGATAGCCTTTAAAAATCGAACTGCCAGGGTTATATATTATTTGTTTGTCCAATTGCAGCCACATGATAGAATGGCTTGTAACGTTTCTGGCTATCGGGCATTTTAATTATTTTGCATTATATTACGTATTGCTGCCAAATTCCTGTTTCCAACATATTCTTGAATATGGTTGACTGACATCTCGATTTTTGAAACAATCTGGCTTATGATGGTAATGTAATGACCTTTAGTTCAACTATGATAACCGGTAAGACCGAGTTAATCAAGCACAAGTACAAAGGCAAAACGCCTATGTACATATATAGGTCAATGTGAAAGCAATTGCTGCATCCCTTTAATTGATTTAGTTTTCAGCAACGAAGCCTGTGTTGCCAACAAGAAAAATATTACAATACCTAAATTAATAAAATAGTTTTAGGTACATAAGTGCATAGCCTTAAAACTATACAGTGCTCCTTGGTAAGGGCTCATTTAGAATACCTACTCTTTCATTATTGGGATTCCCCATATAGTGTTCAAGGACTTAAATTCGAAAGATTAAATTGAACATGTTTGGCAAATTTTCTTCCTTATGACGAAAGATGCAAGTTCATTGCCTTGCAAAACTTAAGTTTCAAGCGGAAGGCATCAGTCATGTTTATTCGCGCCATAATTAATTACCATACAAATACTCCACAATATTAAATTCGATTATAAATATGTATGCTCCTCAAAGTTCTCTTTGGGTGGAAAATATACTTTTCGATTGAATACATTAGCTGTGTTTTTTTGCAAGCGTATATACGCTTAAACTATAAGTGCACAAAAAAACGATCCTCGGCGCTTAATGATTTATCATAAAATCTTGGCAGCACCGACGACATTTATGACATTTGCTAAGCAGTCAGGGGTGTAGTCGTGGAAGGTGATGGTGGATCTTTGATGGTCACAATCTTCTTTTTGTGACTATGAAGCGTGACCATCACTTTAAAAGCAAAAGCACTTAATAATTATAAAATAAAAACAATTTTCATCAAACGAAAAGAATCGATTACGAAACCTAAATGGAATGTATACCAGAGACACTCTGGGTATGCCAAAAATTGCATACTAATGGATGCCAAAATAATTAAAAATTATCTAATACATCAACCACACCTACAAATGTAAGCCACATACAGCAACCTTAACAATTAATGAATGAATACAGGAATGAACACACAGAAAATAACGATTGGAAGCATTGTTTTTACCCGCTTTTATTTCTTAAGCGGCGATGGATATGATGAGTAACTTAAGCGGATATAGGATTTTTTGTTAGTGTATTTTACATGCAAATAAAAATTAGCGTATATACGCTTGCAAAAAAAACGCAGCTATTAAACAAGTTTTGGTTGCAATGAACCTATTTCTAGGTGCATAAGACCATTTGATGAACTCTTGAACGAAATTGATTTAATCTTATCTCTATTTGAATTAACAAATTTGTGTTTTTTCGTTGGTTTTAGATTAGTAGAATTATTGTTTATTGAATAATCAGAGAAATGCAAAAATGGTAGACGATCCTTAATCGCGCAGCAAACATCATTTACTTATAACAACGATGGTGAGGGCATACATATTCTAAGGCTACATGCTGTTTTGTGAATTCCCTGTGATGAATGTGATGGAAAAATAGTATGTGCTAGCATAGTGTGGCTTTGCATAATATTGACCACCTTGTCCCTTTATTAAGAATATCTCTGTAGACCAGAGATAACCTATAATAGAGATATCCAACTTTTACTCCTTGATTTCATCTGACAGCGTTTTTTATACGCTTTTTGTCCCCTGTACGTGTGAGCTCTTGAGAACAGCTGTGGAGACAGCTGATACCCTTCCTTCCTTTGAAAGTTTTTTTTCAAATTTCGGTGTTCAATTTTCAACACAGTATGGAGGGGTAAACGAAGGAACAAAGCTTATGTTCAGGAAGTCGATTCATTAAAACTTTGAGCAATATACAATCTGAAATACTTGGACATAATTAATGAATGCACAACATAGTGTGAATTTTTTCATATGAATAAAAATTAATAATACATTCACACGTTCAGTTAACCAATAATAAAAATATTATTGAAACGTGAATCACAAATAAGAAGTTTGGCAACCATTCTTATGCATTAGTAAAAGTTGCAGTATCTTGCGATTGTTCTTATCAAATTATTTAAATTGAATTCATGAGTTTTTCAGAAAGCATGATTTAAGCGTATAAAGCGGGCTTCATTTTTTGAGTTAATTTGTCAGGTATAGTTTATGAATTGGCTATATATACAATTAAGAATTAATTTTAGGTCAATTAGTTCCAGTTAAATGGGTATTGCAATGCATTTTTATTCACGATAGCCATATAACAATGGAAGAAAATTCCCTTAAAAATACTAGTCAACTTTTGAACACCCTCCGAACAACATACCCATGTGTGTTACATGGAAAGTACATGGATGCCCACTAAATTCATGAATTTTCATTCACGAATCGGCCGCCATATTGTGGTGAAGTGACGAGCGTTGTAAATGTAGAAGTGAAATACAAGGGATTACCACTACATCTTCGTTGTGAGCTAGGGGTAAAAATGGCCCAAATTGGATATCTCTATCATCCATTATCTCTGCATCCGAGTGTGGAAAGAAGGACCGATCGTTAAGGGTCATTTGGATCACCAATAGTTAAACACAACTTTGGGATTTTTCTCTTCAACTTGTGGATTTTCTTTCATTCAGTTATTGCCGTAGTTGTGTGCTCGCATGTTTATACAAGATGGGATGATTGTGTGTGTCAAAACGGACAAAAATAATGGGCCTCGAACCAATACAGAACTAATACAGCATGCATTACAGTGAACCGGGAGAAGATACTACGGCCTTAACGATTTGATTTGAAATAATGAAGTATTTGAGAGATTATTTTTTACAAATGTGCATAGTCACTTGTGCTGATTTCCATAACATACTGGCAGCAACTGAAAACAAGTGATAATAGAGGAAAGAGATATGCAATCATTATCTCGGCAGAAGACGTTCACTCTCAATTCTCCTTCTTATAGCGCACATGAACAGTAGCACACACTGTAAATTTAAAGTAGGAAATGACATTTGTGTGTGAAATTCAAAAAGAGAAAGTTAGACAACTTCTGGATTTTACATTTCAGTCTGTGAGTTTAAATAGTGAACAAAATCAATTTTCAGCTCGCCGATTAATAATGAGTTGAGACCTATCTGGAAGTTGATCAACTCCCAGTTTACCGGGCAGTTGAGTAATTGTGAACAAAACGACCCTAAATGTTGTTGAAAACCTAATCATCCGTATTTGTATTGTCTTCTCTTTCTGTTTGATTTTTTTTTATATGTGGACTTGCTTTTCTTCGGTGCGCTGATGTTGAGAAAACACCCAATTGTACGCATTTTTGGAGTAGTGTTGTGTTACTCATACAAGATTCACTACAAATATCCCATACATCACTACAAGACATCACTACAGAAAAAATACTTGTAACACTTTTGTTGTCAGATATTTTGTCCCTTGCGACACTTGCAGGACACTACAAATGTGTAGATAACAGAAGCAAGGAGAATTTATTGCACATTTAACTGACAATTTATCGAGTACATAAAAATTTCCCAAAATATTTAAATTTCCCAATCTTTCATTCACATTTGTGGTAGCACTTGCAACGACATCTAAATATGATTATGAGAGTTATGCTTATGTGATACATTTTACACCTCAGATGTTGTGGGCCATTGTACCATCTAACTTTCTGAAATGAGTACCTCATACAAGCTCATTATAAATACGTGTCCTAAGGAACAATATGGTTCTCCTTTACCATTGAATGTGCGCTTGATAAAGGCGAACATCAAGTGCTGTAAATTATTTATCGGATATGTAGCTAGTAGGAATGTCGTGCATTTTAACTTTGTACGTGTTTCGGTGCGCTAAAGTTACGTGAACACCTTTCACTGACAGATAAGTAATTGTGAAATAAATACAAATGAGAAGCCTTAAGTTTATTGGCACATATACAAAATAAAGACTTTGGTAGAGTGTGAGGTGATCACCTGCGTACCATCGGATAAACGTCACTACCAAAAAGTCTTGGTGAGGCATAGCCAACCCATAACCTGGCCCATCTATTGATTATTTCATTAAATATTAAATATTATTGTTTCAATTTAAGCTAATACGTTTTCAATGATCTTAGAACAAAATTGTAGTTCTTCCTTAACACATGCCAGCAACAAATCTTAGAGTATACAGCACAGATAATGGATGATAGAGATATCCAACTTCGACCATTTTTACCCCTAGCCCACAACGAAGATGTAGTGGTAATCCCTTGTATTTCACTTATACATTTACAACGCTCGTCAATTCACCACAATATGGCGGCCGATTCGTGAATTTTGTGCGAAAAAAGCGGCAGATTCATGAATCTAGTGGGAATCCATGTACTTTCCATGTAACACACATGGGTATGTTGTTCGGAGGGTGTTCAAAAGTTGACTAGTATTTTTAAGGGAATTTTCTTACATTGTTATATGGACTTGTGTGAATAAAAATGCATTGCAGTGCCCATTTAACTGGAACTAATTGGCCCAAAATTTATTTTTTAAGTGTATATATAGCCAATTCATAAACCATACCTGACAAATGAACTCAAAAAATGAAGCCCGCTTTATACGCTTAAATCATGCTTTCTGAAATACTCATGAATTCAATTTAAATAATTTGATAAGAACAATCGCAAGATACTGCAACTTTTACTAATGCATGAAAATGGTTGTCAAAACTTCTTATTTGTGATTCACGCTTCAATAATATTTTTATTATTGGTTAACTGAACGTGTGAATGTATTATTAATTTTTATTCATATGCAAAAATGCACACTCAAAAATAGCACTCAGATTGTAACTTGCTCAAATGGGAGTGCAATGGATCGACTTCATGAACATAAGCTTTGTTCGTTCATCTACCCCTCCATACTGTGTTGAAAATTGAACACCGAAATTTGAAAAAACGTTCAAATAACGAGCGAATTTCAAATAAGAACTCTAATTCACCCCATTATTAAGGTGGGGAAGGGTATCAGCTGTTCCACTGATGTTCTGAAGAGCTGGCACGTATTCACAGACACGGGACAAACAGCGTATAAAAAACGGTGTCAGATGAAATCAAGGGGCAAGGGAGGTAGAAGTTGGATATCTCTATTATAGGTTATCCCTGCTCGGATGTGTGTAGAAGGCAGAAGCAATACCTACGTTGAAAATGCTTGTTAATTTTCATTTCGCTCGCTGCTGTGCGGTTTCACTGTCTGTACCCCATACATATCACGCAGTGATGGATTTTAATGCTATTTTTGAGTAATTTAATTAGCATGCATAGCATGTGAAATGCTAACGCTAAATTATTATGAAATATCATTAAAAAGTAAAGTGAGGACTTTTTTTATTTGTATTCGTAAAAAATCTTATATTTACACACAACGTTGCCACTGCCATGATAATTCTCAAATGGTAACTAACTCGTAGAAGGATATGTATGCATATCTTTGATATAAAAACCACAGCGTGCATTGATTCTTTGAAGAAGAAATGGTATTTCGCGCAAAGCGAAGTCGAAGTGTGAATCGCATTATTCACAATATTTCCCTAAACATAATTCTATTTCATTTCGCATTCACATTTCACAGCCAAAACATCTTCATTTGCTTAAGCAACAACAATCCACAAAGGCTGACTGACTATCTATATATAAAAAATATATATCTATATTTTAATTCTAGCGCCCTTAATACCTTTGAGGAGATTGTGACTGGCGCAGATCCGGATGGTGCGGATTTTGGCTAGGCGTTGAGCATCGTGGAACTCGAGGTAGGTACGCATTCTGTTTCTATACACCATATAAGATGCAGGGGTCTATTGATGGAACACCATTGGTCCATTCTTAAAAATATACGGCATTGTACAAAGTATGTCTCTCCGTTAAGTCGCCTGATTGGTACTAATAATCGAGCTGCTGATGGCATATCTGCCAGCAATTATTCACTCTTAATAACGTTCAGATTTTAGAAGCTTGCATGAGCTTCTATGGATACCATTTTTCTCTTAGAAGGAGAGCAAGTTGAAATCTCTGAAGACCAAGTGAAGGGGAACGTCAAGCCGTTTGGTTTTGATGACAGGACCTTCAACAGCGATGGAGGGCTTGTAACGCCCAGGCTCAGAACCTTTATAGGTGAAGGGCCTGATAACTGAAATGAATTTTCCATTCACAGCACGCATTCGCAGACATTCCTAGAAGAGAGCAAATGATTCCTGATGCCACATATGCTGAAGCGTGTACTCATGCTCTGTATTTAACAAATGGAAGATGACTACATTCTAAGGATGCTCATACTTCTCCTTACTGTCCATTCCTGAAATCCTCACATCCAACAAATGCAATCAATTTCGGCATCCACCGCTTCCATCACATCACTAACAAGCAAAATAGAACTTACTTTCAATAGCAACTGCGGGCATCAATCTACTCTCCGTCGTCACCACTTCCACTGGTGGAGGTGTAGTTGAAGTGATTGTCTTTTCCGGTTTCAACTTGAGACTGATGAGTTCTTGTTCTTGTGTCGAAATATTTGGAAGAAACACATGTGGAATCGGCCTGGGAGTGGTCGTCAAGGCTGATTTATACTCGGTGATCAAGGCAGACGTGTAGTTTGGATGTCTTGTGAACTTGCAGTGAAAGTTCTTTGGCGAACCGCATTCGAATAGGTAGCAATAGCCATCGTTCTTCTCCTCGAACACGTACACATCGCAGTCCTGTGTTTCGCAGCACAAGCGTTGACATTTCTCTGGTGTTTCCAACTCAAGTCCTTGCAGGAATTTCCCTCCGATGGCTTGCGATTCACCGGTCCTAATTATTGTGTTTGTATGCACATCGAATCGACCTGAAATCAAAAATTGTATGAAAACGTTTAAAGTTTTGACTGTGACAAGAGGATGCCTCAAGAAGGAGTCTTATCTTCCCTAATGTGATGCCTAGTTGTAAACAGATGTCTGCCATACGCGGATGACATAGTCATCATAGCCAGGCACAACATGGAGGAGACCCTATGCGACATCATCAAATGGGCACTAACACTAACTAATGGTGCTTGTCGGTTGGGGTTGAACCTAAATCCAACAAAAACCAACATTGTGCCATTCACAAAACTGTACTACAAACGAAAACTTGATCGACTAAAACCTAGAAGTCTGTCGGAAGCAACACTGGCTCCAGTAAACGAGGCTTAATATTTAGTTCTTGGACAGTAAACTCATCTGGAAAAAGTACAGAAGGAGAGGTAACCAGGAAAGCTACTCGTGCATTGTGATCTATCGGGGCTTGACTGGCAAATCCTGAGGATGCAGTCCAAGAATCCTAAGATGGATATATACAGCTATTGTCAGACCAACAATGACATACGGTGCAAGGACATGGTCCAAAAGAACCAACCTGATCAGTGCAAGAGAGACACTCAACAAACTTCAAAGGTTGGCATGTCTCTATATTACAAGGGCTATGAGAACCTGCCCAAATGCAGGACAAAAGGAGTTTATCACTAAGCTCAGCACCCAAAAGGACTGGAACAATGAATCCATAGTCCACAGACTGAGCAGCAATACGATGAAATTGTATACAGATGGATCAAGGACTGATGAAGGACAAGGGACAGGAATATTGGGCAAACGCACCATCTTTTAAGCAGAAGTCTATGCCAGATGCGCTTAAATCAATCTTCAGAGGAATTGTACGAATTGCGACATTGCAATAATGCAGGACAGTCATGCCGCTACCCTGGCACAACACTCCTATATCACCAAATCCAAGCTGGTGTGGGAATGTCTACAAAAACTTAAGATGCTGAGCAGGAGTAAAAGAGTAAGAACTCTGCTGGATACCTGGCCTTACAGGGATTGACGGCAATGAAATAGCCGCATATGACAGCGTGCATAGACACGAGCTATTCAACGCCATGTCTAGTTTTGACTTTCCTGCCAAACTGGCCAGACTGAGAACTTTCGCTGCTCCATCAACGTCGGTAACGAATTCACCAAGACCATCAATGTCAAAAAAGGATTCAGACAAGGCGAGGCGCTTTCATGTGACTTCTTTAATATAAGCCTGGAGAATATCGTGCAAGACTCACACGGCAACTCACACGATCTTCCAGAAGCCCGTACAACTCTTAGCATACGCGGAGGAAATTGACATGATTGGCAGAACACAGCGAACCGTCAATGAGGCGTCTGCTGGCATTGAGGCGGATGCGGCTAAAATGGGAATGAGGGTAAAACGAAGTATATACTGTCATTTAGAAAGAACACACACAATCGACGTCTTGGACAGAGCGTCAGAAGGGCAGCTATAATTTCGAGGTAGTCAAGGACTTTGTCTACACAACATCAGTACCAACGTACAACACCAGTACCGAGATCAAACGCTGAATTGCGATCTTGCCAATCGCTGTTTCTTTGGGTTCAAGAGGCAAGTGTGTAGAGTCTCTCTCTCGAAGGACCAATCTAACACTATATAACACCTTGACTATCCCATTCCTGGTCTATATCGCGTTATGGACAATCTCAAGAGCAGATGAAGAAGCCCTTGGTCTCTTCGAGGGAAATGTTCTGCCTTCAATCTTTCAATCCTTGGCCCTGTTTGCGTTGATGGTTTCTTGAGAAGATTCAACCATGAACTGTACGGGCTGTACAGTGACCTAAGTCGTGCCAGGCGTCTATGGATTCAACGCCTAAGATGGCATGGACAACTCAGCTACAGCCAGAAGAGTCTACGACTCTGAACCCGTAGGACAACGCAATAGAGGACGCCCACGGAACCTAGTTGGAGAAGGACCTCAACCAACTTCGAGTGCACAATTGGAGACAGCTGGCTAAAGATCATGCTAACTGAAGGGGCTTGCTGGTTGAGGCCAGAGTCTACGACTCTGAACCCGTAGAACCACGCAATAGAGGACGCCCACGTAACCTAGTTGGAGAAAAACCTCAACCAACTTGGCGTGCACAATTGGAGACAGCTGGCTAAAGATCATGCCGACTGAAGGGGCTTGCTGGTTGAGGTCCACCCAGGACTGTAGCGCCACCAGAAGAAGAAGTGTTTCAAGGTAGGTTGGTTGCAATGTTTCAGCTATTTTCATAATCAAACAAAATTATTAAATTAAATAAGTTAAAATCTCAATCAAACTGTGCTCCATTAGAAAAACCAAAAAGGCTGACCTGACAGAATCGCATTACCGCAACAAGTTGAATTTATCACTGAGCTTGTATCAAGAATAATTTAAATTGGGCACTGCTAAATAATCAAAGAGTTTGGATAAAATTATAGCCAACCCTTGCCTGCATAGTTTAAAAACAAAGATAAGCCCATAAAAACATATGTACGTTCCCGAAAACAGAATCTAAACCAACTACACTGAGGTCAATAGATTGGGATCAAAACTTACCTAAGCATGACTCCAAGCTCATTGGCTTATCGCGATGAATATCCATGTAATCGTGTTCAATTGTTATTGGGACATTATTGAAGATAAGTAGCAACCCGACGAATAAACCAAAATCGAAATGTTTTAATTTGCTTAACATTTTTTTTACTGAATTCTTGAAAGCTGATAGAGGTTAATTTTTACTCATTTAAAAGACACAAGTTCACTGCTTATTTTGAGAAGAGTTTTCTTATGTTTTTCTCATTGTATGTAAAAATATTTTGAACTACCACCGCAGTTCACTTGAGAGTCAAATAAAAACAAATAACATTTTCTTTTACCAATCGATAAATCTAGAACATGCGCAGAGTGATGTGGGTGGTTACGATGTCATCGCGGTTTATTGTTGAGGCTGAGGGCACATTTTATAATTAGGGTGAGTGATATAAGGTAAACTGAGAAAAGGGAAGATGGAGTTACAAAAATTATTAATAATTCAAATTATTGGGCCGTATTCATAAAAACGGAGGATATCCTTCCAAGAATAAGGTAGAAGTAGTAAGGTTATTTTGCTTCAAAGTAAAAGGTTGATGTATAAGCATTGCCTTCTTTTCGTATTCATAATGATTATAAATTCCGAGGATATCCTTCAAGCACAAGTAAAAGGTAGAATCGACAGGACGCTGTTATTATTCTGTCAGCTCAGGACTTTGATATGGAAACATAAGGCATGGTTCTGAGCACGACATGTTTTGATTTCTTAATTTTAGACATTCTCGCAAAATTTTTTCCATGTTCCATATGCATACTTATATATGTCATGTACGGATCCAGGCTAACTAACGTCAACACTAGCAAATATTTCTTTGGGATCTCAAGTGGCTTTAACATTCAGAGAAGGTTCGATAAATGTTCTTTCTCCATTTTCGGTTCGATTAATGTACTTATCTCCAAAGATTTGGTTTCAGTATGCTTATGTAAGACACAGGAAAACAACTAATTTGAATACGGTGCATTTATTCTTACATTCCCATCATCGATCTAAGCAATTTGTAGATGCAAGCATTTTACCTATATAAATAGAATTGAAATTTATTAAATAAATCAGAATAAGTACAACTCTCCGGCAG
The DNA here is from genome assembly GCA_964034865.1 of Eristalis intricaria. Lineage (NCBI taxonomy): Eukaryota > Metazoa > Arthropoda > Insecta > Diptera > Syrphidae > Eristalis > Eristalis intricaria. Next base: position 23,925,669 of record OZ035874.1, read on the forward strand.
TATTATTCATCTCTCAATAGCTATCCCCCCATAGTCATTCATTTTCATTTTAATTCATTTTTATTGTGGAATTCATAACAACTTATATACTAGACAAGAATGCTTAAAACTAGTTGTACGTACATTGTTACTACTTCTAACTTACTGGCCCTAGGCGGGCACTCTAAGCTAAACTTAACCTTATTCTATGTCTTTCGACCTAATCTTACGGAGTGAAATATAAATGAGAATTTAAAAAGAACAACTTGCTATTAAGAAAAAATTCGAAAACTTAATGACTGAACGGTTTGTATTAAAACTTACAAGCTAACTTACAATCTTAAGGTAGATTGTAATAGTAATAAGTAAATAATAAAACTTACTTACTTAAGCTAACCTACGTATATATGCATATACACCTGTCTATACCCCTATACACACGTGTATACGCATATATCTTTAATATAGACAATGTATACATGTATCGTCATGTATACACATATACATTCTTGCTATTTTTTTTTCACATATATACAACTTAAAAAACTACCTTAAAACTACCCTAAGATATATAAGTCGGCCATAGGTTGCGGCTGATAGATTTATCCCCCAGCAGTGCTAAAGTGGCTATTCAATTCAACAATCTCAACGCGGTACAATCGATTACCCCAACAGATTTCGGAAACTTAAACTTCCTTTGCGATAACTCTTTTGCTTGGAAACTTGATCCAATCAGTTGCATGAGTTTGCACATGCTGTCAACTACTACATTAACGCAGATACCGTACTTTGACGAACCACCAAGTCGCCGACACCTTTCCGATGTCCAGAATCCTTGAGATTCGCAAACATACCTTTATTCTGTGGGCAGTTGACAAGGCACCTCCATGAGTTTCTTCATTCGTAGCTAAACATCCTTCGGCGATCCGCGATCCATAAGTTTTATCTTTGAATGCGAAATGTGTTCACGCGATCCTTAAATTTTACCTTTGAAGGCGAATTGTTAATGATGTTTTTTTTTTATATTTCAATGCACGCTGTTAGGTTAACGTTGTTGCCAAAACAGTATCAGTTGTGACCCACTTCGATACTGAATGGATCCATTTTGGTGTCACTGCTGCAATTTGAACACCGTTTCCTGATTAGGCAAAGGACTAACTAACACCTACGAAGTATCTAATGGTGCCTTAGGGTATATACTCATTCCTCACCGCAATGCTTTCTGGACACCCTTTCTGGGTCCTCAGTCGATAGCTGAGTTGAAATCAATTTGTATTGCTTATTTTGGCTATGCCCAGAATCCTAATTCCTGACTACTGAATGAATAGGAGTTATGGAAAAATAACTCCACATGTATTCCTGGACTTAGACTTACTTAAAAATTTCTTTCTGGAAACTGAAAACAATGACTCTAATATTAATTTTTAATTTTAAAGAAAATTGGTCAAGAAAATCGCGAAGAAACCTGAGCCAACCTCCGCTGCTGCTTCAGACCTATAATTATTCTTCCGTGTTATTCAGAAGTCTTTGAGAAGTATCTGTCTACAAATAAGCTTTAATATGCTCAATCCAGTTTCAGGCTGAAACATAGCACTTCAACAGCTATGGTGAATATATTGGAAGATATTAGACATGATTTTGATACGGGATTTGTCACACTACTGCGTCTACTTGACTTCTCTAAAGCTTTTGACAAAGTAAACCATACTATACTTTGCCTAAAGATAAAAAATCTATTTTCATTTGACGTTAGTAGTTTCGTAGTTTCTCATCAGAGAGATTTCATAGAGTTGTTCTATTTCAGGACTTCTACCAGTCAAGCAAGGTGTCCCGCAATGTTCACTTCCGGCTCCTATTCTCTTTAGCTTATTTATAAATGACCTACGACTCGTGTGTAAATATACCACTTACATGCTGACGATGTTCAACTATACTTATCGAAGTACACACATGATTTGGCGGTCATGTGTCTGCGACAAATGGACTTTACCTCAATGCGAAAAATCCGCAGGTTCCCATTTGTCCCATTTGTAATAAAACAGGGGGCCAACTATGTAACTCGATTCTACAAAATTATTGTTCGAACTCGAAAAGTCAGTACCATGTATTTATATAGCATATAATTTTATTCTGCGATAGTCGAAATAATCAAGTACTGCCAAGTTTTGTTTAGTTTCCTTTTCGCATATCAAGTACCATGTAATCCGAAAATACATGTCAAAATCAACTAAATTTGAAAAAAAAAATTGTTGGACATCAAATGTGTTATCGAGTAGGAAGGAACAAGAATTTGTTTTCTCCAAAATGTAAGTAATATTAATCTGCATGTTAAACAAGATCTGAAATAAGTAATAATAATGTGGTTTATAAAGGGAATCGACAAAAACAGCTAACACAAAAGGTCTCTCAATTTAAAATCCTCGTTGAGCATATCTGCAAGCATCCGGACCTATCAAAAGGGTATTTGAAATCAACAGAAGCGAGACAAAAATCGAATAATTTATGGAGAAACTTGACGAATGATTTAAACGCCGATGGACCACCTCAACGCGGTGTAGCTGGTTGGAAAAAGGTGCAACGAAAAGCAAAAGGAATTTATTCAATCCAACGTTAATTTTTATTTATTCAAGGTTTGGGCTGATTTCAAGGTTCATACAAAATCAAAACTGAAGAAAAATAAACAGGCATTATCCGGAACTGGTGGAGGTGCATCAAAGTAATGCTCCCTTACACCACTGGAAGTAAAGGTTTCAGAGTTATTGAACCTAAGACAAGCCGTGGATGGAACGATGGGCTTCTTGAATTTCGGAATCAATAACTTATCATCCATAAATGACCACAATGCAGATCAAGACATGACCGAAGATTTGTTTGGCGGTGAAGAAAATCATTCAAACATAAGCCTTTTCCAAACCGAAGAAAAAGAAAATTGTCCTCAACACAGATCAACACCAAAAAAAAAGCATTCGAATTCAAAGTAAAAAGTGTTCTTGAGAAAAATAACAACTATAGTTGTGTTTTTTTGCAAGCGTATATACGCCTAAATTTCAATTTGCATGTAAAATACACTAACAACGAGTCCTATATCCGCTTAACTTACTCATCATATCTATCGCCGCTTAAGGAATAAGCGCGGATAAAAACAATGCGTCCAATCATTATTTTTTGTGTGTTCATTCCTGAATTCATTCATTCATTGTTTAGGTTGCTGTATGTGGCTTACACCTGCAGGTTTGGTTTATGTATTAGATCATTTTTCATTCTTTTGGCATCCATAAGTATGCAATTTTCGGTATACCCAGAGTGCCTCTGCTATACATTTCATCTAGGTTTCGTAATCGATTCTTTTCATTTGATGAAAATTGTTCTTATTTTATAATTATTAAGTGTTTTTGCTTTTAAAGTGATGGTCACGCTTCATAGTCACAAAAAGAAGATTGTGACCATCAAAGATCAACCATCACCTTCCAAGACTACATCCCTAAATGCTTAGCAAATGTCATAAATGTTGTCGGTGCTGCCAAGATTTTATAATGAATCATTAAGCGCCGATGATCGTTTTTTTGTGCACTTCAAAATTAAGCGTATATACGCTTGCAAAAAAACACAGCTTATGTTGCCAAATTGGAAATAAAAAGGGAAAGACTCAAACTACGCCAGGAAATAATTGATGCATAATCATGGCATTGAAAAAATTAATGAATTTATCGTGTTATTGTTTGTTATATTCTCATAATTGTGTGTTCATTTAAAAGACTGAATCTTGTTTTTGTTTGTATTAATAATTTAATCTTTATTTATTTGTTTTGTTAATGACTTTTTTTTTGTTAAGTAAATAAATCTATCCGAATATTATTACGAATTCGTTTCGCAATATTAGTTAAGTTATCATTTTCATTTATCCTCAATAATTCGGACGTCCTGTATTGTTTCGGGCAATTGCACGTTGAACTTAAAGCATATGCTGTGCAACGCACAACATGAATTTAAAATTTGTGTGGCTTTATTGGGCGAATAATGAAGTTCTCTGGCCGATAAGAGACATCTGAATCTTCCCTTTAAAAACCCGAACACACGTTCAATGATGCACCTAGCTCTTGAATGTCGTTCATTATATCTCGCTTCCATTGAACCTTCAGATGCCAGTCTATATGGTGTCATTATCCAAGGCTCTAATGGATACCCGGAATCTCCTGACAAGATATGATTAATATCTTCTGTTCAAAATCAGATCAGAATATAACAATATACATACCAAGGATCCATGACGACTTGTTTCCACTCTCGAACGACGATTTCAAGTATGCTCTTTCTGAACTCAGACTACAAATGTGCGAATCATGAGATGAACCTCCATATCGACCATTGACGAATCGGATATACATTCCACTATCACATATTCACCTAACAGAGGGTTTTTAGAGAGAAAACATAAATTTATATTGTTTCAAGTTTCATTTAAGCTTACCACCATTGCATTAATACTGTGTTTAAGCTTCCTATTCAAAAATATGTGTTCACCGATAGGTGGTCGAATTATTTGTATATGAGTGCCATCCACCGCACCAATAACCCCTGAAATGATTTTGTCTCAAAAGTTTCGCTTCTATCTGTTCGTTTCTTCCTCTGTCATAAGTGTTTTGCACAGAGTATCTTTTCTATAGCACTCAACACTTCAGCAACAACTTTCGATACCGTCTGTTGAGCAAGGCCCATATGTCTGTCTCCACCAATCTGATTCTGATAACTTCCTGTTGCCAGGAAGTTTAATGTCGCTGCGACCTTTATAATGTTGGGGACAGAGGTTTGTTTTCGCGGAATATTTAGTTCGGTGGACGTAAATAAACGACTCTTTTGATAGACGATCATTTTTAAGAAAACTGAAAATAAAATAAATGCTTAAGGATAATAATGAAATCACATTTTGAGGGAGAAACCTTTTTCTGTTGACAATACCACAATGCAACACTATCCATATTGAGCACAAACCACTAAAATTAAATCGCCAACAAATTTGTATTTACACTTAATACATTTCTTTAGAATAATTTTTTATTTTGACATGTATTCTGTCAAATTTAAAACGATACTCGATCGAAAGTAAGGACAGTTTCCACAAAATACTTGGCATAACCGGCATTCGATTCTACTTTCATACATGGTACCAATGCAGTGTAGAAACGAAAACAACTTTCGAATAGAAAGAGAATTAGAATCGAGTTACATAGTTGGCCCCCAGTATCCCTCAACTGCTTCCCTAACATCGCTCTCGCCGAGGACAAACTTAAGTTTGTAGAAACTGTTACCAGTCTAGGCTATGTTTTAAATTCCAAGTTGTCAGGTTATGACCATATAAACCACCTTATCAGACGAATATACCGTTGCCTTCGCAAGCTCTGGCTTACCTCTAGATGTACATGTTGATTCAAGAAAAAAACTAGTCTCAACACTTATTTTGCCACTCATCACCTATGCTGATTTTATTTTCTGTAAGGTTGACTGCATCTCTCAACGAAAGTAGCGTTCAATGATGCTATCAGGTATATTTATGGATTACGAAGACATGGTCACATTTCTCAATTTACCAAAGAATTCCTTGGAACCTCTCTTGAACGTTTCATTGACGCAAGAAACTGCATTTCTTGCATAACATAATAGTTAAGAAATCACTATTCTTTAGTCGACTATTCTTTATTCATGCAATACGGCTATGGAATTCACTATCTTTGACTATAATAAATATCATCAATGTGCTGTCCTTCTACACTTCTCCTCCCTTTCGTAATCTCCCCACCAAGTCCTCTCACTTCCAATCTACTTCCCTCTTCCATTTACTCCCATTTTGTTTTAGTTCTTGGTCTATTATTATTGTAAATCACGCTGAATTTGTTAAGACTTAGTACTATAAGAGACATGTGTCTTAATTGTACCCATTTTTATTGAATTGAGTTGAATTGAATTCTCTTCCTTGTGGGCTGGACAGGTGCCGAGGTAGTGTAGTGTGGTTTCTTCTTTCTCATTGTGGGGCTCCCATGCTTATAGCGTGACCGCCAAGTAGGCAGTGGCCATTAAATTTTCTTAAGACGTTACTGGTTTCCTTTCTTTTCAATTTATGGAGTGTACTTGTTTTCTTTGGATTTCTCCTACAAGAGTCTAATTCCAGACTTTTGGCAGTGCTGTATATTTAAATTGAGAGATAAGACCCCTTATCCTTGATTATTTCCCACCCCTATCCTAACTACCTCGTCGGCTCATTCATTGGCTGGAGTACCGCTATGACCAGCGTCTCAGCATAGGGTGAGGTATCTTTTTGAGAGATAGACGCCAAAGTTTTGCCATCTTTGATATAATTGATGGCGTATTTGTGTGTATCCAGAGTCATGATGGCCCCATGACTGCCTGTGTATATAGCGACAGATAACTCGTCGATCGCGTTCGTTGCCTGTAAGTGGACAGTTTCTTGGATAACTTTAACTTCTGCCTGGAATACACTGCAATGGCTTGGCATTCAAAGGGACAGGGAGAAGGAAATCTCCGGCGATGTCGCAAACATCCCTAGTCCGGTGCCTTCCTTCATTTTTGACCCATACCTGTTAATTTCAAGAATTGCAAATTTCATGACTAAATCTTTTACCCAGTCTTCTCTGTCTGGGATTAGGCTTTTGAACCCAAACTCGAAGTCTAAAGAGGGCACCATATAACCTGTATGCGTCGGAGTCCTCACATTTTTGATTATTTCCATGTGTCCTAAGCTGTGAATCTTCCCCCAACGGTTGCATTCTCTCAGCCTAATCGCAACTGACATTTTCCCGTAGATGTCCATGGGAACAAGCTGTGCATTGTTGCCAAGGCGGCCGAAGAACCCCGGGATGTTGTGAAGCGAGCTATCCTTGATCCCTGAGCCTGGCAAAACGTTAATGCCAGACTATCTTCATTGAGTTGCTTTAAGCTGTAGTTGGTATGGTCTTTGGCAGTTTTTCCAGAAGTAGGAAAACACCTTAGAAAGGATTCCCTCACTTCACCTTTGCGGTCCAGGATGTGAACGTATCTCATGACCTGGCTCATTTGGTCGGTATGGGATTCATCGCCTCTCGCCTCTCGCAGTGTTTTGTTCTGACTTCTTTTCCCCAAGAGACTCATAAATTAATTTTAAATATTCTTCGACAAATACAAACTGACTCGTGTCTGATCAGTTAATCCAAAACTCTCAACAAGTGCTCCTTTAAAACTAGGTCGAATTTAGATATAAGTTTCACCAATTCCATGAAATTGTCTCTACTGTCCAATGACAAGTCCTCTTTGTGGCATCGGAAAGTAAGATTTTGACGAAAAATGAACGAAACTTGACGAAGTGAAGTTTTTATTACGGTCACAGTGTATAATGTTGTTGACTTGAGACTTCTTACATCCACTGCTTGGTCTTTAGGAAGCAAATCGCGTGCAAGGCAGGTCAAGCACAAATCTTGCGAAGAAATTCGTAAGAAGCCGCAGTATTGAAGCATGGCAACAACTATGGAACGAGTCCCAAAAAGGGAGATGGACGTACCGACTAATCCCACGGACTGAAAGTTGGGTAAATAGAAAACACGGCGAACTGAACTATTATCTTACACAGTTCTTGACTGGTCACGTAGGTTTCCGGGAATATTTATTCAAGCGAAACCGTGACTCGAGTCCGGCCTGTCCTCACTGCGTAAACGCGGCAGAGAACGTGGAACACGTCTTCTTCGAATGTGCTCGATATGCAAACGAACGAGCTGTATTGCGGGATGCATTAGGTGAACCGCCTACACCAGAAAACATTGTCCAACATATGTTGAGCTCTGAAGACCTTTGGTCTGCTGTGAACGACACAGCAGTACGAATAATGTGCGATCTAAGAAACTTAGAACGGCAGCGGAGAGCGAATTCGCTAAACGACACGTGACGAAGCAAAAAGCTCGAATCAGTCCCTCGCGAAGTAATACCTAGCGGTAGTTCCGCGAGGGAATAAACGGAAAGTTTCCACGGGAGGTGGTTTTAGTCAGTAAGAATCTGACACTACCAATGGACGTCGGACCATTGGTGCCTATGCAAGGTTTCCACCTACCCACGAGAAAAAACAAAAAAAAGGAAGCAATGCCAGTGCTACAGTGCTCCAGTGGTGTAACACTACAGTGTCCAATAATACCTTGCGCGCCGTGTTGAGTGAACGCCTTAATCCGTGCGTCAATAACCTTGTCGCTCCATACAAGTGTAACTTTAGGCCAAGAAAATCCACCATCAAACAATTATTCACACCACCGCAAATTTTGGAGAAAACCCAGGAGTAACAGATCGATACCCACCACCTTTTCATCGATTTTAAGACAGCGTATGACAGCATTTAAAGAGACGAGCTATAGGGAGCAATGTTTTGGCATCTCTATCAAACTCGTCCATTCGTGCAGGATGACGATAGAGAATGCACGCTGCTCTATCGAGGTCGGTATAGACATAACCGAGACTTTTGATGTCAAAAAAGGATAAGGCGACACGCTGTCACGCGACCTCATCAACATCATTCTTAAAAGAATTGTTCAAAACTCGCACGCCAACACCATGGGAAAACAATTTTTATGTCCGTCAAACTACTCGCATAAGCCGTCGACGATCACTTATGATGTCAATGGCATTTGTTGTGTGTATTGCGACGAAGGCCACGAAAATCGGGCAAGACTATGCTCTCAACGAGTATGGACACCCAACAACAACGTTTCGGATAGAACGTCACAGTAGACAGATAAAACTTTGAAGTAGTCAAGGACTTTGTCTACCTAGAAAGCGGCAACGATGCAAGTATAACTCTTGCCAATCGCTGCTCCTTTGGGGTAAGAAGCGATTGATAAACAAAGCATTCTCTCGAACAACCAAAGTAGCACTCTATAACCTCAATCGTCCCAGTCCTGCTTTATGGCCCAGAAGCAGGGACTGTCAATAGCCGGTTGCTCTTGGTTGCCTTGAGAGGAAAATTCTGCGTGTAATTTACGGCCCCTTCTGCATAGGTGGTGAGTGAAGGAGAAGCGACATCAACTTAGCCAGAGAAGTGAAGATCCAACGATTGAGATGGCTACATCATGCAGGGCGTATGGAAACCAATGCTCCGGCCCGGCAAGTCTTCGAATCCACCCCAGAGGGAGGTCGCAGAAGAGAAAGACCGGGACTCAGGTGGCGCACACATGTGGAAAGGGACCTCAACCAATTATGCGTGCGAAACTGGAGGCAGCTAGCTAGCTGGCTGGAGACGCTTGTTGGTTGAGGTCCACGTCCATCCCAGACTGTAGCACCACCTCATGTAAGTAAGTTCTTTCAGCTGTTTTGGTATGACATTGTCGTGATTGGTCGGGAGCACCAAGTCGTCAATACAGAAGAGGATTAAGTGATTCTGGCTGTGAATCGGGGCAAATGAAGTATAGTGAAACCTCTCTACAGCAGCGGGACCATCATTATTGTTTCGTCACGTAGTTTTGAAATACATTCATCGCGGGACCATGACGAATGATCTATAAAGGGAGGTGTCCCCTATCGACGTCTTGGACAAATTGTGGACAGCTCAAATATTGAGCTATTGCGGGGCTTGTTCAGTAGGCTTTCATCCTCCTAAGCTACAGGATAAAATAATCCTAAAGTAGCTAGTTGAGCTAGTTAGAAAAAATACACGCTTTTGGGTTTAATAAATTATTTATTCATAATGTTATTGCTTTTGCAATATTGGTTTACAATTAATTTCTTCAAATATTAAATATGTATCTATTTACATTTCATACAATAGTCCGTATCCTGTATCTGTGATTCACTAAGCATACTAACTCTCGAACACTGTATGACGTGGCAATCCATCTATGGCGCCCGACCAAGTGTGTTTACAGAGTGGGGCTGATTAATTTGATTTGCTTAACACTCTCGACTTATGTGATAAATTAATTCAAAATTCAAATCCAGTTTCACGACTGTCACATGCCTGCGTTTTACCGAGTGTGGGTGAGTCTACGTAATTAGTTCCTATTCATGTGTATGTCTATGTCTGACTACGTATGTATCCTTAAGTTTAAAAATGATTTTGTACAAACTTATTCATCTAATACAACTTCAAAAACACCTCTAAATACTTTCGTTTACATTATATCGAACCTAAGATTAGATACTCTCTTGTAATTTTAAATGCAAAACCAGATCCCTTTGGATTGTTATTTTCGTTTAATTTAAGTAAAATATTTTATATGATAATGAAGTGTATTTTGTCTAGATTTATATTCATTTAATGTCTTTTGATTGCAACTAAATACTTTGCAGTATACTCGTACGAAGTGGAAAATGAAAAGGAGAACAAGGGACCATCGTGTGTGTAAGGATATGTGAGAATACAATTTGTTTTTAAAATTAATATTTTTTCTTTTTTTGATTTCTATGAACTTCTAATGGAATAGATTAGTTTTGTTTGATTTTAATAGATCTCTCGTTGTGCGTTGAGTTAATGATAATCCATTTGTGGTGCGTCGAGTGCTGTGTGAAGGGTAAGGGTGACGCCACGATTTACGCTGACTGCTGGATAGAATACCCCGTAGAGATCACGGAAGGCAACCGATCCTTGGGGCATTTCGTTGACCAAGAAGCTCAGTGTGTGACGTTCCAAATCGAGCAGAACACCAATTGTGCTGCCCGTAGTGATGCCACCCTCAACGCGTCGCTCATGAACTGAATTGTGCTGGAACCACGAGCGCTGACGATCGATGTACATTGCGAAAGCTTTTTCATCGCTTCCTGTTTGTTTGAGGAAAGTAAAGAATGAGTTTTGTTCTTAAGAGTGCTTCTTTTTGTAATTTACCCAGCATTTTGTTTCGATTGACATCGATTCTTGCGACTCCAAAGGCAGGATCTGTGTCTGCTGTGTAGTTGTTAACAGTGAATTCCCAGTAATGAACGCCACGAGAGAATCCCACGGATCCAAGTGCGACACGGTGCTCCCATCCTTCGACTGAAACCGTTGAATTGTTGTTTGAAAATACCAGTCCTGAACCTGACCCACCACTGAGTTGGGGATTGAAAGTAAACCAGGCGACTGTAGGCGATAAGAGGTGAACGTGTTATTATTTTTAGCAAAGAATACAAATGAATGCTAACTGTACGAGAGTATATAATATGTATGGCCTTCACAAGTGGTGGACTCCTGTGAAATCTAAATGAAGCGAATGAGAAGCGTTGTCTAGGCTACTCTCTAAGCACTGTTGAAGAATCGAAAGGTTTTGAACGCATATTTTTCAAAATCATTCGTGTCGAGAACTAAAAATAGCCACCCCAGGTCGACGCACTTATCTCACACTGTTTGGTAATGTTAAAAAGCGAGAGGCTATTTGGAACGATTCAAAACAACTTCAACTCTCTTAAGTTCTGTCTATTATAGTCCTTACCCGAATAAAGGAATATTAACCCTATTAGAAACGAATATTTTCATTCGTCCTAGGAGTTTCAGCCGAGAGTTTTGAAGCCTCATTCGAGGCATCCCTAGGACATACAAGATGTTTCCTTATTTATCGTCACATTACATGTCAAGGTTAGGTTAGGTTGAAGTGGCTGACTATTGTTCGGAAAGGCAGTAGCCTTAGGCCAGCATAGGCCCATTGTGCCACCACATATTCTGCAAACCAGTTGGTGATTTTAATAAAGCGCAGAAGATGACTAACTTTTATGCTGCTTACTTCAGCCAGGTTGTTAAAGTATTAGGCCTCCAGAAGTCTAAATCTATGGGATAAGAGAGCACTGCGAGACAGAAGTCGTTGTAGGGGAGGCCAAGTCTAGCGGCGTGGTTCCTATGGTGCAATGCCCTGTTATAACGCCAATGTTAGTTCCAAGATTCCGCCTACTCAATCTAATCAGACTAAGCGATCGCTTAGGGTCGATCGCAAAGCATTGCATCTTAAACCTTGGCTCGATTGTAAAGTGTCGACTAAAGCACCTTATCAAGATTTGTGCTTCTTGTAGGAGTTTAAAAAAAAAGTACGAAAACTTTGACGTATTTATGTGAAGAGACAGTTATTCTTTCCCTTTTCGAATGCATCGAAAACATCGATGTTTGCTATTCGATGTATTGGGCTGTATTCATAACGAAACGAATATGCTTATACTTGCGAAATCTGACGACAATTCTTCTGCTTGCATTCAAAATTATTTCGAGCAGAATTTTATAATTTTCGAGTAAAAGTCTGTCGTTTTGCTTACATAAAAGTAAATGGGTATTTAAATTGAAATCATTCAAACAGTCTAAATCTCATCTGAGAGTCATCTCGGTAGTAAACGGTTGTGTTATCCCATTTTCAGCGCGATGGCAGAGATACATTTACAGTTGGTCGCAGACAGATATTTAGCTACGAATGGAGAAACTCGTTAAGATGCCTTGTCAACTACCCATAGAATGAAGATATGTTTGCGATATCTCAATGATCCTGGGTATTAGAAATGTATCGGTGAAGGACTTGGTTTCTCTGTGAACTTGAATGAATTGCATGTGCAGCTGATTGGTTCAAGTGAAATGGTTATGGCCAAGAAAGTTCAAGTTTCCGACAGCTATTGGTGTAATCGATTGTGCCCACGTAGGGATGCTCAAAAACCAACTCTATTGAGATATGTAAGTACACTAATCAATAAGGTAAGCCTTCTCTGAATGTTCAAGCAACATGTGATCCCAAAGAAATGTCTACTAGAAGTGTTTACGTTAGTTGGCCTGGATCCGTACATGACATATATACATATATGGAATATGGAACAAATTCACAAGTGTGTCTAAAATTTAGAAATCAAAACAAGGTTGTGCTCATGGTGACAGCGGATATGGGATATAACCATGCCTAGTGACTCCATATGAAAACCGTGAGCTGCCACAATCAAATCACATATCATTCAGCGTTCTAACGAGTCTACCCTTTACTTGAGCTTGAAGGATATCCTCGCAAGAATAGGTAATCATTATGAATATGAAAAGAAGGAAATGCTTTTACCTGAACCCTTTACTTTAAGCCATTACCTTATAATTCTATGATACATCGAATACACAAAGAGAGGTGTCCCCTATAGATGGGTTCGTAAAGCATCGACGTTTTGGACAAATTGTGGACAGCTCAAATATTGAGCTATTCAATAATTCTATGATACATCGAATTTGTTCGATGTTTAACGATGTTTGGATGCATCGAATGAAAGCACGCACTGTACATAGTTAAATTTCCACTTTTATATTTTCGGCAACAATTACAACAACACACATCCTCACATATATACATACATATAAAAATAAATATATGAAATAAAAACTAGCCATACCTTCTGCTGTTTGAAGTCCAATTAAATCTGAGTACTCTCCTTCGCCGCAACTGTTGAATGCCTTAACTCTGGCATTATACATTGAATTAAAATGAAGTCCATCTACGGTGCAAATTGTCTCCTTTCCACAGTAGACCTCCTATAAGTGAAACCAAATAATCAATAATAACTTACTTATAACGTCAAAGTAAAAATGCAAAAAACAAGAGAAAAGTAAGGATGAAGAATTAGGTACCTTACCCTGAATTCACCGCCATTTCCATCGTCCAACTCAAGGACATATCCCTCGACAGTGCAATGATTCGGTGCTTGCCACGCCACTGTAACTGAATTATTCTCTGCCGAGCAATTTTCTGGTATAACGGTTGGAATGAGTGGAGCTGAAGTTGGACAGGAAGAATCGACGTTAAAATGGAATCGCTTTTCTTTTATTTTTGTTTTGGTTTGGTATAAAATATTCTAAAAATAAGCATTTTTTTCTAAGCGGAGAGGGAAAACTGAAAAAAATTATATGCCCTTTCTCAGCGAACTGAAGGCATAATCAAATTTGAACTGAAAACAATCTGGGGAAGGGGATATTGCATGAGATTTGGTGGTGCAGGTACGTCTTATGAACTATATCTCTACATTTACCTGCTGGTAATCTTCCATCGCCATCCTTAGAAGCTACAGATATTATTTAGCGAAGCGAGGAATAAAAAAGAAAGGAAAAGAATGATGTAAGGATAGGATTTAGCAATACTTTCAATATAAGACATGAATCGGGATTAGTTACACAAAAATTAAATTTAATTTATTTGTTTCTTAACAGCTCTCTAACTCTAATAAATGATGGAATAGGTCTGCTAGGGAACACCGAACTCTAGAGATGCATCTCATGTATTATTCGTATGGAGCGACCAGCGTTGGGCTTAACTGTTGCAAAAGCAGAACTTTAGACTAGCAGATTACTGAGATGTTTTCCACGCAGAAATAATGACTATTCGTGAAGCAGCTGAAGGACTGTTGTTGAGAAACGATATCGAAAGAGAGCATCGTGATCTACATCGAGAGTCAACGATTATGGCCATTTTAAAGATCAAAATTGTTAAGACTCTTGATATCAGACAATGCAGCCTAACGGTGTACTAGGTTCCTGGACATAGAGATATTCCAGCCAACTGGGAAGCAGACGAAACGGACAAACAATCACTGGGTGCCAATAGAAAATCAAAAAACTAAGATCACAGAGCTAGCGATCGGCAGTGCTTGTGAATGATAGAATATCCTGAACAGATGCCTACCTGCGAAACAAGTAGGGCCAAAAATGGACTAACAAAGAACCACGGTTATCCTCAGTCTAGGCGGAGAACCTCTGGACTCCTAGAAGGAATTCTGACAGGGCATTTTGCAATGGTTGGACACAACGCAAACTAGGATTACCATACAACCACTGTTGTAGCAGATGCAGATGATGAAGAGGAAAACCCTTCACATCTCACACCTCTCTTTACAACTGCCCTGAACTTGATTCCAGTACACATTGTCTCCACAGGACATAATTCAAGCCACAATCTGAACAGCCCGCAGATGGTATTTTCGTATGCCATGAACCTTCACTTCAACGTTGTCTGCGAGAGAGTCAACATCAAGCAGAGGGCGATCGTCCAATCAGCGAAGTAGATCTCACTGAAATGATTGCCAATAAATGACATTCACTTCTACTTCTACTTTTACTCTATGTTCGTCTCATTTTTCATAACTCCATTCAAACCAAGTCCGGCACGTATACGAAACTTCAAAATTTCATTTCCACTTTTGAACAGGTCTCATGCCATGTCGTAAAATCGAGTCCGAGACGATGCTTGTGTGGAAATATATTTATGTGACTCCACTAGATTTTTCGTTTTTTCATATCATGTTCATAAGCCGGGAATGGTTTATGTCCAGTGGAGACTACGTTTTAGGAACCAAACTCTGGCAGCATACTACTTAAAGGAAGTAACGGATATACCCGAAAAGAATGTCAAATCAATCAGGACGTTCGTCAAAAAAAAAAAAATGGTTCCAGGAGTAACGGACGGCAACTTGCTCATTGGTAACACAGTTGTAAAGAATTTTGAAATCAGCACTTTTGTGCACCACTGTTTTTCATGTTGAACTCATATTCTGAATCAGTTAGTTAGTTGCAACTCATTGATGTATGTTCGATCACCGAGAGAACTCTCCACTAATTTCACATATACCCACACAATAGACCCTTCGGTCTAAGTGAATCTATCGCTCATGACATCACCTAACCTAACCTAACTGCGGAAATTCCATAAAAGTGTGACGTTATGCCACGGAAGTCTAAAATAGACCAGACCTGGACACAAAGGCAGATTCTTGAAAAGACCCAAGAAATGCAGATCGACACCCACCACCGTTTCGTGGAAGTCAAGGCCGAATTTGACGGTGTGCGTAAAGAGGAGTTAAACAACGCCGTGTTTAGTTTTAACCTTCCTGTCAAGCTCGTCGGGTCGTGCAGGATGACGATGGAGAACTCATGCTGCTCCATCACGGGCGGTAACCAACTTACCGAACTACGATGTCAAAAATGGATTTAGACAAGCTGTCTTGTGCTGTTTTCAACAAGAAGGTCGTGCAGAACTCGCAAACAAAATAGGCATGATCCTCTCTCCAGAAGTCCGTACAATTGCTGGCATATGCGGATGACATTGACGTGGTTGGCAGAACGCAACGTCAATTATGCGTTTGCTGGCATTGAAAGGGAAGCGGTTAAAGTCGGTCCGGCGGTAAACGAGGGCAAAACAAAGTATATGCTGACATCAAGAAAGGACGCACAACAACGACGACTAGGCCAACTTCATCTACCTCAACTCCCAAGTACCCACTGCGATTACCATCAGTACCGAGATTAGACGCAGAGTAACTCTCACCAACCGCTGTTTCTTTGCGGTCAAGAGGCAATTGAGTAGAAGAGCCATCTCTCGAAGAACCAAGCCGGCATTAGGTTAGGTTAGGTTGGATAGGGGGGGCTGCCAGTGTATTCACCAACACACTTGGACAATGTTGGTCCATTGTGATACTCACAGTACCACTCCAGTGATAGTGCCGGTAATTTGATCCCAACGGTAAATGGTGGATAGACCAGATAAAAGCGTATAAACTTTGCTTTCTCTGGGATTCGAACCGGGGACCCCGCTAACCAACTGCGCCATCCAGTTGCCTTTTATGCCAACTTTACCTTGATCTTCCCTGCCTTACTCTGCGGCGCGAAAGCCTGAACAATCTCAAAAACAGATGAAGACGCCCTTGGTCTTTTCGAGAGAAAACTTCTGTGTTCAATCATTGGTCATATTTAGGAGGAGATGATTCAACCACGACTGTTTGGATTGTGCAGCGACATGAGCATAACCAGGCGTCTACAGATCCAACGGCGAAGGTTTCTGGTCCATGTGTAGGGTGTGGACAACTCAGTTCCTATCCGAAGAATCTGTAAGCAAGCGCAACTTAAGACTCCAAAACTGTGAGCAAGCGCAACGGAGGACGCCCGCGTTTATGGTAGTGCACCACTGGAGGCAGCTAGCCAGTGGTCGTGCTAGTTGGTTGGGGCCCAGTTCTGCGGAGGGGCCCAGGTCTGCTATGGACTGCGGCGAGTTTGTGAACTATAAATTCTCTCGTAGAAACCAGAAAGCGCACAGATTTCCAATTGCATTTCTGCAGGCATAATGGAAATTTACTAAAACAAATTAGGAGTGGCCAATGCACGACGGTTTGGTGGTAATCTTCCGAATTTTTACGATTGATTGTTGGACTATTGGAAGCAAATGACGGCACATTTTTTTAACGCTGACCTACATACGTATGAACATACACATATTGTGTCGACATGGTGTGCATTAGGATTTTTGAACAGTACGTCAGAACAACGGTTGTTAGGGGGAAATGATAATTTTGATGTATTTTTAAGCCTTCGACACAAACGTCGCTAATGGACTTGATTCGAAAGGCCATTAGGTAAACAATACAATTTGTTTATCACAAGTCTCAATATAACATCGATATCAACCGTCGGAACGTTTATCGATCGAGATAGAAATCCTAAACGATTTGGATTTGAGGTAAACAAATGCTTAAATTATTTCCGCACGATAATTAAAGCTAAGTTGTTGATATCGATGTGATTGTGTTATAGACTTCAAAGCAGTTGGCGAGACTGGATAAATTGGGACAAGAAACTTGCCCGGAGTGTGAACGGTGTATGTGACCAAAGGCACACGTCTCAACAAAAGAAAAAAATCCACCAACATGATAATATACACATTCGGGAGAAGGAATAATCACATTGATTCCCATGGGAGTCTGAAACAAGTCTTCGTCTGCGCCTTTTGAGGTTATCCGTTTGTGTCCTGAAACTCTCCGCAGAGTGAAAAGTTGTAGAATCAGACAAAGGATATTTATTATTCATTCGGAAGGGATTTCAATATAAATCAAAATGGAAAAAGACATTCCACCAGTCGAAGTACTTTGGCATTATATTCGACAGCACACTCGATGAATCACATAGCGACCAAATGAGCCTGAGATAAGGGATAATAGAGATATCTAACTTCTCTCTCTTGCCCTTGTCTGTGAATACGTGTGAGCTCTTGTGAATAGCTGGCGAACAGCTGATACCCTTCCCCAACCTTAGTAGAGTGAATTATAAGAGTGAAAATTCGCTCGTCACTTGAACGTTTTCTTAATTTCGGTGAACGAACGACCAAAGCTTATGTTCATGAAGTCGATTCATTAAACTCCCATTTGAGCAAGTTACAATCTGACATACTAGGACATAATTAATGAATGCAGAATTGTTTGATATTTGTATTTGAATAGTACCTATAAATTGCATTCATACGTTCAGGTAACTAATAATAAAAAATATTACTAAAGCTTTTGCATGAATCACTTAAAATAAAAAGTTTCTTTGGTTATTTTACATTTTACAGAAATCGCGACACAATTTAGTTGCAAATTTTGACAACCATTTTTATGGATTAGTAATAGTTGCAATATCTTGCCATTGTTTGAATTCATGAAGTCAAGAGTCTTCAGAATTCATGAATTACGCGTATACAGCGTTAATTAGTCAAGTATAGTTTATACCCATATCGCAACGGCGCGTTCAGGCGTTCGGACTTTAACACTTTCAGTAGGATACATGAAAATCATACGTTAAAGTCGAAATAGGGCGGTCGCGCGTTGAATTTTCACAGACAGTAATATCGTAAGCGCGAGCATAAATTTCTAGGTGGTGCTACTATCCAGTCACTCGGGCTTTTTGATATTTATGAAACATTTTTTTTTAAATTTATTTCTCAACTTGAATTTTTGGCAAACTGACAATTATTTCCGCAAGTGATTAATTTTCTAGGAATTTTATTGATAGTAATTTCATATTTTTCATGAGGGTGTTTTTTTCGACTTCTCCGAATACGGCAAGAGGAAAGCAGTCACAAAATTATCCGCACAAACTCAAGCGTTGTGTTATAATAACCGCTCATTCTGTTGAATGCTGTGATCGAGGCAACAAGCAGAAAGACAGAGGATATTTCTGAGAAAATAAAGTAAAAAAAAAAACGAAAAAAGAGCAAAATGGGACGAAAAAAATCGGTAACTTCTATAGAAGAGCAAAAGGTTATTTTAAAGTTAGTTTGCGAAGGCAAAACGTACCGAGAGACTGGTGAACTTGTTGGAAGATCCTATACCGTAGTTAGGGATGTTGTCCATAAGTTGAGAAATGAGTGTTGTTTAGAAAATAAGAAAGGTAGGGGTCGAAAAAAATATTATCGGAGGCAAATGAGAGGCATATTGTCAAGAAAATCAAGAAAAACCCTAAGACGCCAGTGAAATTATTGACAGCAGAGATGTCAGGAATCATTAAAAAACCACTCTCTGTCGAAACAGTAAGGCAGACTTCAAGGTCAAACAATTTTGACGGTAGAGTTGCACGTCGCAAACCCTTTATTTCCAAAGTTAACAATGAAAAAAGACTCGCGTTCGCCAAAGAGTATGTTAACAAGACTAGACTTTTGGTACACTGTTATTTTTAGTGACGAAAGCAAGTTTAAGTTGTTTGGCAACGACGGGAAGCAAAGGGTTTGGCGAAAACCAAATACTGAGCTGAATGAAGCTAATCTTCTAGCGACAGTGAAACATGGCGATGGTAATATCATGATGTGGGGGTGTATGTCTGCGCGGGGGGTTGGTCAAATAGAGTTCATTGACTATAGAATGAACATATATGACTACCTCGACATCCTAAAAAGAAATTTGCAGCAAAGCGCTACTAAAATGGGTCTAGGGTCAAATTATGTCTTTCAACAAGACAACGACCCAAAGCACACTGCTCACAATGTCAAAATGTGACTGCTTTCCAATGCTCGCTCGCAGCTCAAAAGGCCTCCACAGTCACCCGACATCAACCCCATTGAACATTTGTGAGTTGAGCTTGAAAAAAATATTCGAAATCGAGCTATCAGCAGCAAAGCTTCTCTTAAAGAAGCTCTACAACGAGAATGGGAACTTTTACGCCCAGATTTTTGCAAGAAACTTGTCGCGAGTATGTCAAAACGTTATTGATACTAAGGGTGGTGCAACTAGATACTGATGTGTCACTCACCTACTTTTTTTTATTTACTTTTTCATATTTTTATTTTTATGCGAATAATTTTGTGTTACCTTTAATTGAAGTCAGTTTGTTCATTTTCGTTTTTTCCTACTTGGATTTATTAATATTTGATTTTTTTGTACTAATTTCTAATCTTTTACTAATTCTAATTTTTTTAAATTTTATTGAATTAATTTTGCACGACTAAGCTAGTGGAATTGAGCTTATTTCGTTAAATGAAGGCTTGTGCGAATAATTTTGCGAGGTTGTGTATGTGGAAAACTGGGGCTGCCGCTGTCTGACACAACATTCTCTTAAACTCGATAAAACGCTTAGCAAGGTCTATCAAAGACCGACAGTGCGAAGGCGCTTTTGCGATTCAAACTTTATGAATAGGCTGTATATATACTCTTAAGAATTAAATTGAGGTAAAATAATTCCAGTTAAAGTGGGTTTCCAGTTCCAGTTAAAGTGGTTTTACTCAGAGTCCAGAGACAGAGAGTCCATATTACAAAATAAGTATATGCTCTTAAGAATACGAGTCATCTTTTGACCACCCTCCAAAGACCATACATGGATCGTATATGGACCGTGGGCAAATTCAGCAATCTGCCTCCATTTTCCCACCAAAATCCACGAATCTGCCGCCATTTCGTGGTGGATCCAAGGTTTGTGTAAGAAAAAAATTTGTGAAATACAAGGTAATACCGCTTCTCTTGCATTGTAAGAGTAGAAATGAGAAAATGGATATCTTTATCATCCATTATCTCTGAAATTAGCAAGGTCATTAGAAAAACATCCCAACATTGCCGTCGCATCCAGGACAGCAAAGTTGGGACGGGGGAATTATTTCTAGGGTTTTTTCCTTCATCTGGAAAGACTGCCAAAGAACTTACCGACGATATCCTAAAGCAACTCAATGAAGTAGGCTTACGTCAGAGGCCCGCATGAATACATTCATTTAGTTTCAATAAACGAGTACACTACTTCAGTGTACTCTATTTCAATTTTTTCGAATTTGAGTACTCTAAATGCGAAAACAATAACATAGAGAACGAGTATTCAGGATTTGAAATATCCGATTTTAAAACGAATACTCTTTTTTTTTATTTTTTTTTTCTTCGAGTACCTACTTGAAAAAACTATACGAGTACACTACTCATAATCAATAATACACTGTGTACACTGAATGATATGCACGTATTTGCTTTCTAAAGCCTATTCAGAGTGTGAGTAATTGAAAAATTTGTAGTTTTCTACATTTTTGCGCAAATTCATAGTCATTTAAAGTCGACTTTAAAAGAATTTATTCACCTACTTAACTTAAAGTAGACATTTTTTCATAGTCATCTTAAAGTACTCTAAGGTTAAAGTCAACTCTAAATTTATAAATAAGCAGTACGTAATTTTAAAAACATAAAGTTGACTTTAAGCGATTGTCAGATTCGATTTTTTAAAGTTGTTTGTTTTTTTTTTTGAAAATGTTTGAATAGATATCACAGCCAAAATATACAAACCGCTATCGAATCCATTCGAAGAGTTAAAGGAGGGAGAATCTTATTCGCGGTACAGGTTCGATAAAATTACGGCAACATTTTTAATTGAAGTGCTGGATGTGGAAGAATCACAAGCTAATCGTATATTGCCGATGCCAACGAATCTGCAATTGCTGGTCGGGCTCAGGGATATAATAATGCTGCGACTATGAGGGGCATTCATAGAGCAGTTAAAAAATTAATTTTGCAATTTAATCCAAAAACTTTGCTTACGCCATGTGCAAATCATTCTTCAAATTTTTGTGGCGTTCACGCTTTGAGAACCACTCCTTCATTTGCAACGTGTTTTGGGACAGTAGAAAGACTTTACTAATATTTCACAACTTCTGCGGGATTTTCTCATAAAAAATGTATATGTGTCAGTCAAAAGACTTACAGACACTGGAGTGCTCATCTCGAGGCTGTTAAGCCATTGAAGGACAATTTGGTGAAGATTTTTTCATCTGTTGAACTCCATTGTGATCCAAGAGGTGTTGCAACCACACTCTTTGCTATATGCGACTTAATGTTTTTGTGTTATCTTTTATTCCGATGCGATATTTTGGAAGAAGTTGATGCAGCACAGGAGTACATGGAAAAGAAATCTAGGCAAACTCTAGAAAAGAGTGTATTGAAACTTGAGGCCCTCGCGTGAAAAAGGCTAAAATATACGTAGTGGAACGTACTCAGCTAGAAATTTCAATTGTAAGGCGTGGGAAGACAAAACAGAAGAGCATCATGCCAGTCGAAAAGTCTTAACATGCTGGTTTGACGTTATAATAGGAAACTCGAAGATCCATGTTAGAATGTCCGAATTTGTTCACCGATGGGTAAAAATGGATAAAGCTACTAAGGTTGCTCTACTCGGACACCTACTCGAACACCCCACACAAACAAGAAATCATTTCCCTGGTATGTGCCGTGTCTTCCAAGCAGAGATTCTAGCAAGAGAAAAAGCAGCTAAATACATACAAGCCATTCATCATCACCATCTTTGTTGATAGCCAGGCTGCATTGAAGTCAATAGGATCCTGTACTGCTGCGATTCATTAAAGTTCATCATTCACCACAAGCTCAAACTTTACTGGGTCCAGGGCCACAGCTCAATAGCAGGGAGGGAGAAAGCGGATTAATTGGCCAGTCAAGGGTCTAAAATGGATATCAGTGAAGCTGACACATCACAGCTACCGATCGGTGCATTATATCGGACCATGAGCTAGACAATACAAAAAGAAGCAAACTCGTCTTGGCTCGCAAGAAATGACTGTCACATGACAAAATCAACGTGGCCAGAGCTTAAGAAAGGCAAAACAAAGAAGCTTCTGGCGTTGTTCACAGGACACTGCTCCATCGGAAATGCAATTCGTAATCCATCTGCCGCGATGAGGAAGAGACCGAGACGTCTGTTTTGCCACTGCCCAGCTCCCTACAATCGGCACTGGACCAAAGATTCTTCACAGAAACTGCGGACTTAGCGAATGCAGATATATCGTGCCTTCTAAGATTCGTAAAGGACACGGTGTGGTTTAAGCTATCACCTGACAGGATAAATTGACAGAATTGCACGTTCCTAAACCATAAGCAGCGATTTCAGTCTGATCGCCGTGCTAACTAGCTAGGCCTGCCCCCGCTACCACAGGCGGTTTTAGACCCTATTTACACCCTACAGGTTTTTTTTACAGATATATATAAACGCGGTAAAGGTCTTTTTAACACGTTACTGGATGTTTATATTTATGTTTCGAGCTTTAAAATTTCTTGGTAACCTTTTTTTTCAATTTTGCTAGCAAATTTTTTTCAGACGCGGCTACGAATCTGTGATGAGAATTTATTTTACAATTTGTGTCTCAGTGGCATCGCGTGAACAAAGCTTTTCAAACTTAGAACTACCCAAGACTTATCTTACATAAGCAATGAGCAATAATTTGACTAGGTTAGGTTAGGTAAGAGTGGCTCACTACTCTAAAGGTAGGCCCGTTGTGTTACCGTAAAAATCTAGTAGATCCTAATCCGCGAACTATCTGGAACTTTTAATAAAGCGATGAACTTGACTTATGCTGATATTGCTTACTTCTGTCAAGTCGTTGAAATATAAGGCGTCGAAGTGACTAAATCTGCGAAATGAGAGGGCGCTGCAATTGCAAAGAAGGTATGAAATGGTTTCTTCTTCCTTTTCATCTCTGCAACTTCTGCAGTAATCTTTATAGGGGATACCTTGATTATTGTCCGGTTATGAAGCCGATGAGAGTTCTAAGATTCGGCCTACTTATTCTGACTAGGTTTCGTGAGCGTTTTTGATCGATAGTAGACCATAATTGCTTTGTGATGAGGCACTCAGTGCTAGACGAGTAAGCGTTCCTAGCTTAAGTAGATGTTTTGAATAAGCGATTGGCATGGACGGCAGTTCCCCGTGCGGAGGGGGTGCTCTTTCTAGCTTCGCAGTTCTTTGGAATATAACTGTGTCTCGGCACCCACATAAGATGGATGCTGAAATAATTTTCCATCATGTTAAAAGATAGGCAGCAATTGAGGATCGTCTTGGAGTTAAATGTGACTGCACTCAAAGATTTGATCGCAGCCTGGAAGTCCGAAAAGTTTACAATGTCTGTGCCTAATACAACATTGTTTTTTTAGGGACAGGACAGAGGTTCTTTATTCGCTATAGTCTCTGCCTGAAAACGGCTCTCTAATCTGGGTATACTTTCTATCAAAAGGGAGCACACTGAACATATAGATTTAATGGATACATTCAGTGCAATAAAAGGTCGAAAGCATGCTTTGCCGTCTCGGGTCGTTCTTAGTCCGCCCCGACTGTACTCACAAGCACAAAAGCCAGAGCACACTCAATATACTGTGCGCTCATTTGTAAGGACTTGCAACATTTAACCTCCATTTCAGATTCAGAAAAACAAACTCGTCAGAAGTGTTTAGTGTAAGAGCAAAATCCCACCCTCTGAACTGTACATCACAAACATAAAAGAAAGAAAAAATGAAATCCTTATGATACTTACGTTTCATTTGAATAAAATTCAAATTGTCAATTGCCCTCAAGAGAGGTGCATCGTCCAATGTCAAATCCACAACCGGAGAGACACGAGGAGCTGCATTCGTGACTTCCTGATGCCAGGTCATGTCTGTGTTAGCCACCCTGTTTATGAGCATTGAACCAACCTAAAAGGTACACCCTCAGAGCACTTAAATCTCTATGGAATATAACAGCAACAACTTACTTGTAAGAAGGCAGCTCCATCAGTCTCTTTCAATGCCTCAATGCAAAACTGTATAAGTCCAGTGGTTTGCTGTAGTTTTCCTGTACAGTTTGATTGTTGATCCTATTCGAAGAGGAGTGGAGGAAACGGGATGGTTTTCTCCATCAGTTTGTTTACAATGGAAAAAGCTGGTGAATAGTGTTTACCTTTAATATCCTAATTTTCGTATCCTTGTCCATGCGAATCGCCTCAAGGAGATACTCCCGTCGGTCGTGGATTGCTTGTATCAACGTCTCACATTGTGCAGTCACCAGTCTTTCGAACTCTATGCAGGACTCCTGTGAGAAATGAGAATATTAAAAAAAAGGACACACTCAATGACTTCTGCAAGGAAATGGAATTGTAATATGAAGTGAATCCGCACGAGATGCGGATAAGATAAGGCAGCAAACAATCTTGCCATCAAGTCATTGATTTTCTCATTTTCCAACTCGTCGTTTATACTCTCATCAGTCGACTGTGAAGGGGCGGCGCGGTGGCCACAAAAGGACACAACGATGTCCTTGGCACATTTCAAGCACACTTCTAATGCCTTTATGATTGCTTTGCATTAACAACAGTCAACAACAAATAGTTGTTGGCCGGGCGGTGGTTTGGTAATTCATTTTTACAACTTACCGTTACTTTGTCACTCATTCCCTTTAATCGCTGAATAAACTCTGTCGTAGAACGGGCCTTTTCGGATAATTGCTGCAGATTATGGGATAACTCGGTCTGAAAGAGAAGAAGAATAAACGTTAGACATACAAGTAAGAACAGGGAAGGGGTTTACTCCTTCAAGATGATTTAAATCGGGCGAGGAGGTGGCTGGGACTCAGATTAGCGATGAATGAATTCAGTGACACTTACATTGGATTACGATGCGTCGTTTGTCTCGGTCCGAGGAGCAACAACGCCCTGCAAAGGTTTGTTGACCAACGGTCTTAGCATTGAAACAAACTGTAACTCGGAAAGCGCCAAGAATATTATCTTTATTGGATTTCTTGAAGATGACCGCCTCTGTGAGTTGACAACGGATAATGGTTTCCGACTCACTGGCTTTGCAGAAGCTCATTATGCTGTGAAAAGGAGCGTTTGCTTGCAGGAAGATCAAACAGACGCCTACCAGGGATTGACATAAGGCACACATCAATCTGACCCTTGCCCATCTTCGGCGAGGCCACCACTACTGGGAGTTGTAATGGCCAATGGAAGAAGGTTGTGGAAACCAATAAATTTGAACATACATGAGGCGGAAACGCACCCAAACGACAAACGATATATTTAAATTAAACGAAGAAAGCTGCGACCCAACTCCCGTCACATCGCAAACAATGAAAAATGGATAATTAAATAGATCCAGGGTGCGATGTTTTATGAGAAGAAACGGAACGGTTTCTGTGTGGATTTCTTCAAAAGTGCGTGCAGCAGATTCAGCAGAGCAGCAATAGATTTCAATGTAAAGAGAGGACTTGTGTTTGACATGCACAATGGCACGCGTGGTGAAGGCGATAAATACTTGACGAAGGCGTAGAGGTTAGGAATAAAATGTCATAAGCTTGTGGGATTATTCGGGGGAATTTGAGTCTTAACTGTCAAGTAAATGCTTGGCGAAGACAGTAAAAATTAAAGAGAATTACACGTCATGAACTTGTGGCATTATTTGGTAGAATGTGACTGAAGCTCATTTTTATCAAACTTGTGCTCAAACATAAGCGGAGTTGTCAAATTCTGAATTGCAGCATGTTTAAGTTTTACAATCATACGAAGAGGGTAGGCGAACACTTGGCAGAAACAAGATGAGGATCCATAAACTCGCCTCGTTACGCTTGGGTATAACTCCTGACGAGTTGGAGTCGATGGCGGAGGATCGAGTTGTCTGGAAATCTCTCGTGCGCGGTTTACCCTCGCGACCCCTTCAGTGAATCATGCGGGTCAGAAGATGATGATGATGATGATGATGATGATGACGAAGGAGGTTCATTATAATTACAAAGGATCTTCTAATAGGGACTTCCTAATTTTGACAGTTGATAGCGGCCATGTTGTTGAAGCTACATCTGTCAAAGTAACTGTCATTTATAACGTTTAACAACACGTGCAAATGAAAAAAATGGTTAAACAAAATGGATGTACTATACGAGCAATGCGGAACGTTTCGCACATTTCACGGTCCCTTTATGGATGAATGTACGTTAACGAACATTATTTTCGACTTTGGAACGATACAAACCCACATGCGATCCAAGAGCGTCCAATGCATACCGAAAATGTCATTCTTTGGAACGATTGGTGGGAACGATTCGAGGTCGTGATCATCTCACGTGGTGGTGCGGGTTTTCTGAAGCCGCAGGTCTATGCGAATAAGTCACAAACCCCAACGACCCTCAAGGCCAACATAACCCATGCCATCGGTTAAATTCAACCTAATGTATGCACCAGAGTCATGGAAAATTAGACATTTCGGATGAGCGCTACTCAGAGAAGCTTCGGCGGACATTTAAACGCGTTAAGGCTGGCGCAGACAGGTGGAGAGTGGCATCAATAAAACTACGTAAAACGTACGCATGACTAAAACAGAAGCAGCAAATCAAAAATCGTTCGAAATGGTTCTTAGTTGAAGTTCACCCGGCCTGAGACCGTCCGACAAGAAAAGACACCCCTTTCAAGTACCGCGGGATAAGTCTCCTAATCGCTTCGATCATGGAAGAAACCCAAGAGATACAGATCGACACACACCACCTATTCGTAGATTTCAATGACTAGTATGACACAAGCTATACAATTACAAGACAACGCGCTGTCTTCTGCTTCTTTCAACGACATTCTTCAGAAAATCATACGGATCTCGCAGCACTAGAGGCAAGATCATCCAGAATTGCTAGCATAATATCGACGCATGTGACAGAGCGTCTTGGGCAACTGTAATTTCAAGGTAGTTAAGGACTTCGTCTTCCTCTGCAACATCAGTACCGAGATCAAACGCAGAGTAACTATTGCCAATCGCTGTTTCTATTAGCTCAACAGGCAATCAAGTAATATAGCCATCTCTCGATAGACCAAGATGACTTTATATAAGATCTTGATCATCTCAGTCCTGCTGTACGGCGCAGAGGCATGGACAATCTCAAAAGCGGATGAGGAAGTCCGTGGTCTCTTCGAGAGAATAGTTCTGCGTGCGATCTTTGGCGCGGTTTCGATGACGGAATTTCAGGGGAAGATTCAACGATGAACGATGTGTAAAGCGACATGAGATTAGTCATGCGTTTACGGATCAATCGCTTATGGTGGCTAGGCCATGTAGAGCGTATGAACAACTCAGCTCCGGTCGAAAGAGTCTTCGACTCCGAACCTGTGAGACAACGCAATAGAAGACGCCCTCGTTTCGCTCCCAGGAGATCGATCAACCAAGTTGGCGAGCGACACTGGAGGCAAACTAGACAGAGGTCGTTCTGGTTGGAGAAGCTTCCACAGTGCAACCACACAAAGAAGATGTAGAAGAAACCGCCAAATTGATCAAAATATTTACCAATATCAGAAATAGCCAATGGGTGTATTACTAGACTGATAGATTTATTTTACTGATTTACAATATTAATATTATTGTTATTATTCATTATTTATTAATCACTAGATTTCGTACCCGGCTTTGCCCGGGTTTGTTTCTTCATCCGGTACTTTACTTGCATTATTACCGCACTTTTTAATTTAAAACAATAATAAGACTGCTCGAACCAGAACTCAGAGAAGAATTTGAATTTTCTTTTGTCGTTGATACCTATCCCAATCTCTCATTCACATCCCTACTCATAATGAGTACAATTCGTTGACTGTGTGCATACATGTTGAAGTTTGAATTATCAATGTGTGCTGCAGCAAAACGGACGGAAATTACGGTTTTTTCTCAACCACTTACACACATCGTGGAGGGATATCAAGCGATTCATAAAGAAAAAGTTCTTGGAAATCCTATCTACCTGTGCGCGATGTTCACTTGTTGTGCAAATTAAAGTCAAACTTCATGAACCATAAACAAAATTAAACACATTATGTAATTTGTCTAGCTCTGAAATTTTATCTAAATCGGCTAATCCACTCAGATGTTCAATATTCACAATTTCAGCAAAATTGAATGGTTTGTGTGTATCTGTGTATATGTACATGCATAGCTAGTTTGAGTATGACAAAATAAGAAAAGTGCGAAATTGTTTATTGTTTCCTTTTCGTTTGGTGACTTGGGCAGTCGTTCGTTTATGTTCGATTGAGACGTAGAAAAAAATGAATGGTTGCACCAAAGCAAAATATGAAAAATGTGTGTGTATATATGGAAGTTACAACACACTGGGGGATGGTGGATATCCACGACTACGCAACTTGAAATGGTTTCATACCTGATTGATGCAACCCCCCTTATTTTGAGAATTTTATTCCCGTTTAAAAAGTGCTCGCAACTTCCCAACCGTATGTCTTACCGACTTAAAAATTGTCACATTCAACATCTAAATTTTAGAATGATTTTTTTTGAAAATTTCAGAGCTCTGCGACGTGTGTTTCGGAGCCTTTGCGGTCAGACACACAAACTTTCTGCTTAATAGTTAAGAATAATACAAATTTCAATATCAAAAGAAAGATTAACATGGCAACGTGCCGTATGTTGAGAGTTGGTATTATTTTACAAATATATGTATAAAAAGAAAGTATATGATTCAGTTTAGTTATCGATATAAAAAATCAGGCTAAGTGGAGCAATTCTACAGTAAGGCTACATAAATAAAAGAAGTGCAACTAATTAATTAATGTTTACAAAACCGAAAAACCAGATCCCTTCCCATTGTCCCATTTAAGACTTGCTTGGCTTCATCAAGTGTGAGAGATTCCTTGGAGAAGTAGAGTAGACGTAATTCGAGTAAAATTGGGCAATTCGCGACAAAGTGGTAGATAGTTTCAACATCGTTGCGATCGCAAAGGGTGCAGATAGAGTTGAGGTCTTGCACATGGGGTCCTAACAGTTCAGTCCTTGCTCTAAATATTAGACTTATTTGACTGGCTCATTGTTAAAGTAGTTATTGATCGCCAGTGAGTTGTTTAGAAGCTTGTATAAAAGCCTCGATGAAGAGGATTACGCTCTGCTTACAAAATGTTCATACAAATCATAATCATCTTGTCTCTTTATGCACTCATAGAATTTGTCTCGTGAATTGCCTCTGTGAGATCTAGCACTATGTTATGTGAAAAAGCAAGTTCATTCCATTCTTTAAATGGCGTTATATTCTACTGAAGTGCAGTCCTGAGCAGTCTCTTTTGAAGACTATTGCTTGGCCCGTTTATAAGCTTGGTTATGTAGTTGGCATCTGCTTTCAGGTTTCGCAGGTATATTTGGAGAAGGTCAGATTCGACATGTATAGCAATTGTAGGGGTTGTGGAGGCAAGTTTGAAAATACGCTTAAGAAAATTGCGTTGGACCAGTTCACACTCCTCGAAGTATCTACATCCGAAAACATGCTTTGCATGGCAAGGGCAAGCTTTAAGAGTGGCTTGAAAGACCGCAATTCGTGGGTTGCCAAAAAATCATTTCAACATTAGGTTGATAGTTAATTTTGCACCTACCTAATTGATTCACTGTCTAGATACCAAATTTCTCGTAAAGGCCTGTTTTCACGAGCCTTGCCAAATACCATTATTTTAGATTTTGTTTATCTCTGCTAGTACTGCTGTATGGAGCTGTATTGAGCCGAAAGCTGGACGCTAATCAAAACTGCGAAGCTGATTTTAACCGCGAACTCTACAAGCTGTACCAGGATGTGGATGTAGACCGGAAGGCAAAAATCCGTCGACTGCACTGGCTCCGCCACATCGAGCGTATGGCCAACGATGCTCCAGCTAAGAGGCTCTTCGAATCTGAGCCTCCTGCTTCGAGGAAGAGAGGAAGACCGCATCTCCGGTATAAAGACTAAGTAATCGCTAATGCAAGACAGCTTGGTATTGATAACCAGCATACCCAGGACCACCAGCGTCACCAGCAGGAAGGCAGCAATAGCTCAGGCTCAGACCCTCCATGAGTCTGATGACTGATAACTGGACTGTCTGGTATGACTGGTAAGTAAGTAAGTGCTTATCTCTAGATCCCAAATGTTGCGGTAGCATTTCAATTTATTCATTTGTAATTGGAGAGTAAGTGAAAAAATTATAAAAATACAAAATAACTAAATCGTCCTACCTTCGAACCTTGACCTCTACCACCGATATAGAGGGCAAACAGAAGTGTCCTTGAGGAAAATGATCGAAAGTGTGGCTGTGACAGACGTCTGCTTGATGAGCTCTCTATAAACAGATGAATTTACTCGAAAGACCTATGGTCGATAATTTGTATAGTAAACAGGTCCTGTTCACAGTCTCGCATATTTAAACTCTACAAAGAAAGCATATAGCCTCATTCCTCTATTCTTGAACCTACCAGCAATAGTTGTCAATGCGAAAATTTGGTCCGCAGTCGAAAACCTGATCAATTCACAATATTAATGCATTACAAATAGCCACAGATCGCTGGCTAACCAGCGAACCAATATGTCAGGCCGTTGTCAAGACTGACTTTTGGAAAGTTATTAGTTGGACGGTGTGAAAAGTCGTCCAATTGACTTATACATTTTCCACATAATAATGGTTAAAAAAATATCAGTAAAAATTTCGTAAAAAAGTTGTCAACAACCGAATGACTGATTTCTGGATTCACACAAAAAACGCTTCTGAATATGAACAGGCATGTGTATGCTCCAAATCGACTGACTTTCATTTAAAATGGAAAACATTTCCATGGAAAACATAATTGCATCATATTTCTGTAATTGATTTGCAACGACTCATGTATTCTCTTTAAACGAATTAAAATGACCCAACAAGGAAAAAAGTTACTGCACTCATTTCGATTTTGTACAACCACCCTCTCAGCAGCATGGACGTTTTAGACTCTTTTTTTTAATTAATCCAAATAGCCTCAAGGCAGCACATCGTTGCTGCCAATCTATAAAAATTTCATTGGAAATTTGCATATCTTTTTTTTTTTTTGGTGAACTGCAATCGATTTTTTTCGCAATCAACTGAAAGTTTGAATCGACGATTGATGCAAAACCTTGTTATACGTTGAAAACAAACATCGGGCATGAGACGCCTTCACCGAAAGTGCTTTGACCACACTTTCGAGCTGAAAAAAAAGTCTATTGTTTAAAGGTATGTATGTTAATTGTGTGTTTTAGTTAACATGGAAAAATACGTCAAAACTTTTGTTTTGTTTGCAAATCACTGTGGTTTCGCATAACCTATTGAACAGGAGGAGTTGAGATGATTCGATTTGCTGCTAAGAGTGAGAAGTTGTGCTTCCTAAACAGCTCATGAATGTAATCCTGCATCATGTTTTGACGGAATCACCTAAATTTCAACGAGTTATATAACATTTTTTGTTGGCTTCAGCCCTTGTGGAATTGACTTTTGAATGCTCACGGAAAGTAGGCTTAAAGTAGGTGAGATCTGAGGTGAATGCATTTGTTCTGATATCATTTGTAGTACGAGTACACCGCTAGACATTTCGGACAGATTTAAAATTGCATGTATATCGCCTGGCCATTGAGTGAGACTTGACAATGGGTAAATAAAGCAGCAGTAGGTTCTTGTTTCACGAGGCCTTCTACTTGGAGGCACAATTTCAGCCTAGTTACTACTAGTCCATCTACATGTAATTTGTAAAGTCTGTTGTGTCATAGCCTTGGATCAACTTAGAACCTAATCTGAGTCTGAGATCGACTTGTTCCTAGCTTCTGCAGCAAGACCTTGTTTTGACAGTGCTCTTGCTGTCTCAGTAGTATTGGTTCTCTGCAGCTTTATTACGATTCCACAGTTTCCTAAAATTGTTTCTACTTTGGTGTTCCTGGGATTTGAACCGGGCACCCCACTAACCAATGGCAGGCACTTAACCAACTGCGCCATCCAGTGGTTGGTTCTGTGTCTAACAATGACTGCACGTGATTCCAGAATCACCCAACAAGCATGTTAGTACTCTGATTCTAAAATTTGGACTGTTCCGAATATTGAATAAACTGAAACCTTAAACTTACAAAACAGACACGTTTATTAGTACGAACAGATATTTGCAGCAACATCATCGGAACATAGTGATATCCAATACAATACAGAGAAAAATATTTAAACAGGCTATTCTAAAAAGTGAACATTATTAGCTGTGTTTTTTGCAAGCGTATATACGCTTAATTTTCAATTTGCATGTAAAATACACTAACAACGAAACCTATATCCGCTTAAGTTACTCATCATATCTATCTGCTTAAGAAATAAGCGCGGATAAAAACAAGGCTTCCAAACATTATTTTCTGTGTGTTCATTCCTGAATTTATTCAATCATTGTTTAGGTTGCTGTATGTGGCTTAAATTTGCAGGTGTGGTTGATGTATTAGATCATTTTTAATTCTTTTGGCATTCATAAGTATGCAATTTTTTCATTTGATAAACATTTTTTTTTTATTTTATAATTATTAAGTGTTTTTGCTTTTAAAGTGATGGTCACGCTACACAGTCACAAAACGAAGATTGTGACCAAAGATCAACCATCACCTTCCATGACTACACCCCTGACTGCTTAGCAAATTGTATATATGTCGTCGGTGTTGCCAAGATCTTATGATGGATCATTAAGCGCAGATGATCGTTTTTTTGTGCACTTATAGTTTAAGAGTATATACGCTTGCAAAAAAACGCTGCCAATGTTAACTTGTGTATTTTTATATTTTTTTTATTTTCGTTGAACACCTCAGTATGGAAAAACACATTAGTGCAATGCAGTCGGCAGTATTCTATACACAGTTAGGGGTTGCTTGTAGTGAAAATACATACCTAGTGCGTGACGATGTTATTAACTTGGCAGCAGCATGTGACAAAATAGAAACTCCCTTGTGTTTAAAGAAGATCCGAAGTACGATTTGAAAGTTAAAATGAAATACCTCTCAATGATCTTCGCAAGTAGTCCTATTAATATAATTGTTGAGACTAAGCTGGAATGCGACCTTTAGACCTATTATGCTTTCTAAGAGCTCACCTCCCAAGCAGCTCTTTTCAGAGTTGTATTGAGGGTTATATGCTCCTATTACGCGAAGGTGGAAAAGATTTTTCCTAGAGCATTCTCTTTAAGCCAGTTTCCTTTAGGAATCTCAGAATGAGAGGTGGTTCTAGTGACTTCAATTCTTCCTCTGATATTAGGAACTGATACACCTAGTTTCCTTAGGTTCTCCCTGAGTTTACAGTCGCTTGTTGGAAAGCCTGTTAGGATACGTAGGTTGTTTTTGGTCATTTCGACACATGCCCCCAAGTAATCCTAGCTAACGTGGCGGCTGTCCACGCGAGAAGTGATTAGTCTTCTGGAACAAAGAATGGGACTATGAATAATGAATAATTGCATCGAAGATCGGGTGTCTTCAGATATTGAAGAAGACGAAAACGAAGGCGAAAAGGATCAGCAACCAAGTTATTTAATTTTTAACGTCTTCTAGAGATGCTGCTTAATTATATGAGAAAGTAATTGAAGGCGTTTCTGCAAGAAAATGCGGTATTAATTGACTTAATTTCAAAGGAGAGGCAAACCAGATGACTATTCTAGCAGTGTTTTTCATGTAACGCCATCATTTTCTAAGTTTCCTGTTCTCTTTGGTGTAAAAACGGCATAATTGTTGGTTATGTATTTATTTGTATATTTATTATGTATTTATAGTGCAATATTTTGTTTCATAGAAGAGGTAAAACATTGAGCGTCATTTCTCAACATTTACAAAATTGCATTTTCATTTCTCTCGCACCATGCTTGCAATTGTTCTCATACTCATTGACAGACAGTCACAGTTTGATGTCAATTCCAAACAACGGTGTCACTCTATGGCACAGCTATCGCATTGTTTGGAAGTCCACTAATCTAAGCTCATGCACAATTTCACACGATCCCGCATACTCACATCAACAAACAAATCACTAAAAATGACAGATGTCAAGACAGATTTGGCGGGATGAAACCAATTCTGATCACAAATAGTTGGCTCTTCCCACGTCAAGTGGGTACCAGCAAAAAGGTGTGACCCTCACTCTAAACTCTGACGTAACATACCACAGTTCCACAGCAAAATGTCATCGCCCAAATTTCATTTTAAAGTCCCCGATAATCCAAAGCATCATTTATTTTTCTCTTCCTTTGCGAGTGAGCTCCACGGGCCAAAGAGTTCATCAGCTTCCCTCTCATACTTATAACCATTTATCATCCGAGATTAAGGATCAGACGTGCAAAAAAATTTTATGCATGGCATATGCGAAGGCAGCTGAGGTTGAGCCAACAACGGGACAGCGGGACAGGACACAAAACAACCGTACACAAAAAAAAAACCTAAACTAGGGGACAGAGCAGACGTTCCCAAACAAGACAAAAAAAAAAGAAGCAGAAGAAAAGAAGAAATCAGTGGAAACGAACACACTCGTGCTGAAGCCACATGCGAATCCGATGATGACTCCCGCTCCAGCAGACAGCTGTTTCCAATACTGCACTGCCGATGACGTGTAGCCAAAACGGGTCAATTTGTCTTGTCATTGTTCGCCCGACTGAGAGCGCATTAAATAGGGGTGCTGTACTCTGCTGTGCCCTATCACAAAGGGAGGAAGAGAGAGACCGACACGAGATCTGGAAGTGTGCTGCTCCGCTGCCATTGCACCTTGTAATCACGATTATCCACATCGTGTTGTCGTCTGAGGGTGGGGTGTGTGTGAGCGCATCAGGACTAAATGCAGCGCCCGAGACCCAATCTGTGTGGAAATAATTATGAGTTCGATGAATTGCTTCTTTAAATGTTTACGTTCCCGTTCGGTGAACGAGTGTGTGAACACATTTGACGGATGTTGCGACAAAAAAGGGGTTGAATCCGATATTTGTACAGTCGGTCACAGAAGTGTTCTTGAGATGTTGGCCGGTGTTAACAGTTTAATAAGTGATTGAGTACTTTTTTATGTAACCAAAGACCGAGAAACCAATTTGTAATGGAATTGTGATTAATGGGCCAGATGGTGTGTACGCGTTCGATGCATACCCAGGGCGACACACTTGACGGTTAGATCCAGCACTTGGGACGTTCTTTGCAATCTCCAATGTAAATGCGCCTGGTGACAGATGCCGGATAGCGACTGTCAGAGATTTATTGTGGAGCGTGACGTCCGTACATGTGTACTTCAAGAACGTGCCGCTAATGTTTTGACCAGAACTAATATTGATACAAGCGGGAGAGTTCATATTTGGAATCTGTTTTTGAATGGTTTATAAAGTTTATCAAGTTAGGGTGTCGAGTGTCTGCTTTTGAGTGGCACACTGGTAAGCATGCTGGCCAGGTGTTGAGTATTTGTACTTTCTTACTCTTTCGAACTCATTTTAAGCTGCCTGATCAGTTCAGGGTCATATCTCTTTAGAGTCGCAACGTTCTAGCGCTATGGACGAACCCAGGATGGGGGATGAACAGTGCGCCTGTTATCGCGGCAGAAGAATAACCGTCCAGCTTTTCACTATAAGAATGGTACTTGAGAAGGCTTCGGCATACCATGTCAAGTCCATCTACAGCTGCTTTGTAGATTTGGAAAAGGCACACGAGCGATATCGAGGTCGAGGTAAACCCTGTATTGCAGGAATATTGGACTGATGGTCCTCTTTTGAGGGCCACACAAAATGTACAAACTTTTGTTCGGGTTAACTGTACTAAGGCAACACCTTTCACCGTGAGCCTTCGATTTCGCCAAGGGCACCACGTCTTTTCACCTCTCTTTTTCATTGTTTATATGGACTGGATGTTGCCGCTCAGCCAAAGCGGGGAATGTTTCACATTGGAAGAGTTGAGGGTAAGCCGTCTTCTTTTTGCAGGTGACTTAGTTATCCTCACAACTTCGCAGACTGAACTCCAGCGAGCACTCAATAGGTTTGTGGTCGTATGCGCTGATGATGGGATGAAGAAGTTATGGTTATGAACGGCTGTTCAATGCTATCTACATGTTATTGGAGTCCCAGAGGTGGATAACTTTAAGTATCTTGGGGTCTTAGACGGGAGGAGTAATGGTGAGCTTTAAGATTGATCAAACTGTGTTGGTTTTGAAACAGCTTGGAAGAACATCTGTAATCAGAAGGGCCGAGCTTGGTGTCAAACCCAAGTTAGCGGTATTCAACCCAGTTTTTATTCCAACTCTCCCCTATGGTCTTGAAATTTGAGGCCTTCTGAGATGGGATCGGATACGGTGAGTAACACGGCAGTCAGAAGATAATGATGAAGATGATGACGATCAGCTAAGGAACTTCTCCTTCTTAAGTAGAACGTCGCAGTCTGATGTCCAGTACCATCCACTACCCGGCTACCACAGTCCGATGTACAGACCTGGGTCTGCTTGGGTAAAGCTTCGAGACCTCGGTACGATGGTTCTGATGTTGTTCTTGCCTTTAAATACGCCTGGTAGGTGGAGCATTGAATTGAATTGTTTATGGATCGCTGTCCCATTCATTCAATGTTCTTTGCCAATCTGTTGAAAATATCTTTACCTTTATATGGACGTAGTAATTTAATTTTCATCCTGCCCATGCTTTAACCCACAAAAAAGACACAATTTTGTGTCTTCAAGAGATTGATGAAACATTGGAAAATTCGAAAAATGAGAGGAGTTCAGTCTCGTGGACTAATTTCTATTCAGGTGAATTCGCCCGGTTCCTTCATTCAAATCGAGAAATCAATTAAAATCAAACTTTCAAATACAAAGCTAGCAGTCTATTCCATTGTCAACGAGATGTAGAAATTCAGTGCATATGCATATCTCCTGTGTACATGATTGATTTGTGAACACACAGGAATTTCTGCAACGAAAAGATATGGGCAGCATCTCCTCCAGATCACTCTGGAATTCTGGACATCAGAACTGGTTGGTGGGGTGTGTAAGCCATCGGCACAACTTTATCAAAATCACCAATTGGTTTGTGGGATATGATCAACTAGAACTCCAGGGCAACAAAAATTCCTTGGTGGAACATTAAATGAAATGTACAGTGGCGAGCAAAACTGGTCACATCGTTTCAGTTTTTTTAATTTCATCAATAAAATGGTTTCCTTCAGATGCGGCGGGTTCGATTGGAATTTTCAGTTTCCATCGGACCAGAACCTGTTGATTTTTCTTATATTCTTTGCAGTCATTTTGTCGGATAGACTTGAGTTTTATTTCAATTTTAAATTCATAACATTCATTATATTATATATCTCAGTCTATTGTGGTTTGGGCTATGGCCGTCTACCAGATTGACAATACATTTTATACATTTATATTTTTGCTTTAAAAGAGAACAACGAATATATACATTAAACATTAAAAATCTTCTTCAACTATACATTTTCTATAACGAAGTGCATTTGTACAGTAGTTGTAGAGTACATCCCTCCCTCTGACTTTTTCCTTCATCCATGTCAAAAATACACGAATTAAAGAATCTCACTCGAATTTTGTTTTAAAACTGGGTATACTGCAAGGAAGTGAAATACATCCGCTCTCGTCACCATATTGCAAGGACTGCACACAATAGGTAGCTCTGAACGTGTGGAATGAAATTCAGATTCAGTAGCTCTCCTCTGATTTTAAAAATTATGTTAATTTTTTCAATTGGGTAGTGGTTTAAAAAGTAAATTTTTTCTGCTAGATGGTATTTCGGATTACTGTAATATGTCCTATATTGGGAAGACTGTGCATCGGCTACAAATTGAATTTTGGCGGATAGCTTTTTTCCTATATTTTTTATACAGTCAAAACCGATTATAACGACTCACGAATTGTGTCGCTATAACCGGTATGTCATTTTAACTAATATCAGGTTTGTACATTTATCTGTAGGGTACACAGAAACTTCTCTGTGTCTTAAACCATTTTAGCAGAGTTTGAGTGTGCAAAATAACCTGTTTATATTTGTTACGGTAAGTGTTGCTTCCTCAAATTGTATCGATATTTTCCTTATATATAATATTATCCTAAATATAGTGCAGTGTAAAAAGAAATACTTTTTGACAAAGTCTTCATTTTGCACTATAGCATCCAATCTAAAAATGAAACTGCTTTCTCTCTCTTCAATCGTAAAATAAACTAAGTTAAATAAACTCAACACGAATAGTAAACACAAAACAAGAAAAGCAAAATTATTCAAATTGGGATGTTGCACCGCATCTGTAGACTGTCTCTATTTTAGTCGTTGTAACCAATATTTTATGTCAAAAACATGTAAAAATCGGTTGTTGTAACCGATATGTTATTCAATATGTTTAGAACATTTTTTTTATTAATCAATATGTTAGAACTCAGTCTGTCGTTTTATATATACAGTAAACTCTCCCTAAGTCAAACTCTCCTTAAGTCGAAACTCTCCCTTACTCTAACTTTTTCGCCATATTTTACATACATTTCCCTCAACTTTCCGTACAAAAACCTCTCTCTAAGTTAAACTCTCTC
This sequence comes from Eristalis intricaria, assembly GCA_964034865.1. NCBI lineage: Eukaryota > Metazoa > Arthropoda > Insecta > Diptera > Syrphidae > Eristalis > Eristalis intricaria. The sequence continues at coordinate 23,964,947 of OZ035874.1, forward strand.
TAACTCGAACAAAATTTGGTATCCCGTGACAATTTGACTTAGGGGGAGTCGACTGTACATGATATGTCGTTTTATCCGTTGTCGTTATAAAAGATTTTGACTGTATTTGTTTATTTATAGCGAACACTGTAAGATTTTTTCTTACCTAGAGACAGCTCTATTAACACACTGACTTCCAAAGCAAACCACACAAATAAATCTCATCGTCTGATGCCAAGAAGTCGAGGCCCTGGCGTTGTCGTCGTCCCTACGCTACCTAACATCGCTGCCTGGATTCGACACTCGGCCAGTACGACCAAAAATTATCTTCATGGTCCCCCCTTTTTCGAGTCACTGACAATGCTCAAAGAGAATTCACTGTCTAGAAAAAGTGTCTCAAACTTGGGCTTTAGGAGTCGGCATAAAATTGTAGGTCCCCATCCACTAGTGAGAGAATAGTAGCACGCACAACACGAGCGGTTGTTGAGAAGCTAGGCCCCGGCGCTCTACGTACGTTATTATTATGATGCCAAGCAATATATATTCATACAGAATTTGTTCCTATTGGCCATCATACTTGTATGCCACAGCCAGAAGTGAGAACGTGGCATAAATGGCAGTCAATATGTTAAAACTACATTTTTTTAACTTAAATTAAATGCTTGAGATTCATTTTACCAAGGAATTTTTATAGATGTTATAATTTTTGCAAATGCCGTCGTACGTAAATCCAATTTGTTATTTGTGAGACAAGTAATCGAGCGCTATTTTCCACAAGAGCATGGAATAATTGTGTCCATTTTTTAACCCCTAATCGGTCGGTGGTGTAAGCGCAGCGTTAATTTCGTTTTGGTCATTTGGAATTACTAACCCGATTTAACCATCACAGACTTCTTTCTTTCAGACTACTTGAAGTCCCGGGCTTATGTTAATAAGCCTCAGACAATCGAAGCCCCTAAAGAGAATAGTCGAAAGGAATGCGAACAGTAACCACCGGAAATCTTGGTCCAGATAGAGATTTTCATCACTGAAAATATTATTTTTTTTATTTAGTTAAAAATTAATTCAAAACGAAATTGGAGTATTAATGTTGCGCCACTTGTACTTCCCATATACAGTTATGGCAGACAATTCTGATTTTTTCTTCCTTTACCCTCTACCAAATATCCCGCCATCTTCTGGGAAGTAAGTAGGTGGTAGGCAGAAAAATCCCACAAAAAGAACCAAATGTCATTTTACGCCGTTTGTTGGCTGGACAAAATAATAAATACACGCATCGAAATTGAATTGTCTTTACTAATAAACAGAAAAAAAGTTTATTTGATTACAGTTAAGAAGCAAAAAGGTGTGTTTTATTGCTTAAAGAAATAGTTATATTGGAATATTACAATAGATTAAAAATGTCTTCTAGAAAGATATGGGGCGTAGCAAGCATTGTTCGGATGAGAAAAGGAATATCATAAGAAAAATGAAAAGCGACGGATTTTCGTACCGGAATATAGCGAAAACTCTAGGGTGCTCTTTAGGTATGGTGCAAAATGCATTTAAAATAAAATGTAAAGAAGAAACTAGGGGGCGGCCACGGAAAACCAGCAAAATAACCGACCGTTTAATAGTGTTAGGGCAAAAAATTACCCTTTTATCTCTTCCAACAAGATTTTGAACGCCACTTTGATTAACATCAGTGCAAGAACAATCAGAAGAAGGCTTGTGGAGTCCAAACTTCCATCCAGATCACCAAGGAAAGTTCCAATGCTTAGCAAAAAAAATATTAAGCGTAGAAAGACGTTCGCTTCTGAGCATAAAATGTGGTCCGGCGATCAAGGCATAAAGAAATTGCTAAACATTCTTTGGAGTGATGAGTGCAAATTCAATTTGATTGGATCTGAAAACAGACATAATGTGAGACGTCCACCCAACACGGAATTCAATCCAAAGTATACAAAACAGACCGTCAAACATGGGGGTGGCAGCATTATGGTATGGGCATGTTTCTCTTGGTATGGAGTTGGTCCCATACATCTTATAGAAGGGATTATGACCAAGGAAAATTAAATTAACATACTCCAGACCACAATGTTGTCACATGCCGAGGATAATATGCCGTTGGTGTGGACGTTCCAACAAGATAACGATCCGAAGCACACCGCCAAGGCAACCAAAGAATGGTTTACCAATAATGGAGTTGCTCTTTTGGAGTGGCCTACTCAGTCGCCGGACTTAAATCCGATAGAGAATCTGTGGAAGCAAGTAAAAGATATTGTTGGCAGCACAAATCCCAAAAATAAAAAAGGAATTGTGGCAGTCCGTAATGGCGTGGGAGTCAATACCTTTGGAAGCATGCCAGCAAATTGTTAATTCTATGCCTAAAAGAATGAGCGCAATTATGAAAAGTAAAGGTCATGCCATTAAGTATTAAATATTCAAATATAATACTAGTTGTTTTTCTTATAATTTTCAACAACTCCAGTAAATTTACGGATGAAACATTGAAGTGTATTTATTTTTTTGTCCACATTAAAATCCGACTTTTCTACAATATTCAAGAAATGTGTACAATTTTCCCAAAAAGAACACATTTCTTTATACATTACATATATATATAGGAATTGTGCTTACTATTTGCAACAGTTCTTATGCAAAAAAAAATGAATTTAATATATTTGAGATAATTGAAATAGAGCAAGTCTTTAAGTGGTTACAGGTGTATTTATTTTTTGTCCATCACTGTATGTTCATAATTCCTACTACTATCCTATACTGTGCAAACCAATAAGACGAATGATATTCTCACAGTACATACGAGGGTGGTGAGATACCTCACCGAGTCAGGATCGGACTTGTAGCCTTGCTTTGACCGTGGACAAGCGGACGTGTCCGCGGATTTTCTCTTCCTCCATGAAATCGCACCGGCTCACATCTCCGCCGTCACCACGGCCAACTTGTTCGAATTAGGCTACGCATTGCTGTCCCATCCACCGTGCGACTTGTTTTTGTTTCCAAACTTGTTGAAGGAGCAGGTTATAGCCCCCATGGAAGCCCAATTTGCAGACCTTCAGAAAACGTATTTTTCAGACGAGTTAAATAAGTTGGACCATCGCTAGGTCAAGTGTATCTTGCTAAAAGGTGACTATGCCGAGAAATAAATCGCCCCTTTTCCAAAATGTTAAGTACTTATCCGACCAACCTCGTACAGTCACAAAAGTAAGTTCGCATAAAGTTGTCTGTCCTCCAAAGACGATGTTCACTCTAACGAGAGTGTAACGTAATCATTGCCGTATTTTCAGCATCGTCCCAAGTGTTAAGTTTCTTTTACCAAAAAAAATTGTATTTCGCAGATTCATTGCTCGAATGTGCCGCAGTACTGCCTGCCGTCTTATGCAACAATGTCACACATCGTTATAACTGGATGAATTACTGCCACTTTCTGGATTTAACAAACACCCTCCAATTCACTGTACCGTATAACATCCAAAGTTACAGCGAAACTACGGCACACAATAAGCTCTTAATCACTGAGCAGACTTCTCACTGATGTAGCCGTTCGACATTTCAATCCTAAGAACAGCGCGATGGAACTCAAACAAATCCTCACTTAATCCAGAATGATCGCCAGAATGGTTAGATACAATTGGTACTCGAGGGAAGAGGGAAATTATCAACTGAAAAATCCCATCTCAACTTTTTGGACGATCTCTCTCAGTTTTGAGTATGAAACTTTATTCCGCCATCCCAGTCTTCCTCGAGTCTCCTCCCTCGGCGCTCAGCATTCCACTCGCCTGCTTATCATTCAACATTTGCTTGCATATACCTCTGATTTTGTATGTCATTTTGAAGGCTAAAATGGAAGCGAATGTCTGGGGATATTCTCCGAACGGAATCTCCACTAGGGCAGCATGTGCGAACATGATATTTACTCAGAGATATGAAGGTGAAGTCTTCTTCTCCGCCTGGGAATCCCAGCTGCCAACAGTGACAAGCACGGAGGTGGAAAAATATTTATTTGTTCGTCGAAAGCATTTATTTTGGCATCTCTCCGTCTGTTTGAATGAACATAAACGCCGTGGAGTCCTCCTTTAGGATCCGTGAATATCTGTAGAATGGCTTGTTGTGATTGGCCTTTATCGCTGTCGCACGCGGATTCCAGAGCTTATTGCTTTAATGCAAGGAATCTCGTCATGCCAAACACGTGCGCGGCATTTATTTCAATATTGGGCCTCGCACAGCCATGAAGATATATCCTAGACCACGACAGGATGAAGCAGTTCGGAAAAATGTACGAACGTAGGTTCTTCGGAATTACACACAAAGGCATGTGTTCGATATCATTTTAAGGCGGTGATGTGTAACGCATGCGGACGTATAAATAAACAAGACCTACCTACTTCCTAACGCCACGCCAGTTGTTTATGTCGGTAGGTAAATTGACTGACGGAAACAACTGATTTCACACCGTCACACTGCGCTCGTTACACCGAATTAAATCCCTTTTACGGCGCCTCGCACGGATATGCTCCTTTCAGGCACAATTAAATGGGTTATTTCGCGAAATAACTTCGTAGACAAAAGCCCGCTCGTTCATTCCGCGTCACAAAAGGGATCACCGAGTAGGTAGCGAGCACAGAGCACGGACCTACACCGGAAGCACTTGTCATGTCGTTAAATGTCCTTGAACACATTCGCAGTGCAATTATGAAATCATATCGCAGAAAAATGTAACAACAGGCGAACGATTTAAATTCATCTCGTCTCGTCGCTCACCAACAGCATATCATCAAGGACAACCGTTCGGCAGGAAACCAACCAACGACTCGGTGCATGCGGTTGAGTGAAGATTACTCGATGACAGCGCGCACTGCAAATGAGGCGAATCGATGCCAAGTCAAGCATGAAAAAGCAATTGAACTGTAAATGACTCATTTAAGGGTCGGACTTGAAGACAATTACGAGCGTCGCCGCTCTGCTGCTGTTTCTTTACGATTCTCGCCGAGAATAAGACTGCTCAAGCGTAGTCGTTTTGAATCGTGAGTCAGGGGAATTGTTTTTTTCGCGATTTGTTCTCACACACGAATGACGGGATTCGAAATACAAAAAAAAATTAAATCGGAATTGAGGGGCATTCACATGACAGGCGCACATTTGCGGCGATTTAATGTGTCTCCTGAGAGAGTTGGTGTGGAAGTGCTTCGCACGATGGCCAGACCACGGCACAATTTGCACAATAATCTGGTAATCTGGTGAGAACAGTAGGCTTGACCAGTTCAAATTCACTGAATTGGTTGCTGGTCTCACAGGGAAATTGTGGCTGAACTCGGCTGTTGTTTCGAGAATTTGTCTGGCGGTTTGCTCAATGAATTGATGTTCATTTGGTGATGAACCTTTTTTGAATTTCACATTTCCAATAAAGTTGTACACTCAACATGGGCCAACACGAGAAGACCTCTCTACATGCCTTGAGTGGGGTGATGTCTAACGCGAGACTCTTGGAATTCATGGAATATGAACTGTGATATACAGTGGACTCCCCCTAAGTCGAATTGTCACGGGGTACCAAAATTTGTTCGAGTTAGAGAGAGTTTGACTTAGAGAGAGTTTTTTGTATGGAAAGTTGAGGGAAATGTATGTGAAATATGGCGAAAAAGTTCGAGTTAGAGGGAGTTTCGACTTAAGGAGAGTTCGACTTAGGGAGAGTCCACTGTACATACATATGTATGTAGGTACACTGTCTCAAAAACACCCCTCACATTTTTATGCAAAACAATATAAGTTGCATTACACTGGGCAAAAGGGAGGAGTTTACACGAACTCGCAGATACTGTCGAAAGAATGTGTTCTTTCAGTCAGTTCAATATGTGATTAATAAATATGTAATTACAGAGTCTGTCGAAATAGTGCCTGGAATAATATTTATATAATATAGGTGTCGCTACAGCCCGTAGAGGGCCAAGCTACTCAGCTGTGCGTGCTATTGTGGTTTCACGAGTGGAAGGGCCTACAATTTTATGCCGACTCCGACACTTTGAGCATTGTCAGTGACTCGAAAGCGGTGAGGCCGTGAAAATTATTTTGATCGTATCAGGAATCGTGTAGGGGGCGGGGTCCATGCACACAGGACAAAGTTGCTGATCGCGCCCAACTTGGCGGGATGTCAGCAAGGATCCTTGTTGCATAGATCAAGTTGACATACAGCCTCCTTGCGGCGGATGGACGCCTTGGCGGTTGTGCGGAGGGCTAACAACCCGCCCACATAAAAAAAACCCTTGTTACGGAAGAGCAAGCAACCTCGAATGAACAGATGGACCTACAACGACGACACGGTGCGATAAAGGACAACGATTTGCGAGTGTGCTCCTGGAATGTAAGAATACTCTACACGGCCCTTCCGGGGGCTGCTCAGTAACTTGAAAATATCCTTTCGCAGTATAATGCGGATATTGCTACGATCCAGGAAATACGCTGGATAGGACAGGGAATGAAAACGTCGTGGGCGGTGTGATCGGAAAGCACAGCCTCCATGATACGACATCAGATAACGGCTTCCGACTCACAGACTTTGCGGCAGCACGTTATATGATAATAAGCAGCACGAGGTACCCTCGCAAAGGAACCCACACAGCATCCTGGCGATCTCCGGACGGTCGAACCGCCAACCAAGTCGACCATGTGCTCATTGAAGCAAGGCACGCGTCAAATATCCTGGATATGCGAAGATTCAGAGGCCAAAAAGATTCAGAGAGCGTCGACTTTGACCATTTCCTCGTAGCAGCAAGATTCAGAGCTCGACTGCCCAATGTCAGAACGTTGCACCAGCCAACGAGGAAAACGACATTGGATGCCTGAGCACACAGCAGATTGCCAGAGCCTACGATGAGCAACTTAGTGAGGGGCTCTCCGATATGCCTACGTCAAACACCATCGCCAATGAGATGTGATTGCATTGCCGCTCAGCGATCAAAGAGGTAGCCGACGAGTAACCCCGTGGTATGATGTCAACAGAAGAAACTTGCAACTGATGAGCCATACCAAAAGGCGCTGCAGCGAAAAATTAGACCAGGCTAGAGGAAGGGAGAAGAAAAAGTTCCTACGTCTGATGAAAAGGTCTCTCGCAACCAAAGAGTCCAGTGACAAACAGAAAATGCGGGTATTCTACAAAAAAGCCAAACGCCTTGCCTCTGGATTAAGGAGAGGCTCCCAGACTTTTCGAAACTGTGAGGGTAACCTTGTTACTAACCCTCAGGCAATAGTGGATGAGTTTAAGAAGCACTTACAACAGCTGCTTAACGGGCCTGACCGGGAGAGAGTGATAGGGAATCAAGAAATCCCAGCTCCAGTCGATGAAGTAGTCCTCCCACCTAGCTTTGAAGAAATCGGAACAGTCATTAAAATGCTGAAGAACAACAAAGCTGCAGGGTCAGATGGCGTACCATCAGAGCTTTTCAAGGCCGGAGGTGATATTCTAGTAGGGAGCATGTACCAAATCATCTGTAGAATTTGGGAGGACGAAAGCATGCCCGACGGCAGGAATATCAGTTCGATATGCCCCATCCACAAAAAAGGCGATCCTACCTGTTGCAACAACTATAGAGGTATATCCCTGTAACCCGTCTAAACCCGTTTAGGAATCTGATTGAGGGTAGAGCTCCATATTCAGATCTTTCAAAGCGGAGAGGCTGACTTCCTTTGGAATGCATTCCATTGCCCTGCATAAACGTAGATCAATAAGTAAATATTTATTAAACTATTTTGATGGTATAATCAAGGAGAAGTGTCGCTATGTTTAAATAAGGACTTCAAGAACCAGAAGTGCCCTGTGACTCTCCCTCATATTCAGAAGCAGCCGCCACTTGTGTCCAGTTAAGATTTACGAACCAGTTTCGAAGATAGTGCTAAGGTACGAAAATGGTTATATAGTCATTTAGCAAGCACACTCATCATCGACTGTTTGCTAGCACTGAAAACTTAACGAAACAGCGTCAATTTCCACTAAACAGTGAAAGCGAGCTGTCATCAGTAAAGTATGCCATAAACCATTACAGACGAACCCTTACTTTCCATTTACACCTGAATGTCCACCGACGACTGTGATTGTTTTATATTACTTTATTGCCACACCTGAGAGTTAAGTACCTGTAGGCGCCAGTTTTCACTTTATTAGCCCCTGTTTAGGGTTTGCTTCTCCTTGATGACATAAAGTTCGTTTCAGTTTGTGTCAGACAGGCCACCTCAAAAAATCACTGCTTTCCCGTGAGAAAAAGTCATGGCACAAATTAAAAGTTGGTTAAGGTGACATTTTTCTCGCAAACAAACGAGTGCATATCTCGTCCACAATGAGAATTCTGCAAATAACCACAACACAATTATCAGCACACCGGCGCAAACTCTCTCGCTCGCGACTATTTACTTTCCACCGAGTTCGATGAGTCAATGCATGGATGTCGAATCGATGTGGATACGTAGTACCTGTCAAACGCAAGGCGTTGGCAAGCAAACAGCAGCAGAGGAAGCCGAACCCTCTTTAGAAAACGACAAAATGCGAAACGAGCCCAAAGTATGACTAACCAGAAACAGAGAACTTAACCCCTCATCGACCGTCCATTGACCCCCGGCGTGTCGGACGAGAAGCAATTTCCCAGAACCAACTGTTGAGCAGTGAGACTGGCGTTGCTCCAGTTGCAACCGAGTCGCGAATAACGTGCCATTTTTCACTTTCTAAGCGTCTCCACGCTCGGCACGATTATGTGCGCGCATTGACCAACGTCCAGATCACATCGCTACCGTTGCCGGTTGGTATCCGTATCGACATGTGGCATCACACTTCAGATGTCTGCCGAATTAATCGCCTCTCCAGGGGCGGACTCGCTGTGGGAGGGGAACGAACAAGGCCTATGCAGCTTAAGGTATGCATTCTTGCACATCGGCAACGGACACCCCCCGTCCAATGTAGAGCATCGCTTTCAGACCAGAAAAACTGAATGGAATTCACACTTGTAACTTATATGCAACCGTGCTGCGGCTCTCTAGGGAATTACGAAGATTGCATTGCCGGCAGCAGGCCGAGGAGAGGGAGACATTCTAAGTGCGAACATGCCCATCCCGACGTTGGTTCGTGTAGGGTTTCGTCTCCTTCTCCTTAATGACAAATGCGCGCACACAACAGAGTTGTTCTCAAATAAAAGAGCGAAAAAACGACTGCATTCAGCCGTCAAACATGAGCAAACAATTAGACCAGAAAGACGTAAGGAAAATGAAAACCATGCGTCAAGGTAAAAGATATCAAATGTCCCTCGAGAGCGCGTCAGTCGGGGTACAAGTGACGAGAAGAAGCACTTTCAAGTGATAGATGCGCTTGCATGCATGGCCATTGAAATGTTTCTAAATGGATATGGATGTCCTCTGCTCCGCCGTCGTTCAACCACCCATCGTCGGCTAGTTGCAGTTTCTCTTTTGCGGAAGTACAGTGATTCACGATTTTCTTTGGGTATTTGGTGGCGCAAAATGAAGGGCCATTGGAATTGGGAGAGTAACTTTTGTAGGATCGTAGCAAATAACAAAAGTCGTTCACAAGCACCTAGACTGGGATTCAACTTCGCCTTTGGCTTTATTTGCGCAGGGATCAACTTACAATGATTTTGCACATCATTCACACGCATCGCAGCCCTTCCCATCCGAACTTGCAGTGCAAACCAGAGAAATGGCTTTGGGTAATGGTAAAAGTGACGGCACTTGAAAATTTGTTTGTCGAGCTCTAAATCGGGAAAAAAAATGAAGGGCCTCGTGAAAGTTGCAGTATTCGAGTGAGTTTACAACGCAGAGTAGGCGAATTCAAGTCCAGCGATAACGGATGTCGGAGAGGACTTGTAACCAACTGGATATTCGACGAGAAAGGCCGAAGATAAACGGGGATGGCGGGGTAGCAGTAAAAAGGTAGCGGTTAAACAGTAAGCAACCTTCCAAAAGAGGTGTCATTCCGAAATGTACTCCACTGTTGATCTATCAGCAATTGGCTGTCATTATACGGATGAGGAGAATAATTTGAGTTTATCAACAACTTGGTGAGATCCACAGCAAGGAGCTAAGAGCCATTCAGCTACAGCAACAGAGAGGAAACAAATTTGAATATTTTGGCGATGTAGAGACTCCAACTAGTGTTCCTCGGTCCTCGCTGACTGTCAAGACGAAGACAGGACAGGAATCGATCGGTCTGATTCTGGACACGGAAGGATGTCCTGTAATCTACCACGCGGTACGCCGAACAGTTGAGCTCTTTTATTTCAGATTTAAGATTTTAAGTTTAGCTTAGAGTGCCTGCAAAGGGCCAGTAAGTTAGAGCAAATAAGTTAGTTAAGTTAGGTTTAGTTATTTTTGTCTAGCACGTGAGAGTTTAAAGAAAAAAGAATAAATAAAAATGAAATAAAAAAAAAAAAAAAACGCCGAACAGTTGACAGGCGACTTCTCTACGAATTATATGTCGTGTGCGATCAGTAGGATCTTCTCCGGTTCACTAGAGCGATCTCTGCTCCGGACAGGAGAGAGAGTGATAAGGAGAGGCATTTCTTTTGGTGGTTACACCAGAACGAGTTTCCGCCTTCGCCAGCCCCTGCGGCTTAGGGGGAGTCCACTATATATATATATGGAGAGACATAGATTAAGTTGGATTAAGTTTTGTGAGGTTTTTAATAGGTAATAGGGTTTACGATTAGATTTAGGTTAGATAATAATAAAAATGTATTGATTATGAATGTGACTTGGTCCTAAGGTCTGTCTAAGGACTAAAAAAAATTTTAAAGTTTAGACGCATAGGCAAATAGTAATTAAGATTAGATTATTTCAGAGTACCCGCGAAGGGACATTAAAAAAGATTTTTAAGTCATTTTTGTTTAGTATAAGTTGTCCTGAAAATTAATTAAAAATGAAAAAATAAAAATAAAATGAAAACATAACCGGTGATTCTGCGACGTTCTTGGTTATTTTTAAGTTAATTTGGTTTGACAGTTCATCGAGAATAGACTCTCGCCGTTCACAATTATTTTAAGAAACATGCTTTAATTCGAGAAACTTAATCCTTTCGACCTTGAGTGCACTCAATAATCAATCGAATTCGGCATTAGCTCATAACGAGGAAAAAACTGTTGCCACTAATTTTGAATATAATGCGTTGATATGATTCAAATACAGCGTTGGACGTAACTCATCAATTGCAAGCAAATTTTCGATGTTAGGACTGACTTCAATGGGACATATGTATGTGTGCCAACAGGTTCGAAAGGGTAAAACTAAATCCAGTGCATTGCATAGAGGAAATTCAACTCATGGCCATTCAGAAGGATGACGTGATTGGGTATTTCAATTTTCAAAAGATGTTTACCATTCAGCTCAACACCAAAAAGGTTGAAGGAATGAATCCATAGTCTATGGTCTGAGCTGCAATACGATAAAATGGTATACAGATGGACAGAGATCTGATGAGGGAAAAGGGGCAGAAGTATTTTGACCCCAGAACAAACGAACCCATGGACAAACGCACCAGCATCTTCCAAGCAGAAAACTATGCCATAGACTTGACAGGAACTACATCAACTGCGACGCGACAGTAATGTCGAACAGTCGAGCTGTTAGCATGGCACTGGACTCTAAATCATCAAATCCTAGCTCATGTGGGAATGCCTACAGAAGCTTAAAGAGTTGAGCAAGAGAAACGGAGTAAAACTCTACTGGATGCCTGGGCTCTAATCGCGTAAGGCGACAGTCGTCTCGCACTAGAGTTTCGACGATAGTTTCGCTTCATGTACGCATAAAAAAACGATAGCGTCTGAGAGATATCGTTTTGCCTACAGAAGCTTAAAGAGTTGAGCAAGGGAAACGGAGTAAAACTCTACTGGATGCCAGGGCTCTAATCGCGTAAGGCGACAATCGTCTCGCACTAGAGTTTCGACGATAGTTTCGCTTCATGTACACATAAAAAACGATAGCGTCTGAGAGATATCGTTTTGCCTGCTTCGCGTATACCGTTAACTATCGTCTCGACGACTGATTTTTGGCGATACCTATTTCAGTATCGTCTCCTATTAAATGAGACCAAATTGTGTACACATATCTTGTTCTACACTTTTGAGACATTTTTTAAGCGATATGATGATTTCAAGTCGCATTTGTATGAGTTTTGTTCGCAAACTGAAATGAGAATGTGTCTGTGAGCACAGATGCCATTTTTATATGAGAGATATTATTTTCAGAGCACTCAAACTGTAACGATAGGCGGGACGATAGTGATGGTCTTACATGAAGCAAATAATCGACGATATCACCGAAGTGAATCAAAAGAACGATAGTCGTCTGCAAAAGTTACGCGATGAGGGCCCTGGACATACAGGGATAGAAGGCAATAAAATGTCCCACTCCCTAGCTAGCAAAGGCGCATCGGAACTCTTCACAGGTCCCGAACCTGCGCTGTAGGAAACCATGTCCTCAGAGAAGAATGGAACTAGGAATAAGACCCCGGACAGAAACACTTGAAACAACTCTGATAGAATAAAGCAGTCCAGAAACCTCTTGGATCGATATAACCGAAGGAGATTTGAGCTAGAACAACCTCGGTATGCTATCAAGCTTCCTAACAGTGCACTGCAGTGTCATGGGAGTATCAGAAGACGGCCTCTGCAGAT